>CM059579.1:34903529-35530348 GCA_030386875.1 Morinoia aosen | reverse complement strand
AACCCTTTCCAGGGTGTTGAGAACCCTTTGCAGGGTGTTGAGAACCCTTTCCAGGGTGTTGAGAACCCTTTGCAGGGTGTTGAGAACCCTTTCCAGGGTGTTGAGAAATCGGGGAGAGAACCCTTTCCAGGGTGTTGAGAACCCTTTCCAGGGTGTTGAGAACCCTTTCCAGGGTGTTGAGAACCCTTTCCAGGGTGTTGAGAACCCTTTGCAGGGTGTTGAGAACCCTTTCCAGGGTGTTGAGAACCCCTTTCCAGGGTGTTGAGAACCCTTTCCAGGGTGTTGAGAACCCTTTGCAGGGTGTTGAGAACCCATTGCAGGGTGTTGAGAACCCTTTCCAGGGTGTTTGAGAACCCTTTGCAGGGTGTTGAGAACCTTTCCAGGGTGTTTGAGAACCCTTTCCAGGGTGTTGAAAACCCTTTCAGGGTGTTGAGAACCCTTTCCAGGGTGTTGAGAACCCTTTCCAGGGTGTTGAAAACCCATTCAGGGTGTTGAGAACCCTCTCCAGGCTGTTGAGAACCCTTTCCAGGGTGTTGACACCCTTCCCAGGGTGTTGAGAACCCTTTGCAGGGTGTTGAGAAATCGGGGAGTTGAGAACCCTTTCCAGGGTGTTGAGAACCCTTTCCAGGGTGTTGAGAACCCTTTGGCAGGGTGTTGAGAACCCTTTCCAGGGTGTTGAGAACCCTTTGCCAGGGTGTTGAGAACCCTTTTGCCAGGGTGTTGAGAACCCTTCGCAGGGGTGTTGAGAACCCTTTGCAGGGTGTTGAGAAACCCTTTCCAGGGTATTGAGAACCCTTTGCAGGGTGTTGAGAACCCTTTCCAGGGTGTTGAGAACCCTTTCCAGGGTGTTGAGAACCCTTTCCAGGCTGTTGAGAACCCTTTCCAGGGTGTTGAGAACCCTTCCAGGGTGTTGAGAACCTTTCAGGGTGTTGAGAACCCTTTCCCAGGGTGTTGAGAACCCTTTGCAGGGTGTTGAGAAATCGGGGAGTTGAGAACCCTTTGCAGGGTGTTGAGAACCCTTTCCAGGGTCTTGAGAACCCTTTGCAGGGTGTTGCGAACCCTTTCAGGGTGTTGAGAACCCTTTCCAGGGTGTTGAGAAACCCTTTGCAGGGTGTTGAGAACCCTTTTCCAGGGTGTTGAGAACCCTTTCCAGGGTGTTGAGAACCCTTTCCAGGGTGTTGAGAACCCTTTCCAGGGTGTTGAGAAGCCTTTCCAGGGTGTTGAGAACCCTTTCCAGGGTGTTGAGAACCCTTTCCAGGGTGTTGAGAACCCTTTCCAGGGTGTTGAGAACCCTTTCCAGGGTGTTGAGAACCCTTTCCGGGGTGTTGAGAACCCTTTGCAGGGTGTTGAGAACCCTTTGCAGGGTGTTGAGAACCCTTTCCAGGGTGTTGAGAACCCTTTCCTGGGTGTTGAGAACCCTTCCCAGGGTGGTGAGAACCTTTCAGGGTGTTGAGAACCCTTTCCAGGGTGTTGAGAACCCTTTCCAGGGTGTTGAGAAATCGGGGAGTTGAGAACCCTATTCCAGGGTGTTGAGAACCCTTTCCAGGGTGTTGAGAACCCTTTGCAGGGTGTTGAGACCCTTTCCAGGGTGTTGAGAACCCTTTCCAGGGTGTTGAGAACCCTTTGCAGGGTGTTGAGAACCCTTTGCAGGGTGTTGAGAACCCTTTCCAGGGTGTTGAGAACCCTTTCCAGGGTGTTGAGAACCCTTCCCAGGGTGGTTGAGAACCTTTCAGGGTGTTGAGAAGCCTTTCCAGGGTGTTGAGAACCCTTTTCAGGGTGTTGAGAACCCTTTCCAGGGTGTTGAGATACCCTTCTCAGGGTTTTGAGAAATCGGGGAGTTGAGAACCATTTCCAGGGTGTTGAGAACCCTTTCCAGGGGTGTTGAGAACCCTTTCCAGGGTGTTGAGAACCCTTTCCAGGGTGTTGAGAACCTTTCCAGGGTGTTGAGAACCCTTTCCAGGGTGTTGAGAACCTTTTCCAGGGTGTTGAGAACCCTTCCCAGGGTGTTGAGAACCTTTCAGGGTGTTGAGAACCCTTTGCAGGGTGTTGAGAACCCTTTGCAGGGTGTTGAGAAATCGGGGAGTTGAGAACCCTCTGCAGGGTGTTGAGAACCCTTTCCAGGGTGTTGAGAACCCTTTGCAGGGTGTTGAGAACCCTTCCCAAGGTGTTGAGAACCTTTCAGGGTGTTGAGAACCCTTTGCAGGGTGTTGAGAACCCTTTCCAGGGTGTTGAGAACCCTTTCCAGGGTGTTGAGAACCCTTTCCAGGGTGTTGAGAACCTTTTTCAGGGTGTTGAGAACCCTTTCCAGGGTGTTGAGAACCCTTTCGAGGGTGTTGAGAACCCTTTCCAGGGTGTTGAGAACCCTTTCCAGGGTGTTGAGAACCCTTCCCAGGGTGTTGAGAACCTTTCAGGGTGTTGAGAACCCTTTGCAGGGTGTTGAGAACCCTTTGCAGGGTGTTGAGGAATCGGGGAGTTGAGAACCCTTTGCAGGGTGTTGAGAACCCTTTCCAGGGTGTTGAGAACCCTTTCCAGGGTGTTGAGAACCCTTTGCAGGGTGTTGAGAACCCTTCCCAGGGTGTTGAGAACCTTTCAGGGTGTTGAGAACCCTTTGCAGGGTGTTGAGAACCCTTCCCAGGGTGTTGAGAACCTTTCAGGGTGTTGAGAACCCTTTTCAGGGTGTTGAGAAATCGAGGAGTTGAGAACCCTTTGCAGGGTGTTGAGAACCCTCTCCAGGGTGTTGAGAACCCTTTGCAGGGTGTTGAGAACCCTTTCCAGGGTGTTGAGAACCCTTTCCAGGGTGTTGAGAACCCTTTCCAGGGGGTTGAGAACCCTTTGCAGGGTGTTGAGAACCCGTTCGAGGGTGTTGAGAACCCTTTCCAGGGTGTTGAGAACCCTTTCCAGGTTGTTGAGAACCCTTTCCAGGGTGTTGAGAACCCTTTCCAGGGTGTTGAGAACCCTTCCCAGGGTGTTGAGAACCTTTCAGGGTGTTGAGAACCCTTTGCAGGGTGTTTAGAACCCTTTGCAGGGTGTTGAGAACCCTTTCCAGGGTGTTGAGAACCCTTTCCAGGGTGTTGAGAACCCTTTGCAGGGTGTTAAGAACCCTTTCCAGGGTGTTGAGAACCCTTTCCAGGGTGTTGAGAACCCTTTCCAGGGTGTTGAGAACCCTTCCCAGGGTGTTGAGAACCTTTCAGGGTGTTGAGAACCCTTTCCAGGGTGTTGAGAACCCTTTGCAGGGTGTTGAGAACCCTTTCCAGGGTGTTGAGAACCCTTTGCGGGGTGTTGAGAACCCTTTGCAGGGTGTTGAGAAACCCTTTCCAGGGTGTTGAGAACCCTTTGCAGGGTGTTGAGAACCTTTCAGGGTGTTGAGAACCCTTTCCAGGGTGTTGAGAACCCTTTCCAGGGTGTTGAGAACCCTTTGCAGGGTTTGAGAACCCTTTCCAGGGTGTTGAGAACCCTTTCCAGGGTGTTGAGAACCCTTCCCAGGGTGTTGAGAACCTTTCAGGGTGTTGAGAACCCTTTCCAGGGTGTTGAGAACCCTTTGCAGGGTGTTGAGAACCCTTTCCAGGGTGTTGAGAACCCTTTGCAGGGTGTTGAGAACCCTTTGCAGGGTGTTGAGAACCCTTTCCAGGGTGTTGAGAACCCTTTGCAGGGTGTTGAGAACCTTTCAGGGTGTTGAGAACCCTTTCCAGGGTGTTGAGAACCCTTTCCAGGGTGTTGAGAACCCTTTGCAGGGTGTTGAGAACCCTTTGCGTGTTGAGAACCCTTTCCAGGGTGTTGAGAACCCTTTGCAGGGTGTTGAGAACCTTTCAGGGTGTTCAGAACCCTTTCCAGGGTGTTGAGAACCCTTTCCAGGGTGTTGAGAACCCTTTCCAGGGTGTTGAGAACCCTTTCCAGGGTGTTGAGAACCCTTTCCAGGGTGTTGAGAACCCTTTGCAGGGTGTTGAGAAATCGGGGAGTTGAGAACCCTTTGCAGGGTGTTGAGAACCCTTTCCATGGTGTTGAGAACCCTTTGCAGGGTGTTGAGAACCCTTTCCAGGGTGTTGAGAACCCTTTTCAGGGTGTTGAGAACCCTTTGCAGGGTGTTGAGAACCCTTTCCAGGGTGTTGAGAACCCTTTCCAGGGTGTTGAGAACCTTTCAGGGTGTTGAGAACCCTTTCCAGGGTGTTGAGAACCCTTTCCAGGGTGTTGAGAACCCTTTCCAGGGTGTTGAGAACCCTTTCCAGGGTGTTGAGAACCCTTTCCAGGGTGTTGAGAACCCTTTCCAGGGTGTTGAGAACCTTTCAGGGTGTTGAGAACCCTTTCCAGGGTGTTGAGAACCCTTTCCAGGGTGTTGAGAAATCGGGGAGTTGAGAACCCTTTGCAGGGTGTTGAGAACCCTTTCCAGGATGTTGAGAACCCTTCCCAGGGTGTTGAGAACCTTTCAGGGTGTTGAGAACCCTTTCCAGGGTGTTGAGAACCCTTTCCAGGGTGTTGAGAAATCGGGGAGTTGAGAACCCTTTGCAGGGTGTTGAGAACCCTTTCCAGGGTGTTGAGAACCCTTTCCAGGGTGTTGAGAACCCTTTGCAGGGTGTTGAGAACCCTTTCCAAGATGTTGAGAACCCTTTCCAGGGTGTTGAGAACCCATTCCAGGGTGTTGAGAACCCTTTGCAGGGTGTTGAGAACCCTTTCCAGGGTGTTGAGAACCCTTTCAGGGTGTTGAGAACCCTTTCCAGGCTGTTGAGAACCCTTTCCAGGGTGTTGAGAACCCTTCCCAGGGTGTTGAGAACCTTTCAGGGTGTTGAGAACCCTTTCCAGGGTGTTGAAAAATCGGGGAGTTGAGAACCCTTTGCAGGGTGTTGAGAACCCTTTCCAGGGTGTTGAGAACCCTTTCCAGGGTGTTGAGAACCTTTTCCAGGGTGTTGAGAACCCTTTGCAGGGTGTTGAGAACCCTTTCCAGGGTGTTGAGAACCCTTTCCAGGGTGTTGAGAAACCTTTCCAGGGTGTTGAGAACCCTTTGCAGGGTGTTGAGAAATCGGGGAGTTGAGAACCCTTTGCAGGGTGTTGAGAACCCTTTCCAGTGTGTTGAGAACCCTTTCCGGGTGTTGAGAACCCTTTTCAGGGTGCTGAGAACCCTTTCCAGGGTGTTGAGAACCCTTTCCAGGGTGTTGAGAACCCTTTCCAGGGTGTTGAGAACCCTTTGCAGGGTGTTGAGAACCCTTTGCAGGGTGTTGAGAACCCTTTGCAGGGTGTTGAGAACCCTTTCCAGGGTGTTGAGAACCCTTTCCATGGTATTGAGAACCCTTTCCAGGGTGTTGAGAACCCTTTTCAGGGGGTTGAGAACCCTTTCCAGGGTGTTGAGAACCCCTTCCAGGGTGTTAAAACCCTTTCCAGGCTGTTGAGAACCCTTTCCAGGGTGTTGAGAACCCTTTGCAGGGTGTTGAGAACCCTTTCCAGGGTGTTGAGAACCCTTTCCAGGGTGTTGAGAACCCTTTCCAGGGTGTTGAGAACCCTTTCCAGGGTGTTGAGAACCCTTTGCAGGGTGTTGAGAACCCTTTCCATGGTGTTGAGAACCCATTCCAGGGTGTTGAGAACCCTTTCCAGGGTGTTGAGAACCTTTTGCAGGGTGTTGAGAACCCTTTGCAAGGTGTTGAGAACCCTTTCCAGGGTGTTGAGAACATTTTGCAGGGGGTTGAGAACCCTTTCCAGGGTGTTGAGAACCCTTTCCAGGGTGTTGAGAACCCTTTCAGGGTGTTGAGAACCCTTTCCAGGCTGTTGAGAACCCTTTCCAGGGTGTTGAGAACCCTTCCCAGGGTGTTGAGAACCTTTCAGGGTGTTGAGAACCCTTTCCAGGGTGTTGAGAACCCTTCGCAGGGTGTTGAGAATTTGGAGAGTTGAGAACCCTTTGCAGGGTGTTGAGAACCCTTTCCAGGGTGTTGAGAACCCTTTCCAGGGTGTTGAGAACCCTTTCCAGGGTGTTGAGAACCCTGTGCAGGGTGTTGAGAACCCTTTCCAGGGTGTTGAGAACCCTTTCCAGGGTGTTGAGAACCCTTTCCAGGGTGTTGAGAACCCTTTGCAGGGTGTTGAGAACCCTTTCCAGGGTGTTGAGAATCCTTTGCAGGGTGTTGAGAACCCTTTCCAGGGTGTTGAGAACCCTTTCCAGGGTGTTGAGAACCCTTTGCAGGGTGTTGAGAAATCGGGGAGTTGAGAACCCTTTGCAGGATGTTGAGAACCCTTTCCAGGGTGTTGAGAACCCTTTGCAGGGTGTTGAGAACCCTTTCCAGGGTGTTGAGAACCCTTTGCAGGGTGTTGAGAACCCTTTGCAGGGTGCTGAGAACCCTTTGCAGGGTGTTGAGAACCTTTTCCAGGGTGTTGAGAACCCTTTCCAGGGTGTTGAGAACCCTTCCCAGGGTGTTGAGAACCTTTCAGGGTGTTGAGAACCCTTTCCAGGGTGTTGAGAACCCTTACCAGGGTGTTGAGAAATCGGGGAGTTGAGAACCCTTTCCAGGGTGTTGAGAACCCTTTCCAGGGTGTTGAGAACCCTTCCCAGGGTGTTGAGAACCTTTCAGGGTGTTGAGAACCCTTTCCAGGGTGTTGAGAACCCTTTCCAGGGTGTTGAGAACCCTTTCCAGGGTGTTGAGAACCCTTTGCAGGGTGTTGAGAACCCTTTCCAGGGTGTTGAGAACCCTTCGCAGGGTGTTGAGAATTTGGGGAGTTGAGAACCCTTTGCAGGGTGTTGAGAACCCTTTCCAGGGTGTTGAGAACCCTTTCCAGGGTGTTGAGAACCCTTTCCAGGGTGTTGAGAACCCTTTGCAGGGTGTTGAGAACCCTTTCCAGGGTGTTGAGAACCCTTTCCAGGGTGTTGAGAACCCTTTCCAGGGTGTTGAGAACCCTTTGCAGGGTGTTGAGAACCCTTTCCAGGGTGTTGAGAACCCTTTGCAGGGTGTTGAGAACCCTTTCCAGGGTGTTGAGAACCCTTTCCAGGGTGTTGAGAACCCTTTCCAGGGTGTTGAGAACCCTTCGCAGGGTGTTGAGAACCCTTTGCAGGGTGTTGAGAACCCTTTCCAGGGTGTTGAGAACCTTTTGCAGGGTGTTGAGAACCCTTTCCAGGGTGTTGAGAACCCTTTCCAGGGTGTTGAAAACCCTTTCAGGGTGTTGAGAACCCTTTCCAGGCTGTTGATAACCCTTTCCAGGGTGTTGAGAACCCTTCCCAGGGTGTTGAGAACCTTTCAGGGTGTTGAGAACCCTTTACAGAGTGTTGAGAACCCTTTGCAGGGTGTTGAGAAATCGGGGAGTTGAGAACCCTTTGCAGGGTGTTGAGAACCCTTTCCAGGGTGTTGAGAACCCTTTCCAGGGTGTTGAGAACCCTTTCCAGGGTGTTGAGAACCCTTTGCAGGGTGTTGAGAACCCTTTCCAGGGTGTTGAGAACCCTTTCCAGGGTGTTGAGAACCCTTTCCAGGGTGTTAAGAACCCTTCCCAGGGTGTTGAGAACCCTTTGCAGGGTGTTGAGAAATCGGGGAGTTGAGAACCCTTTGCAGGGTGTTGAGAACCCTTTCCAGGGTGTTGAGAACCCTTTGCAGGGTGTTGAGAACCCTTTCCAGGGTGTTGAGAACTCTTTGCATGGTGTTGAGAACCCTTTGCAGGGTGTTGAGAACCCTTTCCAGGGTATTGAGAACCCTTTGCAGGGTGTTGAGAATCCTTTCCAGGGTGTTGAGAACCCTTTCCAGGGTGTTGAGAACCCTTTCAGGGTGTTGAGAACCCTTTCCAGGCTGTTGAGAACCCTTTCCAGGGTGTTGAGAACCCTTCCCAGGGTGTTGAGAACCTTTCAGGGTGTTGAGAACCCTTTCCAGGGTGTTGAGAACCCTTTGCAGGGTGTTGAGAAATCGGGGAGTTGAGAACCCTTTGCAGGGTGTTGAGAACCCTTTCCAGGGTCTTGAGAACCCTTTGCAGGGTGTTGAGAACCCTTTCCAGGGTGTTGAGAACCCTTTCCAGGGTGTTGAGAACCCCTTGCAGGGTGTTGAGAACCCTTTCCAGGGTGTTGAGAACCCTTTGCAGGGTGTTGAGAACCCTTTCCAGGGTGTTGAGGACCCTTTCCAGGGTGTTGAGAACCCTTTCCAGGGTGTTGAGAACCCTTTCCAGGGTGTTGAGAACCCTTTCCAGGGTGTTGAGAACCCTTTCCAGGGTGTTGAGAACCCTTTGCAGGGTGTTGAGAACCCTTTCCAGGGTGTTGAGAACCCTTTCCAGGGTGTTGAGAACCCTTTCCGGGGTGTTGAGAACCCTTTGCAGGGTGTTGAGAACCCTTTGCAGGGTGTTGAGAACCCTTTCCAGGGTGTTGAGAACCCTTTCCTGGGTGTTGAGAACCCTTCCCAGGGTGGTGAGAACCTTTCAGGGTGTTGAGAACCCTTTCCAGGGTGTTGAGAACCCTTTCCAGGGTGTTGAGAAATCGGGGAGTTGAGAACCCTTTCCAGGGTGTTGAGAACCCTTTCCAGGGTGTTGAGAACCCTTTGCAGGGTGTTGAGAACCCTTTCCAGGGTGTTGAGAACCCTTTCCAGGGTGTTGAGAACCCTTTGCAGGGTGTTGAGAACCCTTTGCAGGGTGTTGAGAACCCTTTCCAGGGTGTTGAGAACCCTTTCCAGGGTGTTGAGAACCCTTCCCAGGGTGTTGAGAACCTTTCAGGGTGTTGAGAACCCTTTCCAGGGTGTTGAGAACCCTTTTCAGGGTGTTGAGAACCCTTTCCAGGGTGTTGAGAACCCTTCCCAGGGTTTTGAGAAATCGGGGAGTTGAGAACCCTTTCCAGGGTGTTGAGAACCCTTTCCAGGGTGTTGAGAACCCTTTCCAGGGTGTTGAGAACCCTTTCCAGGGTGTTGAGAACCCTTTCCAGGGTGTTGAGAACCCTTTCCAGGGTGTTGAGAACCTTTTCCAGGGTGTTGAGAACCCTTCCCAGGGTGTTGAGAACCTTTCAGGGTGTTGAGAACCCTTTGCAGGGTGTTGAGAACCCTTTGCAGGGTGTTGAGAAATCCGGGAGTTGAGAACCCTTTGCAGGGTGTTGAGAACCCTTTCCAGGGTGTTGAGAACCCTTTGCAGGGTGTTGAGAACCCTTCCCAAGGTGTTGAGAACCTTTCAGGGTGTTGAGAACCCTTTGCAGGGTGTTGAGAACCCTTTCCAGGGTGTTGAGAACCTTTTCCAGGGTGTTGAGAACCCTTTCCAGGGTGTTGAGAACCCTTTTCAGGGTGTTGAGAACCCTTTCCAGGGTGTTGAGAACCCTTTCCAGGGTGTTGAGAACCCTTTCCAGGGTGTTGAGAACCCTTTCCAGGGTGTTGAGAACCCTTCTCAGGGTGTTGAGAACCTTTCAGGGTGTTGAGAACCCTTTGCAGGGTGTTGAGAACCCTTTGCAGGGTGTTGAGGAATCGGGGAGTTGAGAACCCTTTGCAGGGTGTTGAGAACCCTTTCCAGGGTGTTGAGAACCCTTTCCAGGGTGTTGAGAACCCTTTGCAGGGTGTTGAGAACCCTTCCCAGGGTGTTGAGAACCTTTCAGGGTGTTGAGAACCCTTTGCAGGGTGTTGAGAACCCTTCCCAGGGTGTTGAGAACCTTTCAGGGTGTTGAGAACCCTTTTCAGGGTGTTGAGAAATCGAGGAGTTGAGAACCCTTTGCAGGGTGTTGAGAACCCTCTCCAGGGTGTTGAGAACCCTTTGCAGGGTGTTGAGAACCCTTTCCAGGGTGTTGAGAACCCTTTCCAGGGTGTTGAGAACCCTTTCCAGGGTGTTGAGAACCCTTTGCAGGGTGTTGAGAACCCGTTCCAGGGTGTTGAGAACCCTTTCCAGGGTGTTGAGAACCCTTTCCAGGTTGTTGAGAACCCTTTCCAGGGTGTTGAGAACCCTTTCCAGGGTGTTGAGAACCCTTCCCAGGGTGTTGAGAACCTTTCAGGGTGTTGAGAACCCTTTGCAGGGTGTTTAGAACCCTTTGCAGGGTGTTGAGAACCCTTTCCAGGGTGTTGAGAACCCTTTCCAGGGTGTTGAGAACCCTTTGCAGGGTGTTAAGAACCCTTTCCAGGGAGTTGAGAACCCTTTCCAGGGTGTTGAGAACCCTTTCCAGGGTGTTGAGAACCCTTCCCAGGGTGTTGAGAACCTTTCAGGGTGTTGAGAACCCTTTCCAGGGTGTTGAGAACCCTTTGCAGGGTGTTGAGAACCCTTTCCAGGGTGTTGAGAACCCTTTGCGGGGTGTTGAGAACCCTTTGCAGGGTGTTGAGAACCCTTTCCAGGGTGTTGAGAACCCTTTGCAGGGTGTTGAGAACCTTTCAGGGTGTTGAGAACCCTTTCCAGGGTGTTGAGAACCCTTTCCAGGGTGTTGAGAACCCTTTGCAGGGTTTTGAGAACCCTTTCCAGGGTGTTGAGAACCCTTTCCAGGGTGTTGAGAACCCTTCCCAGGGTGTTGAGAACCTTTCAGGGTGTTGAGAACCCTTTCCAGGGTGTTGAGAACCCTTTGCAGGGTGTTGAGAACCCTTTCCAGGGTGTTGAGAACCCTTTGCAGGGTGTTGAGAACCCTTTGCAGGGTGTTGAGAACCCTTTCCAGGGTGTTGAGAACCCTTTGCAGGGTGTTGAGAACCTTTCAGGGTGTTGAGAACCCTTTCCAGGGTGTTGAGAACCCTTTCCAGGGTGTTGAGAACCCTTTGCAGGGTGTTGAGAACCCTTTGCGTGTTGAGAACCCTTTCCAGGGTGTTGAGAACCCTTTGCAGGGTGTTGAGAACCTTTCAGGGTGTTCAGAACCCTTTCCAGGGTGTTGAGAACCCTTTCCAGGGTGTTGAGAACCCTTTCCAGGGTGTTGAGAACCCTTTACAGGGTGTTGAGAACCCTTTCCAGGGTGTTGAGAACCCTTTGCAGGGTGTTGAGAAATCGGGGAGTTGAGAACCCTTTGCAGGGTGTTGAGAACCCTTTCCATGGTGTTGAGAACCCTTTGCAGGGTGTTGAGAACCCTTTCCAGGGTGTTGAGAACCCTTTTCAGGGTGTTGAGAACCCTTTGCAGGGTGTTGAGAACCCTTTCCAGGGTGTTGAGAACCCTTTCCAGGGTGTTGAGAACCTTTCAGGGTGTTGAGAACCCTTTCCAGGGTGTTGAGAACCCTTTCCAGGGTGTTGAGAACCCTTTCCAGGGTGTTGAGAACCCTTTCCAGGGTGTTGAGAACCCTTTCCAGGGTGTTGAGAACCCTTTCCAGGGTGTTGAGAACCTTTCAGGGTGTTGAGAACCCTTTCCAGGGTGTTGAGAACCCTTTCCAGGGTGTTGAGAAATCGGGGAGTTGAGAACCCTTTGCAGGGTGTTGAGAACCCTTTCCAGGGTGTTGAGAACCCTTCCCAGGGTGTTGAGAACCTTTCAGGGTGTTGAGAACCCTTTCCAGGGTGTTGAGAACCCTTTCCAGGGTGTTGAGAAATCGGGGAGTTGAGAACCCTTTGCAGGGTGTTGAGAACCCTTTCCAGGGTGTTGAGAACCCTTTCCAGGGTGTTGAGAACCCTTTCCAGGGTGTTGAGAACCCTTTGCAGGGTGTTGAGAACCCTTTCCAAGATGTTGAGAACCCTTTCCAGGGTGTTGAGAACCCATTCCAGGGTGTTGAGAACCCTTTGCAGGGTGTTGAGAACCCTTTCCAGGGTGTTGAGAACCCTTTCAGGGTGTTGAGAACCCTTTCCAGGCTGTTGAGAACCCTTTCCAGGGTATTGAGAACCCTTCCCAGGGTGTTGAGAACCTTTCAGGGTGTTGAGAACCCTTTCCAGGGTGTTGAAAAATCGGGGAGTTGAGAACCCTTTGCAGGGTGTTGAGAACCCTTTCCAGGGTGTTGAGAACCCTTTCCAGGGTGTTGAGAACCTTTTCCAGGGTGTTGAGAACCCTTTGCAGGGTGTTGAGAACCCTTTCCAGGGTGTTGAGAACCCTTTCCAGGGTGTTGAGAAACCTTTCCAGGGTGTTGAGAACCCTTTGCAGGGTGTTGAGAAATCGGGGAGTTGAGAACCCTTTGCAGGGTGTTGAGAACCCTTTCCAGTGTGTTGAGAACCCTTTCCGGGTGTTGAGAACCCTTTTCAGGGTGCTGAGAACCCTTTCCAGGGTGTTGAGAACCCTTTCCAGGGTGTTGAGAACCCTTTCCAGGGTGTTGAGAACCCTTTGCAGGGTGTTGAGAACCCTTTGCAGGGTGTTGAGAACCCTTTGCAGGGTGTTGAGAACCCTTTCCAGGGTGTTGAGAACCCTTTCCATGGTATTGAGAACCCTTTCCAGGGTGTTGAGAACCCTTTTCAGGGGGTTGAGAACCCTTTCCAGGGTGTTGAGAACCCCTTCCAGGGTGTTAAAACCCTTTCCAGGCTGTTGAGAACCCTTTCCAGGGTGTTGAGAACCCTTTGCAGGGTGTTGAGAACCCTTTCCAGGGTGTTGAGAACCCTTTCCAGGGTGTTGAGAACCCTTTCCAGGGTGTTGAGAACCCTTTCCAGGGTGTTGAGAACCCTTTGCAGGGTGTTGAGAACCCTTTCCAGGGTGTTGAGAACCCATTCCAGGGTGTTGAGAACCCTTTCCAGGGTGTTGAGAACCTTTTGCAGGGTGTTGAGAACCCTTTGCAAGGTGTTGAGAACCCTTTCCAGGGTGTTGAGAACCTTTTGCAGGGGGTTGAGAACCCTTTCCAGGGTGTTGAGAACCCTTTCCAGGGTGTTGAGAACCCTTTCAGGGTGTTGAGAACCCTTTCCAGGCTGTTGAGAACCCTTTCCAGGGTGTTGAGAACCCTTCCCAGGGTGTTGAGAACCTTTCAGGGTGTTGAGAACCCTTTCCAGGGTGTTGAGAACCCTTCGCAGGGTGTTGAGAATTTGGAGAGTTGAGAACCCTTTGCAGGGTGTTGAGAACCCTTTCCAGGGTGTTGAGAACCCTTTCCAGGGTGTTGAGAACCCTTTCCAGGGTGTTGAGAACCCTGTGCAGGGTGTTGAGAACCCTTTCCAGGGTGTTGAGAACCCTTTCCAGGGTGTTGAGAACCCTTTCCAGGGTGTTGAGAACCCTCTGCAGGGTGTTGAGAACCCTTTCCAGGGTGTTGAGAATCCTTTGCAGGGTGTTGAGAACCCTTTCCAGGGTGTTGAGAACCCTTTCCAGGGTGTTGAGAACCCTTTCCAGGGTGTTGAGAACCCTTTGCAGGGTGTTGAGAAATCGGGGAGTTGAGAACCCTTTGCAGGATGTTGAGAACCCTTTCCAGGGTGTTGAGAACCCTTTGCAGGGTGTTGAGAACCCTTTCCAGGGTGTTGAGAACCCTTTGCAGGGTGTTGAGAACCCTTTGCAGGGTGTTGAGAACCCTTTGCAGGGTGTTGAGAACCCTTTCCAGGGTGTTGAGAACCCTTTCCAGGGTGTTGAGAACCCTTCCCAGGGTGTTGAGAACCTTTCAGGGTGTTGAGAACCCTTTCCAGGGTGTTGAGAACCCTTTCCAGGGTGTTGAGAAATCGGGGAGTTGAGAACCCTTTCCAGGGTGTTGAGAACCCTTTCCATGGTGTTGAGAACCCTTCCCAGGGTGTTGAGAACCTTTCAGGGTGTTGAGAACCCTTTCCAGGGTGTTGAGAACCCTTTCCAGGGTGTTGAGAACCCTTTCCAGGGTGTTGAGAACCCTTTGCAGGGTGTTGAGAACCCTTTCCAGGGTGTTGAGAACCCTTCGCAGGGTGTTGAGAATTTGGGGAGTTGAGAACCCTTTGCAGGGTGTTGAGAACCCTTTCCAGGGTGTTGAGAACCCTTTCCAGGGTGTTGAGAACCCTTTCCAGGGTGTTGAGAACCCTTTGCAGGGTGTTGAGAACCCTTTCCAGGGTGTTGAGAACCCTTTCCAGGGTGTTGAGAACCCTTTCCAGGGTGTTGAGAACCCTTTGCAGGGTGTTGAGAACCCTTTCCAGGGTGTTGAGAACCCTTTGCAGGGTGTTGAGAACCCTTTCCAGGGTGTTGAGAACCCTTTCCAGGGTGTTGAGAACCCTTTCCAGGGTGTTGAGAACCCTTCGCAGGGTGTTGAGAACCCTTTGCAGGGTGTTGAGAACCCTTTCCAGGGTGTTGAGAACCTTTTGCAGGGTGTTGAGAACCCTTTCCAGGGTGTTGAGAACCCTTTCCAGGGTGTTGAAAACCCTTTCAGGGTGTTGAGAACCCTTTCCAGGCTGTTGATAACCCTTTCCAGGGTGTTGAGAACCCTTCCCAGGGTGTTGAGAACCTTTCGGGGTGTTGAGAACCCTTTACAGAGTGTTGAGAACCCTTTGCAGGGTGTTGAGAAATCGGGGAGTTGAGAACCCTTTGCAGGGTGTTGAGAACCCTTTCCAGGGTGTTGAGAACCCTTTCCAGGGTGTTGAGAACCCTTTCCAGGGTGTTGAGAACCCTTTGCAGGGTGTTGAGAACCCTTTCCAGGGTGTTGAGAACCCTTTCCAGGGTGTTGAGAACCCTTTCCAGGGTGTTAAGAACCCTTCCCAGGGTGTTGAGAACCCTTTGCAGGGTGTTGAGAAATCGGGGAGTTGAGAACCCTTTGCAGGGTGTTGAGAACCCTTTCCAGGGTGTTGAGAACCCTTTGCAGGGTGTTGAGAACCCTTTCCAGGGTGTTGAGAACTCTTTGCATGGTGTTGAGAACCCTTTGCAGGGTGTTGAGAACCCTTTCCAGGGTATTGAGAACCCTTTGCAGGGTGTTGAGAACCCTTTCCAGGGTGTTGAGAACCCTTTCCAGGGTGTTGAGAACCCTTTCAGGGTGTTGAAAACCCTTTCCAGGCTGTTGAGAACCCTTTCCAGGGTGTTGAGAACCCTTCCCAGGGTGTTGAGAACCTTTCAGGGTGTTGAGAACCCTTTCCAGGGTGTTGAGAACCCTTTGCAGGGTGTTGAGAAATCGGGGAGTTGAGAACCCTTTGCAGGGTGTTGAGAACCCTTTCCAGGGTCTTGAGAACCCTTTGCAGGGTGTTGAGAACCCTTTCCAGGGTGTTGAGAACCCTTTCCAGGGTGTTGAGAACCCCTTGCAGGGTGTTGAGAACCCTTTCCAGGGTGTTGAGAACCCTTTGCAGGGTGTTGAGAACCCTTTCCAGGGTGTTGAGAACCCTTTCCAGGGTGTTGAGAACCCTTTCCAGGGTGTTGAGAACCCTTTCCAGGGTGTTGAGAACCCTTTCCAGGGTGTTGAGAACCCTTTCCAGGGTGTTGAGAACCCTTTGCAGGGTGTTGAGAACCCTTTCCAGGGTGTTGAGAACCCTTTCCAGGGTGTTGAGAACCCTTTCCAGGGTGTTAAGAACCCTTCCCAGGGTGTTGAGAACTCTTTGCAGGGTGTTGAGAAATCGGGGAGTTGAGAACCCTTTGCAGGGTGTTGAGAACCCTTTCCAGGGTGTTGAGAACCCTTTCCAGGGTGTTGAGAACCCTTTCCAGGGTGTTGAGAACCCTTTGCATGGTGTTGGGAACCCTTTGCAGGGTGTTGAGAACCCTTCCCAGAGTATTGAGAACCCTTTGCAGGGTGTTGAGAACCCTTTCCAGGGTGTTGAGAACCCTTTCCAGGGTGTTGAGAACCCTTTCAGGGTGTTGAGAACCCTTTCCAGGCTGTTGAGAACCCTTTCCAGGGTGTTGAGAACCCTTCCCAGGGTGTTGAGAACCTTTCAGGGTGTTGAGAACCCTTTCCAGGGTGTTGAGAACCCTTCCCAGGGTGTTGAGAACCTTTCAGGGTGTTGAGAACCCTTTGCAGGGTGTTGAGAAATCGGGGAGTTGAGAACCCTTTGCAGGGTGTTGAGAACCCTTTCCAGGGTCTTGAGAACCCTTTGCAGGGTGTTGAGAACCCTTTCCAGGGTGTTGAGAACCCTTTCCAGGGTGTTGAGAACCCTTTGCAGGGTGTTGAGAACCCTTTCCAGGGTGTTGAGAACCCTTTGCAGGGTGTTGAGAAATCGGGGAGTTGAGAACCCTTTGCAGGGTGTTGAGAACCCTTTCCAGGGTGTTGAGAACCCTTTGCAGGGTGTTGAGAACCCTTTCCAGGGTGTTGAGAACCCTTTGCAGGGTGTTGAGAACCCTTTGCAGGGTTTTGAGAACCCTTTGCAGGGTAATGAGAACCCTTTCCCGGGTGTTGAGAACCCTTTCCAGGGTGTTGAGAACCCTTCCCAGGGTGTTGAGAACCTTTCAGGGTGTTGAGAACCCTTTCCAGGGTGTTGAGAACCCTTTCCAGGGTGTTGAGAACCCTTTGCAGGGTGTTGAGAACCCTTTCCACGGTGTTGAGAATTCTTCCCAGGGTGTTGAGAACCTTTCAGGGTGTTGAGAACTCTTTCCAGGGTGTTGAGAACCCTTTCCAGGGTGTTGAGAACCCTTTCCAGGGTGTTGAGAACCCTTTGCAGGGTGTTGAGAACCCTTTCCAGGGTGTTGAGAACCCTTTGCAGGGTGTTGAGAACCCTTTCCAGGGTGTTGAGAACCCTTTCCAGGGTGTTGAGAACCCTTTGCAGGGTGTTGAGAACCCTTTCCAGGGTGTTGAGAACCCTTTCCAGGGTGTTGAGAACCCTTTCCAGGGTGTTGAGAACACTTTCCAGGGTGTTGGGAACCCTTTCCAGGGTGTTGAGAACCCTTTCCAGGGTGTTGAGAACCCTTTCCAGGGTGTTGAGAACCCTTTCCAGGGTGTTGAGAACCCTTTCCAGGGTGTTGAGAACCCTTTCCAGGGTGTTGAGAACCCTTTCCAGGGTGTTGAGAACCCTTTCCAGGGTGTTGAGAACCTTTTCCAGGGTGTTGAGAACCCTTTCCAGGGTGTTGAGAACCCTTTGCAGGGTGTTGAGAAATCGGGGAGTTGAGAACCCTTTGCAGGGTGTTGAGAAACCTTTCCAGGGTGTTGAGAACCCTTTCCAGGGTGTTGAGAACCCTTTCCAGGGTGTTGAGAACCCTTTCCAGGGTGTTGAGAACCCTTTCCAGGGTGTTGAGAACCCTTTCCAGGGTATTGAGAACCCTTTCCAGGGTGTTGAGAACCCTTTCCAGGGTGTTGAGAACCCTTTCCAGGGTATTGAGAACCCTTTCCAGGGTGTTGAGAACCCTTTCCAGGGTGTTGAGAACCCTTTCCAGGGTGTTGCGAAATCGGGGAGTTGAGAACCCTTTCCAGGGTGTTGAGAACCCTTTGCAGGGTGTTGAGAACCCTTTGCAGGGTGTTGAGAACCCTTTCCAGGGTGTTGAGAACCCTTTGCAGGGTGTTGAGAACCCTTTGCAGGGTGTTGAGAACCCTTTGCAGGGTGTTGAGAACCCTTTCCAGGGTGTTGAGAACCCTTTGCAGGGTGTTGAGAAATCGGGGAGTTGAGAACCCTTTGCAGGGTGTTGAGAACCCTTTCCAGGGTGTTGAGAACCCTTTCCAGGGTGTTGAGAACCCTTTCCAGGGTGTTGAGAACCCTTTCCAGGGTGTTGAGAACCCTTTCCAGGGTGTTGAGAATCCTTTGCAGGGTGTTGAGAACCCTTTCCAGGGTGTTGAGAACCCTTTGCAGGGTGTTGAGAACCCTTTCCAGGGTGTTGAGAACCCTTTCCAGGGTGTTGAGAACCCTTTGCAGGGTGTTGAGAACCCTTTCCAGGGTGTTGAGAACCCTTTCCAGGGTGTTGAGAACCCTTTCCAGGGTGTTGAGAACCCTTTCCTGGGTGTTGAGAACCCTTTCCAGGGTGTTGAGAACCCTTTGCAGGGTGTTGAGAACCCTTTCCAGGGTGTTGAGAACCCTTTGCAGGGTGTTGAGAACCCTTTCCAGGGTGTTGAGAACCCTTTGCAGGGTGTTGAGAACCCTTTGCAGGGTGTTGAGAACCCTTTCCAGGGTGTTGAGAACCCTTTCCAGGGTGTTGAGACCCCTTTCCAGGGTGTTGAGAACCCTTTCCAGGGTGTTGAGAACCCTTTGCAGGGTGTTGAGAACCCTTTCCAGGGTGTTGAGAACCCTTTCCAGGGTGTTGAGAACCCTTTCCAGGGTGTTGAGAACCCTTTCCAGGGTGTTGAGAACCCTTTCCAGGGTGTTGAGAACCCTTTGCAGGGTGTTGAGAACCCTTTGCAGGGTGTTGAGAACCCTTTGCAGGGTGTTGAGAACCCTTTCCAGGGTGTTGAGAACCCTTTCCAGGGTGTTGAGACCCCTTTCCAGGGTGTTGAGAACCCTTTCCAGGGTGTTGAGAACCCTTTGCAGGGTGTTGAGAACCCTTTCCAGGGTGTTGAGAACCCTTTCCAGGGTGTTGAGAACCCTTTCCAGGGTGTTGAGAACCCTTTCCAGGGTGTTGAGAACCCTTTCCTGGGTGTTGAGAACCCTTCCCAGGGTGTTGAGAACCCTTTCCAGGGTGTTGAGAACCCTTTCCAGGGTGTTGAGAACCCTTTCCAGGGTGTTGAGAACCCTTTCCTGGGTGTTGAGAACCCTTCCCAGGGTGGTGAGAACCTTTCAGGGTGTTGAGAACCCTTTCCAGGGTGTTGAGAACCCTTTCCAGGGTGTTGAAAAATCGGGGAGTTGAGAACCCTTTCCAGGGTGTTGAGAACCCTTTCCAGGGTGTTGAGAACCCTTTGCAGGGTGTTGAGAACCCTTTCCAGGGTGTTGAGAATTCTTTGCAGGGTGTTGAGAACCCTTTGCAGGGTGTTGAGAACCCTTTCCAGGGTGTTGAGAACCCTTTCCAGGGTGTTTAGAACCCTTTCCAGGGTGTTGAGAACCCTTCCCAGGGTGTTGAGAACCTTTCAGGGTGTTGAGAACCCTTTCCAGGGTGTTGAGAACCCTTTCCAGGGTGTTGAGAAATCGGGGAGTTGAGAACCCTTTCCAGGGTGTTGAGAACCCTTTCCAGGGTGTTGAGAACCCTTTGCAGGGTGTTGAGAAATCGGGGAGTTGAGAACCCTTTGCAGGGTGTTGAGAACCCTTTCCAGGGTGTTGAGAACCCTTTCCAGGGTGTTGAGAACCCTTTGCAGGGTGTTGAGAACCCTTCCCAGGGTGTTGAGAACCTTTCAGGGTGTTGAGAACCCGTTCCAGGGTGTTGAGAACCCTTTTCAGGGTGTTGAGAACCCTTTCCAGGGTGTTGAGAACCCTTTGCAGGGTGTTGAGAAATCGGGGAGTTGAGAACCCTTTGCAGGATGTTGAGAACCCTTTCCAGGGTGTTGAGAACCCTTTGCAGGGTGTTGAGAACCCTTCCCAGGGTGTTGAGAACCTTTCAGGGTGTTGAGAACTCTTTCCAGGGTGTTGAGAACCCTTTCCAGGGTGTTGAGAACCCTTTCCAGGGTGTTGAGAACCCTTTGCAGGGTGTTGAGAACCCTTTCCAGGGTGTTGAGAACCCTTTCCAGGGTGTTGAGAACCCTTTCCAGGGTGTTGAGAACCCTTTCCAGGGTGTTGAGAACCCTTTCCAGGGTGTTGAGAACCCTTTGCAGGGTGTTAAGAACCCTTTCCAGGGTGTTGAGAACCCTTTCCAGGGTGTTGAGAACCCTTTCCAGGGTGTTGAGAACCCTTTGCAGGGTGTTGAGAACCCTTTCCAGGGTGTTAAGAACCCTTTCCAGGGTGTTGAGAACCCTTTGCAGGGTGTTAAGAACCCTTTCCAGGGTGTTGAGAACCCTTTCCAGGGTGTTGAGAACCCTTTCCAGGGTGTTGAGAACCCTTCCCAGGGTGTTGAGAACCTTTCAGGGTGTTGAGAACCCTTTCCAGGGTGTTGAGAACCCTTTGCAGGGTGTGGAGAACCCTTTCCAGGGTGTTGAGAACCCTTTGCGGGGTGTTGAGAACCCTTTGCAGGGTGTTGAGAACCCTTTCCAGGGTGTTGAGAACCCTTTGCAGGGTGTTGAGAACCTTTCATGGTGTTGAGAACCCTTTCCAGGGTGTTGAGAACCCTTTCCAGGGTGTTGAGAACCCTTTGCAGGGTTTTGAGAACCCTTTCCAGGGTGTTGAGAACCCTTTCCAGGGTGTTGAGAACCCTTTCCAGGGTGTTGAGAACCTTTCAGGGTGTTGAGAACCCTTTCCAGGGTGTTTAGAACCTTTTGCAGGGTGTTGAGAACCCTTTCCAGGGTGTTGAGAACCCTTTGCAGGGTGTTGAGAACCCTTTGCAGGGTGTTGAGAACCCTTTCCAGGGTGTTGAGAACCCTTTGCAGGGTGTTGAGAACCTTTCAGGGTGTTGAGAACCCTTTCCAGGGTGTTGAGAACCCTTTCCAGGGTGTTGAGAACCCTTTGCAGGGTGTTGAGAACCCTTTGCGTGTTGAGAACCCTTTCCAGGGTGTTGAGAACCCTTTGCAGGGTGTTGAGAACCTTTCAGGGTGTTCAGAACCCTTTCCAGGGTGTTGAGAACCCTTTCCAGGGTGTTGAGAACCCTTTCCAGGGTGTTGAGAACCCTTTCCAGGGTGTTGAGAACCCTTTCCAGGGTGTTGAGAACCCTTTGCAGGGTGTTGAGAAATCGGGGAGTTGAGAACCCTTTGCAGGGTGTTGAGAACCCTTTCCAGGGTGTTGAGAACCCTTTGCAGGGTGTTGAGAACCCTTTCCAGGGTGTTGAGAACCCTTTGCAGGGTGTTGAGAACCCTTTGCAGGGTGTTGAGAACCCTTTCCAGGGTGTTGAGAACCCTTTCCAGGGTGTTGAGAACCTTTCAGGGTGTTGAGAACCCTTTCCAGGGTGTTGAGAACCCTTTCCAGGGTGTTGAGAACCCTTTCCAGGGTGTTGAGAATTCTTTCCAGGGTGTTGAGAACCCTTTCCAGGGTGTTGAGAACCCTTCCCAGGGTGTTGAGAACCTTTCAGGGTGTTGAGAACCCTTTCCAGGGTGTTGAGAACCCTTTCCAGGGTGTTGAGAAATCGGGGAGTTGAAAACCCTTTGCAGGGTGTTGAGAACCCTTTCCAGGGTGTTGAAAACCCTTTCCAGGGTGTTGAGAAATCGGGGAGTTGAGAACCCTTTCCAAGATGTTGAGAACCCTTTCCAGGGTGTTGAGAACCCATTCCAGGGTGTTGAGAACCCTTTGCAGGGTGTTGAGAACCCTTTCCAGGGTGTTGAGAACCCTTTCAGGGTGTTGAGAACCCTTTCCAGGCTGTTGAGAACCCTTTCCAGGGTGTTGAGAACCCTTCCCAGGGTGTTGAGAACCTTTCAGGGTGTTGAGAACCCTTTCCAGGGTGTTGAAAAATCGGGGAGTTGAGAACCCTTTGCAGGGTGTTGAGAACCCTTTCCAGGGTGTTGAGGACCCTTTCCAGGGTGTTGAGAACCTTTTCCAGGGTGTTGAGAACCCTTTGCAGGGTGTTGAGAACCCTTTCCAGGGTGTTGAAAACCCTTTCCAGGGTGTTGAGAACCCTTTCCAGGGTGTTGAGAACCCTTTGCAGGGTGTTGAGAAATCGGGGAGTTGAGAACCCTTTGCAGGGTGTTGAGAACCCTTTCCAGGGTGTTGAGAACCCTTTCCGGGTGTTGAGAACCCTTTTCAGGGTGTTGAGAACCCTTTCCAGGGTGTTGAGAACCCTTTCCACGGTGTTGAGAACCCTTTCCAGGGTGTTGAGAACCCTTTGCAGGGTTTTGAGAACCCTTTGCAGGGTGTTGAGAACCCTTTGCAGGGTGTTGAGAACCCTTTCCAGGGTGTTGAGAACCCTTTCCAGGGTGTTGAGAACCCTTTCCAGGGTGTTGAGAACCCTTTTCAGGGGGTTGAGAACCCTTTCCAGGGTGTTGAGAACCCCTTCCAGGGTGTTGAGAACCCTTTCCAGGCTGTTGAGAACCCTTTCCAGGGTGTTGGTAACCCTTTGCAGGGTGTTGAGAACCCTTTCCGGGGTGTTGAGAACCCTTTCCAGGGTGTTGAGAACCCTTTCCAGGGTGTTGAGAACCCTTTCCAGGGTGTTGAGAACCCTTTCCAGGGTGTTGAGAACCCTTTGCAGGGTGTTGAGAACCCTTTCCAGGGTGTTGAGAACCCATTCCAGGGTGTTGAGAACCCTTTCCAGGGTGTTGAGAACCTTTTGCAGAGTGTTGAGAACCCTTTGCAGGGTGTTGAGAACCCTTTCCAGGGTGTTGAGAACCCTTTGCAGGGGGTTGAGAACCCTTTCCAGGGTGTTGAGAACCCTTTCCAGGGTGTTGAGAACCCTTTCAGGGTGTTGAGAACCCTTTCCAGGCTGTTGAGAACCCTTTCCAGGGTGTTGAGAACCCTTCCCAGGGTGTTGAAAACCTTTCAGGGTGTTGAGAACCCTTTCCAGGGTGTTGAGAACCCTTTGCAGGGTGTTGAGAAATCGGGGAGTTGAGAACCCTTTGCAGGGTGTTGAGAACCCTCTCCAGGGTGTTGAGAACCCTTTCCAGGGTGTTGAGAACCCTTTGCAGGGTGTTGAGAACCCTTTGCAGGGTGTTGAGAACCCTTTGCAGGGTGTTGAGAACCCTTTCCAGGGTGTTGAGAACCCTTTCTAGGGTGTTGAGAACCCTTCCCAGGGTGTTGAGAACCTTTCAGGGTGTTGAGAACCCTTTCCAGGGTGTTGAGAACCCTTTCCAGGGTGTTGAGAAATCGGGGAGTTGAGAACCCTTTCCAGGGTGTTGAGAACCCTTTCCAGGGTGTTGAGAACCCTTCCCAGGGTGTTGAGAACCTTTCAGGGTGTTGAGAACCCTTTCCAGGGTGTTGAGAACCCTTTCCAGGGTGTTGAGAACCCATTCCAGGGTGTTGAGAACCCTTTGCAGGGTGTTGAGAACCCTTTCCAGGGTGTTGAGAACCCTTTCCAGGGTGTTGAGAACCTTTTCCAGGGTGTTGAGAACCCTTTCCAGTGTGTTGAGAACCCTTTCCAGGGTGTTGAGAAATCGGGGAGTTGAGAACCCTTTGCAGGGTGTTGAGAACCCTTTCCAGGGTGTTGAGAACCCTTTCCAGGGTGTTGAGAACCCTTTCCAGGGTGTTGAGAACCCTTTGCAGTGTGTTGAGAACCCTTTCCAGGGTGTTGAGAACCCTTTCCAGGGTGTTGAGAACCCTTTCCAGGGTGTTGAGAACCTTTTGCAGGGTGTTGAGAACCCTTTCCAGGGTGTTGAGAACCCTTTCCAGGGTGTTGAGAACCCTTTGCAGGGTGTTGAGAACCTTTCAGGGTGTTGAGAACCCTTTCCAGGGTGTTGAGAACCCTTTCCAGGGTGTTGAGAACCCTTTGCAGGGTGTTGAGAACCCTTTGCGTGTTGAGAACCCTTTCCAGGGTGTTGAGAACCCTTTGCAGGGTGTTGAGAACCTTTCAGGGTGTTCAGAACCTTTTCCAGGGTGTTGAGAACCCTTTCCAGGGTGTTGAGAACCCTTTCCAGGGGGTTGAGAACCCTTTCCAGGGTGTTGAGAACCCTTTCCAGGGTGTTGAGAACCCTTTGCAGGGTGTTGAGAACCCTTTCCAGGGTGTTGAGAAATCGAGGAGTTGAGAACCCTTTGCAGGGTGTTGAGAACCCTTTCCAGGGTGTTGAGAACCGTTTCCGGGTGTTGAGAACCCTTTTCAGGGTGTTGAGAACCCTTTCCAGGGTGTTGAGAACCCTTTCCAGGGTGTTGAGAACCCTTTCCAGGGTGTTGAGAACCCTTTCCAGGGTGTTGAGAACCCTTTGCAGGGTGTTGAGAACCCTTTGCAGGGTGTTGAGAACCCTTTGCAGGGTGTTGAGAACCCTTTCCAGGGTGTTGAGAACCCTTTCCAGGGTGTTGAGAACCCTTTCCAGGGTGTTGAGAACCCTTTTCAGGGGGTTGAGAACCCTTTCCAGGGTGTTGAGAATCCCTTCCAGGGTGTTGAGAACCCTTTCCAGGCTGTTGAGAACCCTTTCCAGGGTGTTGGTAACCCTTTGCAGGGTGTTGAGAACCCTTTCCGGGGTGTTGAGAACCCTTTCCAGGGTGTTGAGAACCCTTTCCAGGGTGTTGAGAACCCTTTCCAGGGTGTTGAGAACCCTTTCCAGGGTGTTGAGAACCCTTTGCAGGGTGTTGAGAACCCTTTCCAGGGTGTTGAGAACCCATTCCAGGGTGTTGAGAACCCTTTCCAGGGTGTTGAGAACCTTTTGCAGAGTGTTGAGAACCCTTTGCAGGGTGTTGAGAACCCTTTCCAGGGTGTTGAGAACCCTTTGCAGGGGGTTGAGAACCCTTTCCAGGGTGTTGAGAACCCTTTCCAGGGTGTTGAGAACCCTTTCAGGGTGTTGAGAACCCTTTCCAGGCTGTTGAGAACCCTTTCCAGGGTGTTGAGAACCCTTCCCAGGGTGTTGAAAACCTTTCAGGGTGTTGAGAACCCTTTCCAGGGTGTTGAGAACCCTTTGCAGGGTGTTGAGAAATCGGGGAGTTGAGAACCCTTTGCAGGGTGTTGAGAACCCTCTCCAGGGTGTTGAGAACCCTTTCCAGGGTGTTGAGAACCCTTTGCAGGGTGTTGAGAACCCTTTGCAGGGTGTTGAGAACCCTTTGCAGGGTGTTGAGAACCCTTTCCAGGGTGTTGAGAACCCTTTCTAGGGTGTTGAGAACCCTTCCCAGGGTGTTGAGAACCTTTCAGGGTGTTGAGAACCCTTTCCAGGGTGTTGAGAACCCTTTCCAGGGTGTTGAGAAATCGGGGAGTTGAGAACCCTTTCCAGGGTGTTGAGAACCCTTTCCAGGGTGTTGAGAACCCTTCCCAGGGTGTTGAGAACCTTTCAGGGTGTTGAGAACCCTTTCCAGGGTGTTGAGAACCCTTTCCAGGGTGTTGAGAACCCATTCCAGGGTGTTGAGAACCCTTTGCAGGGTGTTGAGAACCCTTTCCAGGGTGTTGAGAACCCTTTCCAGGGTGTTGAGAACCCTTTCCAGGGTGTTGAGAACCCTTTCCAGTGTGTTGAGAACCCTTTCCAGGGTGTTGAGAAATCGGGGAGTTGAGAACCCTTTGCAGGGTGTTGAGAACCCTTTCCAGGGTGTTGAGAACCCTTTCCAGGGTGTTGAGAACCCTTTCCAGGGTGTTGAGAACCCTTTGCAGTGTGTTGAGAACCCTTTCCAGGGTGTTGAGAACCCTTTCCAGGGTGTTGAGAACCCTTTCCAGGGTGTTGAGAACCTTTTGCAGGGTGTTGAGAACCCTTTCCAGGGTGTTGAGAACCCTTTCCAGGGTGTTGAGAACCCTTTGCAGGGTGTTGAGAACCTTTCAGGGTGTTGAGAACCCTTTCCAGGGTGTTGAGAACCCTTTCCAGGGTGTTGAGAACCCTTTGCAGGGTGTTGAGAACCCTTTGCGTGTTGAGAACCCTTTCCAGGGTGTTGAGAACCCTTTGCAGGGTGTTGAGAACCTTTCAGGGTGTTCAGAACCTTTTCCAGGGTGTTGAGAACCCTTTCCAGGGTGTTGAGAACCCTTTCCAGGGGGTTGAGAACCCTTTCCAGGGTGTTGAGAACCCTTTCCAGGGTGTTGAGAACCCTTTGCAGGGTGTTGAGAACCCTTTCCAGGGTGTTGAGAAATCGAGGAGTTGAGAACCCTTTGCAGGGTGTTGAGAACCCTTTCCAGGGTGTTGAGAACCGTTTCCGGGTGTTGAGAACCCTTTTCAGGGTGTTGAGAACCCTTTCCAGGGTGTTGAGAACCCTTTCCAGGGTGTTGAGAACCCTTTCCAGGGTGTTGAGAACCCTTTGCAGGGTGTTGAGAACCCTTTGCAGGGTGTTGAGAACCCTTTGCAGGGTGTTGAGAACCCTTTCCAGGGTGTTGAGAACCCTTTCCAGGGTGTTGAGAACCCTTTCCAGGGTGTTGAGAACCCTTTTCAGGGGGTTGAGAACCCTTTCCAGGGTGTTGAGAATCCCTTCCAGGGTGTTGAGAACCCTTTCCAGGCTGTTGAGAACCCTTTCCAGGGTGTTGGTAACCCTTTGCAGGGTGTTGAGAACCCTTTCTGGGGTGTTGAGAACCCTTTCCAGGGTGTTGAGAACCCTTTCCAGGGTGTTGAGAACCCTTTCCAGGGTGTTGAGAACCCTTTGCAGGGTGTTGAGAACCCTTTCCAGGGTGTTGAGAACTCATTCCAGGGTGTTGAGAACCCTTTCCAGGGTGTTGAGAACCTTTTGCAGAGTGTTGAGAACCCTTTGCAGGGTGTTGAGAACCCTTTCCAGGGTGTTGAGAACCCTTTGCAGGGGGTTGAGAACCCTTTCCAGGGTGTTGAGAACCCTTTCCAGGGTGTTGAGAACCCTTTCAGGGTGTTGAGAACCCTTTCCAGGCTGTTGAGAACCCTTTCCAGGGTGTTGAGAACCCTTCCCAGGGTGTTGAAAACCTTTCAGGGTGTTGAGAACCCTTTCCAGGGTGTTGAGAACCCTTTGCAGGGTGTTGAGAAATCGGGGAGTTGAGAACCCTTTGCAGGGTGTTGAGAACCCTCTCCAGGGTGTTGAGAACCCTTTCCAGGGTGTTGAGAACCCTTTGCAGGGTGTTGAGAACCCTTTGCAGGGTGTTGAGAACCCTTTGCAGGGTGTTGAGAACCCTTTCCAGGGTGTTGAGAACCCTTTCTAGGGTGTTGAGAACCCTTCCCAGGGTGTTGAGAACCTTTCAGGGTGTTGAGAACCCTTTCCAGGGTGTTGAGAACCCTTTCCAGGGTGTTGAGAAATCGGGGAGTTGAGAACCCTTTCCAGGGTGTTGAGAACCCTTTCCAGGGTGTTGAGAACCCTTCCCAGGGTGTTGAGAACCTTTCAGGGTGTTGAGAACCCTTTCCAGGGTGTTGAGAACCCTTTCCAGGGTGTTGAGAACCCATTCCAGGGTGTTGAGAACCCTTTGCAGGGTGTTGAGAACCCTTTCCAGGGTGTTGAGAACCCTTTCCAGGGTGTTGAGAACCCTTTCCAGGGTGTTGAGAACCCTTTCCAGTGTGTTGAGAACCCTTTCCAGGGTGTTGAGAAATCGGGGAGTTGAGAACCCTTTGCAGGGTGTTGAGAACCCTTTCCAGGGTGTTGAGAACCCTTTCCAGGGTGTTGAGAACCCTTTCCAGGGTGTTGAGAACCCTTTGCAGTGTGTTGAGAACCCTTTCCAGGGTGTTGAGAACCCTTTCCAGGGTGTTGAGAACCCTTTCCAGGGTGTTGAGAACCTTTTGCAGGGTGTTGAGAACCCTTTGCAGGGTGTTGAGAACCCTTTCCAGGGTGTTGAGAACATTTTGCAGGGTGTTGAGAACCTTTCAGGGTGTTGAGAACCCTTTCCAGGGTGTTGAGAACCCTTTCCAGGGTGTTGAGAACCCTTTGCAGGGTGTTGAGAACCCTTTGCGTGTTGAGAACCCTTTCCAGGGTGTTGAGAACCCTTTGCAGGGTGTTGAGAACCTTTCAGGGTGTTCAGAACCCTTTCCAGGGTGTTGAGAACCCTTTCCAGGGTGTTGAGAACCTTTTGCAGGGTGTTGAGAACCCTTTGCAGGGTGTTGAGAACCCTTTCCAGGGTGTTGAGAACCCTTTCCAGGGTGTTGAGAACCTTTCAGGGTGTTGAGAACCCTTTCCAGGGTGTTGAGAACCCTTTCCAGGGTGTTGAGAACCCTTTCCAGGGTGTTGAGAACCCTTTCCAGGGTGTTGAGAACCCTTTCAAGGGTGTTGAGAACCCTTCCCAGGGTGTTGAGAACGTTTCAGGGTGTTGAGAACCCTTTCCAGGGTGTTGAGAACCCTTTCCAGGGTGTTGAGAAATCGGGGAGTTGAGAACCCTTTGCAGGGTGTTGAGAACCCTTTCCAGGGTGTTGAGAACCCTTCCCAGGGTGTTGAGAACCTTTCAGGGTGTTGAGAACCCTTTCCAGGGTGTTGAGAACCCTTTCCAGGGTGTTGAGAAATCGGGGAGTTGAGAACCCTTTGCAGGGTGTTGAGAACCCTTTCCAGGGTGTTGAGAACCCTTTCCAGGGTGTTGAGAACCCTTTCCAGGGTGTTGAGAACCCTTTGCAGGGTGTTGAGAACCCTTTCCAAGATATTGAGAACCCTTTCCAGGGTGTTGAGAACCCATTCCAGGGTGTTGAGAACCCTTTGCAGGGTGTTGAGAACCCATTCCAGGGTGTTGAGAACCCTTTCCAGGGTGTTGAGAACCCTTTCAGGGTGTTGAGAACCCTTTCCAGGCTGTTGAGAACCCTTTCCAGGGTGTTGAGAACCCTTCCCAGGGTGTTGAGAACCTTTCAGGGTGTTGAGAACCCTTTCCAGGGTGTTGAGAACCCTTTGCAGGGTGTTGAGAAATCGGGGAGTTGAGAACCCTTTGCAGGGTGTTGAGAACCCTTTCCAGGGTCTTGAGAACCCTTTGCAGGGTGTTGAGAACCCTTTCCAGGGTGTTGAGAACCCTTTCCAGGGTGTTGAGAACCCTTTGCAGGGTGTTGAGAACCCTTTCCAGGGTGTTGAGAACCCTTTGCAGGGTGTTGAGAACCCTTCCCAGGGTGTTGAGAACCCTTTGCAGGGTGTTGAGAACCCTTTGCAGGGTGTTGAGAACCCTTTCCAGGGTGTTGAGAACCCTTTGCAGGGTGTTGAGAACCCTTTCCAGGGTGTTGAGAACCCTTTGCAGGGTGTTGAGAACCCTTTGCAGGGTTTTGAGAACCCTTTGCAGGGTGTTGAGAACCCTTTCCCGGGTGTTGAGAACCCTTTCCAGGGTGTTGAGAACCCTTCCCAGGGTGTTGAGAACCCTTTGCAGGGTGTTGAGAAGCCTTTCCAGGGTGTTGAGAACCCTCTCCATGGTGTTGAGAACCTTTTCCAGGGTGTTGAGAACCCTTTGCAGGGTGTTGAGAACCCTTTGCAGTGTGTTGAGAACCCATTGCAGGGTGTTGAGAACCCTTTCCAGGGTGTTGAGAACCCTTTGCAGTGTGTTGAGAACCCTTTGCAGGGTGTTGAGAACCCTTTCAAGGGTGTTGAGAAATCGGGGAGTTGAGAACCCTTTGCAGGGTGTTGAGAACCCTTTCCAGGGTGTTGAGAACCCTTTGCAGGGTGTTGAGAAATCGGGGAAATGAGAACCCTTTGCAGGGTGTTGAGAACCCTTTCCAGGGTGTTGAGAACCCTTTGCAGGGTGTTGAGAACCCTTTCCAGGGTGTTGAGAACCCTTTGCAGGGTGTTGAGAACCCTTTGCAGGGTTTTGAGAACCCTTTGCAGGGTGTTGAGAACCCTTTCCCGGGTGTTGAGAACCCTTTCTAGGGTGTTGAGAACCCTTTGCAGGGTTTTGAGAACCCTTTGCAGGGTGTTGAGAACCCTTTCCCGGGTGTTGAGAACCCTTTCCAGGGTGTTGAGAACCCTTCCCAGGGTGTTGAGAACCTTTCAGGGTGTTGAGAACCCTTTCCAGGGTGTTGAGAACCCTTTCCAGGGTGTTGAGAAATCGGGGAGTTGAGAACCCTTTGCAGGGTGTTGAGAACCCTTTCCAGGGTGTTGAGAACCCTTCCCAGGGTGTTGAGAACCTTTCAGGGTGTTGAGAACCCTTTCCAGGGTGTTAAGAACCCTTTCCAGGGTGTTGAGAACCCTTTCCAGGGTGTTGAGAACCCTTTGCAGGGTGTTGAGAACCTTTTCCAGGGTGTTGAGAACCCTTTGCAGGGTGTTGAGAACCCTTTCCAGGGTGTTGAGAACCCTTTCCAGGGTGTTGAGAACCCTTTGCAGGGTGTTGAGAACCCTTTCCAGGGTGTTGAAAACCCTTTCCAGGGTGTTGAGAACCCTTTCCAGGGTGTTGAGAACCCTTTCCAGGGTGTTGAGAACCCTTTCCAGAGTGTTGAGAACCCTTTGCAGGGTGTTGAGAACCCTTTCCAGGGTGTTGAGAACCCTTTCCAGGGTGTTGAGAACCCTTTCCAGGGTGTTGAGAACCCTTTCCAGGGTGTTGAGAACCCTTTCCAGGGTGTTGAGAACCCTTTTCAGGGTGTTGAGAACCCTTTCCAGGGTGTTGAGAACCCTTTCCAGGGTGTTGAGAACCCTTTCCAGGGTGTTGAGAACCCTTTCCAGGGTGTTGAGAACCCTTTCCAGGGTGTTGAGAAATCGGGGAGTTGAGAACCCTCTGCAGGGTGTTGAGAACCCTTTCCAGGGTGTTGAGAACCCTTTGCAGGGTGTTGAGAACTTTTTCCAGGGTGTTGAGAACCCTTTCCAGGGTGTTGAGAACCCTTTGCAGGGTGTTGAGAACCCTTTGCAGGGTGTTGAGAACCCTTTCCAGGGTGTTGAGATCCCTTTGCAGGGTGTTGAGAACCCTTTCCAGGGTGTTGAGAACCCTTTCCAGGGTGTTGAGAAATCGGGGAGTTGAGAACCCTTTCCAGGGTGTTGAGAACCCTTTCCAGGGTGTTGAGAACCCTTTGCAGGGTGTTGAGAACCCTTTCCAGGGTGTTGAGAACCCTTTGCAGGGTGTTGAGAACCCTTTGCAGGGTGTTGAGAACCCTTTGCAGGGTGTTGAGAACCCTTTCCAGGGTGTTGAGAACCCTTTCCAGGGTGTTGAGAACCCTTCTCAGGGTGTTGAGAACCTTTCAGGGTGTTGAGAACCCTTTCCAGGGTGTTGAGAACCCTTTCCAGGGTGTTGAGAAATCGGGGAGTTGAGAACCCTTTCCAGGGTGTTGAGAACCCTTTCCAGGGTGTTGAGAACCCTTTGCAGGGTGTTGAGAACCCTTTCCAGGGTGTTGAGAACCCTTTCCAGGGTGTTGAGAACCCTTTGCAGGGTGTTGAGAACCCTTTCCAGGGTGTTGAGAACCCTTTGCAGGGTGTTGAGAACCCTTTGCAGGGTGTTGAGAACCCTTTCCAGGGTGTTGAGAACCCTTTGCAGGGTATTGAGAACCCTTCCCAGGTGTTGAGAACCTTTCAGGGTGTTGAGAACCCTTTCCAGGGTGTTGAGAACCCTTTCCAGGGTGTTGAGAACCCTTTCCAGGGTGTTGAGAACCCTTTGCAGGGTGTTGAGAACCCTTTCCAGGGTGTTGAGAACCCTTTCCAGGGTGTTGAGAACCCTTTCCAGGGTGTTGAGAAATCGGGGAGTTGAGATCCCTTTCCAGGGTGTTGAGAACCCTTTCCAGGGAGTTGAGAACCCTTTCCAGGGTGTTGAGAACCTATTGCAGGGTGTTGAGAAATCGGGGAGTTGAGAACCCTTTCCAGGGTGTTGAGAACCCTTTGCAGGGTGTTGAGAAATCGGGGAGTTGAGAACCCTTTCCAGGGTGTTGAGAACCCTTTCCAGGGTGTTGAGAACCCTTTGCAGGGTGTTGAGAACCCTTTCCAGGGTGTTGAGAACCCTTTCAAGGGTGTTGAGAACCATTTGCAGGGTGTTGAGAACCCTTTGCAGGGTGTTGAGAACCCTTTGCAGGGTGTTGAGAACCCTTTGCAGGGTGTTGAGAACCCTTTGCAGGGTGTTGAGAACCCTTTCCAGGGTGTTGAGAACCCTTTCCAGGGTGTTGAGAACCCTTTGCAGGGTGTTGAGAACCCTTTGCAGGGTGTTGAGAACCCTTTGCAGGGTGTTGAGAACCCTTTGCAGGGTGTTGAGAACCCTTTGCAGGGTGTTGAGAAATCGGGGAGTTGAGAACCCTTTGCAGGGTGTTGAGAACCCTTTCCAGGGTGTTGAGAACCCTTTCCAGGGTGTTGAGAACCCTTTGCAGGGTGTTGAGAACCCTTTGCAGGGTGTTGAGAAATCGGGGAGTTGAGAACCCTTTGCAGGGTGTTGAGAACCCTTTCCAGGGTGTTGAGAACCTTTTCCAGGGTGTTGAGAACCCTTTCCAGGGTGTTGAGAACCCTTTGCAGGGTGTTGAGAAATCGGGGAGTTGAGAACCCTTTCCAGGGTGTTGAGAACCCTTTGCAGGGTGTTGAGAAATCGGGGAGTTGAGAACCCTTTCCAGGGTGTTGAGAACCCTTTCCAGGGTGTTGAGAACCCTTTGCAGGGTGTTGAGAACCCTTTCCAGGGTGTTGAGAACCCTTTCCAGGGTGTTGAGAACCCTTTGCAGGGTGTTGAGAACCCTTTGCAGGGTGTTGAGAACCCTTTGCAGGGTGTTGAGAACCCTTTGCAGGGTGTTGAGAACCCTTTGCAGGGTGTTGAGAACCCTTTGCAGGGTGTTGAGAACCCTTTCCAGGGTGTTGAGAACCCTTTCCAGGGTGTTGAGAACCCTTTGCAGGGTGTTGAGAACCCTTTGCAGGGTGTTGAGAACCCTTTGCAGGGTGTTGAGAACCCTTTGCAGGGTGTTGAGAACCCTTTGCAGGGTGTTGAGAAATCGGGGAGTTGAGAACCCTTTGCAGGGTGTTGAGAACCCTTTGCAGGGTGTTGAGAAACCGGGGAGTTGAGAACCCTTTGCAGGGTGTTGAGAACCCTTTCCAGGGTGTTGAGAACCCTTTCCAGGGTGTTGAGAACCCTTTCCAGGGTGTTGAGAACCCTTTGCAGGGTGTTGAGAACCCTTTCCAGGGTGTTGAGAACCCTTTGCAGGGTGTTGAGAACCCTTTCCAGGGTGTTGAGAACCATTTCCAGGGTAATGAGAACCCTTTCCAGGGTGTTGAGAACCATTTCCAGGGTGTTGAGAACCCTTTCCAGGGTGTTGAGAACCCTTTCCAGGGTGTTGAGAACCCTTTCCAGGGTGTTGAGAACCCTTTCCAAGGTGTTGAGAACCCTTTCCAGGGTGTTGAGAACCCTTTCCAAGGTGTTGAGAACCCTTTCCAGGGTGTTGAGAACCCTCTCCAGGGTGTTGAGAACCCTTTCCAGGGTGTTGAGAACCCTTTCCAGGGTGTTGGGAACCCTTTCCAGGGTGTTGAGAACCCTTTGCAGGGTGTTGAGAACCCTTTCCAGGGTGTTGAGAACCCTTTCCAGGGTGTTGAGAACTCTTTCCAGGGTGATGAGAACCCTTTCCAGGGTGTTGAGAACCCTTTGCAGGGTGTTGAGAACCCTTTGCAGGGTGTTGAGAACCCTTTCCAGGGTGTTGAGAACCCTTTGCAGGGTGTTGAGAACCCTTTCCAGGGTGTTGAGAACCCTTCCCAGGGTGTTGAGAACCTTTCAGGGTGTTGAGAACCCTTTCCAGGGTGTTGAGAAATCGGGGAGTTGAGAACCCTTTGCAGGGTGTTGAGAACCCTTTCCAGGGTGTTGAGAACCCTTTGCAGGGTGTTGAGAACCCTTTACAGGGTGTTGAGAACCCTTTGCAGGGTGTTGAGAACCCTTTGCAGGGTTTTGAGAACCCTTTGCAGGGTGTTGAGAACCCTTTCCCGGGTGTTGAGAACCCTTTCCAGGGTGTTGAGAACCCTTCCCAGGGTGTTGAGAACCTTTCAGGGTGTTGAGAACCCTTTCCAGGGTGTTGAGAACCCTTTCCAGGGTGTTGAGAACCCTTTGCAGGGTGTTGAGAACCCTTTGCAGGGTGTTGAGAAATCGGGGAGTTGAGAACCCTTTGCAGGGTGTTGAGAACCCTTTCCAGGGTGTTGAGAACCCTTCCCAGGGTGTTGAGAACCTTCCAGGGTGTTGAGAACCCTTTCCAGGGTGTTGAGAACCCTTTCCAGGGTGTTGAGAACCCTTTCCAGGGTGTTGAGAACCCTTTGCAGGGTGTTGAGAACCCTTTCCAGGGTGTTGAGAACCCTTTGCAGGGTGTTGAGAACCCTTTCCAGGGTGTTGAGAACCCTTTCCAGGGTGTTGAGAACCCTTTCCAGGGTGTTGAGAACCCTTTGCAGGGTGTTGAGAACCCTTTCCAGGGTGTTGAGAACCCTCTCCAGGGTGTTGAGAACCCTTTCCAGGGTGTTGAGAACCCTTTCCAGGGTGTTGAGAACCCTTTCCAGGGTGTTGAGAACCCTTTCCAGGGTGTTGAGAACCCTTTCCAGGGTGTTGAGAACCCTTTCCAGTGTGTTGAGAACCCTTTGCAGGGTGTTGAGAACCCTTTCCAGGGTGTTGAGAACCCTTTCCAGGGTGTTGAGAACCCTTTCCAGGGTTTTGAGAAACTTTCCAGGGTGTTGAGAACCCTTTCCAGGGTGTTGAGAACCCTTTCCAGGGTGTTGAGAACCCTTTCCAGGGTGTTGAGAACCCTTTCCAGGGTGTTGAGAACCCTTTGCAGGGTGTTGAGAACCCTTTCCAGGGTGTTGAGAACCCTTTCCAGGGTGTTGAGAACCCTTTCCAGGGTGTTGAGAACCCTTTGCAGGGTGTTGAGAACCCTTTCCAGGGTGTTGAGAACCCTTTCCAGGGTGTTGAGAACCCTTTCCAGGGTGTTGAGAACCCTTTCCAGGGTGTTGAGAACCCTTTCCAGGGTGTTGAGAACCCTTTCCAGGGTGTTGAGAACCCTTTCCAGGGTGTTGAGAACCCTTTGCAGGGTGTTGAGAACCCTTTCCAGGGTGTTGAGAACCCTTTCCAGGGTGTTGAGAACCCTTTCCAGGGTGTTGAGAACCCTTTGCAGGGTGTTGAGAACCCTTTCCAGGGTGTTGAGAACCCTTTCCAGGGTGTTGAGAACCCTTTCCAGGGTGACCCGTCTTCTGAGGACCAGTGTTTCCGTGCCATGCTCTGGGGAGTTGGAATGTTAAGAAATGTCATTTTTCATTAACTAAAATTTCACTGTACATACATTCCCAGTAGTGCGATTTGTCGAGAATAATCTAATCCAATAACTTATATAGTGATCTAATTCAATAAATTATATAATGATCTAATCCAATAACTTATATAATGATCTAATTCAATAAATTATATAATGATCTAATTCAATAAATTATGTACTGATCTAATCCAATAACTTATATAATGATCTAATCCAATAAATTATATAATGATCTAATTCAATAAATTATATAATGATCTAATTCAATAACTTATATAATGATCTAATCCAATAACTTATATAATGATCTAATCCAATAAATTATATAATGATCTAATTCAATAAATTATGTACTGATCTAATCCAATAACTTATATAATTATCTAATCCAATAACTTATATAATGATCTAATTCAACAACTTATATAATCATCTAATTCAATAACTTATATAATGATCTAATCCAATAACTTATATAATGATCTAATCCAATAAATTATATAATGATCTAATTCAATAAATTATATAATGATCTAATTCAATAACTTATATAATGATCTAATCCAATAACTTATATAATGATCTAATCCAATAACTTATATAATGATCTAATTCAATAACTTATATAATGATCTAATTCGATAAATTATATAATGATCTAATCCAATAAATTATATAATGATCTAATCCAATAACTTATATAATGATCTAATCCAATAAATTATATAATGATCTAATCCAATAACTTATATAATGATCTAATCCAATAAATTATATAATGATCTAATTCAATAAATTATATAATAATCTTCATTTTATTCTACTAAAGTTTACGTACCAGAGATGCAGTAGGAAACACAAGTGTTCTCGTACAAATCTTCAGTATTTAGCTAACTTTTAAGGAAAGACTTGGTAGTAAATTTAAACAAGTGAATGTGCGTGGTATACCGCCATTGCAATCGATATTGAGTTCTGCGAATTTGTACAAATTTCGAAGGAAATAGTCGACCTAAAACCCTTTGCCGTCCCTCACTAGCTTTAACCCTTTGGATGCTGACGGCTACTCCAGTGCCGGAATTTTTTCCTAAATTAAAAAACTTTTTTATCAACGTCGAAAATTTCTGTCGCCGATCATAGAGCTTCGAAGATTCTAAAACTTTTTAAATTAAATTCAAGAATTAGGTTTTTGCTTTAACTAAAAACACACACACTAGGGCAATGTCAGAGACAATTCATCATTTTTCCCCTGGAAATTTTTCCCCTGGAAATTTTTCCCCTGGAAATTTTTCCCCTGGAAATTTTTCCCCTGGAAATTTTTCCCCTGGAAATTTTTCCCCTGGAAATTTTTCCCGCGGAAATTTTTCCCCTGGAAATTTTTCCCGCGGACATTTTTCCCGCGGAAATTTTTCCCGCGGAAATTTTTCCCGCGAAAATTTTTCCCGCGAAAATTTTTCCCGCGGAAATTTTTCCCGCGGAAATTTTTCCCGCGGAAATTTTTCCCGCGGAAATTTTTCCCGCGAAAATTTTTCCCGCGGAAATTTTTCCCGCGAAAATTTTTCCCGCGAAAATTTTTCCCGCGGAAATTTTTCCCGCGGAAATTTTTCCCACGGAAATTTTTCCCGCGGAAATTTTTCCCGCGGAAATTTTTCCCTAAGCCATTTGAATGGCCGTACCCAATGGGTTAAAGTTTCATCTCTCAATAAGGAGGCAGCCCCTTCGTCCCTGGTTTATTGATGTCTATGTTAGCTCAAGTGACTATTCCTTCCCCTCTACTCCACGAAAATCCGCTAATTTTCTTTGTTATCAACACATTTCCTGCGAAGTGACCCACCGGTGGTCACTTAGGTGATTTTCATAATGCTGCTGACCCGCCTGCAGTCACTAACTCATTTTTTATTTATACTTGATGGAAGCAAAATAAAAGGTCCGATCCAGGTAAAGTTTGCTATTTTTTAAGTTGATTACCACAATTGACTTTAAATTTGAATCGCTCTCAGGGGAAAAATGTGAGGGCCCGAGCTGAGAGTTAGGTAGGCCTTCTTTTTGTTGAAATGAAATGTTTTTTGTTTTGTCAAGGACCAACATTTTTCGGTTCACTACTGTCCTGTTTTTCAGCACCTACTACTTTCTTCTTCAACTTTTATCTTATTTCATGAACTTCTTTCTCAACTTTACCGTTTCTATGCCCTTTCTGCATAGATCCCTCATTCTCTTATCTCCATACTAAATGGTGCCTTCCTCCTTCCTCTCTTCGATACGCTCTTTTTTGTAGCGGTTAGGGAGGCTTAAATTAACTTATAATCTAATCTAATCTAACTTTAATTCGAATTGAATGTTGAACTCCAGTTTAACCCATCGTAGTCAACGCGTTGATCTTGATACTCCATTTCAGAGCCGCGCCTCGAGCTCCGAATTTACATGCGGTTAAATACTAACCGTTCTGGGGAGGTGACGTGACTTGGAGGAGGCCATCTCGCCGTAACTTCTGGCCAGGTCGGGACTTGACATCGCCAGCTGTCGTGATGGTTTGTCTATTGGTCGACCTCGTATGGTTTGTCTATTGGTCGACCCCGTATAGTTTGTCTATTGGTCGACCCCGTATAGTTTGTCTATTGGTCGACCCCGTATAGTTTGTCTATTGGTCGACCCCGTATAGTTTGTCTATTGGTCGACCCCGTATAGTTTGTCTATTGGTCGACCCCGTATAGTTTGTCTATTGGTCAACCCCGTATAGTTTGTCTATTGGTCGACCCCGTATAGTTTGTCTATTGGTCGACCCCGTATAGTTTGTCTATTGGTCAACCCCGTATAGTTTGTCTATTGGTCGACCCGTATAGTTTGTCTATTGGTCGACCCCGTATAGTTAGTCTATTGGTCGACCCCGTATAGTTTGTCTATTGGTCGACCCCGTATAGTTTGTCTATTGGTCGACCCCGTATAGTTTGTCTATTGGTCGACCCCGTATGGTTTGTCTATTGGTCGACCCGTATAGTTTGTCTATTGGTCGACCCCGTATAGTTAGTCTATTGGTCGACCCCGTATAGTTTGTCTATTGGTCGACCCCGTATAGTTTGTCTATTGGTCGACCCCGTATGGTTTGTCTATTGGTCGACCCGTATAGTTTGTCTATTGGTCGACCCGTATAGTTTGTCTATTGGTACTCCTCGTATGGTACTGTGCCGTCGCGGTTGCGCACTTTCTCTGTACACATGTTCGTATGTACGGTAATGCTCCGCCTGGGCGCGGTCTTGCCGTATTGCGCATGCTTACTCAGCAAATTGATAGTATAAAGTAGCGCGCGCGGCTTGTGGAGTTGCATTTGGTGTCCTGTCTCTACGTCAAGTACACGTTGAAGTCTACTCGTCTACTTACTACCCACCCTGAGATACGGCATACTGGTGGCAGTTAGTACGTACCCACGACGTGAAATTATACTTGGTACTTGTGCTGTGATTTGGATGGAGCGAGTACGGTGATTGAAGATATCGGGAATTTCCGCCTGGATTATCGACGGCGATTTTGAAGATCGCGTGTCTACGGAGGTTAGTGGAAGTTCTACGTGTGGTGGTCTACGCTTCGCTTCGTGTGACGTAAATATTTTTGGTAAACTCGACGACTCTGCTATGGAGAATACTGCGGCAACGGGAAGAGAAATTGAAGAAGCACCGCAAGTATATAATAACGTTTTTAGATTCATAGTAACACGTATCCCTGAAGAAACTATGCTGAATTCTTATAATTTGGATTTGCATATACCCTTGGGAGTGCCCTACAAAGCGCGTGTCGACCTGGAGCAGGAAGGAGATCACTGCGTTATGAAATTGTGCGTAAATTTCCATCGGAAATAGTGACGTGATCGTTCGACAGTTGTATGCATAAGTAGCTGAGTTCAGAACAATTCTACGAACTGTTGCAGTGTCTGTTTCTACGAGAACAATTGTGTACTGTGTATGTGATAGGAAATTACATACCGAACAGTGTTGTTTCAAATTTCTCCTGAAGCTGTGATAACGTAATTAATACGTATACATAAACAGTAAGCTGTGCGATTACGCGCAGTGTGGAACCGTGAACATACGTAAACACTCCAAGAACGTGCTCGTGCTCCAATCGTTACTCCGCTGTGTGTCAGCGCTGCGTGTACGACCTTGAATCTCGTCAGCCGTGCGTGTGCCTGTGCTACGCAGACGACCTTGAGACAGGCTGTGCGGCAACTGCTGTTGCTGTTCCTGGGCAGTCTACCAGATCGACCTTGCCGACAGCTGTGAGGCGTCCCTGCCTGCAGGAGCTGCTCTGCCGTAGCTGCGTTGCTGATTCCCAGTTGAGTGTTCTGTAACTATAATGTTCTTGTTTGGGATTGTTAGATAATTTTCCGTGACTTCGTCAGTTTTTATTTTGTTGCTTTTTGTTGTTTCAAAAATTGTTGGGATCGATACCATTGAATTCGTGTAACGAGTTCCTCGTTAGTAATTGGTTTAGGTTCGGTTTGCAAGTCGCAAGAAAAAATTTTTGGATTTCCATTTTCAGTGATTTTTAATTGGAGATTTAACCGTGTGCTATATCCATTTTAGTGACGTGAGTTTTTAGCGTTCTGTTATGTGATTATTTTTTTGCGAGGTAAAATTTTTTAGGGTTCTGCAGTGTTATTTTTTTGTGGCGTAGGAATCTTGCGTTGGACTGTGGGATTTTTCAATTGTAATTCAATTTTTTTTTAGCATTTTGCGACAAACTTGTTTTCTTGTTGCGATAAATGATGGGAGACTCTGATTCAGAACCTGAATTTATCCGTTCTACGGGTACAACTACTAGTAGCGGAAGAGTTTCTGTTCCAGCATTTAGTGGTACGTTACCTGGTACGTGCGCACATACTCCATCAAGTGTGTTTATGTCTGGACCACAGACCACGACGGTAATCACGACCACTGTTAGTACGCTGACTGTGTCGTTCAGTACGCCAAGTGTTACTACAATGACGTCCTCTAGTGGACCGATGACGGGTGGTAGTGTTACAACAACTTTACAAAGGGGCAGTACTATACTGTCCAGTGCAGAGCTACCTCTTTTTCGGGGCCGGCAGAGGGTCAGTGACCCAATTTTTTGTGAAACAAAGAGTTTTAGGACGCATGTCGCAAACTTAAAATCATACATGTGCTTGTTGCCCGACGTCACTTCCGATGACGCCAAAAAAGAGTTACGCGTGCGAAGCGCACACAAAAGTGTTGGCGATTTTAATGGAGTAGTCACGAAATTAGTAAACCCTGATGTTCATTATTCCTTCGATCAGGTTATCGAAATTTTAGATGATATCTACGTGTCTAAGGGGGAGCGTTCAGTTCATGCCTTAGCGTGCGATTTAAATCAGTTACGGTTGTTACGTAATGAAGGGCTGGCAGCCCAATTGGTTATGGCAATATCGAAAATAAGAAATTTGAGTGACCACATTCTAAATAGTACAGAAGTAGCATTACAAAGACATCCATTTGTCATTGCTAGCACGAACACAAACGAATTAAAAAAATTCTCTGGTGACTTAGTAGTTTTCAGTCTTGCTATAGCCATTCTCGGTCCTCTTTTAGAAGAGAACTTTTGTAAAAAAATCTTCGCGAGGCCGTTCAATACCTCTGAAGAGTTGTTAGCTCGTCTCGTTTCCGCTGTGCGTAATAATCCTGAGGGTAGAGAAATAATTGCGCGCAAAAACAATACCCAGTCCACGTATCAAACCAGAGAGACTTACCTTGCGGTTGTACCTGAAGAGAGTGAGTGGGACGAGAAGGACTCGTTTCCCGAAGTTTACTATGCATCTCAAAACAACAACCGAAGTTTTCGAGGTCGGAGGCCATTTTTCAGAAGCAATTGGAGACCTGCTCGAATTCAAAGGGGGAGACAATATTCATATTTTGGAGATCGACCTTTAGGTTCTTTGGAGTGCCACGAGGCTCAGGTAGTTAACCCACAACAGACTAGTAAAGATAAATCTAAATCGTTTTGTTCGCTGTGCAATACCGCAGGTCATGTTCACAGTATGTGCACGACTAAAAGAGGCCAAAGCAAATCAAATTTCCGCGGTCATGCTTGCTACACTTGTGGCAAGACGGGCCATTTTGCACGTGAATGTCTTTCGCGTGGTCGTAGTAGAGGACGAGGTGAGGCGTACTACGCTGCATCTTGCGAGGGTGAAGATTTTTTAGAGTAGACGGAGAAAAATCGGAAAATTCAAAGTGTCTTGGAATAGAGAAGGAGTTGCCAGTGCCCGGGGTTGCAGCTACTATCCCCGTCACCAAAAATGTGGTGTTGAAACCAGATACTATTATGAAGTCGACTGCTGTGGTGGATCCGCTTTTCCTGTGTAAAAATAAATTCGAATTACTAGGTGAACAAGAACTTGATGTAGGTGTAAATTCTGAACTACCTGTAGAAGTTTGTTTGTCAGCGACGATAATGAAAGAAGGTCGTTTAAGGAAAGAAAGCGATGGTTTATTTTCATTACGGCGTTCTAAGAAGCCTACAATTATATTACGTCATGATACAAAGTTGATGAGCGCTCTCATAGATAGTGGTAGCGACAGATGTTTAGTGAGTTATCGTAATTTCAAGGGTCTTAATGAGCAAATTAAGCCCAGTGCTCTGAGTATCAGAGGTATAAATTCAAAAAGCCAAGTGACAGGAGAGGTTGATCTTTGCATTACCCTGCCTAATAATAAAGAAATTAAAACTAGCGCTTTGCTGCTGAAGAATAGCGAATTTCGATATGACGTAATCCTTGGCAGAGATATTTTGCAGGACGCCGTGCTAAATTTTAAAGAAGGTTTTATCGTTCTTGACGGAGTTAAAGTACCGTTTCATGATGTGCAGGAATTGCACGAGCAAAGTAGGAAGGAGATATTTTTTAATACTGTGAGTAATCCAGAATGTCTAATGGCTGACATGCTTGCGAATAGGAGGAAAATAAGAAAATATCTGCTGAAGCAGAGAGAATCAAAAATTGCGAGCCAGGAAAGTGGCGATAAAAATGGTCTAGAGATAAATACTGCAGAAGAGAGGGGTACCCCAGGCCCAACGACAGGGCGAGAAAATAATGGGAAAGTAAAAAATAAACAGCATGCGAAGAAAATAAGTGAAACTCAGGAACATGCGAGAGGTTTAAAATATAGTAAAAAACGAGAAATAGTTGTTCATTGTGGAGCAGTGGAAATGCCCAGAAATTGTTTACGTGTTATTAATGGGTATGTCAAAAAGGCTAAGCCCGGAAGGTATATTATGAATAAGACAATTCTCGCGAATGGTATTTATGTCGCCGAATCAGTTGTGGATATCAAGTCAAATGGGTTTGTCCCTGTAATGCTTTTGAACGTCTCGGAGGACGTGGTATATATAAGCGACAATACGATGTTAAGTACGATTGAGGAATTTGACGACATGGAAATTGAACACGAGATTTACATGTCTACCGTGCACGAAGCTGTGCGAGATGCAAATTTGTGCGATGCCCAAGATAATGCGGATCTACCCGAAGTCGACAGTGTTAATGGTGGAAGTTTCAATGCCATCTCTGGTAAAGACGTCGGGGTAGTATCTGTAGAAACGAGGCATTGTGGTAACGATAATCGTGTTGATGAAGTGGGAATTAATGCACACAAAGATGTTGTCCCAGAAGGAGGTAGTAACGAGAGACGTCCTCTGACGTGTGACGATGTAAATTGTAAAAATGATGATGCTAAACCATTACTGATAAATTTATTAAACGATTTTAGAGACGTAATTACTCTCGAAGGCGAAAATATTGCAGTAACGAATGTCATGCGACATGCTATTGAATTAAAACCTGATGCTCCAGTACTTAACATCCCTCCATATCGAATTCCACATAAGTATCAAAACGAATTGTTGCAAGCCAATAAACAGATGTTGAATCAAGGAATAATTGAACCATCGAGCTCTGAATACAATTTTCCTTTAATTGTTGTTAAAAAAAAGTCGGGCGAGATACGTCCCGTGATTGATTTCCGCGAACTCAATAAAATAATTATCAAGGAATGTTACCCCATTCCACGCATCGACGAAGTACTTTACTCTCTAGGTGGTAATAGCATTTTTTCAAGTCTCGATCTCCGCTCTGCCTTTCATCAGGTCGAGTTGGAAGAAAAATGCCGTAAATTCACCGCGTTCAGTATCGGTTACGAGAAATTTCAGTTCAAGAGGTTGCCATTCGGGTTATCCTCGAGTCCATCAGTTTTCCAAAGAATCATTTCTTCTGTTCTTACAAATATCATCGGTAAATTATGTTTTGTGTTCCTTGATGATATACTAGTATTTTCCAAATCCATGAACCAACATCTGAAAGATTTACAGAGTGTTTTTGAGAAGCTACGTGGTGGAAATTTATCACTTAAACTTGAAAAATGTCATTTCCTAAAAAGCTCAATTGAATATCTTGGACACATCGTATCGGCAGACGGAATTCGATGCAAAGAATCAGAGAAGCTTCAAAAATTTCCGATTCCGAGAAATGTGAAGGAATTGCAAAGTTTTTTGGGTGTAGCAAACTACTTTAGGACGCATATCCCAATGTTTGGTTCAATTTCATATCCACTTTATCAGTTATTACGAAAAAACGTTGAATTTATCTGGACGCCTGAATGTCAGAAAGCTTTCGAGAAAATAAAATCTGTTTTGACATCAGATACCGTTTTACGGCATCCTGATTTCAGTAAGCCCTTCCATGTATTTACTGATGCATCTAATTTTGGTATCGGTGCGGTACTTTTGCAACACGATACTGATAAATCTATGAAGGCTATTGCTTACTACAGTAAAAGTCTCAACTCAACACAAAAGCGATATTCAACGACGAAAAAAGAGTTCTTCGCCATTGTAAGCGCGCTGAAAGCATTTAAATATCTCATTCTTGGATATCCGATCTATCTATACACTGATCACAAACCTTTACAGCCCTTGTTTTTCAAAAAGCTTCCTGACGATTCGGCTATGGCTAGATGGTGTCTAACAGTTCAATCCTTCGAACCCGTAGTAAAATATTTCCCCGGGAAACAGAATCTAATTGCAGATTGCCTAAGTAGATTACCCCAGCATTTAACTATTTCTGATCTTGAAGAATGCTCAGAGTTCGATGAGGTTGACGCCTTCGCAGTAACTACACGCCGTGGTGCACTGACCACCGACGTAGACGATACAGACGCGACGCCCTCTAATCTAGTGGCGCCAGAGGCGACTGAAAAACCCCGACTGACTGACTACGTACCTCAGTTAAAAGACGTATCATGGACTTTAGACGAATTTCGAAATAAGCAACAACTAGACCCATTCTGTTCTGAGGTTAAAGACGCATTACTATCTAGTAGACAATCTACGATCCCTGACTTACAAAAATACTTAATTCTGAATGACATACTTTATAGACGACGACAAATAGACTCTAGGGAAAGTACTATTCTCACTTCGGTTATACCGACATCGCTAATGAACAAGGCGGTGCTCAGTATACATTCCTTATATCATACTGATGCCACGCATACGTTGTTTAAATTTAAGTTGCGTTATTTTCATTTATTAGAGAAGAGTATCATACGTAAATTTGTCAAAATGTGTGATGTATGTAAAATTCTTAAAGCCAGCAGTACTGTACCTATTAAAATATTAGACGCTCCCATCGCTAAAGAACCGTTCGAGGTGGTATCAATGGACTTTCTTGGTCCTCTACCTGTCACAGATCAGCAGAATAAATATATTCTAATTCTCATTGACCTATTCTCGCGTTACTGTAAGCTTTACGCGACAGCAGATCGATTAGCCGATACAGTTGTCTCTTGTCTGGACAGCTGCTTCTCAACCTTTGGCTATCCTAAAACACTTCTAAGTGACCAAGCTCTTGAATTTAAGTCTGCGGCAGTTAAAAAATTCTCTCAAATTCATTGTATTGCGAAAAAAGAGGTCCTCCCTTGGAGTCCTCACAGTAACGCTATTGTTGAACGAAATAATCGCAAAATTACGAATTTATTAAAATTATATATTAACTCTTTAGCGCATACCGAATGGGATCAGTGTCTCAACAGCACAGAGAACGCGATAAACAATAGTTTAAATACCACATTGGGGGATACACCCTCGTTCATTGTTTTCAATCGCGATACGTGTCCGAGCTTTAGCGCCGTAACTTTCGAACCTAATTACAGTCACGACACGAACGTGGATATAATAAGATTTCGAGCTCAGGAAGCTGCCCGCATTGTTGAAAACGTTAGAGCTACAATAATAAATAACACCAGTGAAAGAACCATGTATCACAACCTTCGACGCAAAAATAAAAATTTTGAACTCAATGACCGTGTATTGTTGCGCAATCACATGCGAAAAATCAAACTAGATCTTGCCTGGAATGGGCCGGGGATTATCACAAAAATTAACCGAAATTACGTGGAAATCAAAATTGGTAATAAAACATTTAGGAGTAATAAAAATCATGTACTACCTTTACGTAAAAAGTGTTGACTGAAAACTATGCGACTTACGACCGACGATGTTACTATGTTCACATAATACTACTGTGTGATTCTTGATTCGATGTTAATTTTACGTATATTTTTAATTGGAACTTTCCTTATATAACCTTATGTATTTACCTTATATTTTCGTTTCGTTTTTGGTGTACCGTAGTTTTTACGTGCGTGATTGAATCTGTACACATTTCATTTTACCACCAAGGTTTACATCTGCCCGAGAGCCTTGCACGGTTCAATAACCTCCTGTGTTTACAAACGCGGCCCCTCATTGCTGTGGGAGCGAAGGCTGGCTCCCGAGTTGTTTTGGAGCGCCGTCGCCAGATTTGTTTTGCAATTAGGTGTGCAGCTGTCGAAGCCGTGTGGGATCTGCTGCGTGCAGATATGCTGTTTGTTCTTTTCATTGCAGCTGTCACCAGCTGTCACCATTGGTTCCTTTCATTAAATTGACGTAAAACAACCTGATTACATTTTTTTAAATTGTGTGGCCATGCTAATTTGTTCTGTATTTGTTTCCGATTTCAGACTGCGCGCGCATCGCCACCTGACCTTCGAGATGGGGAACAGACTTACGCATGTCTCGGTGGAGGCTCTAACCAATGCGTTGGAGCACCACCAGGGACGTGTTTCCAAGGACTGGATTGCGGCGAACGCTTTAGTCGACATCCTCCCCGATCGCGTTACCGATTTAGGATTCCTTTTCCTTTTCCCAGCGACCTTGGCGATAGGAGTCTGTCTCTTTTACTTTCGTCGTGAACTGAATTTGCTAGCAGACAGGTTCCGTTCTGAGGACGCGTTGCTTCGACGTCAGCTGCTCAGGTCAAGCACTGCCGAGCCGCAGTTACGTAACCCACAGGCGACGACCGAGGTGTAGGCGACGGTGTGGAATGTTTTTGGAACGGTGAGGTTGTTACACTCGCGCGTCGTTTAGCGACATTATTTTTCCTCATGCATTATAAACGGACATAGTGTTATTTAGTTTTAACATATACCTCAGGAATTAGTTATAAGGTTTTCTTATACCCTTCGAATTTTAGCGATGATGCTCGAAAATGATATCATATTCACGTACACGAAAATGTATAAATTGGTTTCCGATTACAGTTGATAATTTCATGCGATAAATTTTGTCAACAAATTTTCAGTGGAAATGCGTTGTAATTCACTTATGCGTATTTCTTCTTATCCTTAACGAATGTATTGTTCTACATTGCATTATTTCTTACTTATGTTTGAGTGATTATAATTTGGTTGTTGTTTCAACGATGCGACTTTCCATTTTCGTTTTCTTTATGTTTAGAAATTGACCTGTATAGCGTGCAACAATGTTTAGGGAAATTGAAATTTCATGGCGACTGTTGATGAAACTAAAATACGTATATTCTTGCGTTGTTTACTAAAAGAAAATGTTTTTCATTATCTACATGCGTAATGTGTGCACATTTGTTTTCGATTTTTGGGGAAATCAGATATATTTTTTTTCGTAATTTCCTTAATTTTGTTTACGATGATGCCTACATGATTTGAGGATGAGGCTGTTCGTTAATACATGTTATATTTCTTACGTTCTACATTTCCGGTAGTATTATCCTTTTGGTGGTACGCTGATAGTATCATCTTGCGTTGTTGATCTACTTTGGAAGACGTGTTTTGATTTTGGAAAGGATGTTTTTCTGTTTAGCAATTTTTGCTGTTATTGTTTTCATACCCAATAACTCCTTTGCCTGCCGAAATGTGTTCTTCAAATGCAGTTTTCACTTTACTTTTTGTTGGTGAGGGTTCATAGCCAAACTTCACTTTGCGTACCTAAGTCGAATTACTATTGAAGCGGTTACTCAGATACTCAGTTATTTTTCTTCTTGATGAGTTTGGTACCAATTTTGCTCATGTTCGGATTGACGTTCGGGAATAGACGACTGTTCAAATATACAGTATGCATTCTTTCAATTTCGATTGAATCGGATTTCTTTCCACGATGATGTTGATGATTTAAATTGATAGTAGTTCCGATAAACATTTTCATGCGCGTATATATGTAAAATTTTTTTTACAAGAGGTATTGTTTTACCTACGTTTCATGGCAGGTTCGATAAAATTGTACGCGGTATATACGTGCGGTGTTTCATTATTTTTTGGGTTGGTTGATAAATAAAATAAATTTTTTTTTTCGTTCATTTTTCAATGGTGCATTTTCTTTACTAACTTTTTATTACGATGTAACTTCACTAATGTCAGCGAGTATTGATCGTGATGTTCCTTTTCTACGTTGATGTTTAGCGTGTTTGTTTTCATATATACCTTACGTGTTTTGAGCGGAAAGTAAGTTAAATCCTGGTTGCTAATACCGTGGAGTTTTTTATTTCTAATTTTTGAATGATTGTTTCTAGTTTTTGGGCCGGCATATTTTGCTCTTGCGATTTATCTCACCTATACTTCGACGCGTTTTATTGTTCTTTAGTGACAATTTTCTGTTGCCGGAAAAATTTTTTTTTGTTTTTTTTGCATTCCGTGTGTGTATTTGAGCAGCGGCTCTTACCATGTTCTTTTGGTGGTGGGGGTATTGGTGATTTTACTTTGCGATGCCTTGTCGAATTTAATTTGATGCATTTGCTTTTACTGTTACTGGTAGTTGTTTTGCCACAAAAGAGTAATTTTCATATTGGGTTTACTAACTAGGATGCCTTTAGCTTCCGGTGTTGATTTTTTAAGTTACGATTCTTAACTTGATTGTTTTCTTTTGTGATTGGTAATAAAACTGGCGTGGGGGGAAGGTGTGTGCCGTCGCGGTTGCGCACTTTCTCTGTACACATGTTCGTATGTACGGTAATGCTCCGCCTGGGCGCGGTCTTGCCGTATTGCGCATGCTTACTCAGCAAATTGATAGTATAAAGTAGCGTGCGCGGCTTGTGGAGTTGCATTTGGTGTCCTGTCTCTACGTCAAGTACACGTTGAAGTCTACTCGTCTACTTACTACCCACCCTGAGATACGGCATAGTACGTTTGTCTATTAGTACTCCTCGTATGGTACGTTTGTCTATTGGTACTCCTCGTATGGTACGTTTGTCTATTAGTACTCCTCGTATGGTACGTTTGTCTATTGGTACTCCTCGTATGGTACGTTTGTCTATTAGTACTCCTCGTATGGTACGTTTGTCTATTGGTACTCCTCGTATGGTACGTTTGTCTATTGGTACTCCTCGTATGGTACGTTTGTCTATTAGTACTCCTCGTATGGTACGTTTGTCTATTGGTACTCCTCGTATGGTACGTTTGTCTATTGGTCGACCCCGTATAGTTTGTCTATTAGTACTCCTCGTATGGTACGTTTGTCTATTGGTACTCCTCGTATGGTACGTTTGTCTATTGGTACTCCTCGTATGGTACGTTTGTCTATTGGTACTCCTCGTATGGTACGTTTGTCTATTGGTACTCCTCGTATGGTACGTTTGTCTATTGGTACTCCTCGTATGGTACGTTTGTCTATTAGTACTCCTCGTATGGTACGTTTGTCTATTAGTACTCCTCGTATGGTACGTTGGTCTATTAGTACTCCTCGTATGGTACGTTTGTCTATTGGTACTCCTCGTATGGTACGTTTGTCTATTGGTACTCCTCGTATGGTACGTTTGTCTATTAGTACTCCTCGTATGGTACGTTTGTCTATTGGTACTCCTCGTATGGTACGTTTGTCTATTGGTACTCCTCGTATGGTACGTTTGTCTATTGGTACTCCTCGTATGGTACGTTTGTCTATTAGTACTCCTCGTATGGTACGTTTGTCTATTAGCACTCCTCGTATGGTACGTTTGTCTATTGGAACTCCTCGTTTGGTACGTTTGTCTATTGGTACTCCTCGTATGGTACGTTTGTCTATTGGTACTCCTCGTATGGTACGTTTGTCTATTGGTACTCCTCGTATGGTACGTTTGTCTATTGGTACTCCTCGTATGGTACGTTTGTCTATTAGTACTCCTCGTATGGTACGTTTGTCTATTGGTACTCCTCGTATGGTACGTTTGTCTATTGGTACTCCTCGTATGGTACGTTTGTCTATTGGTACTCCTCGTATGGTACGTTTGTCTATTGGTACTCCTCGTATGGTACGTTTGTCTATTAGTACTCCTCGTATGGTACGTTTGTCTATTGGTACTCCTCGTATGGTACGTTTGTCTATTAGTACTTCTCGTATGGTACGTTTGTCTATTGGTACTCCTCGTATGGTACGTTTGTCTATTGGTACTCCTCGTATGGTACGTTTGTCTATTAGTACTCCTCGTATGGTACGTTTGTCTATTGGTACTCCTCGTATGGTACGTTTGTCTATTAGTACTTCTCGTATGGTACGTTTGTCTATTAGTACTCCTCGTATGGTACGTTTGTCTATTGGTACTCCTCGTATGGTACGTTTGTCTATTGGTACTCCTCGTATGGTACGTTTGTCTATTGGTACTCCTCGTATGGTACGTTTGTCTATTGGAACTCCTCGTATGGTACGTTTGTCTATTAGTACTCCTTGTATGGTACGTTTGTCTAAGGACGTCTTATATAAAAGTTTTTAAAAGCCAATATGTTGGCATGTATTTCATGTGGTACCCCTCAGGGGGACACAACTATTGTATGTATGGGAATTAGCACTCCCAGGGGGACAATGTGAGGTCCCGAGCTAGAGTTAGGTAGGCCTTCTTTTTGTTGAAATAAAATGTTCTTTTATTATGTTAAGGATCACTTTTTTCGGTTCACTGGTGTCCTGTTTTTTCCAGCACCTACTACTTTCTTTTTCAACTTTGGTCTTGTTTCAAGAACTTTTTTCTCAACTTGCTGTTTCTATGCACCTTACGCATAGATTCCTCATTCCCTTATCTCCATATTAAATGGTGCTTTTCTCTCTTCGATACTCACTTTTTTGTAGCGGTTAGGGTAGCTTAAATTACCTTATAATCTATATATTGTATATACTGTACATATTGTATATACTGTATATCCCTTAGAGTCCGGCATATAGAAATAGTTGTCTAAATCTGTTCAAACTTTGTGTAATATAACTTTCCCATTCAAGTAATGCAAGAAAAAAATTTCAAAGTGAAAATGTTATATTTACAGTTTTTATGAAATGGGACTATAGAGTCCCGCCAGGACTTTACTGGAAATATTATGGCCATATTATCGGAATTTCTCATCACTTGTTTCAATGTCTGTTTCATCATTATAATATTTGTGTTCAAATATAACTGTAAGAGCATGAAGTATATTATGTTATTGAGTAATATGCGCTTGTCGAGACCCCTCATCAATAAAGACTGACGGGTCACTGCAGTCCCATGCAGTAAAACTTATATTTGAAGATACTGCAAATGTACCTGTGATATCTTCAAATCATTCTCTAGAATAAATGTTTATGCAACAAAAAATAAACATTTTATAATAGTATTTACCGTGATATTGAAGAAAACAAAACGCATCACCTAAATTTACCATGATCCTCTAGCTGCAGCGCGTGCTTTCTAAGCGTAACTGTCAACAAGTAGTGGGCTGATGTCTGCCAGACGTGCGATATTTTGGTAGCTTGATGATCCACGAGAGTCCCGACAGCACCCTAGCGTCGAAATTTTTGTTAGTATTTGATAACGAGGGCAATTTCGAGCCGGGACTGACATGTCCCTGTAGTACTCAAAGGGATATACTGTATATATTGTATATACAGTATATTGTAACAGTGGGAGTCTGCGGGCCCATGCTGACAAGGCGAGGGTCCGAGCTGAAGGTAAGGTAGGCTTTTTCCGTGGGACTAATTTTATTTGTATTATTTTGTACCATCTTTTTTAGGATCACTGCAGTCCTTCTCTGAGCACCTTACTATCTTTTTCAATTTTTATCTTGCTCTGCAAACCTCCTTCACGACTTTCTGTTTCTTGTGTAATTAAATACCTTGTACAGATATTCCCACGTCCCTTCTTTCCATATGCTTATTGGTGTCTCCCCTTCCTTCTCTTGCGAACACCTTTGTTGTGATCAAACCAATCTAACCTAACTTGAGAATTAACACTCCCATGAAAGGAGTGATGTCCCTAACCGAAAACTTTATTTCTACGAAAGTTGTAACTTTTTTGCCGAGAAACGAACATTTTTTTACTTCATCTATTTCTTTTCCAGCATTGACGACTTTACTCGTATTCTTATATTGTTTCCTGGACTTTTTAAACGTGACTTTTTCTATAAGCAGGGTGTGGGGACACCAAGTGCACTGATTCCCCGTTCCCTGAAGTTCATACGACATGGTTCCTTCCTCTTTCCTTTCTTCGCAAGGCCTTCGTTTTACTTGACTAAACTAAAACTTTACTACAATCTTGTTTATTTTTAGCGCGTGAAGATCGCTCGTTTTGAACTTTCTAAATCGAAATTTGACCCTAGATTATTTCTCTCCCTCCTCAATATGAAGAGAAATGCACAATCAGATTAGATTTTTGTTGTCTCTGAATACCGGACACGACTATTGTATCTATGGGAACTGCACTCCCAGGGGGGCTATGTGAGGTCCCGTGCTGAGAATTAGGTAGGCCTTCTTTTTGTTGAAATGAAATGTTTTTTTTATATTAAGGACCTTCTTTTTTGGTTCACTGCTGTCCTGTTTTTCAGCACCTACTACTTTCTTCTTCACCCCCTCAGGGGGATACAACTATTGTATCTATGGGAATTAGCGCTCCCAGGGGGACAATGTGAGGGCCTGAGCTGAGAATTAGGTAGGCCTTCTTTTTGTTGAAATAACATGCGTTTGTTATGTTAAGGATCGCCTTTTTTCGGTTCACTGCTGTCCTGTTTTTCAGCACCTACTACTTTCTTCTTCAACTTTGATCTTGTTTCATAATCTTCCTTCCCAACTTACTGTTTCTATGCCTTTCTGCGTAGATTCCACGTTTCCTTAACTCCATACTTAATGGTGCCTTCCTCCTTCCTCTCTTTGGATCGCATTTGTTGCTGGGTAGGGAGGCTAAAACTATCGACTAATCTAACTTTCTTCTTCAACTTTGATCTTGTTTCATAATCTTCTTTCTCAACTTAATGTTTCTGTGCCCTTTCTGCATAGATTCCGCGTTCTCTAAACTCCATACTAACTGATGCCTTCCTCCTTCCTCTCATTGGATCGTCTTTGTTATGGATAGGGAGGCTTAAACTAACTAATACTCTAATATAATAAAATTTTGACACTGTTTGGATGCACAGGGGCTCTTGTGAGGGGACACACCTTGTGCACAGATTTCGCGTTCCCTCAACTCCGTTCTAAAAGTGCCTTTTCGTTCTTTGAAACTCCCTTCTTTCGGAGGAGAGGCTTCCATTTACGTATCTAATATCTATTCAATTATTTAGAATTCAAATTCCACATCTGGTTCATTCCTCCACATTTTCAATCGTTGTCATCCACCAAACCCATATCTCCGCGCAGATTACGGAGCGCACTGCAAGTATCGCTGATCTTCCGCAGATTTTCCTGCAATATGAGCCCTGGTAAACTTGCCAGGTAATCCATGGCCTATATTACATCTGACATAAGTCTTAATAAAACGTGTTCTGAGTTTCTATATCCACGTAAATTTTCTGTGCATGAAATATCAACTAGTAAATTTACTTGTATGTCGTAGTTATAGCGAGCTGGTGTTGACGTGAAACGAGTTTATCTATTTTGTCTTCTGGTGTTTTAATGTTTATCTTGTTTTCGTGAACGTCCTAACCCTCTAGGATGAATAATAAACATTCATAGACATGGCAGACGCCAGGGTATATTTAGAGGTAAATATTGCTCAACTCTCCAATTATTTGAAGGCAGTGGAGAAAATTCCTCATTCCGTAGCGGACATCGATGGCCTCGGCAATGCACTAAGCTTGGCTGGACTAAGCTCTGAAAGTTAGTAAATTTCTGTAAATTGTCACAAAATTCTGACGAACGTTTGTTTCCTAAGCCTCCCTCAGGGGGACACTACTATTGTATCTGTGGGAATTGGCGCTCCCAGTGGGAAAATGTGCGGGCCCGAGCTGAGAGTTAGGTAGGCCTTTTTTTGTTGAAATGAAAGGTTTTTTTTGGCATGTTAAGGACTACCTTTTTTCGGTTCACTGCTGTCCTGTTTTTCAGCACCTACTACTTCCTTCTTCAACTTTCATCTTATTTCATGAACTTCTTTCTCAATGTAAAGTTTATATGCCCCTTCTGCATGGATTCCACGTTCACTAATATCCATACTAAATGGAAGCTTCCTCCATCCTCTCTTCGATACTTTTTTTTTGTAGCGGTTAGGGAGGTTCAAACTAACTCATAATTCATAATCTAATTTCTTGTTTCCTAAGCGAAGTGAGGACCCTTGACCGTCTCGTTAGGCTCAGTGTGCTCGTTAACACTCAAGTGCGACGTGCCCCACTGGTGTCCCCCGAGGGAATTTTCATAATGCGGCTGACCGACCGGCAGTCACTTACTCGCTGTCCATAAATGCGTAATGAAAACTAAATGAAGATGCCTTCTATTTAAGGTTAGTTTTTCCAGAAGTAATCTATAAATAAACTCTAATTTTAAATTAATAAATTAAAATGGCATTTTCTTTATTCTTTTTTTTTACTCGTCTGACTTTTGTTGCACATCACCTCCCCCCCCCCACCTCCCATCTCCGGCCGGGGGGAGGGAGGGGGGGTAATGAAGCTATTGTGTGTTTCATTGGCGCTTCCAGGGGAGGAAGTGAGGTCCTCAGCTGAACGTTAAGTAGGCTCAACTTTCGTGGGAGCTAAATGGAAACGCTGTTTAGTTGCGGACTGTTTCGTTTTGCTGTCCTTATGTTTATTTCTTATACAAGTTCAAATTTCATAGTACACTAAACTTCTACCATTCGTATGCGTAGCAAGTGCACTGTTAACTTCTTGTTCATGGTTCCCGTTTCCTCCTTCCTCTCTCGGAACATTTTTGTTACTGACAAAAATCTGAACACTTTGACTGCGGCAAGTAATGCTGAAGTCTATAATGTTGAACATAAATGTTAAGTATTTCGTAGTTAGCATTGTTCAGAACAGCAAACGTCAACTGGATCGCGTCATTTAGTTTTGATCAAGTATCTATGAAAATCGAGTTTATGACTACTATTCGGTCAGCAGCAGTATGAAAACCTCTTCCGTGGCCATTTAAAATATAATTCTTCTCAAATCATTAGTTCCGAATAGGGCGTAACGTGTCAACTGCGTGAACGAGGTAAAAGTCGTGTTAAAAGATGCTTCCATTAGCCGGCAGGACTGCTCGAATAAATATCTAACTTTTCAAACCAGTGTAAGAGACACATGGTGCTCGGCAGTGTGCCACCTTGAACTTTGAATTCATTCCCAAAAACGTAGGATAATGACGGAAATGCTGTTCGTATAAACTGGTCTCAAATCAACAATTAACGACGTAGGGTACCGGGAGGGGACAACCGTAGCAGGGGGGAATTGGACTCACGGTCGTAAGTCATTGGTAAACTTTGCCAAATAGAAGCCATCTGTTGTCTCATCACGGATACCTGTAGATGTAAGCCTCATCTTTTTTGCAACGAGTAAAAGCTATGTTCTAATTGAGGTACGCGTCCAGTTCAGCGCAACTGTTGTAGGATGAATGATGACAGGTATGGCACAAATGATTTATTTACGGATTTTATACAAGACATGTACTACGCGTTCAGTTGCAGGTGGTGACGGTGACGATGGACGAACGCTCGCTGGAGGCTGACAGCTGGTGACAGGTAAGTGCCCCACCGAGGGGGGAGATGCCCCCCCACCGAGGGGAACGGTGCACCCACACAAGGTGAAGGGAAGGGTTCGGTTGAGGTGGTCCCAGGGAACATCATGTTTCTCAGGGGCCGTCAACTGGACACATGAACCTTCTTCTTGTGTGGTGTGTGCTGCTGTGTCTGGGCCCCCACGTGGGGTGAGCCCCTTGGGCCCTCACGTGGGGTGAGCTCCTGGGCCCCCACGTGGGGTGAGCCCCTTGGGCCCTCACGTGGGGTGAGCCCCTTGGGCCCCCACGTGGGGTGAGCTCCCGGGCCCCCACGTGGGGTGAGCCCCTTGGGCCCCCACGTGGGGTGAGCTCCCGGGCCCCCACGTGGGGTGAGCTCCCGGGCCTCCACGTGGGGTGAGCTCCCGGGCCCCCACGTGGGGTGAGCTCCCGGGCCCCCACGTGGGGCGAGCCCCTTGGGCCCTCACGTGGGGTGAGCTCCTGGGCCCCCACGTGGGGCGAGCCCCTTGGGCCCTCACGTGGGGTGAGCTCCTCAACCCCACGTGGGGGGAGCTCATTTGGGCCCTCACGTGGGGTGAGCTCCTGGGGCCCCCACGTGGGGCGAGCCCCTTGGGCCCCCACGTGGGGTGAGCTCCTCAACCCCACGTGGGGGGAGCTCATTTGGTTCCTCACGTGGGGTGAGCTCCTGGGCCCCCACGTGGGGCGAGCCCCTTGGGCCCCCACGTGGGGTGAGCTCCTCAACCCCACGTGGGGGGAGCTCATTTGGGCCCTCACGTGGGGTGAGCTCCTGGGCCCCCACGTGGGGCGAGCCCCTTGGGCCCCCACGTGGGGTGAGCTCCTCAACCCCACGTGGGGGGAGCTCATTTGGGCCCTCACGTGGGGTGAGCTCCTGGGCCCCCACGTGGGGCGAGCCCCTTGGGCCCCCACGTGGGGTGAGCTCCTCAACCCCACGTGGGGGGAGCTCATTTGGGCCCTCACGTGGGGTGAGCTCCTGGGCCCCCACGTGGGGCGAGCCCCTTGGGCCCCCACGTGGGGTGAGCTCCTCAACCCCACGTGGGGGGAGTTCATTTGAGCCCTCACGTGGGGTCCCTCACCGGGACCCGGCAAATGCAAATGGGGGTCCCGGACGATTTTTTTTCACCACCAAACAGACTGTCCTGATCCCCCGTCGGAGGGAGAGAGCCTCTTCATGGGCACCGGCCCCACGCCAAGTTGCGTGGTGCCAGCTCCCACGATGGGCTCTCCCCCGGGAACCTCCCCATGGGGACTGTCCCACGCCCCCGTGGCCCCAGCCCCCACAGAAAGGCTCCCCCTCTGGGAGCTCCCCCAGTGAGGGTTACCCCACGCAGGCATCCATGGACTTCCCCACAAGCTTCTGTGGGGTTGCCCCCACCAGGGCTGCTCCCCTACCTCCCCCTACCCATAGCCCCCTACCTACCCATGTCTAACCCACCCCTTGCCCCTACCTCCCCATTCCTTCCCCACCCCCTACCTTCGTCACACGTACCTGGTGGGTATTGCCTCGTTGCGGTGAAAGGACAGGCGATGAGGACAGCCAGATGAGGGAAGGAAGATTATGTTAATAGTCACTCTGGCCTTCCTTCCATAAAAAGGCTTTCCAAAGAAAGGAAGGTGCAGGGCAACAGTACTATAGAGGTAAAGAAGCCAGTTTTGCCAAATGTGCATAGAAACGGTGACTTGAGATATCTTTGAAACGAAATAATTGAAGATGATAAGTGGTAAAAATTGTACATTATTGAACCTAGAAAACATGGTCCGTAATAAAAAAAAATATTTCAAAGAGACAAAGGCCTACCTAACTTTTAGCTCGGGACCTCATATATTCCTCCTGGGTACGGTACTCCCAACAGAGACAATAGTTGTATCCGCCTCAGGGCGAAACGAAGAGGACTGTCATGCCTTGTATCCTGTTGAGATCAGTGGACGTTTCCTTACAGAGCTTTCAAACCTTATCTTGAATCCCTTCTTTCTATCGGAATAAAAGCAGGCAAAGTTATCATGGTCAAATCTTTTCTGCTATACCTGTCATCTTGATCGACTAACCTGCCGAGATTTGTCCCACAAATGTCTCAACCAGTAAAGTACGTTCCTAAGTTATGTAAATTAGGTTAAACATAGTTGTACGCTTCAAAATACCGTTCATGAGAATAGCACTATTCGGGCTCACAAGTAGCTATACTCAAACGTGTCTATTGTACTAGCCTTCACTATCAATCTACTGTAGTATGGCTCGTAGTAAATAAATTGTCTTGGTTGTTCAAATTGTTTCTCTTACCTCTTTGCGGTGAGGAGACGGTGGGGGTGACGAATGCAACGAAGATATATCCTGTAGGAAGGGACACAACAGTGATAGAAACCTAATAAAAAAACAATGACTACCTAATAATATTATGGAGTTCCGTATAATGGAGCAATGCTTCAGCATCTCTAACATACGGTATAATATTCAAAATATTGAAGAGAACACTTCCTTACATAGTAAATGCTGCACAGTGGTAAGAGGGAGAATACGCTGTCCACAACAAAACACGAACTACTTTATTTCAAGAGGTGGAAAGAACAGAAAAAAGAAAGCGGTTTATTTCCAGTAAAGATGGTACAAAAAAGATGGTACATCATTGGTTTTAAAAATACTTTCAAGAAAATACACAAGAGTACTGTAATACCCATGTCACCAGTTGAAAAAAAAAATCATTGAGGGTAATGTTTCGTATGTTGTTTAATTTAGATTTGATGATAAATGTAACTACAATTATAATTAAATATTTAAAAGTGAAGAATAAAATTCTGAACATTTTTTGTACGTTTCGGGATCAATCCCATCATAAACTGAAAAACACACGACATGAAAATAAATTTGATAAGTTATAGAAACCAACGGTTCATGAGACTATAACAAATTAGATGGAGATGCACAGTGAGAAAGAACTGGACATATCATTTAGCGCTGGTCTGCCCTTTGGAATATGCAGTGATTCTAAAACGCGTACATCAGTGAAATTTTACCCCCGCCCTATGATTGAAAAAAATATTGTTAGAGATTATTGAATTGCTGTTGTCTGCGTGAACACGGTTTGCAGAATGGGGTGGTTGTCCTAGCCTTGATCTTGTGCGGCAGCTGACTCCCCTGTGCTCAGCGATCCTCTGTCCTAGGGTACGACCGGTGCAACCGACGTACCTGCATGCACACTGTGCACAACTATGTTCATAAACGATTGAGGATCGCATCGCAACGGGAAGTTTCTTTTTTGAAACAGAAAAATAATCCAATACAAAAATTTTTCACATAAATAACATGTAAATTAATTTCGAAGTATTTAACCACAAGAGATTTAAGCTCTTCTTTTAGATTCTCGGATTTAGCACCGAAATGTGAGAGACAAATGTAAAGTTTTGTTTAAAGCGTTTGGGACAAAAAATGCTTCAACTGGCACTCGAATAAAGTAACCGGATATCCATTGTTAACGATAATTATTTTCATTTAATTTTTTTTACAAGAGTTTCAAACTCAAAATGCATGCCAGTAAAATTGGATGAAATTGAGAAGGCACGTTTTAAAAGAGACTTGTTGGTGTCTGTAACTGACCACATTTATTTTCATATCGTGTGTTTTTCAGCTGATGATGGGATTGATCCCGAACCCTACAAAAAATGTTTTATTCTTCACATTTAAATTTTTAATAAATATGCGCTATCGCCAAGCAAAAGATTTGCTTCATTACAATAATAATTAAAATAAAATATAACAAACGAATATAGAACAAAACTTTAAGAAGACCAGGGATCATAAGTAGCCGGGAGAACCTCGGTAATCAACTACAAATTACTTTTAGCGTCTCTTCCCCACGACAAAGATGTTCAAAGAGAGGAAGGATGGAGGCACCATTTCGTATGGAGTTAAGGAAACGTGGAACCTATGCACAAAGGGTGTTCCCACAAAGGATCCTGTGCACATAGAAACAGTAAGATAAGAAGGAAGTTCATAAAACAAGATTTAAAGTTGAAAAGAAAGTAGTAGGTGCTGAAAAACAGGACAGCAGTGAACTGATAAAAGGTGGTCCTTGATATAAAAGCAAAATTCATTCCAGCAAAAAGAAGGCCTACCTAATTATCAGCTCAGAACCTCACATTGTTCCTCTGGGAGCGCTTATTCCCATAGACTCCCATAGTTGTGCCCCCCTGAGGGGTATAGTGAAAATTAATGAATACGTATATAAATAAATAAAAACCTAAATAAATAAACAAATAAGTAAAGACTAAGACCAAGAATAAATAAGACCAAAACAATAGAAGGCAAATATTGGCTAAAGTCAATCAAGGGACGTCTACCTGACCATAAGTTCGGGTCTGACCCTCCTCCTGGCCACGTCACTTTCTATAGATATCCCATCCACCTGAGGGAAGACAGCCGCGGTGATGATGAATCCGGTGCTATAATAATGTAACTATTGCTTTAATATAGTAAGGCCAGCTAAAATAATGTAACTGTTACTCGACCACTTTGTCTGCGACTACTAAGTATTAAGTTCAATGCCAAACTCAAATTTGAAGTCAATCGTAGTAAACTATTTTGAAAATACCAAGCATGAACTGGATCGTGCCTTCATTTAGCTTTGATTAAGTATTTATGGAAATTGAGTTTGTGACTACTGGTCGGTCGGCAGCATTATGAAAATTACCTCCGTTTACCACCGGTGTGCACGTCGCAGTCAAAGTGTTATTACAGTCAGGTCTGCTATAACTGTAAGAGCACTGCTATTTCACTAAATATATTGCGAAAACACATGAAGTATTGTTTAAAGAAGGAAAGTATTGCAACAATACAAAAACAGATGTAGATTATATTAGATTGTAAGCAGGGTTGTGACAAAATGCTTTAAGAATATTGTCACAGGCCTAATATTCACATACATACGCATGCATGAGATTTATCTTACATCATGTACAAGTGACTTGATACAATGTGCAAATACATGTGTATATCGCACACATATATGTATGCGATTATTTGGGCAGAAACGATTTGCTTAATGCATATTGCCACAACCCTAATTAATAGTTAGTTTAAGCCTCCCTAACCGGTACAAAACAAAAAAAAAGCGTATCGAAGAGAGGAAAGAGGAAGGTACCATTTAGCATGGAGATAAGAAAATGGGGAATCTATGCAAAAGGGGGCATAGAAACAGTAAATTGAGAAAGAATCATAGAAGAAAGCAGCAGGTGCTGAGAAACAGGACAGCAGTGAACCGAAAAAAGATGGTTCGTGACAAAACAAAAACCTATTCCATTTTAACAAAAAGGAAGCCTACCTAACTCTCAGCTCGGGCCCTGACATATTCCCCCTGGAAGTGCTATGTTAGGGAGGCAACGGGGCGCATTTCGCTTAAGAAACAAACGTTCATCTAATTTTTGCGATAATTTACATAAATTGAATTACTTTCAGAGCTTGAAGCAGCAAACCTTGGTTTGGTATCTGAGGTCCCCTTCGGTGTCCGCTGAGGAAAGAGGAATTTTCTCCATTGCCTTGAAATAATTGGCGGAGTTGAGCAATCTTTACCATTCCCCTAAATATAGCCTGGCGTCTGTCATGTCTATGGAAGTATATTATTGATCCTAGAGGGTTATGACATTCGCGAAAACCAGATAAACATTAAAATACCAGGAGACAATATAGGCAAACCCAGCTCGCTAACTACGACGTACAAGGAAATTAACTAGTTCATATTTCATGAACATAAAAATTGAGGGGAGGCAGAAACTCAGAACATGTTTTATTAAGAGTTATGTCAGATGTTAAATGGGTCATGGATTACCTGGCAAATTTCCCTGGACTCGAATTGCAGGAAAATCTCCGGATGATCAGCGATACTTGAAGTGCGCTCCGTAAACTGCAAGGGGATATTCGTTATACCCAAGCTTGGTCAGTGGAGGACAACGAATGAAAATGCAGAGGAATGTACCAGATGTGGAAGTTGAATTCTAAATATTTGAATAGATATTAGATACGTGAATGGAAGCCTGTCCTCCGAAACAAGAGAGTTTCCAAGAACGAAAAGGCACTTTTAGAACGGAGTTGAGGGAACGCGGAATCTGCGCACAAGATGTGTCCCCTCACGAGAGCTCCTGTGCATCCTAACAGTTGGTCAGGATTAGATTAGAGAATTAGTTAGTTTAACCCTTCCTATCCGCAACAAAGATGATCCAAAGCGAGGAAGGAGGAAGGCACCATTTAGTTAAAGGAGGAGTTAAAGGAACGCAGAATCTATGCAGAAGAGGCATAAAAACAATAAGTTGAGAAAGAAGTTCATGAAACGAGATCAAAGTTGAAGAAGTAGTAGGTGCTGAAAAACAGGACAGCAGTGAACCGAAAAAAATGGTCCTGCACATAAAAACACTTATTTCAACAGAAGGAAAGCCTACCTAACTCTCAGATCGGGCCCTCGCATACTCCCCCTGGGAGCGCTAATTCCCATAGATACAATAGTTGTGTCCCCCTGAGGGGGGTATTTTGAGACAACAAAAATCTATTTTAATTTGATCATGCATTTTTCTTCATATTGAGGAAGGAGAAAATAATCTAGGGTGAAACTTTGATTTAGGAAGTTCAAAACGAGCGATCTTCACGCGCTAAAAATAGACAAGATTTTAGTCAAGTTTCAGTATAGTCAAGTACAACAAAGGCCTTGCGAAGGAAGGAAAGAGGAAGGAACCATTTAGTGTGAACTTCAGGGAACGGGGAATCAGTGCACTTGGTGTCCCCACACCCTGTCCATAGAAAAAGCCAAGTTAAAAAGTTCAGAAAACAACATATAAGAATACGAGTGAAGTCGTCAATGCTGTAAAAGAAATAGATGAAGCAAAAAACGTTCCTCCCTCGGCAAAAAAGTTACAATTTTCATATAAATTTGCTCCTCGGTTAGGGACATCACTTCTCTCTTTGGGAGCGCTAATTCTCAAATTAGGTTAGATTAGTTTGATCACAACAAAGGTGTTCGCAGGAGAAGGAAGTGGAGACAACATTAAGTAAATGGAAAGAAGGGACGGGGGAATATCTGTACAATGTAAATGATTACACAAGAAACAGAAAGTCGTGAAGGAGGTTTGCAGAGCAAGATAAAAATTAAAAAAAGATAGTAAGGTGAACAGAATAGGACAGCAGTGATCCCAAAAAATGACCAAAATAATACAAATAAAATTAGCTCCACGTAAAAAGCCTACCTTACCCTCAGCTCGGACCCTCACCTTGTCCGCCTGGGAGCGGTGACTCCCATTGTTACAATTTGTGCAGATTAGATTATAAGTCAGTTTAAGCCTCCCTAATCGTTACAAAAAAAGGGTATCAAAGAGAGGAAGGAGGATGGTACCATTCAGTGTGGACGGTAAGGGAACGCGGCATTGATGCACAAGGTGCATAGAAACATTAAGTTGAGAAATAAGATAATGAAACAAGATAAAAGTTGGAGAAGTTGTAGGTGCGGAAATACAAGACTGCAGTCAACCGAGAAAAAATGATGTTTAACAAAACAAGAACACTATTCAATTCAAAAAGAAGGAAGGCTTACCTAATCTTTGGCTGGGAACCTCACATATTCCTCGAAAGCCGCCATTTACATAGATACAATAGAAGCATTCTTTAAAAGGTCTTTACAGTGTCGCGATGGCGACACTAGACAGGGAGTAAGGTAGACAGGGAGTAAGGTAGACAGGGAGTAAGGTAGACAGGGAGTAAGGTAGACAGGGAGTAAGGTAGACAGGGAGTAAGGTAGACAGGGAGTAAGGTAGACAGGGAGTAAGGTAGACAAGGAGTAAGGTAGACAAGGAGTAAAGTAGACAGGGAGTAAAGTAGACAGGGAGTAAAGTAGACAGGGAGTAAGGTAGACAGGGAGTAAGGTAGACAGGGAGTAAGGTAGACAAGGAGTAAGGTAGACAAGGAGTAAGGTAGACAAGGAGTAAAGTAGACAGGGAGTAAAGTAGACAGGGAGTAAAGTAGACAGGGAGTAAGGTAGACAGGGAGTAAGGTAGACAGGGAGTAAGGTAGACAGGGAGTAAGGTAGACAGGGAGTAAGGTAGACAGGGAGTAAGGTAGACAGGGAGTAAGGTAGACAGGGAGTAAGGTAGACAGGGAGTAAGGTAGACAGGGAGTAAGGTAGACAGGGAGTAAGGTAGACAGGGAGTAAGGTAGACAGGGAGTAAGGTAGACAGGGAGTAAGGTAGACAGGGAGTAAGGTAGACAGGGAGTAAGTTCACCAGAAACGGATGGTTTAGAGCAGGGGTCTCCAAACTGTGGCCCGCGGGCCACATCCGGCCCGCCACATAATTACATCCGGCCCGCCGTACAAACCCCTGTGTGGTGACCTAGAAAAAAAATAATTAACGTTCGACTGGTATTCCTGAATTAAATTGTTATTTTTTTCATTTATAATTCATTGGACCCGCATGAACGCGTGAATATATAATGTGCTGCTTACATTGAAAAGTTTGGAGGCGCTTGGTTTGGAACAATACGGCAAATATAAGAATTAATAAACTACTTACAATTAATCAAACTAACCCTTGCACTCGAAATTTGCTCGTGATTTCCACAAATTTCCTTTCGATGTCGCAAAATTCGCTCATGATTTTCAAATATTTGCCATTGCCCCACGGCTGTGCAACAGAATAATTTATGAACTTTTAACATTTAACACAAGTTTTTCCGGACCTTCATAAGTTTGTTGATGTGTTTGGGCAAAAACTGAATTGGCAATTTTTATCAAATACAAAAACTCCAAATTCCGTAAAGAACTTATTTCGCACTGACCAAACACGTTCAAAGACGCAGAATTTCTATACCAAACACGTTCAAAGACGCAGAATTTCTATACCAAACACGTTCAAAGACGCAGAATTTCTATACCAAACACGTTCAAAGACGCAGAATTTCTATACCAAACACGTTCAAAGACGCAGAGTTTCTATACCAAACACGTTCAAAGAAGCAGAATTTCTATACCAAACACGTTCAAAGACGCAGAATTTCTAAACCAAATACGTTCAAAGAAGCAGAATTTCTATACCAAACACGTTCAAAGAAGCAGAATTTCTATACCAAACACGTTCAAAGACGCAGAATTTCTATACCAAACACGTTCAAAGACGCAGAATTTCTATACCAAACACGTTCAAAGACGCAGAATTTCTATACCAAACACGTTCAAAGACGCAGAATTTCTATACCAAACACGTTCAAAGACGCAGAATTTCCAAATTCGAAATAAAAAAGCAGGTGCTCGCTGTAGGAAAAAAAGATAAAATAAATAAAAGAAGAAAAAACAAACAAAAAACGCGCTAGGGCACTTGGTGCGACGTTCCAAGGCACTGACGTACATAACCTGCCCAGCTTTCATAGATCATACGAGTTTTGGCTCACCAACAAGAGTTACAACAATCATTACAATAGTATTATCGAAATTACTCTGTTATCGCTATAAGAAACTAGTACAAATAAACAAGAACATGCTGCACATACTCGTTGTGCTTACATTTTTACTCAATTTTTATTTCTTCAGCATTTCGTTTTCAAAAAAGTAGCTAATTGAACCAATATCATTTAAGTATATTAGAAAAGGACGGCAGGGTACGAATAATTTCGATCGTAACTGTACTTCTGAGAGACGCTCGTTTTAGAGACGCCAGAACTGTGCTCGGAAGTCATCGGCCCAAGCTGAAGTTAGATTAGGATATATGTTAGTTTAAGCCTTCCTAACCGCAAAAAAGAGAGGAAAAAAGAAGGAAAGAGAGGAAGAGAGGAGAGAGGAAAGAAGAAGGCGCTACTTTGTATGGAGAAAAGGGAACGCGAAATCTAAGCAGAAAGGGCATAGAAACAGTAAGTTGAGAAAGAAGTTCATGAAACAAGATTAAAGTTGAATCAGAAAGTAGTAGGTGCTGAAGAACAAGTCAGCAGAGAACCGAAAAAAGGTGGTCCTTAACATAACAAAAACATTTCATCTCAACAAAAAGAAGGCCTACCTAACTCTCAGCAATATTCACAAGGCAACCTCGGGTCATGGTTTTGTTTCCGAAAACGTTAACTCAGTTGCGGAGAGCTACCGTTCGGACACTGGAACAGGATAGCAGTGAAGCGAAAAAAGATGGTCCTAAACATAACAAAAGCACACACAAAAAGAAGGTCTACCTAGCTCTCAGCTCGGGACCTGACGTATTCCCCCTGGGAGAGCTAATTCTCATAGACACAATAGCTGTATCCCCCTGAGAGGCTGTAAGTCAATGAGCGTTCTGAGAAAGATAAAAGTTGAAGTCAGAGGCGCTCAAAAGAAGAGCGGTGGACCCAATAGATATTAACCTCAAGGAAAAAAAACCTTCAGCTTGGGACCTGACAAATTCCCTCCGGCCAGCGCTAATTCCGACACAATACTTGCAGTTGTGTCTCCTTAAGGGGTTCAATTAGGCGGTGCTGACTATTCAAATGATTTTAACGCGTTACTATTGGAGCTTTCTTCCAATGTAAAATGGTGCATGTCATCTTGTGAGAGAGGCTCCACCATCTCCATCACGCCTCCAATGGCGTACAAAGGGCGTGTTTTCATGGGAACATATATACGCACATGCGTATGTTTGCGATTTACATATGTATTTCCACATTGTATTAAATCACATGTGATTTAATACAAAACGCATACATGCGTGCATAGATGATTATTAGGGCTGTGACAATATGATTAGAGTATAGAGTCACATCCAGCGGCGTTAACCACTTGTTACCAATGTTCCCAAGGGAGGAAAGAGGAAGACGTTGCATGAAAGAAATAGAAACAGGAATGGGTTAGTTAGTGCCACGGTAGAGGAAACAAGGTAGGTTCAAACCAGCCTTTTTTTCGCCGACGATGTGGGTTTGCTGACGTCACGGCAACGAACCCATAGCAGCGCTCATATTGCATCTGGTAGCACTGCTACCCCCAAATCTGGCTCCACTATTGGCCTAACGACACGGCGGTTTGGTGACGTCATAAAGTTTGCTTGAAATAAAGCCATTCTATTGACTAGCCGAACAAGATGAGGTGTATTTTCCCCCATAGAAATGACCCTACCTTGTTTTCTCTACCGTGGTCCGCTCTCACACACAGGATGCCTTGCGCGCTCACACACAGACACTCGGTGAACTTCATGAAGCAAAGTTAGATTTCAACACGAAAGTTACAAGTGTTAATAAAAAGATAGCAGTTAACCAAAAATATTATCATGTAAAAGAAAACATAGTTTCAACAATGAGGCCTACATAACCTTGAGCTCGGGACCTTATACCTTCCCCACGGACGTTGCGTCAAAACTCCTATAAAATCAGCTTTTGTAAAGGTATGCTGGTTTATACAGAAAATAATGACTTTAACACTTTGACTGCGGCAGTTAAATATTAAGTTCAACGCAAAACTCAAGTACAAAGTCAATTGTATTAAGCTAATTGGCAAATACCAAGCATGATCATGCCTTCATTTAGCTTTGATTAAGTATTTATGAAAATAGAGTTTGCGACTACTGGTCTGTGAGCAGAATTGTGAAAATTACCTCCGCGTACCACCAGGGTGAGACGAACACAGCACATGCAACCAAGTCAAGTGGGGAGATGTTCTCACCCTCCACGACCAACACCCACCCACACAAGTCCTACCTGGCCGAGGACTTGGAGCGCAAAGTGCCCACAGCGGAGACCGTCTCCAAGCGCCTCTCACCAAGTCCACACAGCTCTCCCGGCCTCAGGCAGATCAGAGCTTCTCTCTGAAATGATTTGATTATTAGTTAATTATTGATTGATTAAAAAAAAATTTTAGCCTACCTTTAGCCACAACAAAGATATTCAAAGAGAGGAAGGAGGAAGACACTTTTTTGTATAGAGTTAAGGGAACGCGGAATCTATGCAAAAAGGGCATAGAACAGTAAATTGAGAAAGAAGTTCGTACAACAAGATTAAAGTTGAAGAAGCAAGTAGGAGGGGTTGCAAAACAGGACAGCAATCCCAAGTTAGGAGCGGCAAGTGATGCTTGAGTGTCCAGATCTCAAGTCGAGTTGGCTAGCGTTTTGTGAGGCGTGTGGGGTGGTGGTGCCACCTGGCCAGAGCTAACCATCTGGCCAGAGCTAACCACCTGGCCAGAGCTAACCACCTGGCCAGAGCTAACCACCTGGCCAGAGCTAACCACCTGGCCAGAGCTAACCACCTGGCCAGAGCTAACCACCTGGCCAGAGCTAACCTACTGGCCAGAGCTAACCTACTGGCCAGAGCTAACCTACTGGCCAGAGCTAACCTACTGGCCAGAGCTAACCTACTGGCCAGAGCTAACCTACTGGCCAGAGCTAACCACCTGGCCAGAGCTAACCAGCTGGCCAGAGCTAACCACCTGGCCAGAGCTAACCACCTGGCCAGAGCTAACCACCTGGCCAGAGCTAACCACCTGGCCAGAGCTAACCACCTGGCCAGAGCTAACCACCTGGCCAGAGCTAACCACCTGGCCAGAGCTAACCACCTGGCCAGAGCTAACCACCTGGCCAGAGCTAACCACCTGGCCAGAGCTAACCACCTGGCCAGAGCTAACCACCTGGCCAGAGCTAACCACCTGGCCAGAGCTAACCTACTGGCAAGAGCTAACCTACTGGCCAGAGCTAACCACCTGGCCAGAGCTAACCACCTGGCCAGAGCTAACCACCTGGCCAGAGCTAACCACCTGGCCAGAGCTAACCACCTGGCCAGAGCTAACCACCTGGCCAGAGCTAACCACCTGGCCAGAGCTAACCACCTGGCCAGAGCTAACCTACTGGCCAGAGCTAACCTACTGGCCAGAGCTAACCTACTGGCCAGAGCTAACCTACTGGCCAGAGCTAACCTACTGGCCAGAGCTAACCTACTGGCCAGAGCTAACCTACTGGCCAGAGCTAACCATGTGGCCAGAGCTAACCATGTGGCCAGAGCTAACCATGTGGCCAGAGCTAACCATGTGGCCAGAGCTAACCATGTGGCCAGAGCTAACCATGTGGCCAGAGCTAACCATGTGGCCAGAGCTAACCATGTGGCCAGAGCTAACCATGTGGCCAGAGCTAACCATGTGGCCAGAGCTAACCATGTGGCCAGAGCTAACCAACTGGCCAGAGCTAACCAACTGGCCAGAGCTAACCAACTGGCCAGAGCTAACCAACTGGCCAGAGCTAACCAACTGGCCAGAGCTAACCAACTGGCCAGAGCTAACCAACTGGCCAGAGCTAACCAACTGGCCAGAGCTAACCAACTGGCCAGAGCTAACCAACTGGCCAGAGCTAACCACCTGGCCAGAGCTAACCACCTGGCCAGAGCTAACCACCTGGCCAGAGCTAACCACCTGGCCAGAGCTAACCACCTGGCCAGAGCTAACCACCTGGCCAGAGCTAACCACCTGGCCAGAGCTAACCACCTGGCCAGAGCTAACCACCTGGCCAGAGCTAACCACCTGGCCAGAGCTAACCACCTGGCCAGAGCTAACCTACTGGCCAGAGCTAACCTACTGGCCAGAGCTAACCTACTGGCCAGAGCTAACCTACTGGCCAGAGCTAACCACCTGGCCAGAGCTAACCACCTGGCCAGAGCTAACCACCTGGCCAGAGCTAACCACCTGGCCAGAGCTAACCACCTGGCCAGAGCTAACCACCTGGCCAGAGCTAACCCCCTGGCCAGAGCTAACCTACTGGCCAGAGCTAACCTACTGGCCAGAGCTAACCTACTGGCCAGAGCTAACCTACTGGCCAGAGCTAACCTACTGGCCAGAGCTAACCATGTGGCCAGAGCTAACCATGTGGCCAGAGCTAACCATGTGGCCAGAGCTAACCATGTGGCCAGAGCTAACCATGTGGCCAGAGCTAACTGTGGTGTTCTCCCCCAGGCTGCAACACGCTTCGGGCAGACTTTGAGCTATCTTTTTCGTGATAGGATAGCCCGAAGCGAGTGCCTGAGGTACAACCGTATTCGGCAGGATATGGACAACACGGGGGTAACACGGTAATTATATTGGTGACTGTTAGGTACACGGAACACGGACCATTACACAGGGCCCTCGGTGACTACTATGAGCACTGTTCGTTACTCGTAAATTACGTAATGATTGGAACACAGCACTAATACTTGATGGTTGAAATACAATACTATTCGAGAAGTACGTAATGATTGAAACACAATCCTATGTGAGAATAGTACTAATACGTGATGATTGAAATACAATCCTATTCGAGAAGTACGTAATGATTGAAACACAATCCTATGTGAGAATAGTACAAATATGTGGTGATTGAAGTACAATCCTATTCGAGAATGACATAAATTGAAACACAATCCTATGCGAGAATAGCACAAATACGTGATGATTGAAGCACAATCCTATTCGGGAATGACGTAATGATTGAAACACAATCCTATGCGAGAATAACACAAATACGTCATGATTGAAGCACAATCCTATTCGGGAATGACGTAATGATTGAAACACAATCCTATGCGAGAATAGCACAAATACGTGATGATTGAAGCACAATCCTATTCGGGAATGACGTAATGATTGGAACACAATCCTATGCGAGAATAGTACTAATACGTGATGATTGAAATACAATCCTATTTGAGAATAACACAAATACGTGATGATTGAAGCACAATCCTATTCGGGAATGACGTAATGATTGAAACACAATCCTATGCGAGAATAGCACAAATACGTGATGATTGGAGCACAATCCTATTCGGGAATGACGTAATGATTGCAACACAATCCTATGCGAGAATAGTACTAATACGTGATGATTGAAATACAATCCTATTCGAGAATAACACAAATACGTGATGATTGAAGCACAATCCTATTCGGGAATGACGTAATGATTGAAACACAATCCTATGCGAGAATAGCACAAATACGTGATGATTGGAGCACAATCCTATTCGGGAATGACGTAATGATTGCAACACAATCCTATGCGAGAATAGTACTAATACGTGATGATTGAAATACAATCCTATTCGAGAATTACGTAATGAATGAAACAAGCACCAATAGCGGGTAACGTCCGCGAGGACGCTACTTACGAACGCAGCGGCGAGACGTGATGATTGGTGCTACGTTGTGCGACTGTTACGAACAGGTCAGCTGGTGCTAGCGGGGCGCCGAGACGAGGCTAGTCAGCTGGGTCGGGCCCAACCGCCACGCGGTTCACCGTGGTAGCTGGTAAGTAGCTGCGGCGAGGCTAGCCGGCCGGAGCGGGCGAGAGATGTCGTAGAGCGGCTTGGCCGACGACGCCGGCGCGGGGCGTTGCAACGTGACTTTTTTTTAAGGCTTTGAAACACCTCGAAGCGTCAAGACGCTACTAGGTTTAAGACCTTGCAACACCTTGGGGCGTCGATAGGCAGGGCCGGTCTCCGGGGCTTGGTGCAGGTACGCGAGAGACAAAGTCGATCTCGGAAGCTAGATGCAGGAACACGCGGCTGGTGCTGGAGATGTGACTTGAACGAGGACGAGGGCTTGAGTGAGAGCGAGCCTTGTTGGGGTCGCCTTATGTAGGCCTCGAGTGCAAGCCTTGAGTCCGGGCGTGAGTCCTGATTGGTCGCGAGTTTGTGGGCCTGTGGTGCTGGAGGCAGGAAGCCGTTGTAGCTTACGGGCACCTTTTCTCATAGTCGCGAGGCGGCTTCTCTCAGGTCCCGTGTTTGGTTGACTAGGCGCTTCGGGTCCGGAGGTGCTCTGGAACGGATGCGGTTGTAGTCTGGAGGCAGCTTTTCTCAGGTCTTGTGGAGGTCTGCGGCTTGCCGCTGGGATCACCACATAACCATGTGGCCAGAGCTAACCAACTGGCCAGAGCTAACCAACTGGCCAGAGCTAACCAACTGGCCAGAGCTAACCAACTGGCCAGAGCTAACCAACTGGCCAGAGCTAACCAACTGGCCAGAGCTAACCAACTGGCCAGAGCTAACCAACTGGCCAGAGCTAACCAACTGGCCAGAGCTAACCAACTGGCCAGAGCTAACCAACTGGCCAGAGCTAACCAACTGGCCAGAGCTAACCAACTGGCCAGAGCTAACCAACTGGCCAGAGCTAACCAACTGGCCAGAGCTAACCAACTGGCCAGAGCTAACCAACTGGCCAGAGCTAACCAACTGGCCAGAGCTAACCAACTGGCCAGAGCTAACCAACTGGCCAGAGCTAACCAACTGGCCAGAGCTAACCAACTGGCCAGAGCTAACCAACTGGCCAGAGCTAACCAACTGGCCAGAGCTAACCAACTGGCCAGAGCTAACCAACTGGCCAGAGCTAACCAACTGGCCAGAGCTAACCAACTGGCCAGAGCTAACCAACTGGCCAGAGCTAACCAACTGGCCAGAGCTAACCAACTGGCCAGAGCTAACCAACTGGCCAGAGCTAACCTACTGGCCAGAGCTAACCATGTGGCCAGAGCTAACCAACTGGCCAGAGCTAACCAAATGGCCAAAGCTAACCAACTGGCCAAAGCTAACCAACTGGCCAAAGCTAACCAACTGGCCAAAGCTAACCAACTGGCCAGAGCTAACCAACTGGCCAGAGCTAACCAACTGGCCAGAGCTAACCAACTGGCCAGGGCTAACCAACTGGCCAGGGCTAACCAACTGGCCAGAGCTAACCAACTGGCCAGGGCTAACCAACTGGCCAGAGCTAACCAACTGGCCAGGGCTAACCAACTGGCCAGAGCTAACCAACTGGCCAGGGCTAACCAACTGGCCAGAGCTAACCAACTGGCCAGGGCTAACCAACTGGCCAGAGCTAACCAACTGGCCAGGGCTAACCAACTGGCCAGAGCTAACCAACTGGCCAGGGCTAACCAACTGGCCAGAGCTAACCAATTGGCCAGAGCTAACAGTAAGCTAAGACACAGAAGCACAGAAACAGTAAGCTAAGAAAGAAGTTCATGAAACAAGAAAAAGTTGAAGAAGAAAGTAGTAGGTGCTGAAAAACAGGACAGCAGTGAACCGAAAAAAGGTGGTCCTTAACATAACAAAAACCTATTCTATTTTAACAAAAAGGAAGCCCACCTAACCTTTAGCTCGGGCCCTCACATAGTCCCCCTGGTAGCGCTATCGATACAATATACTACAGAATCAATAGTTGTGTCCCCCCGAGAGGTCTATGCCGTACGATCATCGCGGGCAAACTACTTTCAATAAGATACTTAATTCAAGACTCCGTGCACGACGAAAGTAATAAAAACGATGATGAGGTACAAGATAACTCTTGAGTGAACATTAAGAAACGGGAATCCATGCATAAGAAGTGTTTCCACACCAGATACTAGGCAGATTGATTGGTTACTGGTTTCAGCCTCCCTCACCACAACGAAGATACTCGGAGAGGAAGGATGGAAGCACCAATAAGGATGGGGTTAGGGGAACGCGGAATCTATGCACAAGATATGTTCCTGCAAAGGATCCCTTTGCATAAAAATAGTAAGTATGAGAATGAAGGTTAGGAAGCAAGACAAAAGTTGGGGAAATAAATCAGAGGCGCTGGCGAACATGATGGCAGCGAACCGAAAAAAGATGGTCCTTAACGAAAACCAAAAAAAAAAGGCATTCCTGATTCTCAGTCCGGGACCCCACATTTTCCCCTGGGAGAGCTAATACCTACAGACACAGTAGTTGTGTCCCCTTCAGGAGATACCTTGCGGATGGAAGGAGAAAGTTAAGAAGGAAGAAGAAGAACAGAAATGATGAAGAATAGCAAAAAAGCGATAAAACTGAAATGAGCAAAGTGGGTAGGAAAACTGTACGTTCGATAGCTGAGGGACCTAACAGTATTCCTTCGGGGGTGCCGGTCTCCATACCACAAAATAAACAAATCCAACTAACCTCAACACTTTGTCTGCGCAGGTAAAACTCAAATTCAACATTCAACTTAAATCTAAAGTCGACTGTACTAAGCCATTTTGAAAATAGTGAACATAAACTGGGTCGTGCCTTCATTTAGCTTTCATTAAGTATTAAAAAAATGAGTTAGTGAATGCAGGCAGGTCAGCAGCACTATGAAAATCACCTAAGTGACCACCGGTGGGTCACTTCGCAAGAAATGTGTTAAAGCGTAAATGTTTAAATATAAGGCGGTCATTTTTACCCCAAATTATACTTCCGAAGTCTTTAACTTCTACATTACAATTCCAATGGGAAATCAAATACTTTGAAATCGTGTTCAGTATTGAGAAACTCTGCTGATGTAAAATCACCGATCCCCTTAGACTTGAATAATTATAATTATCAGCCCGATTTCTTCAGTATTTCACCTCACTGCCAAACATTACCGGGTAAATTCCCTCCTTTGGAAATGCTGACTCGACATATGCTGAGCTGGCTGCTGCCCTGCCAATTCTTTAGTAAAATTTTCATAATATTGTTCAAGAAAATGCACTCATTTTGAACAAAATTCATCTCTGTATAATATAGCAAGGCGACCGATTTTATAAATTGATCTCGCAGATCTGAGATGAGATTAGATATTAGTTTAAGCCTCCCTAACCCATTACATTAGATGTTAGTTCAAGCCTCCCTAACCCATTACATTAGATGTTAGTTCAAGCCTCCCTAACCCATTACATTAGATGTTAGTTTAAGCCTCCCTAACCCATTACATTAGATGTTAGTTTAAGCCTCCCTAACCCGTTACATCAGATGTTAGTTTAAGCCTCCCTAACCCATTACATCAGATGTTAGTTTAAGCCTCCCTAACCCATTACATCAGATGTTAGTTTAAGCCTCCCTAGCCCATTACATCAGATATTAGTTTAAGCCTCCCTAACCCATTACATTAGATGTTAGTTTAAGCCTCCCTAACCCATTACATTAGATGTTAGTTTAAGCCTCCCTAACCCATTACATTAGATGTTAGTTTAAGCCTCCCTAACCCATTACATTAGACGTTAGTTTAAGCCTCCCTAACCCATTACATTAGATGTTAGTTTAAGCCTCCCTAACCCATTACATTAGATGTTAGTTTAAGCCTCCCTAACCCATTACATTAGACGTTAGTTTAAGCCTCCCTAACCCATTACATTAGATGTTAGTTTAAGCCTCCCTAACCCATTACATTAGAAGTTAGTTTAAGCCTCCCTAGCCCATTACATTAGATGTTAGTTTAAGCCTCCCTAACCCATTACATTAGATGTTAGTTTAAGCCTCCCTAACCCATTACATTAGATGTTAGTTTAAGCCTCCCTAACCCATTACATTAGATGTTAGTTTAAGCCTCCCTAACCCATTACATTAGATGTTAGTTTAAGCCTCCCTAACCACAAAAAGTGCTCCAAAGAGAGGAAGGCACCATTTAGAATGGAGATAAGGGAACGCGGAATCTATGCAAAAGGGACATAGAAACAGTAAGTTTACAACGAAGTTTATGAAGCAAGATAAAAGTTGAAGAAAGTAGTAAGTGCAGATAAACAGGACAGCAGTGTACCGAAAAAAGGTGGTCCTTAACATAACAAAAACAAAAAAAAGGCCTACCTAACTCTCAGCTCGGGCCCTCACATAGTCCCTCTGGGAGCGCTAATTCTCAAAGATACAACAGGTAAGAAAACTGTAAATTAAGATTCAACGTCACGAAAACTTGTGAAAACAATGAATTAAGATGTTCCCCCCCGGGGAGCAAAAATCAATACTATATAATAAAACGTCAGGTATCTCCTACAACTGATAAATAAATCTAAATATTTTTTGTGCGTTATTTCTCATACGAGGTCAATACAATGGGTATCCCATTGAACGCACTAATTTGATTGGTGCGTCTCTCTATTACGCTTTTAAAGGATGCTTAAGTGGCCCATAGACGATCAATTTTATTGTCAATATAATTGACAATAATGAATATTGACAATTTAATTGATCGCCTGTGGGCTTGCTTGATGACCGTCAATTAATTGACTTAGTGGGCAAAAAAAAATTTCATCAATATATTGACAATTAAATTGACCGTCTATGGGCCGGTTTAATGACAGTATCTTTTGATAAGAGTTTCGCCAGTGCACAAGTACAAAAATACGGGGATTACTAGAGTTTAACTCCCCACGATTTTTGTCGAAATATATCAGGAAAACTTGGAAAATACCACGAATGAAATGTGTTTTAAATTCAATTTTCTATAAAGTGTGCAAGTTTCATAAGCATAGGACTACATTTGAAAAAACCTAAGCCTTTGTCTTTTCCTCCGATTTTATTGGACGAAAAGGTAGCAGAAACAATGAAAACTTCCACATTGGAATTAGGCCAATCAACAACTCTATGATCATCTAAATCCTATTGTTAATGATCACAGTCACAGGAAGTTGCCAGCACAAATAAAAATAAACAAGTTTCAAAATCAGTGGGATCAAAAGATGGCTTCCCTCAAATAAGCTCTTCCTCCTTTCGGAAACCAAAGTATTGAACTTCCATAATAAAAAAGAACTTTTCGACCCATTTTTGGTCATTTTCAAATATCTGAAAAAATACAAATACTCTGCAATTAGTGTAGTCACTGCCTCTTTTTTTTAATTTCATATATTCCACTGATGAATGAATTTTGAACTTGTAACTCTGCGTTTTTGTATTATTTCACATAGTTGAAAATGACCAAAAATTGGTAAAAAAGTTCTTTTTAATTATTTAAATGTTTTCTAAAGAAATATAATTTCTATTAAAGCGGTTTTCTACGCTCTTTTATCCATCAATAAACTTCCGTCTAAGAAAATACTTGGAAGACAGAAATTTCATATCCAAAGCATTAAACTGCATGGGAGAGCCACATTCTACATAATTTACAATAGTCAGACTCAGATTGTAATGCTGAAAATACGCTAGAAGCGACACTTCACAATTCAACACAGATCTTCCAATGTACTAACGAATGTGTTCATTTTTCTGAAAAGACAGAAGAAAATCAGAAAATTATAAATACTAAAGTGTGTTCCAACTTCAATTCTACACATACTGTGCTAGTTTCATAAAAATTGCACTATAATTAAAGCCATAATGCGTTGGGTAGCTTAACTTCAGAAATGCCGAAATACTTTAATCGCGGGTACTATTTGGATGAAAATTGTTTTCATCATTCCAGTCAGACATAGCCTGATTTTCATAAATGAATTGCAGTAGAATCTCTCCATTCCTTTTGTGTACCATTTTAACCCTTTCGGTACGATAATTCAAATTGTTTGGGTAAAAACTTCCTGGGGAAAAAGTTGTCATTACCCTGAATTGTCAGTGAAATTGTCCTAGTGTGGTGCTTTTAGCTTAAGTAAGTGCCTTCTTCATTATTTTAATTTTAAAATTTTTTGAATCTTTGAAGCTCGATGCTTGGCGACAGAAATTTTTGATGTTGATAATAAAGTTTTCGTATTTACGAAGAAATTATTTATACGTTTTTGCCCGAATTTACCAAAAATCAACAAAGTTCAGAAAAAACTTGCTCAAGTTAAATGGAAAGGGTATTGAATATGTTGCTCGGGTCCTGTAGCATGAACTTACGCGTGCTACAGGGTCCTATGGTAATTACAGGGGCCTATGGTAACCTATGGTAATTTACGCGTGCAGGTTTCTGGAATTGTTTAAGAACTAGTTTAATGAATGTTTGTAATTTCCCTAATTTTGTTATTACTCCAAAATATTCCCTCACTAGTTAAATTAGTTTAAAACTAGGTTAGATGCCCTAAACTGGAAGCACTAGCCAACTTGGCACTGGAGTAGCCGTCAGTACCGAAAGGGTTAAGTTGTATTCTCTTGTCTTTTAGCCATGTCTTATTTTCTGTATTTCAATTATCTTTTACAGGTGATGATAATGGCTCGAGCTTGAAGCCGAAACGTTCACAAATTAAAATTATTTTTTAAACAGCCGTCTTTGCTATCATTTTTATTCCACAACTGTCACAAGTGTCGCTCACTTCGTGACAGGTAACTAACAGGAAAGGTGCACTATAGGTCCTTAATAGTTAGCAAGCTTTTTTGAAAGTAAATGAACTTGATGGTTTCAATGAAAATTAGTCCAGAGATGCACGGATCACTCACCACGAAACCTTCGCGGGAGTATTGGGTTTGGTGCGCAACTTGTCTAATACCAGAGGAAACCTTCGCGGGAGTTTTGGGTCAATGTGAAGTTTAATGCAATCACGGAAAATAAGAATTCCGATCTTAAGAATCACTAAAGGAACCCATTTAAGAACGTTTTACATGAATGACATTCTGCTCGCTGATGCGTTATTTTCGAATAATTGAACTTTGAAGTTGGCCTTTGCGCCAAAGGAAGCGACCGCGTGAAACGGAATTTAATCAATAACGGAAGCTATTACAAACGTAAAGAGGTTGGGTCGTGAGGGGGAGGAACAGTTCTTCTAGTGAAAATTATAAATAAAGCTTCTAACCCACCCATTAGGGTGACGACCGCAATCTTGTTGACATCGGGTCCAAGATGGCGGCGCCCATGGTGGTCGCCATCTTAGACCCGATGTAAACAAGATTGCGGTCGTCACCCTAATGGGTGGGTTAGAAGCTTTATTTATAATTTTCACTAGAAGAACTGTGCCTCCCTCTCACGACGCAACCTCTTTACGTTTGTAATAGGGGGTTAGCTTCCGTTTTTAATTAAATTACGCTCGTTTCCTTTGGCGCGGGAAGGCCAACTTCAAAGTTCAATAATTCGAAAATAAAGCATCAGCGAGCAGAATGTCGTTCTTGTAAAACGTTCTTAAATGGGTTCTTTTAGTGATTGTTTGAAATATAATTATTAATTTCCGTGATTGCATTAAACTTCACATTGACTGAGTTTTGGGTTTGGTGCGCAACTTCTCTAATACCAGAAGAAACCTTCGCGGGAGTTTTGGGTTTGGTGCACAACTTGTCTAATACCAGAGGAAAATTTTCAGTCCCTCAAAGAAAAAATAAAAAAACGTTCATTTCCAAGTTGCCACACGAGATACATGCCAACATATTGGCTTTTTTATTTTTTATTTTAGCCAAGAACAGAACTTCAGAAGAAAAAAAGGGTAAATCTGAAGGATATGTCAGTTTTCGATTTTCCACTTTTTGGTGCCTGAACCTAATCAATGGAATCAAAATAAACAAGTTTTCTTCTATGCACTTTCCGTCTCAAATGAGTATTTTACGATTTATAGCGGTATTTTTAGTTTCGTCTTTGATGGCGAATGCGCTCGAATAAACAGCTACTCATCGATGTTCGAATTTTTGTTGCTTGAATCATGGTAATAACATCGAAATAAACAACTTTTCTTCTATACACTTTTTTTCGTCAAATGAGTATTTAACGAGGTATAGCGGTAGGTTTGGTTTCGTCTTTGATGACGATCGCGCTGGAAGCGAGTGCGCATGGCAGTGTTGCTGTCCGACGCGCTCCTTGAATTACTTGCTGCGTCAAACACTGGAGTTGCGGTAAGTCATTTACCGCTATAACTAATAAAATACTCATTTGAGACGGAAAGTGCATAAAAGAAAACTTGTTTATTCCGTTCTAATTAACTATGCTTAGGTATTGAAATTTACAAAATCGATAACTGACATATCCTTCAGATTTACCAAAAAAAGAAAAAGAGAAAGAAATGATATTTTCCAACAGAGATACAAGAAAAACCATCATTGGTTTTAAAATGTCTTGAAATGATGATCCTTAGTTGATACACACACATGGGTATCGTTATACCCCTGTCAATTGTCAAAACAAATGATTAAGCAGTCCTCGCGTACTGTTAACAACTTGAGATTGTATTTAGTTTCATACCTGCACGTGAGACGAGTGTTGCAGCCTGTGATATTCTTAAAATTGTACATTAACGCTTTGAAACATCCTACAGATGGTCTACACAATATGTCCCGCAAAGCAAAAGCCTGAATCGAGTATTTATTTTCCCTGATCAGTAATACCATCATAAGAATATACCATAAGCATTTAATTTCAAGCAAAATTACCGGTAAATGTAAAGGACTTGACCATAATCGATTTTCCACTTTTTGATCAACAAAGATTGTTGATCAGACCAAAATAAACAAGTTTTCTTCTATGCAATTTCCGGCGGAAATGAGTATTTTAAAAGTTATGGCGTTAAATGAGTTACCGAAACTCCAGTGTGCATCACCCTATTACAAACGTAAAGAGGTTGGGTCGTGAGGGGTAGCCACAGTTCTTTTAGTTTTATAGTTTTCACTAAAAGAACTGTGGCTACCCCTCACGACCCAACCTCTTTACGTTTGTAATAGGGGGTTTGCTCTTCGTCGGCTTGGTTAGCGCGTGGTAACGCCTGTTTACTTTCACGTCGGACCGCGCGGTGTATTTTTCCCCGCCTCGAACACTGGAGTTACGGTAACTCATTTAATGCCATAACTTTTAAAATACTTATTTCCGCCGGAAAGTGCATTGAAGAAAACTTGTTTATTTTGGTCTCGTCATCTTCGTTATTGGAAATAAACTTTTCTCTTTCTTTATATTTTAGAAACCAATGACGAGCTTTTTGTATCGTCTCTGTGAGAAATACGTTTTTCTTTCTTGATAGTTTAAAATACAATGACGAGCTCTTTGTATCGTCTTCAATGGAAATACACTGTTTTCCTTTTATCCTTTCTTTTCTTTCTTAAAATGGAAAATACCGAACGAAAGGACAGCAGCCACCAGCTCAGTGGACTGCCGGCGTCTTTTTCTATGCATGAACATGCAGCATCGAGGATTGTACGTCACTGGATAGCGAGCATTGGTACTACGAAATAATAACAAGCATTGTGTTTGTACTAAAGCTTCGAGGGTGAATATTTTCTAACTTTCGTTCCCTGTTATACATGAAAAGTGCAATATACATCAGAAGTCGGACAGTAAAGCACCTTATAAGAAAATTACGGGAGATTGATGCTTCCAATTGTTTGATCCAATTGATCCAATTCCAATCCAAAACCCTAATTATCAGCAATCTTTTTATTCTTTTACCCAAAATGGCGATTTCAGGGGGGAGGGGTGGGGGAACCATGGCCCCCGTGCCCCCGTGAGGGAACCATGCCCCCCCCCCCCCCCTCTGGCCGCGCCACTGTCAGCAAGTTAACTTCCTTGCATAAAATACGGAAAAACGGCAACACTTGCGCTGGCAGAACGCGATCGAAAGTATTGTAAAGAAAAATATTCCAAATGTTTCTTTGAATAAGATAATTAAGTTCTGACACGGCTATTTCACCTTGTAGGGTTTGTCTATCAGTCAAAGACCTTTATATTAACAAAATTTCAAAACCCAACAAGTTACACATTTCAGTACCAACTTTCTTGGAAATAAATGGCTTTTCTTGCTCTCGGTTTTTCCTGCTTGTTAAAAAGAAAGAACATTTCACCGTGCGCTGCCTAATAATGTCTCATTGAGAAAAGGTTCAAAAAGTCAGCGTATTCATTGATGTCAACACGTTGTAGAATGTTGTACATTGTCAAAACATTGTAGGATGTTGTGTAATGTGTCGCGCCTTACGGCAGAAATGTCCCCTAGTGTAAACGGCCCTTGAGTGGTGCAACGTGAGGCGCAACCCCAGGCACAGAGGGCAGCCAGGCGGAGGCTCCTGTACCTCACTCTTCATGAAACACGTTGTAGAATGTTTGAGCAGCCTTACCTGTTCGCACTGCCAAATATGATAAGTTGAATGTGACCATTACTGTAGCAAAAACTGGAAACAAAATAGCGTTTTAGATCTTGCTTGTTCCAATACAATCTATTCTAGCCTGGTAGCCCTAATACTTTATTAACTACAGTAATTGAATCCCGGCTTTTGTTCTAACTGGGACCCAGCATTTAATGCACGTGCCTCGCTTAAAATGTGTTGAAAATTATGATTTATAATTACATCAGTGCATTGACGCACGTTTTATCACTTTGGCCGAACGAGGACATCTAAACTAATTGTTCCATTTCGGCAAGCTCGAGATGAGTGATTTGTTTGGTGCATAAGCATTAGTATGAACAAATGACCTCAACGCTGGAATGGATGATGCTTCGAGACTTTGAGCTGTGGCAGGCGGCGTAGGTGTGCTCAGCTAGCGGGGGGCAATCATAAGGCCTGTGGTACACGGCCTCCCCCCAACCATGGTACCCCCCCCCCCTCCCAGGCATGGTTTTGTGTCAAATGTTCTAGTCAGGGAAATGTAAGTTTATGTGATATTGTTTAGATGAATGTATAACGGCCAGCACGGCCAGCAGAGTAGCCAGTGCTTGCGGGGTGTCAGCAGAGGAAACTTCCCCCTCCTCTAGCGTTCAAACCTGATACTTGCTACTGGAAAGACAGAAAGAAGAGAAGGAAAAACTGTTTATTTCCAATACAGTTAAAACATGAAATGTTCAACATTGGTTTTTAAAATATCTTAACATCAAAGGTGATAATTACACATCGGTATCGTAATACCCACGTAAAATGTATAAACAAAAAATGGTCGACATAAATGCGCAACAAAAATGAGATTCTTTCTTTGCGTAATCTGATTTTGACAGTGCATTTAAATATAAGTCACTAAGAAAACAAAATGTAAAGCTTAGTTGAAAAACACTTTCGTTAGTGCGCACATCTATTGAAATAAGAGCGATATACGCATTCAAATGCCTTAACATAAAGATCTTTAATTGCTATACATACATGGTTATCGCAATACCCATGTTAAGTGTTGAAACAAATGATTCGGAGATAAGCACGAAAAAAATGCGTTTCCTTCCTTGCGGTGGTCTGATTTTGGTAATGCATTTAAATACAAGTGGACATAAGTTTAAAGACATATGAACTAGTGATACGAGTATGAGGAATTGATGTTAAAAGTAAAATCTACACACACATACATACGAGCGTCACATGTGCATGAATACGAGCGTCACATACATGTACTAAATATTCGCATACAAGCAATCATATTGCATAAGCATATTACAAAGATGTCTTGATTGTTGTATAATGTAACAAAAGATAGGGTAATTATCAATAAAAATTCCTGTCTTCTTTTCCAGTACGTACTGCAGTTCACACTTATTGTGTAGATGCAAGTTAAAGAGCTATTTTAGTTTTGAATTCTTAATGCTAGAGGGGTTTTGATGCACTGGGGGGAGTTTGTTCCGCAGTAGGGCGCCTGATACTGACGGAGCTTTCTGCCCAATGTTAGATGAACGGTATTTGGCACAGAGTACCTCTTCTTGCTACACACAGGTATAACTTCTACAATATTTGGTCACATTGCTTGAGGCGAAAAGGGTACTAATTCTTTCCATGTTGTCCCGAGAGGCATCAAGTACATTTCGTGCAATCTAAATACAAAGGTCTAATGTTAAAAGTTAGCCTCTGTATGGTCTGCTCTCGAAGTTAAGCTGCGAAATTACAAAATCACTGACGCTCATTTCCAAGTGAGGTGAACAGTGCACCGAGATTGTGTGCTGCAGCTCTCAGCCACTCACACCAACCAACTCACAGGTTAATTTCCCCAATTTGGACAGTCGCGTTTACGAGAGGAACTCCCTTTGCCACACCCTGCAACAAAGTAGACAATATTTCCCCTGCTAGGGGACATATAGACGACCTGGCAAGGCACTCACACCAACCAACTCACAGGATAATTTCCCCAATTTGGACAGTCGTGTTCACGAGGGGAACCCCCTTTGCCACACCCTGCAACAAAGTAGAGGAAATCTCCCTTGCTGGGGGACCTGGCAAGGCACCTCACATTCACTTCAGGTCTCTCACTTCCCTTTAATGACTACATCACTTATACCTCTACATCCAGAAGCCATTACTAATAAGCTCTTTTTTGGAGACGATACAATTAAACCAGTCGATAAGGTTAAAAATCTGGGTGTTTGGTTTGACAAAAATATGACTTTCAATTCACACGTCGAAACAATGTGCAACAAAATTAACGGAACCTTAATTTTCTTTCATCGTATAAAGAACACACTTGACGAAAAATCTAGATTATTAGTGATTCAGTCTTTAGTTTTATCGCGTCTGGACTACTGCAGTCTTGTGTGGGGAGATTTACCTCAATATCGTCAGGAAGAGTTGCAAAAATGTGTAAACTTCGCCGCCCAAGTGGTATGCAAAGGAAATTTCAATAAATACGATCATGTCACCCCTCTTTTTAGAAAACTCGACTGGATCCCAATACCGAACAGATTCATGATCCAGAAAGCTCGACGAGTATTCTCCTCTCTGTACCTCCCCCAAAGTAATGCAGAGGTGGTAAAATTTTTTCCATCTAATATCCCAAACGAAAGACCAAACCGGAGGAACGATGTTTTAGTCAGTTACCGTTCATCTAACGTGGGACAAAAAGCTCTCTCAGTTTCTGGAGCTTTTTTGTGGAACAAGCTTCCCCAGCATATCAAAAACTCTAAAACTGGAAAAGAATTTAGAGTAAATGTGTCACGTCATTTTGCATCTCTGTCATAGGGCCTGCAGCATCTCGGTGTGAACTTCCCATCTATCAGAAATTTTAATTTTTCCTGAAATTTCTGTTAGAAATTTAGAAACTATTTCATTTTACGTTTGCTAAGCGATTCGTATATTCATCTTACTTATTTCTGTCGACAACAATGAGCACCACAGCCGTCAGTTCAGTGCAGCAGAACGAACGTTCTTTCCATAATTAGGAGTATTTCCTCATCTTTATTTTGTTATTTCTTTCTCTTTTCTGTATTAATATTTAACGTCCGTATGACAAATATACCATGAAATTCATTTTGTGTGTACACCAATAAACAGGTTTATAGATGTGAGGGTTGTGCAAAGTTTATAATGAATTAAATTTTTGGCTAACGTTGTCTCGCTATTTCAAAATCATTCTCGAAGATGTTTTCAATCGATTTTCGGCTGAGCTGGGGGGAAAGGGGTAATTTAAGCATTGCATTTAGTCTTTTTATTTTTTCCGTGCGTTCAGTGCACACTAGCACTGAACTTTCAAATCGGAAAAAAACTCTAAATTTCTGTAATTAAAATTATCATTTTGGATCTAGGCCTAATCTTCCTATATGTGCCAATTTTGTGAATATTCTCCACTCAGATGTGATATCCGGCCACAATGTTACTCCATTTTATCCCACGTACACATGTCCGTATAATGCTGAAGAGTTGTGTTGCTTCTTGACTATAACCCGATTTTTCTTAAAAATTTCTGTGAGGAAATTAAAAACCAGCTCATCAGCTCATTTTTAGGTTTTTCGAAGTCTTCTCTTCTTTTTAGTTTTTTTTTATGCGAAAAATTTCTTAGGATTACAGTGAGCTCAGCTGTCATTTTCTGTGTAGTAGATGGTAGGTTGCTTCTATCTTTTATCTTATATATGTATTTTTTTTCTAATATTTTATTTTCAATAAGTATATATATTAATATGTGTGTGTACGTGTGTAGGTATATATATGTATCTACATAAATAGATATACATGTTTCTATTTCATTTCTTTACGCAAAAACCATTCGGTTAATAAATTTTATTGCACTAGCGAAATGATTCAAAAATAGATCTATCACTTCCCCAGAGGGCGTTTCTGTGAATCGGATTAATGTCATATATAATTAATGAAATAAAGTGCAATTTGAGCATATGAATCGTAGTAAAATTATCTTTCTGTCCGTATGTTGTACAAGCTATGAATTTTGATATTGAATATATGTTTGTTTACCCATTTCTACCAATATTTTGTAGATATTTGTCAATCATGAGTGGTAACCGGCTTACACTGTATCTCTATTTTATCCCATGTACCCATGTCCGCATGATGTGGTGAATATCGAGAAGATATGAAATATGTTTTTGGTGGTGATAGGGCTTTGCATATTTTTAGGGCATATTTTTCATTTCTCATTCAACTACCCTTGACAGAGATAGACTATTGGCAAGCCACGTGTGGTTTGTCTATTAGTACGCCTCGTATATTTTGTCTATTAATATGCCTCGTATGGTCTATCTATTTTGTACACCTCTGATAGCTTGTCTATTAGTACACCTCGCATAGTTTGCCTATTATTATCATGCCTCGTATGGCTTATCTATTTGTACACCTCGGATGGTTTGTCAATTAGTACTCCTAGTATAGAACTTTTGTTAGACTACTAGCACACCACGAATGGTTTGTCTATTAGTACGCCTCGTATATTTTGTCAATTAATATGCCTCGTATGGTCTATCTACTTGTACACCTCTGACAGTTTGTCTATTAGTACACCTCGTATAGTTTGTCTATTATTATGCCTCGTATGGCTTATCTACTTGTACACCTCGGATGGTTTGTCAATTAGTACTCCTCGTATGGAACATTTGTTTTAGGATGCCATATATTTAAGAAACTTCTCTTCCAATATGTTGGCATGTATATCATGTGACAACTTGGAAATAAACATTTTTTCTTTTTCTTTTTCTTTTTCTTATATTGCAGTGATCTTACCAGACTTAGTTTGAGTGTATAGCCTCTAGAGCAAGACTCGCAGCCTTGATCAACATGAATTTCTTCAGCAGAATTGTGGTGAGTACAGTATACGCAACGCTGTTTAAGGGCCCTGTGGTTTTCTCATCTACCCACCTCACTGCAATTGGACATCCTCATAACTTTGTGCGTGTCTACGAGTTAGAATGCGATGCTCTCATTGAGACAAAATTTAGTAAGCGCAACTGCTCGGTAGAGTTCGTGGTCTGCCTGCTCTAAAGTACTTCATCTCTCCACACTTTCTTTGTACATTCGAGTCGAGACATCACGCAAGTGAGGTCCAGTACGTGTGCTGGCCACGCTGATCAATATGAAGTGCTTCTATAGCGTCCCACTGCCTCATCTAATTAATGAGGGGCAGTCCTAAAACAGCCATTATGTACGTAATAACCATGTAAAGAGTGATGATGAAAATGCAAATAACACTACCGTCAATCTGCCGATTTAACAATGTTAACAATTCATTAACCTCAAGTACTACCTCAAATAGATTGTTTCTTAAGGCTATTGCAATGGATACATTTGAATTTAGTTTCTTCTGAGCTGGGTAACTTCTAGGGGACCGTTCAACCTCATCTATAAGGCTTACAATTATGTTCAACTTAGCACACTTAACCTACAGTAGTTGTTCACTAGGCCGACCAATGAATAGGATAAAAAGGAAAACCAACGTGGCTAAGAATATCATGATAAAAAACAAACGTTTCGGATTTTGAAAAATCCATCTTCACTGTTCTGTATTACAATAAAACGAAGAATTAAAACATTATAACCATAAATCTTCTGAATAAATCGGATGTAAGACAATGAGATTTAAAAGACATGATAAAACATTGACATGATTTCCCAGAAATCAATGCATTTCATTTATGAATAGAATTGATTACCCGGAAGTCGATGTTACAACAGACAACAAAAGTTGAAATGGACGTAACGAGAACAGTTCAAAAGACGTAGGATCAATTTCATTCCTAAAAATTTGAACGAGCTCAGAGGAAATGTTTTATTTGACAACCAAAAGTCACTGATACGTAGATAGAAATTAACTACCAAAGTCGATTTGAAAGCTCCGGGTGTTCTTTTTTCACAGATTTTTACTAGGGTCAAATTTTAGGTTTTGATTGCAATGAAGAGGAACCTGTGTTATCGTCAAACTTTTGAACAATAAAAAAATATGAATTCAGTTCTGTTCCTGCCATGGCTAGATGATCGTGACTGTCAGTTTGAGGAGAAAAATTGGTTTAAAATCTTTCTGACCCTCATTAGTAAACATTTTATTGATGAAGCAACTCCTGGATAGCTTACAGAGAATAAGAAGCTCAAGTATTTACAAACTTCCACAAACCACTCGTGACAGGCACTGTGCCCTTCTTTTTTGCGACTCAGCACATTTCCTGCGAAGTGACACACCGGTGGTCACTTAGGTGATTTTCATAGAGCTGCTGACCCACCTGCAGTCATTAAATCATTATTTATTAATTATTAATGAAAGCTAAATGAAGGCCCGACCCAGTAATGTTTGCTATTTTCAAAGTTGATTAACAAAATTACCTTTAAATTTGAATTGAATATTGAACTTCAGTTTAACCCATCGCAGTTAACGTGTTAAAAGGATTTTTTTAGGAGCTACAAATACATATTAGCTTCACTGTTATAAGGTCCCTACCGTGATTCTATTCCCTATTGTACTCAACGAGAAATTAATTTTACAAAGGCAACAACACCCGCACAGTCTTGTGAGATGTTGACATGTCTTCTGTTGTTGCCAGGTGGTGGCGTCCGTGGTGGCAGCGTGTGTACCCGGCTGCTACTGCACGCTGGTGTGGTGTAGGTGGTGTGGTGGCAGCGTGAGTACCCACACAAACAGGGCTCTGCATGTGCTCTCTACACAAACAGGGCTCTGTATGTGTTTTCCACACAAACAGGGCTCTATATGTGTTCTCTACACAAACAGGTATATGTGTTCTCTACACAAAACAAACAGGGCTCTGTATGTGTTCTATACACAAACAGGGCTCTGTATGTGTTCTATACACAAACAGGGCTCTGTATGTGTTCTATACACAAACAGGGCTCTGTATGTGTTCTCTACACAAACAGGGCTCTGCATGTGTTCTCTACACAAACAGGGCTCTGCATGTGTTCTCTACACAAACAGGGCTCTGCATGTGTTCTCTACACAAACAGGACTCTGCATGTGCCCTCTACACAAACAGTGTTCTGGATGTGCTCTCTACACAAACAGGGCTCTGCCTGATGTGCCTGTTATTTTTTTAATAAAAATTTGTTGTTATTTATTATGTTAGGGCCGTTTCAAAAGCCTCGACACTGTCGGCCCTTACTTTCAAGTATCTCTGCAGTCAAATTTCCTTATATTGTCTTTTTCTCAAATAAAAAAAACTTCTACACTATTCATCAAGTTCGGCTGATGGAAACGTGATGTATTAGAACACTTATTTATTCCAAAACATATATTTTTCCAATATTTTCAAATTTATTCAGTACCCGTTAAAATTTAGCTCGCACTTCAAATACAAATCTTTGTTAGAAAATTTAGCGTTACGGGTAAACAGTACTAATTCTTATTCATCAGTGATACAACACTATATTGTTCCGATTTTGAATTTTTAATGCTTTCAATCACTGAGTGTGGTGTATATATATGTAAATTTAAGGAATAAATGCGAATTTACGTTAAAAATAATTCTTTCCCATATATTAATAGGAATACTTGGGGCTTTTATGCGATACATTATCACTGGTTCGCCCAAATCTACTGATTAGGATTATCACGAATTAATAAAGCATCTCAGGAATTACATACCATAAATAATGCCACACACTTGGAATCTGAGACGTGAATATATATCATATAAGTAGGCTTTTCTATGGGCCTCTGTAATTTATATCGTCGAATCGTTACGTAAATTGGAACTAAAAGCACAGAGTAATGTCATTTGTTTGAAGAAATGAAACAATTGAAACAGCAAAATATCATGCCCACCAGCAATGCATCAGCAGAATTTTTAATTAGAACTATCCCAACGTACAGGTTGCGAGATAACTACTGGTAGGTCTGACTAATTTTGGAGACTTCTAGGGCGTCCAATAGAAAGAAAAGAAAAGAAAAAAGAAAAACATTTCATTTCCAATAGAGATGGTACAAAAGTACCATCATTGTTTTTTACAAATATCTTAAAGTTAATACACTTAGGTGATACACACACATGAGTATTGCAATACTCGTGTCACTAGTCGAAAAGAATTGATTGAGGGCTATGTACTTCTAATCTTGCTTAATCTATATTTGACGATGCACATAATGATAATTATAAGACACAACACAATGTCATGGACGGTGCATTTTCATTGTGGGTTGAGAACACCTTTGACAATTTACGTATTCATGATATGAAACTTCGCAATTCGTGACGCCAGGAAATAGTTTTAGAATTGTTTGTTTCGGAAGATGTTGAAAAATGTTATTTTAAGGAAGCACGAAAAAGATAAATAAACATATACATATATAAGCATGGGGACCACGAAAATTACAAGATTTGTATTTCTAATTAAGCAATTTTAACATAACGGTCATTAGTTGATAAGCATTTTATTTAAACATTAAATGGATGATCACACAACAAATGTATAGTTTTTTTACGTGAGCGCTTTACAGTAATAAAGAGATGACGAGTTAGGTAATGTTACAAGTTGAGAGGGAACAGAACAAAAAAACAATTATCTTTAGTTAAAATGCCAGTTGTCAGTTTAGCACACAGATATGTGCATATATACATGTAAATATATACACATATACATGCACATACATACCTACGCATATACATACACCTAACACGTAAACATACACAAATACATTTCTATACATTTCATCGCGTTCTATAAAAATGCTGTGCGATGTTCTGAAATATGGGATAATGAGCAAAGGAAGATCCGCGACAACTCTTTCAGTATGTGTTGCTGCTTACAATTTCTAATGAAATGTTGTAACGATGTGCTATTAAAAATTGTATCGAACAGATCATTGGTTGATAAGCGTCTTATTTATCACATGTCGGTGATCGCGCAACAAATATACTTGCATATATATACTTTATAGATGCTGTACAATTATCAAGTAAAATGAAGTATTACGTAGTGACACACTCACCTATCTACGTACGCATAGCGTGCACAAGTATCACATATACACAAGTAAGCATGTGCGCAAATATCAGCGTAAACTAATCAGTACAAACTAGCATTCCAATCGAGGGAATCGGAGAAAATATCTTTTATCATGGCATGAATTTTATAAAATTTCCGTACCAAAAATAGTGGCACAAAACAGACTACCTTAGTCAGAAACATGAAAGCGATCTTTCTTTAACAGTTCCCAAGTACAGAATATTTCCAGAAGCACGCGAGGCTTAGGTGCAGTTGTTATAATATATTCTAGAGCGTAAGAGATGATATGATAATTTGCACTACACTAGCCTACCAAGAGCATTTCTGGACGTTACGAAGAAAGAAACATGAATGTCCTATAAGGGTGCCATATTAGGAAAAAAAATCACATTATCTTTGAAATACGGCGCAAAATGCCTGCATTGATAAATATACATAGGTACCACATTTTACATGTACAAGACATTTAAGCTTTGGATTGCCTTACAATGATAAAATGAAATGATGTGTTGGGTAGTGTTAGAAGTTGAGAGTGAGAAAAAAGTCTGGCATTTATAGTTTATATACCAGTTGCTAGTCCAGTGCACACAGGTGTATTGTGCACACATGCACACCAATATATGTATACACATATACAAGTAAGCATGCTTGCAAATCCCAGCGTATAGGCGATCAAATCATAATACCTACGCATACCTCAAGACTGTTGTGTGATGTCTTGAATTATAAAGAAAATGATCAAGGGAGAGTATAAAGCAATGGAGATGCCAGGCAAAGTGAGATTCGTCAATACGTTTTCAGTATGTTCTGTAACTAAGAATTATCGTTGAGACGATAGATGACGAATTATTTTGGCTTTAAATTCTCTCGGTCTTTGAGGGATTTTAATACTCAGGGGAAGTTTGTTCCACAGTAGGGCACCTGATATTGACAGAGCCTTCTGCCCTATGTGAGATGAACGATAGTTGACTAAGACATTATTGTTTCTGTTCGGCTTTTGGCTGGTTACAGTGGGTGGATGGAAACGCACTATCTCAGCATTGCTCTGAGGAAGATATAACGAGGAGAATACGTATTCGGCCCTCTGCATGAGGAGCCTTTCTTGAATAGGAATCCAGCCGAGTTTATTAAGGAGAGGGGTTACGTAAACATCTTATGTTTCTAATTTTGGTCATTTTCGAACATTTAACTTAAATGCACACTGAAATGGTAGTTTTATGATTGTTGACAATGAAAAAATATAGATTTAAACAAATTTATCATTTAGAGTAATAATGCAATTGCATGTTCATGAATAGATTTACCTTGAGTTTAATCTATATACTTAATTCAGTACCTCAAAATTTGTCCGAGTCCGTTTAGAAAATTGGCTGAGTCTATATGGTCAAGTGAGGTATTAAATTGCAGCCACTGGTGTCTATATTTGCAGAAAATTATCAGATTTGAAAAATATTATTATTTTTTTTTTACTTTATTTTTTTTCTTTATTTTTTTCACTTTTTTATTTTTATTTTCTTTTATCTTTTTTTTATCTTTTTTTTATTTATTTTTTTTATTTTTAGGCAAGTCGGACAACCCGATACTCGGGTTAAACCGGTATACTAGTTCCAAATGAATAAGCCTATCATTTCGAGGCATCAAGAGAGATGAGGCAGCTATTTCCTACTAAGTCCCATTATAAATAGATTAGAAGTAAATGACATTCAGGAATGTTCTCATCCCCATGCCATATATTTTGTTCATTTCTTCATTTCGGAGAAATGGAGATACAAGTATTCTGTAAACAAGTTATATTCTGTTCACAAAGTTTTTTTTTGACACAGAAAAATAAAGTGTTTTACGTCATTCACCAGAAAAAATTAGTTGGTTGACCATGATTTTTCAAAAGATTAAAATTTTACTAAAAAATTCAAGTTTGGACTTCCATAGTGATTATTCAAATTGTTTCAGAACGGGATATGTTCAAGTGACGAAATAAAACAGAATGTGATACTTGATTCAAGCAAGGTATGGAAATTTATTGTGTTCAAATTTCTACATTTAGGTATAATTTGGTTTGGAAATAAGAGCACGTGGATCAGTTCTTCTTTAAACATTAAACCATTTTTTTTGCGCTCAAATCGAATCTGTCCATGCCACATGCTCCCTAGGGGCACGTGGTACTCTGAACTAAAAGAATCCTAAATATCGTAGCGTTCAACTCGCATTTATTGCGATACCCTATAAAGAAAAACCTTTCCTGTACATGTATACTTATAATTTTAAAACCTAATAATATTTCAAACTATGTAAATTTGAGGAAAATTATTTTATATTATATCGAATGCATCTCGTGTTGGAAGTTATTATTGGTGAAAGCGTCAACCAATAGGAAGAGTGGATCGTTGGCGACCGGGGGATCCGCTGCGTGGCAGGGTTACCCCCCTCCCTGTCCCCCGCGCCTCCACTGATAATCTTCGCCAATGCGTCGCGGCCGTCGCCATTTGCATTTGTTTGCCAGTAGAACTGCTGAGGTGACGACGTTCTGTAGAAAGTCTTGCAGGTGCACGGGTTTTATTCCTAGCATTAAATGCCATTATTTGTATAAATTATCCGTGCTTATCCTTATCTGTGATAAGTGTTGTGCGTGAACGTAAATTTTATGTGTATTATGCCAATATGTGTGTATTTTTCTTAGTGTGTCTGAGAGCGCGTTCATTGTGGTAATGTTAAAGTAGGATAGCCATTGTAAAGAGGCCATTCTAATTCTTTATGTCTGAATTTTATTTATGCAAAAATAACTTGAGTAGATATTAGTCTGTGGTTCTACATCTTATTTATCGATTTAGATTGCATTTGTAGATGCAGTTTTTAATGCATAGCCTACTTGATGAAAGTGGCTACCACATTTTGCTATATATAGGCTAGAGAAGGTCTAATATTTTGCATTCTTAAGTAAGGTATATGACAATTTATGTAATTTGGATTTTTTCAAGGAATTTGGGAAATATTGTATTTATAAGCCAAGATATTCATTTATGGATAGGCTGTGTTGTTATTGTGCACATCTACTTCATGTCTGGGTAAATGTTGAGGACTTGACCATAATTGATTTTCTAGTTTTGGATGCCTAAACATTGTTAATGAGATCAAAACAAATAAGTTTTCTTCAATGTACTTTCCATCGAAAATGAGTATTTTACAAGTTACAGTGGTAAATGAGTTACCGGAACTCCAGTGTTTGAGGCGGGAAAAAATATAGCTTGCGGTCTGACGTGAAAGTAAACAGGCGTTGCCGCGCGCCAACCAAGCCGACTTTGCCATAACTCCACTGTTTGAGGCGGGAAAAAATAAATAAGAGGAGCAAACCCCCTATTACAAACGTTAAGAGGTTAGGTCGTGAGGGGTAGCCACAGTTCTTCTAGTGAAAATTAGAAATAAAGGTTGTAACCGACCCATTACGTCGAATGATCGAGTGTGTGCAAGCGCGCCGAAACACATGTAGCCTTGAACTTGAACTTGAGGGACGACAGCGTCGGGGCCTTTGTAACGGCCTACAATTCCCTCCACAATTTTCACACAAAGAGTTCAGCGCCTGGTACCAGACTTGTCCACTAAACTACTCGGGATCTACCAATCCTTGTCACCAGCCACCATTGGATGGCATCACAGGGACAACCAGTGTGTCGAAACACCATCCCCAGGCACATTGGGTTATTACAGCCCACTCTACCTGACGCTCATTCCAGTCACTGTCTCTTACTCCAGGCACACACAAGAAATACTTTCATAGCCTCAATGATACTCAAATTACACTCCTGATCCAATCCAGCAAGACAGCTCATACCGCAATCATCTTCAGCACATCTGGCATACCACTCATTCTCTCCATACTGCTCAAGCACCACATTCATAAAACTTTCTCTCTCTTGCTCATACTTACTACATTCCAGCACAAAATGCTCAATTGTTTCCTCCACTCCACTAATACACTGCCGACATAATCTGTTATTATTCTCATTCCACCTCCATGTAGGTCTGTTCACACTCAATGACTTACATCTCACAGCAAACAAGAGTTGACTTCCAAAACTACCATCATAGAACATCTCAAACTTAGGTGCTTCTTTTTTCATATACCAGTCAAGTGTAGGCTTCCGCACCATGCTAAGTCTCCACTTATTCAATCCATACTATTATGTTTGCCTCTCAATCTCTTTCTTCCACCTCTTGCAGTCCCACTCAGGCCCTACACCTCCAGGATTTATTAAACTCCAGTCATCCACAGGTCTCCAATTCAAACATGAATAATCTTTTGCATACTAAGCTTCCTTGCATGCCCCCAACACACTTTCTCCCAATAGCTTACACTCAGATTCCATTCAAAAATTCGCTTTACCCATCTGCTATTCTGCATTCTTTCAATTCTCACCTTATAATTCAGCACCGCTTTCATCATTCTTTCTGAAAATAGGCTCCACCCAAGGTCACCTCTAATGGCTTCTGTAGCTGTCCATTTCGGAGCACCCAATGCTAACCGTCCTACCTTATTTTGTATTACATCCAGCTTTTCAAGATCACTTCCATTCCAGGCAAGAGCACTCATACCATACATGACACTAGGTACAGCAACATACTTCCACATTCCTCTCACACATTCATACTTGTTTGCTCTGTATCTGGCCACGCTACTTAATTGTCCACTCCACTGCATAGCTTTTGCCACTTTCTCACCCTTAGTTCTAGTGCATCCATCTTCTCTTATCATACAACCTAGATATTTGTATTCTTTTGTTCTACCTATTCTGATTTCTCCAATATTCCACAGTCTGTCTCTATCAGTCTCATCACTATTTATAACCATAACCTTGCTTTTGTCGGCACCAAAGTTCATCTTTAAATCTGTACTATATCCGTTCACAATGTCAAGCATCCTTTGCAGTTCATGTCCACATCCACTAACCACAACCACATCATCAGCATACAACAAACAGCTCAGTCTCTCATTACCAACTTTCAGTCCTAAGCCACTCCTTCTCAGTCGAACTGCTAATTCTTCTGTGTACAATCCAAACAACAGGGGAGACAGAGTACAGCCCTGTCTCACTCCTCTAACACTCCTCACTTGCCCCGTTTCCAAATTTCCTAACCTGTATATAGCGCTTGTGTTCTCAAACAGACTTTGTACAATTTTTACTATTTTTCTGCTAAACCCAACTTTTCTCAAAACTTCAAAGAGCCTAACCCGATCCACTCTGTCATACGCCTTTTCAATATCCAGGAATGCTAAATATACCTTCTTATCATCCTTCCTCATTCGCTCAATTATTTCACTCCCTACAAACAGATTATCTTCCCCACGTCTATCCTGCCTAAAACCATTCTGTTCTTCACCTAGGACTCCTAATTCCTCAACTAAATTTTTCATTCTCTCATTCAAAATACCACAAAATATCTTACATACAGTGTCACCCAGTGCAATTGGTCTGTAATTTTTAAGTTCTTTCATACTCTTATGTCCACCCTTATGCAACAGAACTACATTACACTTGTTCCAGTCATCCGGTACTCTTTCACTCTTCCATATCTCATCAAATAAACATTTCAACATACTGACCACACTCTCTCCTCTACATTTATAGAACTCATATGGGATCTTATCAGGGCCACATGCCTTTCCATTTTTCACTTTCTTCAAAAAACTTACAATCTCTTCACAAGTGATTTCGTCTTCCATTTGCAGTTCACGTTCATCTATCAGAAAATTTATTGGTTCATCATCTGTAACCTGCTCATTCATTCCACCAATGTCCTCCCAGTATTCTTCAACTGCTTTCACCATTTGCATCCTATCTTGCACACTGCAACCATTAACTACTAATTCATCAACTTGAACTTCACTACTTCTATCATTACCTTGTATAAACTTATCCCAATCTTTTATTCCATCCGGACCTTTCTTTCTTAGATTTTCAACTTGGTGTCTCTCCTCTTTAACTCTAGCCTCATTAATCATTCTCCTTACTTTCTTCTGCTGGTCCTTGTACTCATTCCATGCACTCTGCCATTCATCCTCAGTAATTCTGTTTCTTTCATACATTTTCCTCATACTGCGTTGTTTCTTATCTAAAGTCTTTCTTCTCATTCGTTCTTCCTTTATCTCACTTGTAAACCACCTGGCATTCCCTGTCCCTTTACTACATTTTATTCTACCAATCTTTTGCTCTGCCACATCATACAAGGTTCTTGCAATCTCACCATTTAGGTCATTTACATTTCCACACCTGTTCCAGTTATACCTACTCAATTCATTCTTAAATTCTTCCCAGTTTGCCTTTTATTATCTGGCAACTTTCTTTCACACTACTGACCTTTTGCATTGACTCCTTTCTACCCCAGTTATATTCAAGCACAAGCATTTTATGGTCACTATCAATATCAAAATCATCTTCATCTACAAACATTTCATTGACACACTCTCTTGCTCTACTATTCACAATCATATAGTCAATTGCAGTTTTCCATTCCCTGCTTTGCCATGTATGCAAGCCATTTCCTATTGTTACATTCAGGTTTTCAAGTTCATTCTCATCACAAAAATCCATCAATTTTTGTCCATTTGCATTCACCGGCTCACCAAGTATACCAACATGGCCATTCATGTTACCGATCACAATCAGAGGGCACCTGCAGTGTTCTCGTACAATCCTTGTTAATATTTCATACTTTTTTACATTCTCTTCATGAGCTAAAATCCCATCAGTTGTCATATAACATACAATCACAACAATACATTCTCTGGCATGCATTCTTTCACACTTAATTGCTAACAAATCTTCACTTTCAGGTTCATTTCCAACAGGAAGTTCCTCTATTTTCCAATTTAGAGCATTCTTTACAATCAAACCAACTCCTCCACCTCTTTTTTGCCAATTTACACGCCCTTTTCCTATCATATGATACTTATTCTCCTTACATGTTAAACTGACTATCACGCATTTGGGTCTCTACTACACCAACACAATCCAATTTTCCATTCTCAAATTCTACTACGAGGTCATCTAACTTTCCTGCATTCCATCCACGCACATATATACTTCCAAACCTTACAACACAATTGGACAATTCCAGACGTTCCTCACTTTTGCTCTGATAGATTTTCATTCATCCAGTTCCACCTTCCATTATGACATGAGTAGCCCTGATCCACCGGATATATTTCTTGGAGAGTTTCATCTCACCTTCTTTTGTAAGATGGACTCCATCTCCAAGAAAACACCCATCCTGGATCACGCTATCCATGTCAAGGAAGCTGGAACCCAGCTCACGCTTTCTCACACTCTCAGCTCTCATACTCATAATCCTTTCATGCAACTCTCTATTCACCTCCTTTTGCACCCTTTCATACTCATCACACTCAGGCCTTCTTAGGAGGCTAGTCACCGCCACTCTAACATTCTTCTTCCGCGCCCTATCAACAACTTTCATAATTGCATTCACCGTACGTTCTCTCCCACATTCAAGCAACCCATTGCCACCTCCTCGCAGTACAACCATTCCTTCATCCATTCCATCTATCACTCTCTCAGCATGCCTACAAATCTCCTCCACTCCTTTCCCTCTCATGCTCGTACATCCACTACTGTCACTCATACATACGAACCTATCAACATTCTTCACCATGCTATCTCCACATATTCTAACCATAGATCTTACTCTCCCTTTCATGCTACTCTTTCGCTCACTTCTTTCACTCAGATCATTCTTTCCATTCATCTTCCTTTCATTCGCTTCCACTACAGGCTCCTGCACCTCATGTGGCACCTCAGCAGGTGGCTCATTCACTCTCTTTCCATTTGTACCTCTTTCACCATGCTCATTCATCCTTCTACTCTCATCTGTCACATTTGCACCATCATTTGCTTCATTCACACTCCTTGCACCATCATTTGCATTATCATCCACTTCATTTGCACTCCTTGCACCACCATTTACCTCTTCATTCACTGCATTTGCACCATTCTCATTCTTTCCTTCGTTCAGCTTTGAGTTTGTTGAGTTGTTAAGTTTGTTTGTTGAGCAACTAGATAAATACCCGAGCCTGAATTCAAGTCTCCCGGTAGTCAGAACCGGAAAAGTTTTCACGCAAACAGCAAAACGAGAATGTATCATCACTTACACTTTAAGACGTACCTGCGTGTCAGACGAATGCGAAGGAACATCGTGGGCGATATATTCACTATATTATTCGCTAGTGAACAACTAACACGCACGTGACTATGAGTGAAAGTAAAATGCCGAGCGAGAGTACAGCGGCCACCACGGTACACATAATAAGGTAGTAGCATTCAAGTCTTTTCTTAAAAGAGCCCTGGGGACGGTGACGTCACAGGTCCAGAACGAATAGCAACACAGATCAACAGAGTAGCGCTATCTGGCGACAATATCGAGTCTGCTGTGCGACAACTTGTACAACAACAACGCGACCAGTAACAAGACACCTCGTCGGCCGTCGGCGTTGGTGTCTGCAAGGCCCCGACGCTGTCGGCCCTCAAATTCAAGTTCAAGTTCAAGTTCAAGAATATTGGATATTGAAAAGGCGTATGACAGAGTGGATCGGGTTAGGCTGTTTGAAATTTTGAGAAAAGTTGGTTTTAGCAGAAAAATAGTGAACATTGTACAGAGTCTGTATGAGAACACAAGTGCTATCTACAGGTTAGGAAATTTGGAAACAGGGCAAGTGAGGAGTGTTAGAGGAGTGAGACAGGGCTGTACTCTGTCCCCCCTGTTGTTTGGATTGTACACAGAAGAATTAGCAGTTCGACTGAGAGGGAGTGGTTTAGGACTGAAAGTTGGTAATGAGAGACTGAGCTGTTTGTTGTATGCTGATGATGTGGTTGTGGTTAGTGAATGTGGTCATGAACTACAAAGGATGCTTGACATTGTGAAGGGATATAGTACAGATTTCAAGATGAACTTTGGTGCCGATAAAAGTAAGGTCATGGTTATAAATAGTGATGAGACTGATAGAGACAGACTGTGGAATATTGGAGAAATCAGAATAGGTAGAACAAAAGAATACAAATATCTAGGTTGTATGATGAGTGAAGATGGATGTACTAGAACTAAAGGTGAGAAAGTGGCTAAAGCAATGCAGTGGAGTGGACGGTTAGGTAGTGTGGCCAGATACAGAGCAAACAAGTACGAATGTGTGAGAGGAATGTGGAAGTATGTTGCTGTACCTAGTGTCATGTATGGTATGAGTGCTCTTGCCTGGAATGGAAGTGATCTTGAAAAGCTGGATGTGATACAAAATAAGGTAGGACGTGTAGCATTGGGTGCTCCGAAATGGACAGCTATAGAAGCCATTAGAGGTGACCTAGGGTGGAGCCTATTTTCAGAAAGAATGATGAAAGCTGTGCTGAATTATAAGGTGAGAATTGAAAGAATGCAGAATAGCAGGTGGGTAAGGCGAATCTTTGAATGGAATCTGAGTGTAAGCTATTGGGAGAAAGTATGTTGGGGGCATGCAAGGAAACTCAGTATGCAAAAGATTATTCATGTTAGAATTGGGAGACCTGTGGATGACTGGAGTTTAATAAATGTAGGAGGTGTAGGGCCTGAGTGGGACTGCAAGAGGTGGAAGAAAGAGATTGAGAGACAAACAAAAGAGTATGGATTGAATAAGTGGAAGCTTAGCATGATGCGGAAGCCTACACTTAACTGGTACATGAAAAAGAAAGCACCTAAGTTTGAGCTGTTCTATGATGGTAGTTTTGGAAGTCAACTCTTGCTTGCTGTGAGATGCAAGTCATTGAGTGTGAACAGACGTACATGGAGATGGAATGAGAATAATAACAGATTATGTCAGCAGTGTAATAGTGGAGTAGAGGAAACAATTGAGCATTTTGTGCTGGAATGTAGTAAGTATGAGCAAGAGAGAGAGAGTTTTATGAATGTGGTGTCTGAGCAGTATGGAGAGAATGAGTGGAATGCCAGATGTGCTGAAGATGATTGTGGTATGAGCTGTCTTGCTGGATTGGATCAGGAGTGTAATGCGAGTATCACTGAGGCTATGAAAGTGTTTCTTGTGCGTGCCTGGAGTAAGAGACAGTGACTGGAATGAGCCAGTCTGGTAGAATGGGCTGTAATGACCCAATGTGCTGGGGGATGGTGTTTTGACACACTGGCTGTCCCGGTGATGCCTTCCAATGGAGGCTTGTGACAAGGATCGTAGATCCTGAGTAGTTTAGTGGACAAGTCTGGTACCAGGCGCTGAACTCTTTGTGTGAAAATTGTGGAGGGAATTGTAGGCCGTTACAAAGGCCCCGACACTGTCGGCCCTCAAGTTCAAGTTCAAGTTTCAAGAATGGCGTCTTCAAAGGAGAGAGACAGTTGCGTTCGTTGAGATAAGACTGTATTGTGCCAAGCTCCTGTGAAAAGATAAAAGTAATTCCAAAATCAAGCCTAGTAACATTCATTATTTTCCATTCCACGCGCAACCGGCTCTCTCCTCTCCATCTGAGGTGGTGAGGTAATTCGGTTGGGGTGGGAGGGGGTGCGGAAGGTGGTGTGACTAATTGTTTGGATTTTTCACCGTTCCCCTGACCACGTTATACTGTAATCATATATATATATATATATATATATATATATATATATTGTAACTGTTTACTTGTCTTTTTTATAATTACTACTTCTGCCCTGCTGATTGTTTATAATACTCTGTGTTGGTGGCCCCTTTCTGGGGCTACCTTCAAAATCTGAAATGGCCGAACTGCCATTGGCAAATCGGTTTAGTGATTTGAGAGAGTCTGAAGATCCCTGCTCTGAAATCGAAGAAGAGCTGTTGATAGCCGCCAATCCTGCCAGTGAAGAAGAGCAAACCGACGAAGAGAAAACAATGAGTACTGAAGAAATTAATGAATCGGTAATACAAGGGACTTGGTTCAAGGAGAACATCCCATCAAAAAAAAGAGAAAGAACCAGTGTAAGCCTCTCAAGCTCAAACTCCGATTGTGACACAGCAAAAAAGACGCGTAAAACTACTCAGTCTCCACTTGAACCAAAAAAGATTTACCCAACTAATAAAACAATGGCATCCAAACAGAAAATGTGTACTTTGCTGATCACTCAACTACAGGAGTCAAGCAATGAATTACTTGGAGCAAACAAGAAAAAAATGACCTATGACCCATTTGGACTGGCTCAAGGACTGAAACAAATACTGAACTATGAGTACATTAATGCGGTAAGAGTGAACAAACGACGAAACCTGGTTGCAGTTGAATTCAAAGAGACTACCGAAGAAGAAATAACAAGACTGTTGAAAATTAACAGCGTTGGAAAATTTGCAGTTAGTTGCTATAAACCACGCTCAGAATCCTCACAATCTACCTTTGGGATTATTAGACCAATTGACTATGATGTAAATTTAAATGAGCTTATCCCAATTGCCAGCTGTGAAAATGCCAAAGTTATCAACATGGTCAGACTGCCAAAATTCTCTAATGGAAAAAAAGAGGATTCCCTCAGTGTAAAAGTACAATTTCAAGGCAGTGATCTCCCAAAACAACTTAAAATAGAATACATGAATTTCAAGGTCAATCCGTATTCACCTCCACCTATCCGATGTTATAAATGCCAACGTCATGGACATTTTGCTACTGGGTGTACATCTGTTGAAAGGTGCCTTATCTGTGGTGGAGGCCATTCAAAAGACAAGTGTAGTGCCCCCACTCCCTTCTGTGCTAACTGCAAGGGGAATCATGTGGCCAGCTCTAGAGAATGCCCATATATTCAAAATGCTGTTCAAATACAAACACTGATGAAAGAAAGCGTCTCCTTTTCAGAGGCTCGAAGGCAAATCATATATGAAACCACAGATAGTCTAGAATCTATCTCGCAAAGAGCCAAAACCACTTACAATGAGCCAAGTTCTCAACTGAATCAATGGAACAAGGAAAAAACTGCCCCTACGCAAGAAAAAATGCAAATTCCAGAATCAAGGATTAATGAAAAAACATATGCTGCATCTCTGAAAACCACACAACCAAAACAAGTGACTGTTCCAGCTGATGTACACCAATCTCAAGGGTCCTACTACATACCAAGAAGGATTCCCCAGGTCAAACCCAACCAGCCTAAGCAGAATGTACTAGCCTCTCATTTCAATGATCGTCAGCCTTCGCAAGAAACAATGGTCACCAACGAAGATCCAATACAAGTAGTGCTGAAGAAAATTGAGGTACAAACTATGTTTGAGGATTTCTTCTTCCGCCTGGGTAAATTCATGATGGAAGCATTTTCATCTAACTTTAACCATGAAAACAAGCGTGAGAGGAATCTTCTGCTGTTGGGAATGATAAGAAACCATCTTGGCCAAAAAATTGGAGCACAGCTACTCAGCGAATATCATAGTAATGTAAAATCTCAAAATAAAGGTGAGACTGTTTTGGAAAAAAATTCTAAAACCCCCTCCAAAATTCCTCTTTCTCATGCTAAAGGAAACAAAAGATTGGGAGCAATTCCAAGAAAGAAATGATGCGTAACTTTAAAATCTGTGATCAGAGAACCAAAAGAAGTGGTGCTTTGGAAAAAAATCTTCTTGTTTATCAACTAAATTGTAATGGTCTATCTTCTAAATTGTCAGAAGTGAAACTCTATCTATATACTAAGAAACCTGATGTACTGTGTTTATGTGAGACATTTATCAAAACTAAGGAGCCTAAATTTTTAGGCTATGAGTGTGTGTGGTCCCATAGGAATGATGGAGCCAAAGGTGGATTATGTTTCATTATTAGAAATGATATTAATTTTTCTGTGAATAATATAGATAGTTATTTAAATGGTAGATTAGAGATTGCATCAATTAAAGTGTTCTGTTCCTTTGGTTATATTGATATATGTAATATTTACAATCCTAATGCATGTATTACTTATGAAGAATTTTATCATTATTATGTTCAGATGAGTGATTTGTTTATATTCATTGGTGATATGAATGCTCATGCGCCTTTGTGGGACTTTAAAGGCCGACTGAATGCTTCGGGAAAGAATCTCTGTAAACTTCTAGATGAGAACTCTCTCGGAATACTCAACCCTCCGAACTTACCCACTTACATAGACGCTCGAGTAGGGACAAGTTCCACATTAGACTTGTGCATTGTCCCTCCAACTCTCCTTGCTTGTGGGTCTCTTCAGAGAGGTGCAGACCTTGGGAGTGACCATTATTCCATTGAATGTACTTTTGGTACTGTAATACAAAAATCTGAAAACCATCTCTGTAGATGGATTATAAAAAATGCAAACTGGGTTGGATTCAGAGAAAAACTATCACAAATCCATTCAAGTCAGATAATGAATCTTTCAGTTGATGATCTAAATGCACTGTTGACAAAATCTTTACAGGATGCAGCTAACAAGTACATCCCCAAATCTTCCCCAGCTTGGGGAGCTAGGAGGAGGACACCATGGTGGGACAGAGAGTGCGCTTTGGCTGTAGCACAGCGAAGGAAAGCACGCAACAAGTTATCAAAATATCCCACTGCAGAAAATCTACATCTGTACAAGGCATGTGAAACCAAAGCCAAAGAAATCATTAAGCAACAGAAAATTAAAAGCTGGACTAGTTATGTAAGCACTCTGGACTCCAACACTGGTGTTGGTAATGTTTGGAGGCTAATACGCTCAATGAGGGGCAGTTATGTGAATCCACGCCCAACTGTTGGTGACATAGCTGACAGCACAGCAGACAAAGCTCAATTATTACTGGCCCATTTTTGTAGACACAAGATAAAATTAGGTGATGAATTTTCTGAAACAATCGAAAATGCCATCTCAAATTTAGCAGCAGTACAGGTAGAAGATACATATCTTAACTCTCAAATTGAACTGCACAAATTCCAGAAAAGTTTAAAATATGCAAAAAATACTAGCCCTGGTTTTGACGAAGTTCCTTGTGCTTTTTTCACCAAAGCACCATATTCATTTCTGGAACATGTAATCAATTTATTCAACAAAAGTTACTCTAGTGGTTATTTCCCAGAAGCATGGAAGTTGGGGATTATATGTCCAATAAAGAAGCCTAAAAGAGACCATTCGATTCCCAGTGGGTATCGACCCATCACTTTGCTATCATGTTTCTCAAAAATCATGGAACAAATTGTTAAACGCAGGCTTGATTATTTTTTGGAAAAAAATAAAGTTTTCTCTTGTTATCAAACAGGGTTCCGTAGAAAGCGATCTACATATGATGCTCTTGCTTTAATTAAAAACTGTATCTCACAGGCCTTCTTCAAAAAAGTGTATTGTTTGATTGTTTATGTAGATTTGGAAAATGCATATGATATTGTGTGGCATGCTGGACTATTGCATAAGCTAATAAATATTGGTTGTGACATTCGTATGGTCTTATGGCTACGATCATATTTAAGCAATAGGTGTGTTAAGGTAAGGGTGGCAGATGCTGTCTCATCTGGCAAAATTCTTGCTTGTGGTTTGCCCCAAGGTGCAGTCTTGAGCCCCCTGCTGTTCAATGTGATGCTTCATGATTTACCTCAGATGGAGAGCATCCAATGCATCACATATGCAGACGATGTGACTATAGTTGCAAGTGGGAGATCCCCAATCGAGATCCAGAGAACGATGCAGAAATACCTTAATTGCCTTACGAAATGGCTGAAAAAGTGGAAACTTGCCATAAATGTGGATAAAACGAAGTATCAAATCTTTACACATAAAAAATATGTACCATTGATTAACCTCAGATTAAACTCTAAACCAATAAATAAAACTGATGAACAGCGTGTACTTGGAATAACATTGGACTCCCCTAAACTTACCTTCTTACCACATATACGAAGTGTTAAAACAGAGTGTCAAAGACGGCTGCAGGTTCTCAGGGCATTGTCTGGCGTCTCGTGGGGATCTTCTCAAAAATTATTGCGACAGGTATATATATCATTCATTAGAAGTAAACTTACGTATGGACATATAATCTTCACAAAGCTACCAGAAAGTAGTATGAAATTATTTGGTGTGATTCAAAATTCAGCTCTGCGATCTATCTTGGGTGCACGGAAAACATCTCCAGTTTCCTCAATGGAAGCTGAAGCATTCATTATGCCTCTGAGATTGTACCTTGATTTCTTGTTCCTGAAGTGGTGTTTGAGGTGCAGTTTCTTGGATGCTGAGCCCAATGAGTTCCCAGCAAAAATTGAGCTATTTAGATCTCCTCCAAAAAGTGAGCTTGCACTAAAACATGTAGAAATAATGAGCAAGATTCAGTTTAATTTTTTTCCTCCAGGATCCCAAATTGAATATTTCACTTCTCCATGTATTGAGATCTCATCTAATGTGTGTGTTGAATTTCCTGATGTTAAATCTCTCTCTGCAGCTGAGGTAGATCATAAATTTGAAGAGTATGTAACATCTAAATTTTGTAACTTCTATAGGATCTTCACAGATGGCTCCAAGCTACAATCAGGTTCAGCATCCGCTGCTATGTATGTACCACATCTAAAAATATGTACTTCTTGGCTCCTAAACCCAGGTCACTCAATTGTGGGAGCAGAGCTATTTGCAATTTTACAGGCTGTAAATTATACGGTTGATAACTTATCAAATCATAATGTGGTCATTTTTGTTGATTCTAAATGTTCCCTGGATATTATATTGAACTTGACTAACCCCACCTATGAGATCTTTAGTAAAAAAATTCAAAAAATTGTTGTTCAATTGAATAACAAGATTCAGTTACAATGGATCCCTGCTCATTCAGGCATAATGGGAAATGAGATAGCGGACCGATGTGCAAAAATGGGTCACCAAAACTCAAAATCAGTACTCACTTATCTTAGTTATGAGGAGCAGGTTAGCCAACTGAAAAACAAAATGTTGGACTACTGGAGCGAGTATTGGGGAAATCAAGTGAGGGGATCCGGAAAGGGGAGATTTATGTATGAGTTGTGTAGTAGACCAAAGTTTAGATTGGGTGACGCCATGCCACGAAAATTTCAATGTATTATTAGCCGATTTAGAATTGGTCATGTTGGTGTTCTTTCTCATTTGAGTAGATTTAACCTGTGTCAAAGCCCTCTCTGCCCAGAGTGTGGTGTTCCAGAAACCATTGAGCACTTCTTGCTCAGCTGTCCGCAATATGAGGCTGCCATACTTCATTTATGTCTACCTTTTGTAAAATTTAATCTTGAATTAAATCTGAAAAATGTCTTAGGATTTGGTGAATATCAATCCCGTGTACAATTTGCAATTCTCCGCTCCTTGGTGAACTTCCTTGGTGCTACTAATAGATGTAAGCTTCTATAAATGTATTGAATTTGACTGTGTCATATCTGTCTCTAATGAAGTGATCTTGAGACAATAAGCTGTCAGCCTCTGCAGACAACAGCTCGAGGGTTCCCACAATATTGAGGACTCAAGAGAAAAGTGCTGCAGTATTGGGGGATTTGCTTGACCCTGCTTATGCTGCCAAAGTACAAGCTGTCAGGTTACACGGATTTCTGCTGAAGAAGTCCAACGACTTTCAAGATCCCTCCGGATCCTCGATAAAGAAGAAGAAGAAGGCGTCTTCAAATAGAATGAAAAAATGTTCTTTCATCGAATTTGAAAATAATTCTAGAGATCAACCTGATATCAAGTACTTCCAATATCATCATGCATATTTTAAAGAGTGGCCAAGAGCAAGTGGTAGTGAAATTTTAGGTCAATTAAGGAATCTAATTTGTGCGAACATATTGTGTGTAGCCGCCATTTTCGAAAACAGATAACAGAAGAATCGTTTCGCCGTTCAAAACAAAAGTACTTCTTGATAACATTGTGGTGCAATTACCTTATAATGACATGAATTTGAGTATTGGAGGTAAGATATAAAATTGTCATCATGTGTAAATTTTGTACGAATTTATCAGTACGTTTCCAATCCGTGAATTGGCTGATGGTGGTACAATTTTGTTGAAAGCTTTCGTGACACATTGAGATCCCGTAGAAGAATAATTAAACAGGTAAATTAATTTTGAGAAGAGTAATTCAAGGTAATAGTTTTAAATATTTTTGGTAAATTTATATGAATGGTGCAAATTGGAATGAATGTTTTTGTTCCTAATATGACAAATTTTACCAGCTGGTTGGCTAATTAGGGATTATTATACAATTTGTAAGTAGGGGTGTGGATAATTTCTACAGATGGTAACTAGAACTTATTTTGAGAACTCGAAAACTAAGCATTTGCAAGCACAATGTCATTCTTTGAAAACATCTTGAAATCTACCACATTACCTATCTATGACAACAAAATTATTCAAATAGTTGACAACATTAAACGGTCCAATTTTACTTGAATGTTGTCAACAATTTTCACAATTTTGTGGCCAATAATCAATAAAGGAACACATTTAAAAATGTTTTACATGAAGGACATTCTGCTTGCTGATGGGTTATTTTTTAATTATTCAACTTTGAAGTTGGCTTGTGCGCGCCAGGGAAGCGAGAGTGCCAAGCGTAATTTAATTAATAACGGAAGCTAACCCCCTATTACAAACGTAAAGAGGTTGGGTTGTGAGGGGTAGCTACAGTTCTTCTAGTGAAAATTATAAATAAAGGTTTCTAGTGACTTCCGTTTACTTCCGGTGCCGCCACAGTGCGGTGCCGCCATAGCCACATGGCTAGAGGGTTCTGCCGCTGTGCGGGAGACCCGGGATCGAATCTTGGCGCTGGCAGTGGCAATTTTTCTTTGTTGGGTATAGGAGAAAAATTCCAAGCACAATACCCAACTCTACCCAGGTGTCTGAAATGGGTACAGGTCTTGACCGGGGGAACGCGTCATGGCGTCCTGGCGTTAGTTATAAGGCATTTGAAAATCCAATGTACAAGGTGATATGTATCAGGCTTGATTGGAAATAAAGCATCCTTAGGTGCCTTCATTATTTATTATTATTATTTACATCATCTCCAATGACAGCCACCCGGGGTCAATGTGAAGTTTAATGCAATCACGGAAAATAATAATGCCGATCCCAGGAATCACTAAAGGAACACATTTCAGAACGTTTTACAAGAATGACATTCTGCTCGCTGATGCGTTATTTTCGAATAATTGAACTTTGAAGTTGGCCTTGGCGCCAAAGGAAGCGAGCACGTGAAACGGAATTTAATTAATAACGGAAGCTATTACAAACGTAAAGAGGTTGGGTCGTGAGGGGGAGGCACAGTTCTTCTAGTGAAAATTATAAATAAAGCTTCTAACCCACCCATTAAGGTGATGACCGCAATCTTGTTGACATCGGGTCCAAAATGGCGGCGCCCATGGTGGTCGCCATGTTAGGCCCGATGTAAACAAGATTGCGGTCGTCACCCTAATGGGTGGGTTAGAAGCTTTATTTATAATTTTCACTAGAAAAACTGTGCCTCTCCCTCACGACCCAACCTCTTTACGTTTGTAAAAGGGGGTTAGCTTCCGTTTTTAATTAAACTACGCTGGCTTCCTTTGGCGCGGGAAGGCCAACTTCAAAGTTCAATAATTCGAAAATAAAGCATCAGCGAGCAGAATGTCGTTCTTGTAAAACGTTCTTAAATACGTTCCTTTAGTGATTGTTTGGAATATAATTATTAATTTCTGTGATTGCATTAAACTTCACATTGACCCCACCCGGTACCCAAGACGGCGTCCGCCATCATGAAGCCGATGTACACGGACGTCACTACAAACGTTTATTTATAATTTTCAGTAGAAGAACTGTGGCTACCTCTCACGACCCATCCTCTTTACGTTTGTAATAGAGGGTTAGCTGCCGTTTCAACTCTGAAATTGCGTAAAAAAGGCCGTTCAGGAGCGTCGCTCGTATAACTTCAAACTTGAATAACTCAAAAACTAAGCATTTGCGAGCACATTGTCATTCATGTAAAACATCTTAAAATCGACTATATTACCTATCTTTAGCAACGAAATTATGAAAATCGTTGACAACATTAAAGTAAAATTTGACTTATTCAACTCAATATTGACCAAATTTATTGTTATTTAGAGTAAATCTGTAATGCTAAACAAATTGAAAGCTATGAAAATAATTTTCAGAATTATCCCATGTAATTGCAGTTCCTGCATTCATTTTCAAGTAAAATTATATGTTATACTTTAAGGGCTGCTGGTAGTATGACTTGACCTGAGAATTATAGCTGAAAGACACTCTGAGGATATGATTTTTAGAATTTGTTCATAATTCAGTTCATTTTATATGATTGAAGGGTTCTGTAGCATCATATGTTGAATTATAATTATTGTCTGCCAAATTATAATGATTTCATCTGTGGGTACCTTCTATTCTATCCATCATTGACTGAACAACAGTTCACTTGAGTTGTTGAATGTTTAGAGACCATTGGGGTAAAGTTTTTTATTTGCATTGTTTGCAACCTTGATTACTTATCATTTTTCAAAATAAGTTCCGGTCAATTTGGAGTTTATTGAACTCGCAGAATTTGAAAATCCTGTTCCCAAGAATCACTACAGGACTACGTTTAAAAATGTTTTACAAGAATGACATTCTGTGCTGATCCTTTATTTATGAGACATAGCAATCATTACGTTCTAATAAGAATAACCTCATATAGTCGGTTGCTTAGCCGCCGCATTGTTGGGTCACACTTATTTTTTTGGATGGACACATCCACTTTTTTGCGGGAAAATAACAGCCTCAGTTTGGATAAGTTAAGGTAAGCTATTTTAGGTTGCTTTGTTATTTTAGGTTAGTTTACTTACCTAACCTAACATTACCTAACTTAACCTTACCCACCGTAACGTCAGTACCGTATTAGAGCATATTTACGTCTCCATTCCTTCACTTTTAAGTACAACATTCATATAACTTTAGAGTTGAATAATTTAAAAATTGCGCATCAGCGAGCAGAATGTCATTCATGTAAAACGTTTTTAAATGTGTTCCTGTAGTGATTCTTGGGAACATAATTTTTAATTTCTGTGAGCGCATTAAACTCCATAATTACCATAGTTCCCTCAGACAAAAAATTATTTTGTGCCCTAAGGCTCATTTTGTATTGAAACATTCAATTGAATTAAAATATGTTATATTATCCTGAATTACTTAGTCAATAATTTGAAAAGAATATTTTTTGTGGATGTGAAGGTAAAGCTACAAGTAGCTCATGTCAACTGAAGTAAGCGTGCTACGTTAATCAATTTTGCTGCAGTTGAATAACTGTACTCAATTTTTATTTTACAACACTTTGAAAAAATATATGAAATACAATTTTATATATTGTATTTTATAATTATAATAATTTTTAGCTATTTTTGAATTACTCTGTTTCCTGAAGGATGTTCAAGTTATATCTCATAGCAATATTAATTGACTTTAGCCCCTCTCAGGGGGATACAACTAGTGTATCTATGGGAATGAATTAGTGTTCCGAGGGGGACCATGTGTGGGCACGAGCTAAAGGTTAGGTAGGCTTTCTTTTTGTTAAAATAATATAGGTTTTTGTTTTGTTACGGACCATCTTTTTTTGGTTTACTGCTGTCCTTTTTTTTCAGCACCTACTACTTCTTCAACTTTGATCATGTTTCATGAACTTTTTTCTCATCTTACCGTTTCTATGCGTTTTCTGCATAGATTCTGCGTTCCCTTAACTCCATACTATATGGTGCCTTCTTCCTTCCTCTCTTTGGATCTCATTTGTTGAGGATAGGGAGGCCTAAACTAATAATCTAATTGAATTTAGCCTAAAAGAACTATCCTGAAATTTTCATTGTTTTGTGGGAAATGAAACATTAAAATGTCGGAAATATTTGATGCAGTGTAACAATTTTTGAGTTTAATTTAACTGCATTTGGTGATAAAATATCTTATATATAGATTCATGCATTGAGTGTATCGGTGAGTGAGTTGTGTTAAAATACTGTTCATGTTTTTATAACTTATTTTCATTTCACAGGAAGGTATTGAAGAGTTCATGAGCAAAAAATCTGGTGGTGCAGAAGTGATCAGGCGCCTTGATGAGCAGCTCAGCAACTATCGCTGCATGGAGTCGCACCTCACTGCCACTCGCTTGAAGTGGGTCTATTATTTTATAATAAAGATTTAAAAGAAGCACATTTGTGTAGAGCATATTTATTTTATGTCGACTATGTCCGTATTAGTTGAAGTAGTATCCTATTTTTTGACTAAATCAAAAAAGCGCTCTTATGCCCAATGTAAAATTTTCTCTTGCTTATTGGTGAGGACACAAGTGTTTTGTATCAAAGTTCATCATTAGTATTTGTTGCTCATTAGGCAAGACAAAGGATGGGTTTTTGTAAAAAGTGCTACTCTAATATATGTAATGCTATGCATCTAATTTCATTAGTGTAATTAAGATGTCTTAATGTTTTTGATGTAAGCCTACTTGCCAAAGTAATATTTTTCCCTTCTCCAGCATGCATTGAATGTAGGTGGGATATATTGTTAATTGCCATTCAGAAAGTTTAAAACTTTCCTCTTTGGTTATAACCTCTTGTTCTTCATACACCCGGCGCTGGTGGCGATTTTCTCTGTTGGGTATAGGGGAAAAATTCCAAGCACAATACCCCACTCTACCCAGGTGTCTGAAATGGGTACCGGTCTTGACCGGGGGAAAGCGTAATGGCGTCCTGGTGTTATGGAGCTCTTTCTGATGTCATTCTTTCTTTTTCTTCTCGTCTTTATAGCTCTCTTTTGACGGTCGTGATTGAAGATCACATTCTTATATTTTTTATTTATCGATGATCAACTGGAACTTTTCAATGTCCACAAATTTAATTAATGAATGAGCGGCAAATGAGCACAAATTTGTTATAATTTGGTAGCGTGGGATACTTCTCCACAGATATTGATAATCCATCTTTCTAATTAACAGGTAATTATACGATGGGGCACATCGACATTTTATTCCCTAATCTCGTCACAAAAGGTTATCATTCTAAAAGTAAAGTAAACCTAACGCACTAAATTACATTTCAATTAATGCTTGCAATATACGCTGAAGACAAAGACATAATATGTGCTGAAGGCAAAACATAATATGTGCTGAGGACAAAGCGTTTCTTAGTGAACGCCAGTGAACGCTTAGGGCGTGGCACGATAAATCCTACGCACAGAGAGGTCGATACCGGGGATGCACATTTGGAAAAGTATTGAATGAGAACTCATCTTAGTTTCGGATCCGAGGTGGTGTTGCGATGTTATGCGGACAGCCATTACTTTAATTTAGAGGAATGATTACTTCACAATGACACAGGGCAAATATAACGATGTAAGTTGAACAGGGAACCCATAAGGGCTGCCCGAGGGCAAGGAAGAATCTTATTAGTTGCGTTCTCTATGGCTGCCGCTCTCTAACTGCCCGCTCACGCTTGGTAGCTGTGTGTCTGCGCCTCCTCAGCAGGGTTGGCATCGTACGATAACCTAAATCTTTAAAATGGATTGATTCATAATTGAGCGTTATAAATAACTCTATCGTCTTTAATTACTTCGTAATATGAAATATCAATTTATGATGATAGCATTAATGATCTAAGAAAAGTTAGGTGTAGAATAATACGGACATTATTTAGAGTAAACCTTCTAGTAGCGATGTCTATGAATTCCTCTTCGGTCGGTTGACGCCTTGCTTCCCAGCGCGGTCTTGGAGTCGACGTACAGTAGAGGTAGAAGGAGGGAAGAATAACTACTTAGCCCGACCTGCGAAGTCTGATAACCGTCTTCGAAGCACCCGGCGTCTCTCTCTCTGCTTTGGATCATTTTGAACATATAGAGGCGTCCCTCGTTCTGAAAGATCCTTACGTTGTGATGAGATCACAACACTGGCGTTAGTTATAAGGCATTTGAAAATCCAATGTATAAGGTGATATGTATCAGGCTTGAAATTGGAAATAAAGCATCCGTAGATGCCTTCATTATTATTATTATTATACACTAAAATCATATGTGCAGTATTTAATTTTTCTAACACTATTTGTCAAGAAATGTTTAGAATTTATGTTCCATGATGTGAATATTTTTGACATCTGCAGAAATATTCACTTATCCATTATTTATTGGTGCAGGCTGAAGCACCAGGTGCCAGACATCAAAAGCTGACTGCAGATCATAGAAGAAATGAAGGCTCGACAAGACAGCACGGAGGATCTGGAAACTCAATTCCTGCTGTCTGACAAACTCTATGTTGAAGGTACCATTCCTCCTTCCAACAAAGTCTGCTAATGGCTTGGGGTTAGTGAAACTGGACTAAGTTCAACTGCTGTAAGAAATTAGGAGAAGTTAAAAGGTGAAAGATTTTAATCACATTATTTCTTTTAATGACATTACGTTTGGGTAGGGAGGAATTTATTTTCATTTTTATTTCAGTTTGAAATAAGAGCAAAGCAGAAAAGTTTGATTATGTATTTGTATTTTTCTTTTTAATTGTAGATGATTTTTGTTAAACCTATTTTCTTAGGTGGGTTGTAATATCTGTCATTTTTATGCAGAAGCTTTGTACTTTGTAGTATGCTGCTCATGTGTTTGCTTCATTGCTACTGCCTTTACATTTAATTACTTGAAGCAGCTTGTGCCCTAATTTTGGGTGTATCTGTGCCATAGTTAGATCAATATAACCAGTGCGCCCTCTCATGGAAGAACAACTTTTGCATCTATAGGAATTAGTACTGCCAGGGGTGAGATGTGAGGATCCAAGCTGAAGATTAGGTAGGTATTCCTTTGGTTGATGTAGAAAAATTTTTGTTTTGTCGTAGGCACTTTTTTTTTGTTCACTGGTGTCTAATTTTTCATGTTATCTAATCAAACCAGTGTACATAATTATTGTGTATATTTTACTGGCGGTTTTACCCCTTTTTGTGAAAGCTTAAAATATCTAGTCAGAATGACTGAAAACTCTCCAGTAGTGTGAGCAATTTCTAAGCTCTGCTAAAGGTACATATGCATAAGTGCCTCTTCTTATCAATATATGAAACCTCTTGAATTACTATGTCTATCCCCTTTTCTGAAAGGAAACTGCAATCTCAGCTGCAATAATTACATTTATGAGTGTGTTTTGCAGATAACGAGTGTTAACTGCAATACTGTAAGATCTTTGCATCAGTGCTTATTTGGTTGTATTCTCTTTTCTGGTATTTTGGAGAACCCAGTGTACTAACCAAGTAATTCGTTATGTGTGATTGCTTACTTCATTTCATCAGTTCAGTTATTGAAAGTAAATTTTTGCATCTCTTCCAATTCCATTGATAGATCGAAGTCTACCAACATAGACATTGATTTTCTGCATTTTTTTAATGCTTTAGTTCAAACTGCTACAGCAAAATTCCTCTGCTTTGATGCTTTGTTACTGATCTATGTATCTCTTGGTTAATTGTAGAGAACTTATTAATTGAACTTAAACCCATGGTTTTAACCTAAATAATACAGTGATGACTCGTGTGTGCAGGCGAATGTGATGCTAGAGTATGACCTGGACGCAGCAGAGGTACTGCTCAACAAGAACCTCAGCAACGCGAACACCAAGCTCACCCAGGTCGTTTCGGACCTTGATTTTCTTAGGTGAGGTTTAGTAGATTTTCATGTTGCTACACAACTGCATATTCTAAGTTCTATAGAATGTTTAAAAAAATGTATGTATATACGTTATGTTCTAAAATGCTCTTCTGTCATGGTTTTTCTGTCAAAAAAAGAATACTGTAAAAATTTGGTGAAATTGCCCGTTACTGGCACAATCAGGAATACGACTGTTTTCTTGCGTTTTCACGACGTGCTTATCTCGACATGTGTTTGTGGCCATACCTAATCTTTTATTTCATCATTAGAGAGCTGCAGACTCCATTCAGCAGCTACCGAGAATTCACATTCGAGTAGGAGTTTTGGTACGGCCCAAAACATATGATGTTTTTGGCCGTAGGTAATCATCTACTCGAATGTCACTTCTCAGTAGCCACTGAATGGAGTCTGCAGCTCTCTAATGATGAAATAAAATTAGTGATTGGAGATCAATTATTTCAGATATCGTAACCCTAGTAAGATGTATGCTCCCCCAACAAATAACTAAGATCTCAATCAAGACAAAGATCATCTGGAAAGGTTAGAATATTTATCCCTCTTCAGAAAACCATTTCAATAAAGTTTCGTTACTGAGATTTTTTGCTCGTGTCTTTACGAGTGGTGAATTGATCGTTTTCTTCATTCAAACTTAGCTCTGGGTGTAGCTTCTGTTTTCAAGCTCTTAGAAAAATTTCAATTGTGGGACTGAACTGTCTTTCCCCGCCTCAGATATGTGAGGTCCCGAGATGAGAGGTAGGCTTTCTTTGTATTGAAATAAAACTATTTTTTTTTGTTGTAATAGATCATCGTTTTCTGTTTACTGCTGTCCTGTTTTGAGTTATGTAGTCATTCTTAGCTCACAGTTTCTAAGCCTTAGAGACCTTGTGTGGGAACGTACGCTAGTTTCCGTGCAACTTCATACTACATGGTTCCTTCCTCTCTTTGAAACATTTTGTTGTGGTTAGAGAGGCTCAAACGGTGCTACTATAGCGTGAGGTCTATTGCCATATATCGCCTACCCAGGTACAGTTTGAGATGTACTAATTGTTTTTAGCCAAATCAAATGTATGAGAATTGGTAATATCCATTAGTAACCTAACCTCACGCTATAGTATTAGATAGAGGTAGACCTCACGCTATAGCACTAGCTAGAGTTAGATCTCATGCTGTAGTGTTGTAGGCCTCACGCTATAGCAACGCCTGCTTAAACTAACTTAAAACCGATTAATCTTGCCCACCTCAGGACGCAGTGCACCACCACCAAGGTTGTTGTTGTTTTGCCCCGACGGCCGCTCGAAGGGGTCCGCCGCGGCCAGGGCCGCCCCAGACCGGGCCCGGCCTGAGGCGAAGAGGGGTGTGGTTATATGGGCCTCTGGAAGACGCCCGCGTCGTGCAGAAACCTCAAAACGTCCGCGGGGCGAGTCCAGAGGTGCTCCAGTGCATGTATCTGGTGTGTGTATCGGTGTGCGTGTAGGGCGGGACAGTGTAGGAGGACATGCGGAAGATCGCCCACGTTGGCATGACACCAGACGCAGCTGTCGTCCTCCGCAAGTCCTATTCTGTGCATGTATGAGGGGAGTGAAGTGTGGTGCCCGCACCGCAGCCGCGCCAGGTGGACTCGATCCTGCCGGGGGAGGGATCGCTCCGTCGAGGGGACGGGGGGGGGGGTCTCACTCCGAGGAGGGAGTTAGGGGGTAGGGCAGCGAGGGCGCGTGAGGTGAACTGTGTGTGTATGTGTGTACGTAGTGAGGTGTCATGGGGGCAGGGAGGGAGGGAGTCGTATAGTGTTTTGAGGTGTGTGGCCGGGGTGGTGTGTAATGTTCGTTGGGTTGGCCGGGGTTGTTGCATGTAGTGTAGCGGGTGGGCAGGGTCTTGTGTGGAGGTGTAGAAGTTTGTCCCTAGCGTGTTCATGTGGTCAAGGAGGGGGAGGACAAGGGCTTCTTCGTGTAGGTGTGCTATAGGGGTCGATCGTGTACAGCCCGTGGCAAAGCGCAACGCTGTGTTTTGTGTGGACTGTAGTTTCTGTAAGTGAGTGCGAGCAGTGTCTGCGTACCAAGATGTGTGTGCGTAAGTGAGGATGGGTCTGATGAACTGTTTGTATGCTGTTGTTATGTCTTCCTTGGAGTGGCCGTATGTAGTATGTGTTAGTGCTCGGAGGACGTTCAGCCAAGTGTTGCATTTAGTGTTGATATTGTTAGTGTGTGGGCTGAACGTAAAACCTCTGTCATATGTAACTCCAAGGATTTTGGGTGTGTCTGTGTAGGGGATGGGGGTGTTGTTTAATGTGACGTGGGGATGGATGTTGTATTCTCTATTATAAGGTGTGATGAGTGTGAGTGAGGATTTGTTTGCGGAGACCTTGAGTCTGTTTGTTTCTAGCCAGTTCTCTATTATGTGGATGTAATCTTGTAGTTGAGTGGCGGCGGTCTCGTGTTTAGGGTGTAGGGAGAAGATGGTTAGGTCGTCTGCGTATGTGAGGAGGTGTGTTTGTTAAATCACACTTTCTTTTTGTTAAAATAGAATAGGTTTTTGTTTTGTTACGGACCATCTTTTTTCGGTTCACTGCTGTTCTGTTGTTCAGCACCTACTACTTTCTTCTTCAACTATTTCTTGTTTCATGATCTTCTTTCTTAGCTTTCTGTTTCTGTGCCTTTTCTGCATAGATTCCGCGTTTCCTTAACTCCATACTAAATGGTGCCTTCTTCCTTCCTCTCTTAGATAGCCTTTGTTGCGGATAGGGAGGAACTAACTAATAATCTAATCTAATCATTGGACGACTAATTTGCTGTGGCGGTTGCAATGCGTGAGTCTTTTTTTTTTTGTAGTACCACGTGTTAGACACAAATGTGTCAAGATGGGTAGATTGCAAGTTTGATTTAAAGTCTTAGGTTAGCTATACTTGACCTTAAGAATTATAGAACTGTGAGAAATTGCGTTGAGATTTCCTCCTTTACTATCGGTTGTGCGCAGCGTTCGTTTTCCTCCATCACAGTTGAATGGAACGACCTCATTGCTAGCTTACCGTAGTACATATTTGACGGAGATGTTTGACGGCATTTCTCGTTCCTCGTGTGACGAATGTTTAGGCAAGGCTTCATTAAATTGTGCGAGAAGACTGGGTGAGGATGTTAAATTTTACACCCTAACTAATAGTCATGTCCGAGAACCACATGCTCCCTGTTGAGCTCATTCTCACTTCAGATATATGAGCATTAAGATCATCATTGTTACAGGACATTAGGGCAGTAAAACAGGTACGTTTTATCTTCGTCTAATGTCCTGTATCAGGATGGAGCTTCATTCTTTCACATTTAAAACTTATTTATTTGCTCATAAGAAACCAAAACACGCTCTTGGCTTAAATTCTCATGTTTCTTACGTGCAAATTATTGAATGGTGAATACTAATGTGAATTTACTGAAAAATAGTGGCGTAGCATGAAATTCTTTTATATATAGTGATCATAATGTGTATTTTACATTTCAAGCGTCTGGTTATAGCTGAAGTCTTATAATTTGTTATGTCCAACAGGGAAGGAAATGAGATTTGAAATTTCTAAGCGGTCACAGGAGGAAACATAAGTGTGGCCAACCTGTTATCTGATGGGGGACTTATTCATAAAGTATGACTAAAGTATTGTATCTATGGGAATTAGCGCTCCCAGGGGAAAAATGTGAGGGCCCGAGCTGTGAGTTAGGGAGGCCTTCTTTTTGTTGAAATAAAATGTTTTTTGTTATGTCAAGGACCACCTTTTTTCGGTTCACTACTGTCCTGTTTTTCAGCACCTCTGACTTTCTTCTTCAACTTTTATCTTGTTTCATGAACTTCTTTCTCATCTTACTGTTTCTATGCCCTTTCTGCATAGATTCCTCATTCTCTTATCTCCATACTAAATGGTGCCTTCCTCCTTCCTCTCTTCGATACGCTCTATTTTTGTAGCGGTTAGGGAGGCTTAAACTAACTTATAATCTAATCTAATCTGTGTAACGAATGGGGGTGAAGTTCTGGAGAATTGTTGTGGCCCGACGAAAGGAGGGCATACTTTATGTGTTGAAGTCGGACATGAGTTTTGTTGTTTTGGGGAAAAGTGTATTGTATTGAGTGGTTTCGCACTTGACTGAGTATGATGGAATATGCGAGCATGTGCTCCCCAGACTGTTACCCAGATGCTCGGTGGACTGTCATGGATGACACCCATGGAAGTGATCACTTTCCAGTGGTGGTGACTTTCCCCACCTACCTCCCTTTTAACTCGGAGCCTCACTACTTACTTAAACGAGCTGATTGGGAAGCTTTCGAGGCTCTGACAGCCTTGGAAGATGATGAGGACCAGACCACTGTGGACGAGGCGCTAGAGAGGTTTACTAGCACTATTCGAACTGCCGCATCTATTGCTATACCCCGCTCGAAGGGAGGGAAAGTGAATCATCGAGTCCCATGGTGGAGTGACGAGTGTGCCCAGGCTAACTTTGAGCGAAAGAGGGCCTTACGCCGGTACCAACGGAGCCACAACCTTGCTGATAAGATACTCTACCAAAGAGCCAGAGCAAGAGCACAGTTTGTGAAGGATACGGCCAGGAAACAATCATGGCAAAGGTACGTATCCACGTTAAACGCTGACACGCCAACTCCAAAAATATGGCAGCGAGTTCAGAAGATGAGAGGACGAAGCGGACATGCCCTACCTTGCCTCATGGACAACGGAGAGATCACCATGAACCAGGATCGCGTTGCCTCCTTGCTGGCGGAGCATTTTGCCGACGTCAGTAGCAGAAGGCACTATACACCCGGCTTCCAGATCATCAAACAGCGCCAAGAACAATCTCACCTTAATTTTGCATCGGATGAACAATATCCATACAATTCACCCATAACGTACCTTGAACTGTATCATGCACTCCGACAATGTAAGAACACATCCCCTGGACCAGATGGCATCCACTACAAGATGCTAAAGAAAATGCACTCATCAGCAATCACCTACCTTCTTCATTTGTATAATAAAATCTGGACAACCCATGTATATCCTACAGAATGGCAATCAGCCACAGTACTTGCCTTCTTGAAACCCAATAAACCATCCACTGAAGCATCTAGTTACCGCCCCATAGCCCTAACAAGCTGTGTGGGAAAGGTACTGGAGAAGATAATCAACATTAGATTGATGCGCTTTTTGGAGGCTGGAGATCATCTCTCTCCAGTTCAGTTTGGGTTCAGATCTCTTCGTGGAACCACGGATGCCCTCCTCAGACTGCAGAACCATATTGTTAAAGAGCGTGCCCAAGGAAGACACACTGTGTGCGTCTTCTTTGATTTGCGGAAGGCTTATGACACTGCCTGGCGATATGGGATATTGGAACAACTGCATAAGATTGGTGTACGAGGTCACATGGCAATGTATGTACGCGAGTTTATAAGAGAACGTCGGTTTAGGGTTAGAGTGGGCACACGGTTTTCTGCCCTGATGACTCAGAACGAAGGAGTACCTCAGGGCAGCGTTATAAGCTGCACGCTCTTCCTACTTGCAATGGACGCCATCACGAAGGACCTACCAAGGCATGTTTCGTTTTCCTTGTACGTGGATGATTTCATGCTATATGCATCCTCTAGATACCTACCCGCCCTGACTCGTCGAGTACAGGAAGCCATTAACCGTATTGGAGCCTGGGCCGACAAGCGAGGCTTCTCCTTTTCAGTTGAAAAGACTGTGGCACTCCATGTGCAGCCCCGTCGCACTAATGAACCCACGTCTGAGCTCTTTCTCGGTGATAGGCTGGTCATTGTCTCGCCCACAGTCTCCTTTCTGGGCATGTTGTTTGACAATAAACTGTCATGGAGACCTCATATACAGGCTTTAAAAGGAAGATGTTCTAAAGCTCTGAATCTCCTGAAATGCCTGTCCAGATTAACGTGGGGTGCTGATCGAACAACCATGCTGCGACTTCATAGAGCCACCGTTCGTGCCAAGATTGATTATGGCTGCGTCGTCTACCAGAGTGCCAGCCCATCATGCTTATCACTTCTGGACCCAATCCATAACTCTGCTCTGAGGCTGTGTACGGGGGCCTTTCGGACATCACCGGTGATGAGCTTATTGGTGGATTGCGGTGAACCAGCCTTGCAACTTCGTCGAGTACAGCTTACTCTACAGTATGTTGTACGACTCGGACAACTACCTTTCACGGCCACGTGGAATAGCGTGATGGAGGGAGTAAGGGGTCGGGAGTTGTTTCCGTATTATATCCCCTCCTCTACTGACTACGAAGCACTAGCGGAGATGATGCAGTTGCCCTCGTTCAAAGTTGAGCGTGCCCCCACTCTGGAAGAGCCAACCTGGCAAATTCCGATTCAGACCTTCTGTCCAGGACCGCAATACCCAAAGAAAGAGATGATGACAAGATCCATACTGCGACATATTTTCCAAGATCACCTTCACAGTGACCACGAGGGAGCTTTTCATATCTACACCGACGGTTCTAAAACGGATGACGCAGTGGGCTGTGCTGCAGTTTTTGTTGGCGGAGTGGTGGAGGAAAGACTGCTGCCTGAAACGTCAATCTACTCTGCGGAGCTGATCGCCATCCGTGCCGCACTCCGCATGATTGAGGAGCGGCCTGCTTCGGGTTCTTATGTGGTGTTCTCCGACTCCAAAGCTGCCCTCCAGTCACTGAGATCCTACAACTCCACACATCCAATAATTTCCGGAATAATGTCTAGCCTTTTGCGACTTGCAAGCTCCCCAAAACTTGTAACTCTATGTTGGGTACCTGGCCATGTTGATGTGCGTGGCAACGATCGGGCAGACGAGTTAGCGCGAAATGCTGCAACCTCTGCTGCTAACCCAACAAATACCAGAGTACCCGCCCGAGATTACTACCCTATAATTAAAGCTGCATTAATCCAACTCTGGCAGCGACAGTGGGAAAACACCCAAGACAACAAGCTGCGCAAGATTAAGAACAGTGTCCGAGCCTGGCCTTCTTCAGCATGCCGGAACCGCCGCGTAGAAGTCCTCCTATGTCGACTGAGGATTGGTCACACCCGCCTCACTCATGGCCATTTAATGGAGCGTCGCCCGGCCCCTCTTTGCGATCGCTGCTTGGTGCCGCTGTCGGTGCAGCATATATTGGTTGAGTGTCTTCACTTTTCCGATGTACGTTCCCGTTATTACCCTGGTTTACAGGGTGCTGACTCTGATTTTGTTTTGTGTAAGATGTTGGGAGAACCGACTCGTGGGCGTTTTAATCATTGGCGGCTTATTAGTTATCTCTCTGACTCGTCTCTTATGAACAAATTATAGTGCCTCTGTACGCTGAGAACTACGAAAAGTTTTTTATGTTTGAAGTCTTTTGGAAGATTGTAGATGAAGAAACTGCAATATGGCCGGACGCGCTACGTTGGTACCTTGGGGGGTTTCAGCGTGGGTAAGGCGTCCGGCCATAATGGGTGGGCAGCTGAAACCCCCTAAGGGGTTTGGCTGCCCAGTGATTTAGATGCACTATAGTATGTACAAAATTTCAATGAGGAGACAATTATAATCTTGAGTTGTAATTAAATCATGATCATGTAATTTTTGATGTTCATATAATGTTGATGTTCACCTTGCGTGGTAAATCGGAAAAGCTTGATACCGACTAAATTGTGTGACCTTCGGTGCGATATAGTCTAAATAACTGAAGCGCTAGCAAACCTATGTTACTACTACTACTACTATGCGAGCAATAACATAATTGAAGTAATTTGAATAGATAGCGGAGAGAAAGATGGAAGGCACTGATGACTTCAGCGTACCACCTTACAACAGCAGAGCAACTTTGGTAGCAATGCCCAAAGCGACGACTAAAGAGCTATAACCGAAGTTGTCGGTAACTGAGTTTATTGTTATTATTATTATTATTATTATTATTATTATTATTATTATAATTAACCGGAGCAAGTTGCATATTATAGGATGTGTGCCGTATATGTATATGTATATTAATAATTCAAGTGCGTAGTGTTCAATATTTAATTGCTACATTACCCCTCAGGGGGATACAATTATTGTATCTATGGGAACTAGCGCTCCCAGGGGGACAATGTGAGGGCCTGAGCTGAGAGTTAGGTAGGCCTTCTTTTTGTTGAAATATAATGTTTTTGTTATGTTAAGGACCACCTTTTTTCGGTTCACTGCTGTCCTGTTTTTCAGCACCTACTACTGTCTTCTTCAACTTTGGTCTTGTTTCATAATCTTCTTTCACAACTAACTGTTTCTATGCCTTTCTGCGTAGATTCCGCGTTTCCTTAACTCCATACTAAATGGTGCCTTCCGCCTTCCTCTCTTTGGATCGCAATTGTTGCTGGGTAGGGAGGCTAAAACTAACGACTAATCTGAATCTTTAATTGCTACAATAATGTATTCATCGAATAAATATGGATGTAAGGCTACTTTTGCCATGTAGTAAAACTAGGCCAAATGCATGTTTTACTGTATTGAGGGATTTTCACGGGGAAAAGTGTAGCTGCTGGAATGACTACAGCAATACTGCCAATATTCCTGTGGTTACTCAGAGCAGCTACACTTTTAGTTCAACGATGCTCGTTATTCAAATTTTCAACTATTAACACGTACATCATGGATACAGAGCAATTCGAAAATTAACTAATCTTGAAAACACATTTTTTATAACGCAATTTGATGTAGCGGTGATTATTCAAAAATCATCTGAACAAATCGATAGGTAAGAGTAAAAGAGCACAGCAGAATATGGAAAAGGTGCAAGAGAAAGATTTGTACTTCGGGAGCCTATTCTTATAATTTGAGTTTATACGAGGCCTCTAATATATGTGTATATATATAGTCTAAAATAAATGTCCATTAAAGATGGACATTGTAAAATAACTAATCCTGCTTCCCATGTATATCGTTCAACAAGTATTCTAAAAGAATAGAAGACTTTCTTGAAGCGGAAAGCATTGTTTGCAAGAGTAATTTTATCCCGTGGTTTATTTACGTTGAAAAACGATGAACTCAGTGTTTCGTTCTGAAATATAAAGTAACATTATGAGGACTTTCATTTGATTTATCCTTTAACACTCTAGAAGAGAAATTAGAATTTGAGAATTACAATGAGTATGCAAGTCGCAAACGGAGCTTTGTATTGATAAATATGAAACTTTTGCCCAGTGTGCACACAAATTTTAATTATTACGTGGCTATTAAGCATTGCATACGAGATTATCAAAGTTTTTCAGTATCATAGTTTCCATATTATTCAAAAAATTTTCAATACGTATGTGCGGAAATCCGGCAGTTCCTGCCATGGTGCAATCATATACGTACGGCAGCCAGAGCATCGCTGCCGCGAGTGACGTGTGAATCACGTGGTATGGGGTCGGTGACGTATCAGCTCAAACGTCTCCTATTGGCTGGCTTGTCTAACGGTTTCGAGCAGCTGTCCCCTTTGAAGTGGACTTACCTGTCTTCTGTATACCGTGGCGGCCACCGACTCCGTCGAATGCCGGCTTTTTTTCTCTGCATGAACTTGCATTGAGAGAAGCACAGGACGCGCCCACAGTGCCGCTGTATGAAACGTTCGTCAGGTCATGTGAAGGGCTCCTTGGGTAATGCAGAGGGTTTGTGTGACCATGTGAAGGCCCTGTGAGAGCATGTGGGACCATGTGAAGGCCCTGTGAGAGCAGGTGGGACCGTGTGAAGGCCCTGTGAGAGCATGTGGGACCATGTGAAGGCCCTGTGGAAGCATGTGGGGCCATGTGAAGGCCCTGTGAGAGCATGTGGGACCATGTGAAGGCCCTGTGAGAGCATGTGGGACCATGTGAAGGCCCTGTGAGAGCGTGTGGGACCATGTGAAGGCCCTGTGGAAGCATGTGGGGCCATGTGAAGGTTCATCGGGTCTCATGAAAGTCCGTGAAGGCACGTGAAGATCTGTCAAACCACCTAAAGTAAGACTCTGTGGAGGGATCGTCACAGCATGTGAGGGGGTCACCGAGGCTCAATTGCTTAGTGCAGCGTCTGCATCGTATGCGCTAAAGGCCCCAGTATTCTTGCCAATACCTCGGGAGCAGTGGAGATCACAGGACTGCTCACACAACTGGGAACTCATCCACACGTGGAGGGAGTATATATGGAGGGAGCATAGCCGTCTGTGAAGAGAACCAGTTTTTTATATTTCTCCTATGCCTGTGGTAACCAATAGCCGTCTCGCAAGTGTGACGTCAGCACGGAAGCCAGTTACCTACTGACTACGTTGGGATGCGCACACGCTCGCTGAATGCTCTTCCAGCTGTTGAGTTAATTGTCAATCATTATAATAATAATAAATTTAGGGATGAGTTTCCACCAGGGTCACCAGCAATTTGCAACTATGGACCCCCCTAGCTTACACTAGGTAATCATGGATTGAGCTAGCTGAACCCCCCAAGTGGGGGTTCCAGCAGCCCTCCCTCTCTTTGGCCGAGCGTCTTACCCGTGCTGGAACCCCCTCACAAGATGAGAGTGGTAGCACAGAACGCCCGGCCGCTTACTTGGAATACTCTCTGTTGTTGTGGAGCTGGTCTTTCATGAACACACGTCGGTTATAGGGCTTCCAGGGTGCTTTTTCATAGTATACTGTTTGTGGTGAGCGTAACAGTTGATTACGGCAGATGGTTCAGGGCATAGATGCTTTCCACGGGATTGGTTGGACGATTTATATGAGATCATATGCGTTGATTTTCCGGAGATATTCTAGGAGTTCAGCAATAGGTGCTCCATACCCCAACACGTCCTTGATAGAAGGAGGTGGGCTGCTGTTATCCGCGAATAGGCTGATGTAACGACGTCTTGCGTGATGTGAGGCTGGGCAGTCTAAAATTACATGGTGCACGGTAAGGCGGGAACGTAGGCAGAGAGGACAGCCGGGTGGAGGCTCTTGTACTGCGCTGTTCATCAGGTATCCATGGGTAAGGTGTGTATGGCCACATTTGAGACGGTTAAGAATGACTTCATTTTTTCGGGATAGTTCGTTCTTTTTGTGGGGATACGGGTCAGGTTGGATGTTCAGTAAAAAATTTCCCTCTTGTTGCCAGTTTTCTTTCCACCCGGTATTGATTTTGCAAGCGATAATTGGGTACCAGTCTCGATAAAAGAGCATTACACTTTCCGCAGGGCGAAGTGCGGCACTTTTTGCAAGCTTGTCGACTGCCTCGTTGCCGTCTATACCCACATGACTCGGAATCCAGCACAATTTAACAGTTTTGCGGTATTTGAATATGTCATCAATTTGGTGTTTGAGGATTCGTACAAGAGGATGGGACGTGCGTGCGTTTCGCAGTGATGTCAGAGCGCTTAGAGAGTCTGAATAGATAACGAACTTATCCCCACTGTGGTCGCGAATGATTTTCAATGCCAGTTCAAGTGCGTGTAGTTCCGCAGTGAATATTGATGCAGCGCTGGGGAGAGATATTGTCCTTCTTGTTCCGCTACACTCCGCCGCAGCACCGACTCGATCGTCGTATTTAGAGCCGTCCGTAAATATCGGTATGTATCCTCGGTATTCCTCCCGTCGCAGCCTCTGGTATTCCTGGACGTATAAGGCTGGGTGGGTGAATTCTTTCTTGTAGAAGGTTAGGTCCTGGTTCACGTCTGCTGGGATAGTATTCCATGTGGGTACATCGACGTTTTGCAATCGGTACGAGAACGAGGGCTTTATCCGCAGTTGGTCAAGCTGAAGGTTTTCAATTAGTTCGTGGGTGCGAACAGCGAAAGACGGCGTGAGCTGCTTGTTTACAAACAGTCTCCTGTTGGTAGGTGGTATAGCCAAATTGCGGGCTGGGTTGGACAAGTGGCTTCTTATTTTCAAGTAGTATTTCAGCGAAAGTTGCTCTCTTCGTAGCTGGAGGGGCATTTCGCCGGAGATGACTTGTAGACTGGGAATAGGTGTTGATTTGAATGCTCCCGTTGCAAATCGTAGGCAGTCGTTTACAATGGGGTCCAGAAGTTTGAGTGTTGATGTTGCAGCGGAGCTGTACGCGATGCAGCCATAGTCCAGTTTAGATCGGACGAATACTCTGTACAAGTGGAGTAGAGTGTTCTGGTCTCCACCCCAGTCGTGGGAAGAGGTTGATTTGATTATGTTGAAGTTCTTCTTGCAGCTTGATTTGATGTTGTTGATATGGGTTTTCCAGGTCAATTTTCGGTCCCACGTGAGCCCAAGAAACTTAACTTCGTCCACAAATTCGATGGTTTTGTTGCTGATTTTCAGGGTAGGTGGTACTTGAAGGCCTGGAAGGGAGGTAAAATGGACAGCCTTAGATTTATCCATCGAGAAGGAAAATCCATTGTTTTGCGTCCACAGTGCCACTCTGTTGATGCATTCTTGAAGTTTGGCTTCAATGATGCTGATGTCACTGTGTCGGTAGCCAAGTTGGAAATCGTCTACATATAGTGATGCATGGAAACGTGGGTCTTTAGGGATCTGTGAAGCTATTTCGTTGATTTTGATAATGAAGAGGGTGACGGAAAGAACTGAACCCTGTGGGACCCCTTCTTCCTGAGGGCATGGATTGGATAGGTGGTTATTTACTCGTACCCTGAAAGTACGGTCCCGTAAAAACTCTTGGATATATAGAGGCAGTCTTCCCCGGAGATGTAGATGATGGAGGTCTTGCATAATGCCGTAGTTCCAGGTGGTATAATATGCCTTTTTGAGGTCGAAGAAGACACTAACGAAGTGTTCATTGTGGACAAAGGAGTTTCTGATAATGGTTTCGAGACGGATTAGGTGGTCAACGGTGGACCTGTCCCGGCGACCCCCGCACTGGATATTGCTGAGGTGGCCGTGCATATCGCAATAGTCGATGAGTCTATTGTTGATGAGGCGTTCCAGAACCTTCCCGATGCAGCTCGTGAGCGCAATTGGCCTGTAGTTGTGAGGCGAATGTGGGGTCTTTCCAGGTTTTTGAAAAGGGATTATTACTGCTTCTCTCCAGGTAGGCGGGTAATACGAATGAAGCCATAATTTGTTGTAGAGAAACAGTAAGTTTTGTTTACCAATTTCTGGAAGGTGCTTAAGCATTTGGTATGAAATTCCATCTGCACCAGGTGATGTATTTTTCGTAGTCTCTCCAAGGCAGAATCCAGTTCGGCGAGGGAGAATGCGATGTTGTATGTTTCGTTGTTGTCCGATGAGAAGTCCAATTGGTTAGTTTCTGCACGTTGTTTTCTTGTAAAAATTCCTGAGGGTAATTCGTCGCACTGCTAACTGAGCTAACTGTTTCTGCTAATTTGTTTGCTATTTCTGGAACGGTAGAGTAGCTTATATTATTTTCTTGTAATATTGACAACTGTCTTTGAGGTCTGCCTTTAATTTTTCTGATGTTTTCATAAATACGGGTCATTGGCGTGTTCTTCGTAAATGTGCTGGTGAATGCTGTCCATGCCTTCCGCTTCTCCTCTCGCAGAAGGTTTCTGTGGATGGCCCTGGCTCTTTTCCAGCGTAGGGCATTTTGTGCAGATTTTGTTTGCCTAAATTTTTGATAGAGGCGTTCGCGGTTGGTGCGTGTTTGTGTCAGCTGCGCGCTCCAGTAGGGCTTCGGAAAGAATTTTGTGAGTTCTATGGTTGGAATACGATCGTTTGCAACTGCTGTTAAAGTGTCGATAAAGGTGCTGAGAGCTTCAGAGCATGTATGCTCGTCAGAGATTTTAAGTTTTTCCCAGTTTTGGTGCGCCTCGTAAGACGTCCAGTCTGCCTTTTTGTTGTTCCACATTGAGCGTTTCTGATCGTTACGTTGTGCATTAATTAGTCGTACTATGATGGGAATATGGTCACTGTCTTCCGGAGATCTACAAGTCTCCCATACCAAGTCCACACTCAGACGAGGAGATGCCAGGGTTAGGTCAATGGCGGACTCAGAGTTGTAAGAAACTCGTGTGTGTGCTCCTGTGTTGAGGAGAGTTAGGTTATGTTGGTCTATAAATTCTTCTATTATCCGGCCACGGGCATCTGTCGTTTCACAACCCCAAGTTGTACTATAGCTGTTGAAGTCCCCCATCAAAATGATTGGCGGAGGTAGTTGATTTATTAGTTCGTTCATTATTTCCTGGGTTATGGGGTGGCTTCTTGAGGTGTACAGCGACGCAAATGTTATCTGTCGAGTGATGTGGGCAGTGGCTGCGATGACCTGGATGGCAGAAGTTATGGTGACTTCTTGGAGTGGAATTGACTCATGAATAAGCAGTCCGACTCCTCCATGAGGCGTGACGTTAAAGTGGCCATGTTTGGTTAGTAGATTGTAATGGGGTATGGAAAAATTTGAGTTGTGCCAGAGTTTAGTTTCTTGGAGAGCAACAATATATGGGTTATGCAAGTTAATTAGTTCTAAAAGTTCGCTCTTTTTGGCTCGAACACCCTGGCAGTTCCACTGTAGGATGCAAATTCCGTTATTCATTTTGGTTTCCTTTGACTTCTTTTTGGTACTGGTTATAAATTCTTCTGGTTTCACTTCTAACGGTCGGGTTGTTCTCACTTGTAATTTCGCTATCGCTCATTGCCGAGTCGTAATCTGGTGTAATTTGTACTGGGGTAGAAAATATTTCTCCTGTGCTTGGATCAGCGTAGACTGCTTCCGCTACCTGCTTTTTTCCTGATGGTTTTTCGTTGCTTTCAGAGTTTTTTCTTTTCCTTTGCGTACCGTCTGAGAGCTGAGAGGGCCCTAGTGGAAGAGCTGGAGGAGCTGTCCCCACTTGTTTAATCGGTGTTGGAGGTTGTCGCCTGGGTGTTTGTGCAGCGGTAGATGTTACGGCAGAAGCGTAGTTCCTGTGATATTGGTGTTGTTCACTCTCCAGCTTTTGTCTTGCTTGCACTCAGCTCAGTTTGTATTTGTGCTGGATTGCAAGGATTTCCTGTTGGTACTTGAATTCAATGCATTTATAGGAGCCTGCGAAGTGGTCTTTGCCGCAGTTGTGGCATTCTATCTTGATGCTCGTGCATTCGCCGGAATCGTGGTTTACATTGTTGCATCTCGCGCATATCGTTTCAGGCCTGGTGCATCGTTTCTGGGTGTGGTTATACTCCAGACATTTCTTGCAGAACATGGGGCGCGGCACGTATGGAAATACCTTGGTTAGTGATTGTTCTCCGGGTATGGTTATTTAGTTGGGGAGGTTTTGCCTGAATGTAAGTAAGATTGCTTGGGAAACAGGGTTTTTCGGTTTGATCCAGGTAGCTCTCACTGCATCACTCAGTCCGCAGTCTTCCATGAGTCCGTCCCGGAAGCACTCGAAATTGGAGAGGTCGTACTCATATAGATATATGAGGCCTTTCACTGAGTTGAAGTAAGGGTGTTCAGCTATGGAGACAGGGATGTTGATTAAGGTTTTTACATTACGGATTAGGGTACTTTGTTCTTTGGTGGCAATTTCAATGATATACGAGTCTTTATCCTGTGATGTAATTCTCTTTGGCTTTTCACCCAACTCAAGTTGAAGGCTTCGCTCGAGCACCCAGGGTGAAATTTTGCGCTTTTCATTAGAGTCCAAAGTACATTTGAAGTGAGTGGCGTAGGGAGCGGCGTGTTTTTCATTTGACTCAGTTGGGCTGTTCAGCATCTGTCTAGCACGGCGCTTCCCGACCTTGTGGTTGTTCTGGATTGTAAGTACTTGTTCCTCTTCGATTTGCTTTGGGCAGGTTTTGTCTTTAACTTGGTGAGGGCCGTGACAGTGGATGCATTCGGCTTCAGAGGCAAGGCACTGACTGCTGCCGTGCCCCACTGCCCCGCACCTTCCACAGGTTGTGGCTCGGCTGCAACGCTTTTTGGTATGTCCGTACATCTGGCAGTTGGCGCAGTGCATTGGTTTGTCGATATATGGGTATACTCGGGTGTCTGATCGTTCGCCGGGAATGTATATGAAATCGGGGGGAGACTCTGATTTGAATTCTAGAATTATCGCGCTTGTTTGTTCGTATCTTGTCTTGATGAAGGTGGCGTCAATTACTTCGCTGATGTTATAGTTTTCTTTGAGCCCAGTTTCGAATTCGCTGAAGTTCTCCATGTTGTATTCGTTGATATAAATGAGTCCCTTGGATTTATTGAGTTTTGGGTGGGCGAAGACTTCACATGGCACTCCGTTTATATTAGTGATGGTCAACAGTGCCTGGCCTTGCCTGTTGTCTCTGGCCTCGAGTGTGAAGCTCTCCCTTCCACTGGTGGTGATGGATTTGGGCGGAGATCCGGTGGCTGAGCGAATTACGTTTTTCACCAGGTAGGGGTCTATCTTACGTTTTGTTTCGGGTGTAAACTTCATGGTAAAGAAGCGTGTGAAGCTCCGCTGTGGTGGCTGTTCGGTAACATTGAGAGGGACAAATTTGTTCTTCTTCCTATGTCTCGCACTCTGGGTCACCTTCCCTTGTTCCTCCGGAGGTGACAAATGGGCTGATTGAGCTTGGGTTACTTCCTCGACGGTGTTTTCCAGGTTTTTAATTCTTTCCTCGATGCAGGTTGGGGGTATGTCAGAGTTACTGTCTTCGGTATTCAGTTTCGAGATGTCACGATCCGGTAACACCCTGCTCATCGATCTAACCAACTGGTTAAGGTTCCTCTCTACGTTGGTGATGCGGTCGGTGATATTTTTTTGGTGCTCTCCATTATGAGCTGTATGGTTCGTTGCCATCAGTGAAGATCCACACGTAGTTGTACAGACACTTGCTGGCTCGCCTGTCATTGCGGCGATTGGTGTCCTGATAGATTTTACTTCATTTGGCTGGGTCGTCACTTTTGTTGGCTCCTTCGCTCGCTGCTTCTGGTCCTTCCCGGTGCGTCCCCGGTTAGGCCGCGGGCCTCCACCGCCCCTCCTCATATCGCCTGGTCCTCGGGGCACAAGGCCACCGGGACCAGGGGTGTATGTTTCCTTTTTACTCGCGATATGCGAGTTTTATTCAATGCTCAAAACACAGGTTCAAGATAAACATACAAAACTAAAGATAAAAGACCCAGATGTTAGTGGGCGCCCCCCACGTTGGTTCTACCCACGGACAACACTCGTATAAATAAGCTTATGATCACTATGTTGCCAATTTACATAAACGATATGTAATGAGTTGCAACTCCTAGTGGGTATATTAACGGTACCACCACGGGAAGGTGTGGGTGGGCTGGAATACTTGTTATGGACAAGTAATCCTTATCAAATATCCTTGTCTATAGACTGCTCCCTTTTCGATACAAATGATGATAACACAGTTCGGCACCAGTAAAATTGGTAAAGGGAACAGTGAAAATTCCTTCAATCATTAATTTGGGATTCTAAGACTCCGAAAGATAAAAAACTGTGTTTCCTCACTTGAGGACACTTAATAATATCAAAATTACTAGCAAAGATACATTTAGAGTTGAAAACTATAAAGATTACAGGCCCTTGAATATAAAAAATTAGAGAGCGACTTGCACGCGCACCTGATCCTTCGATTAGTGGAGCGGTACCAATCTTGCTTTGGAAAATGGGAGGGCGAATCGTAGAGGAGGTGAGGAGGCGAGGAGGAGCCAACTTCAGCCAAGCGTCTGTGGTTGGCTCACATGTGGGGCCTTGCCAATGTCCCTGTCTCCCAACTTTTGCAGCTAATTTGAACCCGATTGGAATCGGCTATGCTCCCTCCAGTATATCCTAGCTCCATGATCCCACAGACAACAAGCGGTGGTGCAGTGCGCCAGTATCGCAGCCCAGAGATACGGTCAAACATTTTTATATCAATATCCGTACCACAACAGTTCGGCGTGTTCGGCTCCATAATGCATATTTTAGCCAAATATCTTTGATACGGTACACAGTTCGTCTTGGACCGATTTAATGAGGGTGTATTTTTTTGTGTTCACTTTCAAGTGAGAATCTCGTTCAAATATAGACGTACACATGCTTGCGCATACATTTATCACTCTCACGTATTCCAACACTTCATGCATTTGACCGCTATCTTATATCAAGAGACGCGCAGCTCCATCTGACACTCCCGCAAATGAATTTTATCTTTTGGTTGCTGTAGAGCAGGACGCTCCTCGATAACGTATCTCCCCGTCAGAGCTGCATCTCCACACTATCCGCATATGAACCTCTAGTCAAGGGCATCTGGTATGGTTTGTCTATTTGTACGCCTCGTATGGTCTATCAAATAAGAACCTTTATATTAAGAAATTTTTAAAATCCAATGCTTTGCAATGCACGTAATGTAGGCCTATCATCTTTTTTAAAAATAAACGGTTTTTCTTTTTTCAGTAAATACTTATGGGTCAAAGCTGTGTGTTTTAACTTAGTCTATTATCACCTCTTCTTGATGTTTATATGTACTCGCATCTGTTTATTTTCTACCTCCCAAGGCCGTTTGTAATCTCTTTGACATCATCTCGTTCTCGCTCCCTCTCGTGATTGCAAGTTTCAAATTTCCTTCCTCTTATCAGCAACAACCAGTCTCTGTATGAATTACGAGCAAATTCAATGGGTTTCGTAACAGCTTTCTTTGCGGCACTTCCATTCCCGTCAATTGGCACACATGCCTTTAACCTTCAACTCTAACCCGTTATCGTCAGAATTTAGTCATATTAGCGCTGTTACAACTACTTTCATTTAACTGACACCGGCATCATGTAGTCACCGAAATTACAACGAGGAAGTGACTGCCACTCTACGACCATGAACTTCGAAGAACACACTAAGGCACAAATTTCACAAGAAATAAAATATAAGGGCTGTTTATGAAAGTGGATCTTGAAATTCACTTAGACGGTGAAGGGTTAACGTTATTTAGTCACTAACTGGTGCATACACAAAGCTCTTTTTGGGCCGATTACGAACCTGTCGTCTTCCTAGGACTTTCTGATCAGCTCATGTAAAAATCGGACATTTCAGCAGGTTAAAGCAATTTTCCTTATTTTCTGAACCTGTATGGTCCGGCTAGGCTTTCTGGATCAGTGGAGTCCAATAAATTATGCGTTCCCAAAGTTTGGTGTACTATGCAGGGTGTTGTGCAATATACCGACAACGCAAAATAAAACGATTCCCATGAGTGACAAAAACCTCAAAACTCCGTCTCCGAGAAATGCTTATCCAAAAGGTTTCCCGTATGATAATATTAATAATAAACTCAGTTAACGACAACTTTGGTCAGTGACTATTTAGTTGTCGCTTTGGTAAACTACCAAAGAATTTTTTCACCATCACGACTTGATATTTCCATCCAAGTTCAAATCTCAGTGCTTCCGCCAATAACCAAATTTCGTTCGTCCATGCACGGTACTCCCAATACCCTCACTTTGCTTCTCCACTCAATCCGAACCACTAGGGTTGGCGTACAGCCCAGCTAACTGACGTCCAAATAATTGAAACATTTCCACCAGTAGAACATTCGGGGCCACGAGTTTAGTCTCACTACACAGACGAGTTCCGGAACAATGATCCCCTTGCAATGGATTTACTCTCACAATCACCAACGTATATCACCTTTAGGCGCCCCGAGAGCGACAGACCGATGGAGACCAGAATTACCAAGAGTCGGACAGATTAATTGCATTTGGAATTGTGGGCGGGGCAATAACTTCTAAGTTATCTTACGGGCAGTAGTTAGGGACTCCCCTGACAGGGGTTCCAGCTACCCACCCTCACTTCAGCCGAGCGTCTCACCCATGCTGGAACCCCCCTCTCATCAGATCAGAGAGGGTAATAGCACAGGACGCTCGGCCATTGTTCTTTAATACTTTCCATCAGAGCACTTCCATCATTTAAGTTCTCGCTATTGTTCAGGTCAACTTGGAAATCAAAGTTCAGAGATAAACCAGACTTTCATCAATTATACTCACTCATATCTGTTAAGATTTACAAATTACCGAATACATTTATTTCCTTCACATATTCAAGCACTTTGTGGATAGGTCCTCCATCCGATAGCATAATCGCCATACTCATGCTTCCTCCAGTCACTGGTCGAAGTAATCTGTCTCTGGCCTGTTGTAGTGAAGTACACTCTTCCAACATGTGCTTCACCGTCAGGACTGCATCGTTACACCACCCGCAGATAGGTCTCTGCCCAAGAGTTTCTGGTTCGAAGAGATAGCTGTGGGTCAACGCTGTGTGGTTTAGTCGGAGCCTATTGATGACTACTTCCTCCTGGCGTGTCAACTTGAAGATACACTTCTTCCATTTTCCAGGGCAAGTTTTGACAGCTCTGAGGCCTCTCTCCGCTTCACGCCATTCCCTGTTCCACATTTCATATGTTCTCTTTCTTATTAGCGGGAACCAATCTTTGTAAGGGGTCAATATAAATTCTGCGGGTCTCTGCGCTGCTGCTCTTGCAGCCTCGTCTGCACGCTCATTCTCCGCGACACCCACGTGCGCCGGGACCCAACTGATGGTAATGATTTGCCATCTTCTATGAGTTGATGCATTTCTAATACGATCTTTTTTAGCAGTTCGTTATCTCCGGTATAGTTGTCAATTGCTTGTACCGAGCTCATAGAGTCACTGCAGATGACATAGTTAGGAGACGGAGTTTCCTTAATGATGTTTAGAGCGAGCTTGATTGCGTGGAGTTCAGCTGTAAATATGCTTACTACGAGCGGTAGTGAGGCCTTCCTGACGATGTTCCCCATCACAGCCGCCGCCCCAACTCCGGTTGGCGACTTGGATCCATCGGTGTAAATTACTTTACAGTTGTGGTATTTACTCATAATATCGTTATGTATATGTCTTAGGATAGATGGGATAATTTCCGCCTTTCTTAAATCTGTCATTTGCTGCTCAAACTTGGGTCTGCGGAGAGTCCATGTATATGATGCAGGGGTGAAGTACGGATGGACTGGCTGGGTCGGAATGTTGTACTCCGTGATGGTCCGGCGCAGTCTTTGGATTACTGGTGCTGAGCATTTCCGGCAAGTAAAAAACAGTTCTAGGTTTGAGTTGCAGATTAAGCTGTATGTTGGGTTGATGTAGTGACATTTGAGTTTGAAATAATATCTTAGCAGCAGGTCTTTTCTTCTGAGTTCCAGTCTCGGTTCGTTACATATTACCTGTAAGTCTGTTACTGGCGTCGTCTTGAATGCTCCAGTGCTAATACGCATTGCTTCGTTCGCCACTACGTCCAGTTCCTTTAGCGCAGTTGCGCTCGCCGAGCCATAGACCACACAGCCATAGTCAATTTTGGAGCGGATCAGGGAACGGCACAGTCTCATTAGAATTTCTTGATCCGCACCCCAAGCAAAGGAAGACACGGATTTCAGTAAATTAAGGTCTTTGCTGCATTTAGCTTCTACACTTCTGATGTGGGTAATCCAGTTTAGCTTCTTATCCGAATGAAGGCCGAGGAATTTTGTGCTGTCTACAATGGGAATACTTTGTTCGTCCATCCTTAATGTTGGAATTACCATTGGTTCATTCCCTCCATAGAATTGCATTGCAACAGTTTTCGTGGGTGAGAATCGGAATCCGTTATGTTTTGCCCACTGGTTGACTCGATCTATTGTCGACTGTATTGTTGTTTGAACTTCGTAGCTATTGTGACCAGCAAAAGCGATAAGAAGGTCGTCTACGAATAAGGAGCTGAAAACTTCACGGGGGATTTCCTTTGCTAATGAGTTGATTTTAATGACAAACAGAGTGACACTGAGCGTGCTTCCCTGCGGCGTTCCAGTGGCCAGTTCTGTAGAGGAGGACAATTCGCCAGACACTCGCACTCGAAATGTTCGACCCTTGAGGAACTCTTTCACAAACCTTGGTAGTCTTCCTCGCATTCCGGCCGCTGCAAGGTCTCGTAATATCCTGTACCGCCAGGTCGTGTCATAGGCCTTTTCTAAATCAAAAAATACAGCGTGGACCACTTTATTTTTGGCGAACGATGATCTCACATAGGTATCGAACCTCACGAGATGGTCTACAGTTGCTCGATTCTTCCTGAAACCGCACTGGATGTTAGAAAATATTTTACCGTTTTCGAGGTATTCCATCAGTCTGCTGTATCATAAGATTACTGATATTATCAGGTCCTGGGGTGGTAATTCTATTACTCTTGATTGCTGATGTTAGTTCATAGATGGTGAACGGGCTGCTGTACGGTTCGTCGTTATTGCTCGCGAAGTCTACTGGTATCTATCTGTTCAATGTGTTGTCTGTACTGACGAAACTCTCTGGAGTAGTTCTCGTAACTGGAAGTATGAGCAAAGGTTTCTGATAGTTTTTCTGCTTTGTCTGAAGTTGTTGAGAAGAGGGTGTTTCCTTCTTTCAATATGGTTATTTGTCTTTTAGCTCTGCCACGGATTTTATTTATTCGCTCCCAAATGCAACTGCTTGGTGTGGCTATGTTCAGCGATGACACAAACTCGCGCCAGCTGTTGAGCTTTGCCTCTCTGAGGGCACGCGTTGCAACGGCTCTTGCCCTTTTCCACCTGACCTTGTCTTCCATCGTACCGGTGCGTTTGTAGTCTCTGTAGAGCTTCTCACGTTCTCGCCACACACTTTTACATTCAGGTGTCCACCAAAGCTTTGCGAAGTGGCGTCGGATCTTATATTTAGGAACCCACTTTTCCACAGTGCATCGGAACAGTCTGTACAGTTCTTCGATTGCCATTTCAGGACTCTCTGGCAGTTCCTGCTCATGAATGTGTCTCCACGTTATATCATTGTGGTATTCTTTCCAATTGCCTTTTTTATAGTTCCATCCCTCAGTTTCATTTCTTCCGTCACCCTGCTGTGTAGTCACTGTCAGAGTTATCGGGTACTGATCGCTACTTAATACAGAAGAGAGCACCACGAAGTCCAAGTCAGGAGTTATATCGGGAGAAGCCAGCGTGAGATCGATCACTGTGCCAGATATGTGCGTGGCTGCGCTATCATTCTTGGCACTCAAATTATTTTGGGTGAGGAGGTTTTGTACCATGCGGCCTCGGCGGTCTGTTATTCTGTTGCCCAAATCGGTGTGGGGAGCGTTGAAGTCTCCCATCACGACGATCGGCTGAGGTAAGTCCTTCAGTACGTTGGATAACTCTTCAAAGTCGACATTAGCTCCGGGAGGTAAATATATAGATGCGATAGTGATTATTTTATAGTGATTTAGATGTATTCTTGCTCCTGTGATTTGAAGTGATGACTGAATATTAACTTCTTGGGTTGGTATTAAAGAGTGAATGTATAGTGCTACTCCTCCATGATATCTGTTGTTGAAGTGACCTTGTTTGCATAACCCATTGTATCCCGCTATTGGTGATATAAAATCATTGCCATAGAAAGTTTCTTGGACTGCCACAACAGCCGGTTTGTACGTGTCGATCAAGTTGATTAAATCTTCCTTCGATGAGGTCATTTCTTGGAGATTCCATTGAAGAAAGATTTCCCTTCCTGCACCAGCGCTCATCGCCATTTCCTCCTGCCACCTCCATGTCTTCGCTGGTCATTATTATTACCAGCCTGTCCTCTTCGTGGGGATCCCTGTCTACGGTCCTCTCCAGAAGTGCCATGTGATTTCGGTCGAGCTTTATTTCTTTCCAGTAAGTTAGATTTTCTTAACTCTTCCTCATACATGTCTCTATCTTCTTCTGGAACACTTCTTTCCGTTTTTTGTTTTTGCCTGGGATTTTTGCTATTTTCCATTTTTCTGTTTTCCTTTCCCCTCTCTGAGGATGTCGTATCAAGGTGGAGGTCGACTGTGGTGGTGTATATTCTTCCTGTGTTAGGACTTTCGCACACAACTTCAGTCGCAGCGCACACCCTCCCACCAGCAACCGGCCGTCCACTACCTCCGCCTGCTACATCATCTTTAGGATCTTTTGCTTTTTGTTTGTTATTTTTGGTTTCGGTCTCTTCTTCTCAAGAGCGATGTCGCTTTTTTGTATTCGGCGCTCCTGTGGCATCCAAAGTTTTGTCTTTTGTAACAGCCTTGGCATAGTTCATTGTGAAATTTGGATGTTGACGGTTGAATATAAGTTTAGCTTGTCCTTTGGAGACTTTCTCTCGACTTTGTATGATAAGAATTTCTTCCTCCACCTTCCTTCGCTGGCAAGCCCTAGCTCCCGCCATATGATCGTCACCACTGTGGTAGCACTTGGTTTCTTCGGAGTCACAGGTGTCCATTCCGTGCCCTGCCAAGCTACACTTTGAACAAGTTTCTTCACCTTGACAGTATTTAATACCATGGCCGTATTCCAGACATTTCTTGCACATCATTGGTTTTGGTTAGATCTCGCTGACTCTAGTTTTGGCTTGCTCTCCGGGTATGTCAATGAACTCTGGTATGGGCGACTCTCTGAAGGACAATAGCAAGGGTTTAGCCTGCATATTATTGGGTTTTATCCAAGTTGCTTGTATAGCATCTTGGACTCCGCATTTTTCAAGTAGGCCACTCTTAACTGCTCAAAGTTGTTCATATCGTATTCGTAGATATATATGAGGCCTTTGTGGATACCAATGTTGAGGTTGTCCTCTACAGTAACGGGCAATTGATTTAGTTGTTTCATTTTTTGGCTTTGTTCTGCATTGCTGACTTCCACAGTAAATACTGTTTTGCTACTTGATCTTATGGTTTTTGGTACCTCCAAGATGATTTGCTATGCCCTTTTCTAGGAGCCACGGGGACATTTTTCGTCAGTCGGATTCTCTCATCTTACAGTCGAAGTGCGTGATGTACTTGCTGGTAGGCATTGTGCGTTAAGTTTCTGCCATTCTTTCGTTGATTTGCTCAGCTCTTCGTAATGTTATTTTCTCTCTTTGCATTATTTCCAATACGCTTCTCTCTTCCATCTCTCTCTTACACAGGCTGCTTCCCGCTGCGTGGGCACCTCCACAATGGTGGCATTTCTCTTGATCAGAGTCGCAGTCGCGAGCAGAGTGGCCGGCTCCTGCACACCTCCTGCAAACTGCTATGTTGCTGCGACATCTCTTCGCGGTGTGTCCGTACGTCTGGCAGTTATGACACGTCATGGGTTTACTGTTGAACGGGTACACTCTTGTATCTCGTCTTTCTCCGGGAATATATATGTTGTATGACACGTATTGCTGTTTAAATGTCACGAGAAAAGCTTGCGTTTCGGGGTATCGTGGTTTGATGAAAGTTGCTCTGGTTACATTTTCCACATTATATTCCTCCTGGAGTCCAGCCTTGAATTCCTCAATGTCAGTGATATCAAAGTCGTTTATGTAGACCAGTCCAACTGAGTGGTTAAAGCGGTCATATTCCTCCGTACGGCATGGCACATCTCCAATCTTACGTGAGACTCGCCATTCTCGCAGCCTGTCGCTCACTCTGCACCTCCACCACCATCATTTCCCTGTTCATGCTAAATAGTCTCTTCGGTTTTTGTCCAGTCAGTGTTACAATTTCTTCCATTATTTTGAAGGGGTTGACAGTCTTCTTCTTTCCTTCTTCAAAAGCGACAGAGAAATACTTCGGGAAGTACATTTCTTCGGTCAGCTGTAGAGGGATGTACTTTTGTTTCCTTTTCAGTTGGGCTCCTCCGATTGTGGGTGCTCTCGGAGGTCCCTCTCCTGATGTCTCCATGAGTTCCATGATTTAATTCCACAAAAAAGGGGAGGGGGTCCTTGCTGGGCAAGGGCCCACACAAAATTTCGGGAAAAACACCCTATATTATTATATATTTCTTAACAATAATACAAAAATAAGGAAAAATACCCTGATGGTAGAGGGCACCGCCCGCGTTGGTTCTAGCCAGAACTAGATAAGTGGAAAAATTTATAAGCAATACAACCAGTTACAATATAAATTGCATACTAACGCAGCTGGCTATACTAACGGTATCACCTCGGGAAAGTGCGGGTCGGCTAGGTACAGACAAATTAATGAAGGTACCACACAATAGTAGTAGTAGTATTAGCATTGATTTGCTAGCGCTTCAGTAATTCGTACTATATCGCGCCGTAGGTCTCACAGTTCAAAAAATACAACATTCACATCATTTCAGCAAAAGCACATTATATAATCTCTATTCCAAGTTTATCACAATTACCATTATGGAGACATAGCAACATCCATCGCAAAAAACCGCTCTAATTTCAAACCACATTTGTCATCTTATAAGAGCCCCAGTTGATCTTTGAAGAGATCATCTACAGATCCACGCCCACTTTGTTAGCACGGGCAGCCAAAGGCCCCATAGGGGATTTCAGCTGCCCACCCATTTATGGCCGGGCGCCTTACCCACGCTGAAACCCCCAGAGGCATCTACGCAGCGCGCCCGGCCATATTGCGGTTTAGTCTTCCACATCTCAGATGTGAAGAAGTTCCTTGCTTACGTTGTTCTTTCTCTGGTTAAATTTCTGACATCAGATTACACTTCTCCAGGAACGTTTTAATCGCTGATACATCGAAGGTTGAGCGTAAAGTTTCCCCGAGCATTCCGATCATTACATCCTCATCAGGACCTCGCAGTCTCGGGAAACACACATTCCTGGCAGCTGCATATCGAGGGCACTCAACAAGAAAGTGTTTGACAGTCAGAGGAACGTGGCACCGCTCACATCGTGGCTGTGGCTGTCGCTCCATCAAGTGCCCGTGCGTCAAACGGGTATGGCCAATACGAAGGCGGCAGAGTATCACCTCCATCCGACGAGGGCGACAACTAGCAGATATCCACTCACGCACGGTGGGTTTAATACATCTTAATTTATTATTAATTGTTCTATCCCACTCCTGTTGCCACAAACTTCTCACTGCAGCCTTTATCCGAGGGTAGTAGTCTCGGAATGGGACCATCAAGTTCAACGTTTCCCCATTTGTCTCCGCAGCTCGCTTAGCCTCCCGGTCAGCTCGCTCATTGCCCGATACTCCCACATGTCCGGGCACCCAGCATAACGTGACACTCTTACGTCTACTCGCAAGGTTTATTAACATTACGAGAATCTCAGCAATGAGTGGGTGTGTACGCTTGCGTGGCCTCGTGGCCTCGCAAGGTTTATTAACATTACGAGAATCTCAGCAATGAGTGGGTGTGTACGCTTGCGTGGCCTCGATTACGCTTTTCGAGTCAACAAAAATTGTAAAAGAGCCACATGGGTAGTCCTCAATCAATTTCAGTGCCTCCATCACACCGTACAATTCTGCTGTGAAAATTGATGACTCTGGGAGTAGTTTCATTGCACTGACCTTTTCCCCAGACACGGCGGCACATCCCACGGCGTCTCCCGTTTTGGATCCGTCAGTGTACAACTTCACGGAGTTTGCGTGCTTTTCAAGTACATGGTCCATGAAAATTCCCTTCAGGATGTGATCGGGCATGGATTCCTTCTTGGGCATCCGGCATCCTGTGCAAAAACTTTCTATAGGGACGCGCCATGTCGCAGAGTTGTCCAAGAGTACTGGGAGTATACGCATGGGTCTCAATTGCATTGCGGCCGTAATCGCTGGGTAATCCACAGATGCGGGTATGAAATGTGGAAAAGGCAGGTGTCGACCAAGGGGCGCGTGCACACTGGCCCATGCAGGAGACAAAGGGACTTGCTCCAGCCTGGCTAGGTACTGTAAGGTTAGTTGCACACGTCGGAGCCACAGGGGTGGCTCTCCGCTCTCCACGCACAGGCTGTAAGAGGGTGAGGATCGGAAAGCACCAGTGCTTAGCCTGATAGCTGCATGGTGCACTGGATTCAACTTAGCGAGTGAGGATTCTTTGGCATATTGATATACTATACAGCCATAGTCTATCTTGCTCCTGATGAGGGTTTTGTATAGTCGCAACAACGTCACTCGATCTGCTCCCCACGTTACTCCAGATATACACTTTAGGAGATTCATTCTCCGAGCACACTCAACCTTGAGAGCAGCCAGGTGGGGTTTCCAGTTGAGCTTATCATCCACAGTCATCCCCAAAAATAATAATAATAATAAATTTAGGGATGAGTTTCCACCAGGGTCACCAGCAATTTGCAACTATGGACCCCCCTAGTTTACACTAGGTAATCATGGATTGAGCTAGCTGAACCCCCCAAGTGGGGGTTCCAGCAGCCCTCCCTCTCTTTGGCCGAGCGTCTTACCCGTGCTGGAACCCCCTCATGAGGTGAGAGTGGTAGCACAGAACGCCCGGCCGCTTACTTGGAATACTCTCTGTTGTTGTGGAGCTGGTCTTTCATGAACACACGTCGGTTATAGGGCTTCCAGGGTGCTTTTTCATAGTATACTGTTTGTGGTGAGCGTAACAGTTGATTACGGCAGATGGTTCAGGGCATAGATGCTTTCCACGGGATTGGTTGGACGATTTATATGAGATCATATGCGTTGATTTTCCGGAGATATTCTAGGAGTTCAGCAATAGGTGCTTCATACCCCAACACGTCCTTGATAGAAGGAGGTGGGCTGCTGTTATCCGCGAATAGGCTGATGTAACGACGTCTTGCGTGATGTAAGGCTGGGCAGTCTAAAATTACATGGTGCACGGTAAGGCGGGAACGTAGGCAGAGAGGACAGCCGGGTGGAGGCTCTTGTAGTGCGCTGTTCATCAGGTATCCATGGGTAAGGTGTGTATGGCCACATCTGAGACGGTTAAGAATGACTTCATTTTTTCGGGATAGTTCGTTCTTTTTGTGGGGATACGGGTCAGGTTGGATGTTCAGTAAAAAATTTCCCTCTTGTTGCCAGTTTTCTTTCCACCGGGTATTGATTTTGCAAGCGATAATTGGGTACCAGTCTCGATAAAAGAGCATTACACTTTCCGCAGGGCGAAGTGCGGCACTTTTTGCAAGCTTGTCGACTGCCTCGTTGCCGTCTATACCCACATGACTCGGAATCCAGCACAATTTAACAGTTTTGCGGTATTTGAATATGTCATCAATTTGGTGTTTGAGGATTCGTACAAGAGGATGGGACGTGCGTGCGTTTCGCAGTGATGTCAGAGCGCTTAGAGAGTCTGAATAGATAACGAACTTATCCCCACTGTGGTCGCGAATGATTTTCAATGCCAGTTCAAGTGCGTGTAGTTCCGCAGTGAATATTGATGCAGCGCTGGGGAGAGATATTGTCCTTTTTGTTCCGCTACACTCCGCCGCAGCACCGACTCGATCGTCGTATTTAGAGCCGTCCGTAAATATCGGTATGTATCCTCGGTATTCCTCCCGTCGCAGCCTCTGGTATTCCTGGACGTATAAGGCTGGGTGGGTGAATTCTTTCTTGTAGAAGGTTAGGTCCTGGTTCACGTCTGCTGGGATAGTATTCCATGTGGGTACATCGACGTTTTGCAATCGGTACGAGAACGAGGGCTTTATCCGCAGTTGGTCAAGCTGAAGGTTTTCAATTAGTTCGTGGGTGCGAACAGCGAAAGACGGCGTGAGCTGCTTGTTTACAGTCTCCAGTTGGTAGGTGGTATAGCCAAATTGCGGGCTGGGTTGGACAAGTGGCTTCTTATTTTCAAGTAGTATTTCAGCGAAAGTTGCTCTCTTCGTAGCTGGAGGGGCATTTCGCCGGAGATAACTTGTAGACTGGGAATAGGTGTTGATTTGAATGCTCCCGTTGCAAATCGTAGGCAGTCGTTTACAATGGGGTCCAGAAGTTTGAGTGTTGATGTTGCAGCGGAGCTGTACACGATGCAGCCATAGTCCAGTTTAGATCGGACGAATACTCTGTACAAGTGGAGTAGAGTGTTCTGGTCTCCACCCCAGTCGTGGGAAGAGATTGATTTGATTATGTTGAAGTTCTTCTTGCAGCTTGATTTGATGTTGTTGATATGGGTTTTCCAGGTCAATTTTCGGTCCCACGTGAGCCCAAGAAACTTAACTTCGTCCACAAATTCGATGGTTTTGTTGCTGATTTTCAGGGTAGGTGGTACTTGAAGGCCTGGAAGGGAGGTAAAATGGACAGCCTTAGATTTATCCATCGAGAAGGAAAATCCATTGTTTTGCGTCCACAGTGCCACTCTGTTGATGCATTCTTGAAGTTTGGCTTCAATGATGCTGATGTCACTGTGTCGGTAGCCAAGTTGGAAATCGTCTACATATAGTGATGCATGGAAACGTGGGTCTTTAGGGATCTGTGAAGCTATTTCGTTGATTTTGATAATGAAGAGGGTGACGGAAAGAACTGAACCCTGTGGGACCCCTTCTTCCTGAGGGCATGGATTGGATAGGTGGTTATTTACTCGTACCCTGAAAGTACGGTCCCGTAAAAACTCTTGGATATATAGAGGCAGTCTTCCCCGGAGATGTAGATGATGGAGGTCTTGCATAATGCCGTAGTTCCAGGTGGTATCATATGCCTTTTTGAGGTCGAAGAAGACACTAACGAAGTGTTCATTGTGGACAAAGGAGTTTCTGATAATGGTTTCGAGACGGATTAGGTGGTCAACGGTGGACCTGTCCCGGCGACCCCCGCACTGGATATTGCTGAGGTGGCCGTGCATATCGCAATAGTCGATGAGTCTATTGTTGATGAGGCGTTCCAGAACCTTCCCGATGCAGCTCGTAAGCGCAATTGGCCTGTAGTTGTGAGGCGAATGTGGGGTCTTTCCAGGTTTTTGAAAAGGGATTATTACTGCTTCTCTCCAGGTAGCCGGGTAATACGAATGAAGCCATAATTTGTTGTAGAGAAACAGTAAGTTTTGTTTACCAATTTCTGGAAGGTGCTTGAGCATTTGGTATGAAATTCCATCTGCACCAGGTGATGTATTTTTCGTAGTCTCCAAGGCAGAATCCAGTTCGGCGAGGGAGAATGCGATGTTGTATGTTTCGTTGTTGTCCGATGAGAAGTCCAATTGGTTAGTTTCTGCACGTTGTTTTCTTCGTAAAAATTCCTGAGGGTAATTCGTCGCACTGCTAACTGAGCTAAATGCTTCTGCTAATTTGTTTGCTATTTCTGGAACGGTAGAGTAGCTTATATTATTTTCTTGTAATATTGACAACTGTCTTTGAGGTTTGCCTTTAATTTTTCTGATGTTTTCATAAATACGGGTCATTGGCGTGTTCTTCGTAAATGTGCTGGTGAATGCTGTCCATGCCTTCCGCTTCTCCTCTCGCAGAAGGTTTCTGTGGATGGCCCTGGCTCTTTTCCAGCGTAGGGCATTTTGTGCAGATTTTGTTTGCCTAAATTTTTGATAGAGGCGTTCGCGGTTGGTGCGTGTTTGTGTCAGCTGCGCGCTCCGGTAGGGCTTCGGAAAGAATTTTGTGAGTTCTATGGTTGGAATACAATCGTTTGCAACTGCTGTTAAAGTGTCGATAAAGGTGCTGAGAGCTTCAGAGCATGTATGCTCGTCAGAGATTTTAAGTTTTTCCCAGTTTTGGTGCGCCTCGTAAGACGTCCAGTCTGCCTTTTTGTTGTTCCACATTGAGCGTTTCTGATCGTTACGTTGTGCATTAATTAGTCGTACTATGATGGGAATATGGTCACTGTCTTCCGGAGATCTACAAGTCTCCCATACCAAGTCCACACTCAGACGAGGAGATGCCAGGGTTAGGTCAATGGCGGACTCAGAGTTGTAAGAAACTCGTGTGTGTGCTCCTGTGTTGAGGAGAGTTAGGTTATGTTGGTCTATAAATTCTTCTATTATCCGGCCACGGGCATCTGTCGTTTCACAACCCCAAGTTGTACTATAGCTGTTGAAGTCCCCCATCAAAATGATTGGCGGAGGTAGTTGATTTATTAGTTCGTTCATTATTTCCTGGGTTATGGGGTGGCTTCTTGAGGTGTACAGCGACGCAAATGTTATCCGTCGAGTGATGTGGGCAGTGGCTGCGATGACCTGGATGGCAGAAGTTATGGTGACTTGGAATGGAATTGACTCATGAATAAGCAATCCGACTCCTCCATGAGGCGTGACGTTAAAGTGGCCATGTTTGGTTAGTAGATTGTAATGGGGTATGGAAAAATTTGAGTTGTGCCAGAGTTTAGTTTCTTGGAGAGCAACAATATATGGGTTATGCAAGTTAATTAGTTCTAAAAGTTCGCTCTTTTTGGCTCGAACACCCTGGCAGTTCCACTGTAGGATGGAGATTCCGTTATTCATTTTGGTTTCCTTTGACTTCTTTTTGGTACTGGTTATAAATTCTTCTGGTTTCGCTTCTAACGGTCGGGTTGTTCTCACTTGTAATTTCGCTGTCGCTCATTGCCGAGTCGTAATCTGGTGTAATTTGTACTGGGGTAGAAAATATTTCTCCTGTGCTTGGATCAGCGTAGACTGCTTCCGCTACCTGCTTCTTTCCTGATGGTTTTTCGTTGCTTTCAGAGTTTTTTCTTTTCCTTTGCGTACCGTCTGAGAGCTGAGAGGGCCCTAGTGGAAGAGCTGGAGGAGCTGTCCCCACTTGTTTAATCGGTGTTGGAGGTTGTCGGCTGGGTGTTTGTGCAGCGGTAGATGTTACGGCAGAAGCGTAGTTCCTGTGATATTGGTGTTGTTCACTCTCCAGCTTTTGTCTTGCTTGCACTCAGCTCAGTTTGTATTTGTGCTGGATTGCAAGGATTTCCTGTTGGTACTTGAATTCAATGCATTTATAGGAGCCTGCGAAGTGGTCTTTGCCGCAGTTGTGGCATTCTATCTTGATGCTCGTGCATTCGCCGGAATCGTGGTTTACATTGTTGCATCTCGCGCATATCGTTTCAGGCCTGGTGCATCGTTTCTGGGTGTGGTTATACTCCAGACATTTCTTGCAGAACATGGGGCGCGGCACGTATGGAAATACCTTGGTTAGTGATTGTTCTCCGGGTATGGTTATGTAGTTAGGGAGGTTTTGCCTGAATGTAAGTAAGATTGCTTGGGGGACAGGGTTTTTCGGTTTGATCCAGGTAGCTCTCACTGCATCACTCAGTCCGTAGTCTTCCATGAGTCCGTCCCGGAAGCACTCGAAATTGGAGAGGTCGTACTCATATAGATATATGAGGCCTTTCACTGAGTTGAAGTAAGGGTGTTCAGCTATGGAGACAGGGATGTTGTTTAAGGTTTTTACATTACGGATTAGGGTACTTTGTTCTTTGGTGGCAATTTCAATGATATATGAGTCTTTATCCTGTGATGTAATTCTCTTTGGCTTTTCACCCAACTCAAGTTGAAGGCTTCGCTCGAGCACCCAGGGTGAAATTTTGCGCTTTTCATTAGAGTCCAAAGTACATTTGAAGTGAGTGGCGTAGGGAGGGGCGTGTTTTTCATTTGACTCAGTTGGGCTGTTTAGCATCTGTCTAGCACGGCGCTTCCCGACCTTGTGGTTGTTCTGGATTGTAAGTACTTGTTCCTCTTCGATTTGCTTTGGGCAGGTTTTGTCTTTAACTTGGTGAGGGCCGTGACAGTGGATGCATTCGGCTTCAGAGGCAAGGCACTGACTGCTGCCGTGCCCCACTGCCCCGCACCTTCCACAGGTTGTGGCTCGGCTGCAACGCTTTTTGGTATGTCCGTACATCTGGCAGTTGGCGCAGTGCATTGGTTTGTCGATATATGGGTATACTCGGGTGTCTGATCGTTCGCCGGGAATGTATATGAAATCGGGGGGGAGACTCTGATTTGAATTCTAGAATTATCGCGCTTGTTTGTTCGTATCTTGTCTTGATGAAGGTGGCGTCAATTACTTCGCTGATGTTATAGTTTTCTTTGAGCCCAGTTTCGAATTCGCTGAAGTTCTCCATGTTGTATTCGTTGATATAAATGAGTCCCTTGGATTTATTGAGTTTTGGGTGGGCGAAGACTTCACATGGCACTCCGTTTATATTAGTGATGGTCAACAGTGCCTGGCCTTGCCTGTTGTCTCTGGCCTCGAGTGTGAAGCTCTCCCTTCCACTGGTGGTGATGGATTTGGGCGGAGATCCGGTGGCTGAGCGAATTACGTTTTTCACCAGGTAGGGGTCTATCTTACGTTTTGTTTCGGGTGTAAACTTCATGGTAAAGAAGCGTGTGAAGCTCCGCTGTGGTGGCTGTTCGGTAACATTGAGAGGGACAAATTTGTTCTTCTTCCTATGTCTCGCACTCTGGGTCACCTTCCCTTGTTCCTCCGGAGGTGACAAATGGGCTGATTGAGCTTGGGTTACTTCCTCGACGGTGTTTTCCAGGTTTTTAATTCTTTCCTCGATGCAGGTTGGGGGTATGTCAGAGTTACTGTCTTCGGTATTCAGTTTCGAGATGTCACGATCCGGTAACACCCTGCTCATCGATCTAACCAACTGGTTAAGGTTCCTCTCTATGTTGGTGATGCGGTCGGTGATATTTTTTTGGTGCTCTCCATTATGAGCTGTATGGTTCGTTGCCATCAGTGAAGATCCACACGTAGTTGTACAGACACTTGCTGGCTCGCCTGTCATTGCGGCGATTGGTGTCCTGATAGATTTTACTTCATTTGGCTGGGTCGTCACTTTTGTTGGCTCCTTCGCTCGCTGCTTCTGGTCCTTCCCGGTGCGTCCCCGGTTAGGCCGCGGGCCTCCACCGCCCCTCCTCATATCGCCTGGTCCTCGGGGCACAAGGCCACCGGGACCAGGGGTGTATGTTTCCTTTTTACTCGCGATATGCGAGTTTTATTCAATGCTCAAAACACAGGTTCAAGATAAACATTCAAAACTAAAGATAAAAGACCCAGATGTTAGTGGGCGCCCCCCACGTTGGTTCTACCCACGGACAACACTCGTATAAATAAGCTTATGATCACTATGTTGCCAATTTACATAAACGATATGTAATGAGTTGCAACTCCTAGTGGGTATATTAACGGTACCACCACGGGAAGGTGTGGGTGGGCTGGAATACTTGTTATGGACAAGTAATCCTTATCAAATATCCTTCTCTATAGACTGCTCCCTTTACGATACAAATGATGATAACACAGTTCGGCACCAGTAAAATTGGTAAAGGGAACAGTGAAATTTCCCCAAAAACTCTACGCTGCGCGCAAAAACTATCTGTTCCTCCCCCAGCACCAGTCGAGGAGGATCACAGCGGCCGCGGCCTTGGAAATGAAGGCCTACAGTCTTCTCAGTAGAAAACGTAAAGCCATGCTCAAGAGCCCAACTGTTCACACTGTTGATGGCTTTCTGCATTCTGCGGGTCGCCGCAGGCAAAAAAGCAGACGTTGAATAGAGCATAAAGTCATCCACATACAGCGAGGCCAAAATGCCAGGAGGAAGGACTGTAGTAATTCCATTCAGGGCGACATTAAATAACGTGCAGCTCATGACGCTACCCTGAGGCAAGCCTTCACGCTGAAGCTGCAGTGAGGAGAGCGTACCACCCACTCTGACACGGAAGGTTCTCTCACCAAGGAACTTCTCGATATACAAGGCCATATTACCGCGGAGTCCATATCCATGCAGCGATTTGAGGATCCCATATCTCCACGCAGTATCATAGGCCTTGTGCAGGTCGAAGAAAACACATATAGTCTAGCGACGTTCTGCGAGGTTAGCTATTAGGTAGTTCTGAAGGCGCAGCAGAGCGTCCACGGTCCCGCGGTGTTGTCGGAAACCAAACTGTACAGGGTTCACCAGCTCTTCAGTCTCCAGCCATCGCGTTAGCCGGACATTTACAATCTTTTCCATCAATTTTCCAAGACAGCTAGTCAGGGCAATGGGTCGATAGTTATCAGGGTTGGAGGCAGGCTTATTGGGCTTTGCAAAGGCCATGATTATTGCTGTTCGCTATTGTTGCGGATATGTGTGCGTAGTCCAGATTTTGTTGTAAATATAGAGAAGGCATGATATTGCCGTATGATCCATTTTCTTTATCATTTGGTAGTGAATCCCATCAGGTCCGGGGGCTGTGTTTTTGCACTTTTTCAAGGCACAATAAAGTTCCATCATTGTGAGGGGATCGTTGTACGGATAGATGGAGTCAGTCGAAAAATCTAGCAGTCGCCGCTCCTGCTGACGTCTGAGAGCCGAGGTGGCATGTCCGCTGCTAACACGACAGAAGCTCCGGGCCAACACTTCTGCTACACGCTCCGGGTCTGCGGTGAGAGAGCCATCAATTTCCAAACACGGTCGCCTATGTCCATAATTTCCCTTCATTTTATTAACTCTTTGCCATACCTTAGCCATGGGAGTATCAGTGTTCAGGCCGGAGACATACTTCTGCCACGATGTCTTACGCGCTACATCCTTGACTAGTTGCGCTCGGGCTCTGGCTCGGTTATAGGAGATCTTATGTGCCAGTTCCTTGGTTCGTTGATAGCGCCGTAAGGCTCGTTTCAGCTCACTATTGGCTACTGCACACTCGTTGTTCCACCATGGAACACGATGTTTCTGACAGCCTCCCTGAGACTTTGGGATGGCAGCGTTGGCAGCTGCACACACCGTTGTGACAAAACGTTCGACTAGCTCATCAACACTGCATCTCTCATCGGGTTCTTCCATTCGCGAGCCGGTTTCAAAGTCTCTCCAGTTGGCCTTCTTGAAATTAAATCGTGGATCCGTGGGCACAGGTTGGCACCGTGCGACACACAGAAGGATGGGATAGTGATCACTACCATACGTATCGTCAAGCACGGACCACTGAGTATCAGGAAAGATGTCGGGCGTACACAGGCTGACGGCGATTGCAGAGGAGGTACCGCTTTGTACATGGAAATGAGTGGGAGCTCCGGTGTTCAACAGGCACAACTCGGTAGCATCCAAAAACTCTTCCACCGCTCTTCCATGTCGATCGTTTATCAGATTGCCCCAGCTAACATGTTTGGCGTTTGCGTCCCCAAGGATGAAAGCAGGTCTTGTTAGTTGATTGCTAAGGAGGGTGAGGTCCTGTGAGGTTAGGGATCTCCTGGTGAGGTATAGATGTTGCATACCGTGATCATACGCTGCCCAACACACATACGGAGGGCCAGGGCCTGTAATCTAGTATTGATTGCTATTTTACTGTAGGCAACATCTCTCCGCACAAGTATTGCAAGTCCTGTTCCGGGCACCGGGTTAGGCACCGGGGAGCAAACCTCAATACAATAGTTGTTTGGAGGTGCAGGGTTCAGGTTTCCAAGAAGGGTCTCCTGAAGGCAAACGCAACATGGTTGGTACTCCTCAAGGAGGGCCCTCAAATCTCCATAGTTGCGACGAAATCCTTTAATATTCCATTGGATATAGGTGGTCATGGTTTACCCTTTCTAGGTTTAGCACGCGTGGAGTCCTTTTCCACACCCTCACTCAGGGCGGTTGCTAGATCAGGCGGCACGGGACTTGTGGGTCTATCATCCCACGTATGTATTGGCACTGCGGGAGGAGGCTTAGTCGGGAAACCTCGCGGAACCGGATATCTCTTCATCATGTGTGATGCAATATCTTCTGGGACAATTGTGACTCGCTCCAGAGAACGGACACGCTGGGTCACAATATGTCGTTCACAATCCCGCTCAGACCTACGACTGTCCGCACGAGGAACCGAAAGGTCACGCCCAGCGCTCCCCACAGCACCACCCCCACGGCTGTACACCCGCACGTCTGGTCGAGGCACTCTTTGCACTTTACTTCCTGGCTCCGATACGCCCACAAGAGGGGCGGCTGACTCCAGAGCAGGCTCACCAGTCCGTCCTGAGTTTTCCTGGCTTGGAAAAAGATCAGGAGCTTTTTCTATGACTCTAGGTGTCTTTGCCACTTTCCCCTGACTGCCGCTGTGGGTCGGAGACGTGCCGCTCTGCGTTCGCTTTCTTGAGGTTATAATTGAGGGGATGGTTCTCAATGGTTCATCAGATGGATTTGGCTGGTCAGCAACTGTAGTTTCGGTAATACTGAGGGGTGGATTTCTTTTTGCTTTAATTTTGGGTACAGATGGTTGTTTTACGGTTGTAGATATTTCCGGTAGGGGCGCTCTACTAGTACTGGGCTCCTGTCTCACTGCAGCGTCCCTCTGTTGGTCCCGGCCAGCAGGACCGAAGACACGGTTGACGGGCGCCGCTTGAGGGGCTTTAACCATCTCTGCATATGTGCCCTGAGTCTTATTAAAACGACTGCCAACAACGCGCCTAGCCTCGCCATAGCTGATGCGTTGGTTTACCTGCACTGCTATGATTTCCTCTTCCAGTTTGTAATAGAAACAAGCCTGGGAACTAGCAGGGTGTTGCTCATCACAGTTGGCACATCGGGGAGATTTAGCGCAAGGCAGCTCATGCTGCTCTTCCGCGCAGTTTACGCACACGCCAGGCTCAACACGACAGGACCTTGCACCATGCCCAAAGTCCTGACACTTGAAGCAACGGCGTGGCTTTGGCACGTACTGGCGCACGGAGCATCTAGTCCATCCAATATCCACGGACTGTGGTAGGTGGCAGCGATCAAAAGTAAGGATGTAGATCGATGAGGGCGTCAAAACGCCTCGCTCAAATCTCTTGATCCGGTACAATGCCTTCACTTCAAATTGCTTAAGTTCCTCCAGGAGGCGTTCGTCGCTATACTGAGGGTAGTTATCGTACCAGATGGTACCCTTGCACTCGTTGAGTCTGTCATGTGGAGAAACCTGCACGCCAACTCCTGCAAGGGACCTCAGGCCTAAGATAGCCGCACTTTGATGTTGATTACGCACCTCTACCAGTAGGCCACCGTTCCGGGTCTCCGTTACCTTGGCAGGTCTGCCGCCAAGTCCCCCGCACAGGTGGCGGTTAGCTTCAATCACGTCAACGTGGCTCATGGGCGATCCGTCCTTTGTTTTGATCATGAAGAATCTCTTAAATTCCGTGGGAAGAGTTTTACTTTCGTTGTCATCGACTCTGGCTAGGGGCTCTGCAAATAAATGTTGCCGCCGAACACGGCGCTTGGGTCGACGCGGTAGCACCCTTTGGCTCTGAGTTGGTGGGACGTAGGGTTCAAGACTAAGTTTTGTTTTCTCAGATGGCCTGGCTTCAGCGTCACCACTCGCAGGAGGCTGCGATGGTGTTAACTGCGCCAAAGGCAGATTTGGGGGAAGTCCAGTACTTGTGTCCGTTTGCAGAAGCCGTGTCGTTACCGAAGGTGTAGTGGGTGAAATTTCCATGTTGAGCGAGGTTTGGTTTCACCTGTCACCCCGAGCCGGCACCAAAAATCGGCCGCCTACAAGGGGATCCCCGATGTCAGGCACACGTAGTCCCAACGGGAACGCTCGCTAGGTACAGGCATAGCAGTCAGAGTAACCAGGATCAGTAGGTTGATGCGCTTGACTAGTCAAGGGCGCGTTCCCGCACGCCAAGGACGTTTAAGCAGCCCCCCGCCTACCCAGCCACCCCTCTCACTAGCCCTCGCCGCATGCGACTTCAAAACTGGCAGGACGGGCCTAGGCTCCCGCCAGCCCCCAAGGAGGAGGTCAGAGCGTGTTCCAAGGAAAGCCGGGTCATCCGAAGAGAGAAATTCAGCACAAATCCATTTAGAAGGTCCAAGTCAGTAGGGTGGTCACATGCTGCCATCTCTCTTCGTCTGACCCCTCAACCCAGGCCACTCTGCCATGGTTGCACCTGGGCAGCACAGCCCTGGGCATCATAGAGGCACGCAAGCCCCCTCCCCGCGACAAGGGCGAGATGGCGCGAGGGGGCACACAATCAATATCCTTGTCTGTTTCTAATGTTCCCTTTATCACAAATATAATCAGTTCAATTAGATACCAGTAGAACGTGGTAAAGGGAACAGTAAAAATTCCTCGTAAGTGCCGCCTGATCGTTACTGCACTGCAGTCAGCATCTGTGAGGGCCTTAATTTGCTTGGAAGACCGTCCTCTGTCGTGAGAAACCACCCGTTTTATTCTCCTACCCAATGCAGGTGAAATTTTTTTCGGACTACCACTAGATTTTGCTGTTCCATAATTCTCTGGATCCTTTAGGTAGTTGCAAACTGCAGTTTTACTGCGGTGAATCTCAGCTGCGATTGCGCGTTGCGACAAGCCTTGCTTGTGCAGTTCGACAATTCGACCACGTTCAAATTCGGAAAGTTAGCTTGCTCTGGGCATGGTGAAACCTTTACGCTATCAGTGCCAACCTGTACCTAATCTAAAATGCTGGAAATTACCCTTAAACTAAACTTTTTTTTACCCTTGTCTCATAATTATGGTCAACTGAAAAAGTCATTATTCATTAAAAGTGTTGATTTCTTAATAAATAGTTACAATTGTTATTTTTTGTCTTTCTCACCTTTTACCTTCAGTAATTACCTATCCCTAGTTGAATGCATTTAATCATTCATCACTGAAAAGTTGGCTAAATTATCAAGTGGTTTTAAACTTTTGATCAGGAGTGTACTAACGGCATAACCGCGGGAAGGGACAGGTCCGCTAAAATACCTACACTCTTGGTGCGGATAGCTCTGTCATATCCACGTCTGCAGCAGCGTAATGTTACCTTTAACAACGTTCAATGATGCAAAAATCGAATGATTACACGGTCGATGCCAGTAAAAAGTGGTAAAAAGAACAGTGATTTTTCCTCCGTTAGAGACCAAACAATGAGTGGCTAGTCCTGCATACATGGTGACGTGAAAACTTCGTTCCCTTCACTGCATTCAATAACTTACTAATTTGGCACCAGTAAAATGTGGTGAAGCGAGCAGTAAAAGCTGTTCGCAGATGAGGCTAATATTTCCCTAGGTATATGTATGCTCTTGAGCTGAATCAACAGTAACACATGAAAATGAAACACTTTCTCGAAAACGTAAATTTTAATATAAGATAGTCGAGGCGACAAATAGCCATTTCGAAAACTCATTAGCCCTGCTTGCACCAGCGTGAGACGACAGTTGGGCCTGGAAAGAAAAGAAAACTTTCAGCGCAGCACGCCATAGTTTTAAAATATTGCTAATCCATACCTATTTACTGTCAAGTAGGAACTTTCAGCACCTCTCGCTATATGCTTTGGAGTCTGAAATCTGAGGCACACAGGAATGAACGAGTATTCACGACATCGACTGATTGTGATCGGTTGAGAAATCTTGACTATCTGATCAGCTTCAAGGCTAATATGGTATTATTTTCGCACTTGAGTTCCAGTTTCACTTGCATTTATACTCAATAACTGGCAGTTAACAAGTACATCCAGTCTCCGAATAATGGTCATTTGAGTCTGGACTCTAGACGATGCGGTTGGTTGAATTCACCAGAAATACATATCTTATGGACTATGAATTCCTAAATGGGGAAACCCATTTCTCCCCGGGCTCTCTGCCACGTATTTAAAATTCGACTTGCCTTAGACCTAAAAGTGAGAGATGACTCAATTTTCGAGCTTCTATTGTTATACAGGGTGTTTCAGAACAAAAGGTACAAAATGGCCAAATATACTTTTCCTTTTGTGAAATTTTTCGAAAAAATTTAAGTTTGAGATATTAGCTGTTGTTTTAACGAATTAAATTTAACCACACAATTATTCGTAATATTTATTTTGAATTTACATTTCAAATATTTCTATTCTGTAAGAGTTTACAATAATAAAATTTAATTTCAGTGATATTTGGTAAAAAAAAATTAGCAATAAGGTTTTAGAATGCTCCAGATCGTGCTACCAGGTAGCTTATTAGTCTTGTTGGCACTGTTCAGTTTCAAAGAAATCACGACGCCAGTAACATAACCGTTTAACAAATGCTGAAATGGCTGATAAAGTGCAATGACGTAGGTGGAACACATCTTGAACAATTTTTGTAAAGTAAATTAAAAAAAAAACGCAAATAATTATGTCGTTAAACTTCACCCTTAAAACAATAAACAGCTAATATCTCAACAAAACTTTTTTTTTTGGAAAATTCAATAGTGGAAAAAGTGTTTATTTGGACATTTTCTACCTGGTGTCCAATTTTGCACCTCTTGTTCTGAAGCGCCCTGTATAGAGAAGAGCAATTTATTACGTGCATTGCAAGCTACAGAGTAGTCTCGGAGGGTTAAAAGGTTCCCCGAGGAATTGAGCCCCAACTAACTGGCGGGTGATGGCGCTAGCTCGACAATAATAATAATAATTTTACGGAAACGTTTCTACCGGGGTCGCCAGCGTAACGCCAATGTGGACCCCCCCGGCGCTGGCCGGGAAAAACTCAGATATTCTGACAAAGGCAGATAACAGCAAGATACAAGAGACTCACGCATTATGACACGTCGCACTGGACATACAAGAAAAACAATTAGCGAGTAAATTTTGATGATGCACGGTTTGGGTTAGTGAAGGGTCGTACTTTTTAGGAGTTTGAGTAGTAGTAGTAACATGGGTTTGCTAGCGCTTCAGTTACTCAAACTATATTGCACCGAAGGTCACACAATTTAATTCGTATCTGACTCTTCCAGATAAGCACACAAGATAAACATTGCTATGATTTGAAACATCAAAATTATCTGAGCATCATGGTCATAATTACAACTCAAGATTACAAGTGTCTCCCCATTAAAGTTTGTACACAACACATTTCCTTCGAACGCACTGAGCAACCAAACCCCGTTGGGGGTTTCAGCTGCCCACCCATTTATGGCCGGACGCCTTACCCACGCTGAAACCCCCGAGGTATCAACGCAGCGCGCCCGGCCATATTACAGTTTCTTCATCTTTAAACTTCCAAAACGAAATCACGTCTGGCTATAAAGCCCTACAGCGCGGCTTCCCGTTAAATCTCTTCAAGTAGTACTACATGAAGAGATCCAGGTTAGGAGCCTGAACATTTCCCCGTATCAGATCATGTCGTAAGCATTTATTTTTTGAAGAAAGGTAATCAGCTGATCTACGGGCGCATTGTGGCAAAGTATATTGCTTATTGAATGTGGCCGGCTATCGTCGGAGAAGACTTCAAAACACTGTCGTCGTGTATCGCGCAGCGCGGCGCAGTCGATGAGAACGTGCTTCACGGTGAGGCGCGCCCCCAGGCACAAAGGGCAACCAGGCGGAGGCTCTTGTACCTCACTGTTCATGAGGTAGCTGTGGGTGAGGTAGGTGTGGCCGCTTCTGAGTCGATTAAGTACGACCTCCACTCGGCGTGGCAGTCTTCTTTTGGGCCATGATCCCGGTTCCAACTGGGCCTCGTGCATGAGGCTCCTCCGCTGGTGCCAGCCTTCCTTCCATTTGCTGTGGATTTCTTTCTCGAGAACCGTGAACCAGTCCCTATAAAATGTTGGGAATCGCTCTGGCGGGCGAAGTGCGGCCGCTTTTGCTAGACTATCGACGGTCTCGTTACCTCGAATCCCCACATGGCTGGGGATCCAGCAAAACTTGATGGTTTTACGATTCTGGGCAAGGTCGTGAATCTGGTGTTGGAGAAGGCGGGCATGAGGATGGTCCGTGCGTTTGTCGAGGAGAACTCGCAAAACACTCAGGGAATCACTAAAGATAATAAATTGGTCCTTAGGATGATCCCGAATGATCTGTAGTGCTAGATCAATGGCATACAGTTCCGCAGTGAATATAGTGGATACTTGGGGAAGTGAAATCTGTTTCTGAATGCTGCTACAGAATGCCGCAGCGCCAACGCCGTCGTTGCTCTTGGAGCCATCTGTGAAGACGGCAGTGTGACCTGGGTAATTTTCGCTTGCTAGTCGGTGGTATTCCTGGATGTATGTAGTTGGATGGGTTGTTTCTTTTTTTAGGGCTGTTAGTTCCAAGTTTATGTCGATGGCGACCGTATTCCATGTTGGGACGTCAAGGTTCAGTAGCCGGTACGAGAAAGCGGGTTTGATATAAGGGGGTTCGAGATTTAGGGATCCAATGTTATTGAGTGTGCGAATGGCAAATGAAGGCACAACTTTCTTATTTACGTACAATCTCCTGTCAATAGGAGGGATAGCAGAGTTAAAGGCTGGGTTACCTAAGTGGCTTTTCATTTTGAAATAATATTTTAAGGAAAGTAGTTGCCTTCGCAGGTTCAGCGGCATTTCACCCGTTAGAACTTGGAGGCTTGCGGCAGGTGTGGACTTGAAGGCTCCTGTAGCCAGACGCAAGCAGTCGTTGGCGACGGGATCCAAAAGCTTAAGGGTGGTGTTGGATGCTGATGCGTAGACAATGCATCCGTAGTCCATTATTGACCGAACAAAAAGTTTGTACATGTGGAGAAGAACGTGCTGATCCCCTCCCCAGTCATGGGAGGAGATAGATTTGAGCATAGCGCATCCTTTCTTGCATTTGGCTCTGATGTCGTTGATGTGTTTTTTCCATGTGAGTTTTGTGTCCCACGTGAGTCCAAGAAACTTGATTTCCTCTACAAACTCAATATCTTGATTTGCGATTTTTAGGGGTGGGGGCATCTGGATACCGGGCAACGTGGTGAAATGTACAGCTTTGGATTTTTCTGATGAGAAAGTGAAACCGTTCTTCAGAGTCCATCGTACGGCACGATCAATACATTCCTGGAGTTTAATTTTTATGACATTTAGATCACTGTGTCGATAGCCGAGCTGGAAGTCGTCCACAAACAGTGAGGCATGAAATCGTGGATCCTGAGGAATCAGAGAGGCAATACTATTGATCTTAATGGCAAAAAGAGTGACCGAGAGCACTGAACCTTGCGGGACGCCTTCTTCTTGCGGGAAGGGGTCGGACAAATAATTGTTGATTCTGACTCTAAAAGTTCGGTCGCGTAAGAATTCTTGGATGAACGAGGGGAGTCGTCCTCGTAGTTGCATTTGGTGGAGATCTCGCATTATTCCAAATTTCCACGTTGTATCGTAAGCTTTCGTTAGGTCGAAGAACACGCTTACGAAGTGTTCGTTGTGTACAAAAGCTCTCCTGATCGTAGTTTCGAGGCGCACTAGGTGGTCGGTTGTGGATCTACTTCGCCTACCGCCGCACTGGATGTTCGTGAGGCAGCCGTGCATGTCGCAGAAGTCCGAGAGTCTATTGCTGACCAGACGTTCCATTGTTTTACAGAGGCAACTGGTTAGTGCGATGGGTCTGTAGTTTTGGGGCGACTGTGGAGATTTATGCGGTTTCGGAAAGGGGATTATAATTGCCTCCCGCCAGCTGGGGGGGAAATATCCGTTCAGCCAAAATTTATTCATCATGGATAGTAGGCATTGCTTGCCGGCTTCGGGTAAGTGCTTCAACATCTGATAGGAGATTTGATCCGCTCCAGGCGAGGTGTCTTTGGTGTTATGAAGAGCCGTTTCTAATTCTGCTGCTGAGAACGATATGTTGTAAACTTCAGTGTTCGTAGATGAAAAATTTAAGCCTTCGTTTTGGACCTTTTCTCTTTCTCGTTGAAACTCGACGGGGTAGTTCGTAGCGCTGCTTGTATTGCTGAAGGCCATCGCTAGCTTGTTTGCTATTTGGGGCACGGTGGCATACGTAATATTATTTTCTTGCAAGATGGATATTTTTCGTTGGGGTTGGCCTTTTATTTTGCGAATATTTGCATATACGGCTGTTAGAGGTGTATTTCTGGTGAACGTATTAGCGAAACTTATCCACGCCTTCCGCTTTTCTTCACGTAAGAGGTTCCTGTGGATTGCTCGTGCTCTTTTCCAACGAAGAGCATTTTGCATCGATCTGGTCTGGCGGTACTTTTGGTATAGGCGTTCGCGGTTTCGTCGTGTTTCGGTCAATTTTGCGCTCCAATAGGGCTTTGGAAAGAAGGTTTTAATTTCAATGGTGGGTGTGCAATCCACAGCTACAGCCAGTATGGCATTAATAAAGGCTTGGAGGTGTTCTTCACAGTTAGTTTCCGGCGAGATTTCCAGCTCTTTCCACTTTGGGTGGTTCTCGTATGAGTGCCAATCTGCTTTTTTAGGCACCACACAGTTCTGCTAGGCTCGCTTTGTTGTGCGTTCATTAGCTGGATTAGGATCGGGCAGTGATCGCTGTCCTCAGGAGAGAGACAGGTAGACCATTCCAACTCCGCGTTCAGACGGGGAGAGGCTAGTGTTAGGTCTATGGCGGATTCTGAGTTATACGAAATTCTGGTTGGGGATCCTGTATTTAATAGAACGAGGTTCGACTGTTCTAGATATTGCTCAAGAATGCGCCCCCGAGTATCCGTGGTTCTGCATCCCCAAATTGTGCTGTAACTGTTGAAATCACCCATAATAATGCTTGGAGTAGGAAGTGGATTTTCTAGATCACGTAGTGCTTCTAGGGTAAGGCTATGATTTCTAGACGTGTACATTGAGACGACTGTGATCGGCCGACTAAGTTGGATGGTGGCTGCGATGACTTGAAACTGGGACGTCAAAACGTGTTCTCTGAATGGGACCGAGTTATGGATAAGCAGACCCACTCCTCCATGGGGGGTGAAGTTAAAGTGACCGTGTTTGATAAGAAGGGAGTATTGGGGTATAGAGAATGTGCAATTGTGCCATAGCTTGGTTTCCTGTAGCGCTACAACAGCTGGTCGGTGCTGGTGTATCAATTCCAGCAGTTCGTCTTTCTTGGCTCGAACTCCTTGACAGTTCCATTGGATAATTGAGGCTAGGTTGTTCATTGCTCGGATGTGGATGGATTTGTTTTATATTCGTTGAAAATTTCTTCGGTTTCTCTTCTGACTGCGGGATTGTTCTCGCTGGTTATTTCACAGTCGCTGAGAGCGGAATCGTAATTTGGGGTCATTTGTATCGTTGTAGTATAAAGTTCGCCAGTATCAGGATTCATACACACTGCCTCTGTTAGTTGTTTCTTTTCCGTTGGGCGCTCCTGATGTTCGGAGTTTTTCCGCTTTCTTCGCGTGCTACCGTCCACAGGTTTGACAGGGCTGTCAGCAGCGGCAGCGCTCGGAGGTTCCATTTCCCTCGGTGGGGTTTGGCTTGACGCTGTGTTGGCGGCGGTCGTCTGCACTGCACTGACGAAGGAGCGTCGATATTGAGGACATTCTGCATCCAATTTAGCTTTTGCTTGGGCTCTACTAAGTCTAAATTTGTGTTGTATTGTTACAACTTCTTGTTGGTATTTAAATTCGATGCATTTAAGGGTTCCGGTGAAATGATCTTGGCCGCAGTGGTGACATTCTATTTTTGAGCTGGTACATTCTGTGGCACTGTGATTGGCGTTATCACACCGAGCACAAATCGGGGTGTTGCTTGAGCACCACTTTTGGGTATGCCCGTATTCCAGGCATATTTTACAAAGCATCGGGCGTGGTACGTAGGCGTATACTTTGCTCTTTGATTGTTCGCCTGGCACTGTTAGATATTCTGGGAGGTCTCCACGGAAAGTTAGTAGCAATGGTTGGGCGAGTGGGTCCTTGGGTCGGATCCATGTTGCCTTGGTCACATCGTGGAGGTCGTGATCTTCTTTGAGTCCTTTGCGGAAGTTCTCAAAGTCTGTCAGGTCGTACTCGTATATGTAGACAAGTCCTTTGGCGGCATTGGGGTGGCAATATTCGGATATGGTGACAGGTATGTTATTGATTGACTTTATCTTGCGGACAGAGTCGCTCTGGCGTGAGTTGCAGATTTCGATTATAAAGGAATCGTTCCCCTTAGAAGAAATGCGTTTGGGTTTGGTCCCAAGTTCCCGTTGCAGGCTCTTCTCCAGTATCCACGGTGAGAGTTTGCGTTTTTCGGCAGCATCGATTTTGCAGAGAAAGTGCTCGGTGGAGGTTTTTGATGGTTTTTCAGAGTATTCGTCAGAGTTGTGGTAAAGTTGTCTTGCGCGACGGATGCCTACCTTGTGCTTGGCTTGAATTTCAACTATTTTCTGTTCTTCAATATGCTTAAGACACATTTTGCTTTTCACCGGGTGGGGACCGCGGCAATGGAGACATTTGGCTTGTACTTCCAGGCACTGATCGCTTGAGTGTCCCCCAGTGCCGCACTTTGCGCAGGTTGGTGGCCTGTTGCAGCGTTTTTTGGTGTGGCCATACAGCTGGCAGTTGGAGCAGTGCATCGGTTTGTCGATGTATGGATGAACTGGCGTGTCCGCGCGCTCACCTGGAATATATATATAGCTGGGGGGTGTTTCGGAGTTGAATTCGAGGATAAGGGCGCTAGTTTGTTCGCGTCTGGTCTTTATGAATGTAGCGTCAATGACGTTGCTGATGTTGTAAGCTTCCTTCAGCCCGGCCGCAAACTCGTCGAAGTCGCTCATGTTGTACTCGTTGATGTAGACGAGTCCTTTGGATTTGTTCAGTCTTGGGTGGACTATGACTTCGCAGGGCACGCTATTCACGCTAGTGATGGTCAGCATGGCTTGTCCCTGTTTATTATCCCTTGCTTCGAGTGTGAAACTATCTTTACCGCTGGTGGTAATTGACTTGGGAGGAAGTCCAGTAGCGTTTATGATGCTGGCCTTAATTGCGTAGGGATTTAGGTTGCGTTTAGTTTCTGGTTTAAATTTCATGCAATAAAAGCGCATGAATGTCGGTGTGGTTGGAAGTTCCATGAGGTCCAGGGGCACATATTTTCGCTTCCTGGTTGATCCAGGGGAACAGGTAGGTTTTTGTTTTCCCTCTGAAGGGGGTGTTAATTTATCAATGATGTCCGCCAGTTTGCTCACAGCCAGTTCCACTTTTTTGATTCTCTCCTCCGTAGATGTTTCCATTGTTGCTGGGTCGCCACTCTGAACATCCCGGACGTCTCCGCCACATCCCATCTCACCCAGACTCCGCATCAGCCTGCTCACACTCCTCTCCACCTCGCTCACCCGCTCGGACGTGGTTAGCTCGACCGCTGCACCCACGGCCGTCCCCCCGGCCACAGCCTCACGACGTTCCGCCTGAATTCTTCCACCGTTATTGCTGGTAGGCTCGATTGTTTCCTTATTGATTGGAGTCCTGATTGACTTAATGGGGTTAGGCAAAGTCTCTCGTTTTTCTGTCGTTCCCTGGTCCGGCCTGCGCTCGCTCCCCGCGCGCTTACCTCCGGACCGCGAGCCTCTCGCTCCTCTGGGCATGATGCCCGACCCCAGAGGCCGTCGGCCTCCGGGATCAGGGTTGGCGTTTTTACTCTTAATTTTAGGCTTTAGAACAAGATCAAAACTACAAATTTAACACAAAATTGGAACAATACACGATTTAGTAGGTTATGCAACCTAGTTATTCACCTTACACTAACGAACGCGTAGCAAACCAAAAATGAAAAAGAAATTCAAAACCTAGAGCACCGAGGTGCCCTAGGCGCCCCCCGCGTTGGTTCCACCCACAATAATTCTGATTGGCGATAAACTATTACAATAATCAAGTCGCTATCCCAGTACAACAGGTTGTACAGATGACAGTAGTCGTAGTGGGTGTACTAACGGCACCACCACGAGAAGGTGCGGGTGGGCTGGATACCCGCACCTGAGCACGGGTAACCTCTATCAAATCCTTGTCTGTTTTTCTTTTTTGTTCCCTAAACCACAAAAAGAAAGTTGCACATCAAATAACCGTAAGAAAATATTTCGAGTTCGATGCCAGTAAAACGTGGTAAAGGGAACAGTGAAAATTCCCTTAGCTCGACAAGCGCTCACTACCAAACTTCCCTGTACTTAAACAAGACGAGAAGTTCTACGCTCAAACTTCACTGCGCGCGATGTAAAATGTTAACGATTTTTTTCAAACGTTTCAAGGTGAAAAAAAGGAACTTGAACTAAAGTTAGTTATTTTCATCATTTTACACTTCATTTCACACGAACATAAATTTCGGACATAATAACCGTGAAATCCATGTTCATTCTGAGTGCAAGGACGTATACAGTGTGTATAAGTTTCGCACAAACGTAACAAAAAAAAATAAGAATCAGTTTCCCATCTGTAACAAGAGAGTCCCAAAGACTAGAAAATTAATATCTTTCAAGGATCGTTTACTAGGTGAAATTCAAGATCAGTGACTTTGGAAAACAATTCGCTTAAACGCTTAAAAAAAACTGAAGCTTGTGCCCATGGTGAGATGAAACAAGGGTTACCAAATCGAAGACATAGAGCTTCAGGAAACTTACATGCTTGTCAATAAAATCTGATAAAAAAAAATGTTTCAAAGAGTAAAGAGAAACACTAGGGTATGGTACCATACATGATGCTTTTATTAATAATTATAATCCTTCCTCTGTAGGAAGAGTAGTAAATTATATGAAATAGGCAGGCATACCACACCCCTGATTGTTTAGCCACCTCACTGAAGTGCGAGAAGCAGCACGACGTGAAGTACATCACACAAACTTCGCCACTCTCACAATAGCAAGTCTCACTGTTTTGTTGCGATTCTCTGTGCGAGTAGACTCCATACAATGGCAAATTGAAAGATGAGACGCGACACATTCAGTTCAATACATAAACTTTGTACTTTTTTTATTTCGGGGATGGGCAGTAACACATACCTATTGGAGGCTTTGTTACTGAAGTTCAGATGAGAGAATTTTACCGGCTAAGAAGCTCAATTTGAGGAAAGTACCTAGAAAAAAGATACAGATGACTATATTCAATCAGTAAAGTTCGACTTCATGCTATCAGCAGTCGATACGGATATATATCGACCATCTATATTACCCGCCCTTATGATGTCTACTACAGCAATAATTGAACTTAACATTTATGACCAATTATGACAATTATGTTGCACACCCACCCGTGACGCAATCAGAGCGTAGTCTGAGACAAATTTTAAGCGAATCATGCAGCAAGCAAAAATCGGTCGCTTGACACCCTCGCTGCAGCTCCTTTGTAGCTTTCCAGCCTCCCTTGCAGCACTGCCAGCATCTGCAAGTCACAAAATTAAGTAAACTAAAGAATTACACAAAACTGAATAAATAAGTCAACTTTGAAATTCACCGTCCAAGTAGGGTAACGTAACTATTTATCGACTGAATTGCGAGTCCTCACTTCAATCAAAACCATTTATAAAATCGATCCTTACTGACTAGGACTGCAATGGACAAAGAAAAAGTTACCCAACTTCGTGGGCCATAAACTGAAAGATAATATTCAACAAGGACCAAGTAATAAATCATGAAAAAGCTTAAAGTAACCGGATGATTCCACGAGATTTTCATTTAGTGCAGGTTACAGTAGTCACAAAACGAGAATGATAGTACATGAAGAAACCGAGCAAAATGAAGAACACACGATTAAGACGCAATGAAAATGTTAGATTGTCTTGCTTACAATATTAGGTATAAGCTGCAGTGTTCACATCACAGCAGACATTGGTAGGGCCTTACACACCTGGTGGTGGTGGTGGTGGTGGTAGGATGCTGGAAGAATCAAGGCGCAGTCATACCTCACCTAACGAAATGAATTCGTCCCAGAAGTGATTTCATAATGTGATTTTTTCGTACGTAGAGTCGCTTTTTACATGCAAAAACCTGATCTGCTCCAAGGCCCCACTACTATCCCCTAAACACTTTAAAAAGTTATAGCAGTGTACCAATTTTGTGTGGAATTTGTGTTGAAATTGAAATAAAATGATTTACTAAAGCAATAAAATGAAGAAGACATGCAAATCATTTACCATTTACTTTATCGCGCCACTTTCACAACCAAACTCTGTGTGCTACAAGTGTATTTCGTTTCAGGGGATTTGGGCGGCTGCAAAGCCAAGTGAGAATTATTTGAATTTTTGACATTTCGCACTTCGCAACTTCAAATTTTTCTCGTATTCAGGGAAATTTTACGTAAAGGCGTTTCGTAACTCGGGTTATTCGTTATTTTGGTCTTTCATAAGGTGAGGGATGACTGTAATTACCTCGGGGAATTTTGGTCTTTCATAAGGTGAGGGATGACTGTAATTACCTCGGGTAATTTTGGTCTTTCATAAGGTGAGGGATGACTGTAATTACCTCGGGTAATTTTGGTCTTTCATAAGGTGAGGGATGACTGTAATTACCTCGGGTAATTTCGGTCTTTCATAAGGTGAGGGATGACTGTAATTACCTCGGGTAATTTTGGTCTTTCATAAGGTGAGGGATGACTGTAATTACCTCGGGTAATTTTGGTCTTTCATAAGGTGAGGGATGACTGTAATTACCTCGGGTAATTTTGGTCTTTCATAAGGTGAGGGATGACTGTAATTACCTCGGGTAATTTTAGCTCAAGATAATAATAAAAAATATCACGCGTAAGATAAAAAGAATAACTAACATAAAAAATACATTTTTAATTATTTCTCTTTCATGGGAAACGTTTCGGAATGTTATAATTCCATCTTCAGTGCTGAAAAACATATGAAAAGGTCAAAAAACTCAAAATACAACAAAGTTCAAAACATACGTAAACAAACATCTCTGAAGCCCAAATCCTACTTCTCATTCAACTATAGAAACATGATCATTCTTATTGGCTCATTCACCCACCCTTTTACCAGTACATATATTCATACATTTACACATGGGAACTTGACACACAGACGCGCGTAAACACTACAACATACACACATACAGAAATATGTCAGTAGGTTGACGCAATGTTCAGTTTAACCACATTCAAGTTTTTATTTAAGTCAGGCTTATGAGTAGATATGAATAAAGGTTCTAAAATGCGAAGATCTTGTTCGTTGTTTGCGGTACAGAGTGAAGAATTTTTTTGTTCTGAAAGGATGATTAAAAGGATGAGCGGAAGAACTGCCTCGCACTGATAAGGAAACTACTGTTTGTTGTAGCGCCACAACGTAACAACTATCGTGAAAGTGTGTAACACATATGGATTGTTATATTACAGTGATTTTGGTACGCAATTCAAACTAGGATCCTTAGTCAATCAACTTAATACATTATTGGATTTCTTTGGTGTCAACTACTAAGGACATCTTATGGTAGTAAACTTCAGCTGAGGTACCTCATGTATGAACACCATCTGCTCTAACAGCCTTAAATTCTCATTTTTATCTCAAGTAATCATCACTTCAAATTTAATTAAGTTCATTTGAGTATCATCTCTAACGATAAATAATTTTTTCAATCTACGTGTTGTTCTCATTCCCCACCTAAACTTAGCGAGTCCCTACTCTTGAGCGTACTGATACTCTGGCAGGCGTTACACACCTGGCGGTAGTGAGGATAGTGGGTGTTGGACTGCAGCTCTAGGAGGAGGTGGTCCAGGGCGGAGTAGGGCAGCCAGACCGGAGCTCCAGCGCTGTGCAAGGCTCCGCTCACGCCAAACTGAACAAGAACGACAAGCATCAGTTGACGAAGGACACATCTAGGATGTTTGACAACACATGGGGAGTAGAAAACTGTTTCCTATTAAAAACGAAAATTCAATGATTTAACATTATTATCATGTTAGTTTAAGACTAGCAAATGTAATGCAATCTCAAAGAGTAAGGATCATTTAGTAAAGACTGTAAAAAATAGAGAATATTTACACACGCTTGTGTTTTCAAACCAGACACCCTGCACATAGGTACAGCACGTTTTAATTAAAAGACGAATAGGAGATGGCAGAGAAGGCATAGACTTGAAAGATACCAAATGGGAACAAAAGATTCAACTTCCGGAGACCCATGTATAGCGGAGATTGTCTAAAAGTATCCCCGTGTGTCAGCCTTCATTGCAAATCTTGCCAACCCAAACTCATCGCCCATCCCATGCTACTTGAGCCGAGATGAAATGAAAATAACAGACCAAGAAACTTTAGCAGGAGATCCGTGGCACTGTGTGAGAGAGAAATATAAACGAAAAAGAGAGCGTATCTAATAACTTACATAAACCAAAAATTGATTACAGTCATACCATACATAACTTACAAAAGACCAAACTAACCAATAATTCAACTTACAAAACGCCTTTCATTAAAATTTTTGTCACTGAATACGAAAGAAAATTCAAGTTATGAAATGCGATATCTCAAAATTTTAAATAAGTTACGCTGGGCTACGCAGCCACCCGAATCCCCGGAAACGTAAATACACTTGTAGCATCCTGTCCTTAGTTTTGAAATTGGCACAATAGAGTTGCTCCACCATTGGCTATCTCCCAACTGGCCTCCTTCACCACTCACCACAAACTTCACATTGTCTAATATATAACATTATTTTACTTTCAACACATATTTCAAACAAAATTGGTATGCTTTTATAATTTTTAATGGTTTAGGGTGTAGTATTGGGGGGCATGGAATGTATCATGCCTCTTACATGTAAAATGCGACTTTACTTACGAAAAAAATCATGTTACAAAACCGCTTCAAAACGAATAATTTCGTTTAGCGAGATGCGACCGTACCGATAAATTTGGCGTTTCTCAGGAGGGTATTTTGGGTTACCACTGAGGAGTGCTAGTTCTCCTCGCAAGGGGTCTGACGAGGTCAGATATAATCTGCAAACTCCCTTTACTGTAGCTCAGGTAACCTACATACGTATTTCCGAGGAGCACTAAGTCACCTAGATGGAAGTACCACAGGGTACATCGCTCTGGCGTGAGAACACATTCAACTGGCATTAGGAACACCAAAGTATTTTTAGTGGTATCAAATTGCGTGCCTTCACACATGTGCATCTCCGACAAAATAAACGGGTTGGTGATGCAAAATTTCATGCTTCTAGAGTCTAATTTCACAATACTGGTAGATGAACTGATTCTCTCCAGCCCCATGCCATCATTCTGCACAAGTACCAACACTCACACCTCACCAGCACCCCACACACCGCACCTCACCAGCACCTCAAACTACCACACCTCACCAGCACCCCACACCACCACACCTCACCAGCACCCCACACCACACCACCACACCTCACCAGCACCCCACACCACACCACCACACCTCACCAGCACCCCACACCACACCACCACACCTCACCAGCACCCCACACCACACCACCACACCTCACCAGCACCCCACACCACACCACCACACCTCACCAGCACCCCACACCACACCACCACACCTCACCAGCACCCCACACCACACCTCACCAGCACCCCACACCACACCTCACCAGCACCCCACACCACATCACCACACCTGACAGCACCCCACACCTCACCTCGTCAACACCCCGGCCTAAAGTGAGGGCATCCAATAGCCTCACGGCGAGTTGAGCAGAGGCGTCCAGAAGACCGTGCCGTAGAAGTAGCGACAGCAGCCCACCGCAGTCTCGTCGCTGCAAAGAGTTCAGCGGTTATGGCTTGATGAATTACTTTAACCTCCTTAACCACAACAAAGGTGCTCTCAAAAAAGAAAACCACTATTTACTATAGAATTAAGACTTAATGTGGAACTTATGCACGAAATGTGTCCCCACACTCAGCTTACAGTAACAGTAGATTTGAAAAGAGCTTATGCAACAAGATGAGCTGAAAAAATAAGGGAGAACTACAAAAAAGTAGAAAAGCAGTTAACCGAAAAAGATGATCTTCAACAAAACAAAAAATAAATTCTGCTTCAACAACAGGAAGGTCTACTTATCCCTCAGTTTGTAATCTCACATCTTCCTCTTGGGAGCACTACTTCCTATTGGTACATTAGTTGAACCACCCCTACGCATCTCATCTATAAGAAGTTCAATTTGCCCATACCTGCAACCCGTCAATACTTTTAGGTCTATACAAAATGATTAGAATAACCACACTTCTACATGACCTTTTCTAACTTATCAAAATTTCGTAATACTACTAGCCTAGGACCTTTGACTAAAAAATCACTTCTCCAGACCTTCAGTACTGGGTGTGTGTGATGATAAAAGTACTCTGAAACTTAAGAGATCTCACTTCTTCCATTAACACTTCACTGATCCCCACATTCATACTTCGACATCGTCTCAGCTTGAACACTTGACCATCATCCAAATGGGCCATCACACCAATGTTCTGCAATTGCTAATCAATCCCAAATCAGAAAAAAATAAAATAAAATTTTTCATTTGAATCGTCAGCGCAGTATCATAAGTAAAGAATAACTTATTAGATTACAAGTAAAGGTGAACACAGGTGTTATCTATTCCAATATAAAATTAGTGCAGAAAAATTCGACTGCCACTACAAATTCTACAAAGAATGAACATCACTTCTATCTCGTTCAGAACATATAAGCGGCCCTTCAAAACATGGCATCCAGCATTTTCAATATTGGATACTAGCTATGAGAAAACCAACACAAATGCACGACTTCGTTACAAATGCGCATGATAATACAATGAGCCAGTGTTGCCCCATTTGAGTCAGGCATCGAACAAATCCATATTCAATTGGTAATACAGTCTTCTCGTCGTCATTTATTAAGCAGAGCTAGTGAGCAGGCCCTGTAAGAGGCTACTGAGGCATTGCTCACACAAAACTTTATTGGGAGGACACCAGCAACACAAAGCAAGCAATACAAACAAGTACCGAGTAAGAGAGAAGCAGCCAAGGAGGCAGGTCGTGATTCAGGTCCAGTATGGCAGAGGAAGCTGTGTGATGCAGGTCGCTCTGCTTCCCGGTTTTGCCATCCAACAGCCCTCGCAGCAAATCCCACCAACCTCCGTTTACATCTGAAGAAGTAAACCGATAAAACAATGGCTGAGGATAGCCTCTAACTGTGGTCAGACATTGACACTCAATTTACTCCAACGATAGTCACTGCAGTCAATATCGTTAGTGATGCGTGAGGTAAGAAAAAATGGTGAAAGTTAAATGGTAAATGGAAGATTAGATTATTAGTTAGTTTAAGCCTCCCTATCCGCAACAAAGGCGATCCAAAGAGAGGAAGGAAGAAGGCACCATTTAGTATGCAGAAAGGGCATAGAAACAGTATGATGAGAAAGAAAAAGTTCATGAAACGAGATCAAAGTTGAAGAAGAAAGTGGTAGGTGCTGAAAAACAGGACAGCAGTGAACCGAAAAAAGAGGGTCCGTAACAAAGCAAAATCCTATTCTATTTCAACAAAAAAGATACCTACCTAACCTTTAGCTCAGGCCCTCACATTGTCCCCCTGGGCGCGCTAATTCCCATGGATACGAAAGTTTTATCCCCCTCAGGGGAAATGGTGAATGGAAATGAAGTGTAGAAAAGAAAACATTTATTTTGGGTCTTGCAAAGCCAACAAAAAATTCAACTAGATAACTAGAAAATAAACCCTAAAGGCATATGTTTGTGGGACAATAAAATGGGCTTTTTATTTGTTCACCTAATCTTTTGAGAAAAATCCTCTGGCCAAACAGAAACTGTCATGCGATAAGTTACTTCAACAACGAAGATAAAATTTACTCTGATGCGCAATGCATATCTAGGTTAGCTAATTATCTATGGACAACAGTTAACTAACCACTAACGGATAAAATCTGAAGAGGCACTGCACAGAAGCAACTCATCAATCACACACCACTTACCATTCACATGACGCTAAGCAACAAGAATGGATCAGACACTGAAGACGCGGCAAGCCACGGTACAGCAGAGGATAAAGTCCCAAGCAACAATTAGGCAAGTCACAAGTCCCCACTGAACATGGGGATGAGTAAAAATTGAGTTGCCCCCTAACTACAGAGCAATAATACCCAAAGCACTTGCCAATGAGCAACAGGACATTAAGCTTAAATTAAGGAAATGTTGAGCTAGGTCAGCCATTTATGGTAGTATGAGCAAGCTCAGTAGGTATTTTAGAGCATGAAACTCACTAGTAACGTTGTTGAGCTTAAGCCAGGCCGCGTTTTGCTGTTTGTCAGCAGCGAGGTCCGCGGAGACGCAAGCAGCGGCGAGGGAAGCAGCTACGGGACGCTGGCTGCGCCCGAAGCTTGCGCTCAGTTTGATGGCGACCCTGTAGAGGCGGCCGTGGCACAGCAGGGAGATGAGAGAGTCCGCGCCTTCTGTCGTGCCCATACCTGTAATTATTATTGCGGGACAAATCCCTCACAGAGCTGAAAAAATCTTATTTCAAATTGACGACAATTCCACACCAATCATTGAGTTTTAAGCACAATGAAGCTTCAATAACCCTCATTTGGTTTCTTTTAGATGTATCTACTACTACTGTTCTAATTTGAGTTAACAATTTCCCTACCTTACTAATTGCATACCTTACTTAAATCGGTCATTGACTCACTGCTTTATCAACTTTAGTCTGTCCAGTAACTTTGTTTCACTTACGACATTATTAAACAATCTTTGACACTAGGACGCCGTAGTTAAGTGAAATGCGTAAAAAAACATAAAATTAAGAAAGTTCATGAGTTCCCTGATACGCAGCTACTCAGTGGATAAAATGGTTTGTAGAGCTTTTTAACAAAAACTTTTATTCCATTACAGAACCCCAACCTTGCAGCGCGCTTGCACACTGACAAAATAACACTTCAACCATTTTTCCTGAGAAGCCATTCAATCACCTAGAGTAGAGTACATCAACTCAAAACAAAGGCCATCACAATATATCTGAACATAGAATCCGTTGAACAACTGTACCAGCACTATGTTTACCCACCGATGCTGCTAGAAGTGCCCAGTTTGGCGAGACTCAGTCGGGCGTGAAGCAGCTCAAACTCTTTGTCAATGAGGGGTAGCTCAAGTACCTCGACTGTCATAGAGCCCTTTTGGCGGCGACCCGATGCGCCTGCGCTGCTGCCTGCAGTAAAAACATGCAGGTTAGCTATCGATTGTTTGTCTCTAAAGGCCAATTAATTAAGAGCAAATAGAACTTTTACATTACGTAGAAATTAGCTTTTGCATAACTTCAAAACCTTACAGTTAGAAAACATAGCAAACGCAAGTGAAACAATACCACTTATTCTTATGTTTCTGTATTATCATAGACACATAATTAAATATAAATCAGGTACTCTGAAAACATGTGTGAAAAACACAAACAAGTTGAGCTTTGATCTATGATTTGAAACAAGGTTATCGAGAAGCACAGAGTTGTAGTAACCTATGAGCGGTCGCTTAGGAGTGGTAGGGGAGCTGGGCGGCTTGTCTGACTGGGCAGATGTGGAGTTGGGGCGCAGAATCCAGGCCTGGTGTGAGGGCAGCAGCTTGAGGCAGTTGGTGCACGCGAGGTAGCACTTGAGCTGCAGCTTCAGCGCTGCCTCAGACCCAGCCTCGGGGGCGCCGCTCAGGCGCACAGCGCACTCGTACATCGCGCTAGCAGCTGCACAACACAATCATTAAAATAAATAATATGAGCTCGGATATAAATCAGCGTAAATGAACCACAAAAAAACTTGATTTAAACACTTTTCCACATACTATGAACATTTTTTGTCTTGAACATGTCAAATTACTGTAAGAACACCCCTAAGCACTGTTGAGAGAAAATTCTTTAAAAGTGCGGTGCATTTTACCCGCTAGCAAACATCAGCACACGCGCATACTGACCTCTCTTGTAGTTGTGCTGGTGGAGGTGGAAGGCGTAGAGAAGATGGTATAGTAGTTGCTGAGCAGCACGTCGGAGGAGCGCGCTCTGTTCTCTAGAATGGTGACCACATCGCTGGTCAGGTGACCATACTGGTAACTCATTAAGGTGTTCAGGCACCTGCAACACGCAGTCAATACGTTTAGCAACAGGAAACAAAAACAAATGTATATCGATTTCGTATCTGCGTCAGTAAGTTAGATTAGATTATTAGTTAGTTTAAGCCTCCCCATCCACAACAACGGCGATCTAAAGAGGAAGGAAGAAGGCGCCATTTAGTATGGAGTTCAGGAAACGCAGAATCTATGCAGAAAGGGCACAGAAACAGTATGATGAGAAAGAAGTTCATGAAACAAGATCATAGCTGAAGAAGAAAGTAGTAGGTGCCGAAAAAACAGGGCAGCAGTGAACCAAAAAAGATGGTTCGTAACACAACAAACGCATTTTACTTCAGCAAAAAGAAGGCCTACCTAACTTTCAGCTTGGGCCCTCACATTGTCCACCTGGGAGTGCTCATTCCCATAGATACAATAGTTTTATCCCCTGAGGGGTGCGCCAGTAAGAGTGTAACAATGAACCAATGGAAGAAATATTTCTCTACTGGGGAGAATGAACCCTAAAACAAGTCAAAAATAAATATTTTACCAAATGAGAGCTAGATCATCATTGACTAAGGAGTAGAAATGGAGTGCGAAGTACTTGGTACGTTGGGGAAGAGAAGAGAAATCTCTAATTTTTGCGATGAAATTCAAGAGAAGTCTGAAGGTCTCAGTCACTAGTTCAACGAAAACGCGAATCCAAGTTATTTTGTTTGGTGCAAATAACGCTTCACCCATCTCCTAATGTGGCCAAATAACATGAAAAATTTCATTCAAATTCAACTTTCTCACGACTCGGCCACAAATAACTGAATTCAAAGTAATGGATGGAAGTTATTGTTACCTTGATATATCAGCTTTAGACACTCTCGCCACAACAAAGGCGACCTCAAGAAAGTAAAGAGAAGGGAACATTTAGTTCGGTCTATGGAAAACAGAGACTCTACGCACACAATGTGTTCTCAAACAGGATACTCGTTGCATAGAAACAATGAGTTAAAAAGATATTAAGAAAAGATCGTAGAAAAGAGATAACATAGAAAGCATGAAAACTGAAGGAAGTGAAGTGGGCACGAAATATCGAAGTCCTGAGGGCCTACCAATCACTGAGGTAACTCAAAAGTCCCTCCCCTAGGAGCGCCAGTCCAAGCGCCTGGGATAGACAAACTAGAGATGGTAATTCTTCCTGTTCATTGTTATTCAAGAGCTTCGTCACAAGCCATCCGTGAAAATATTGAAGCGCTCGGCAATAATGGGGTTTTATTCACACATTTATCTCCACATTGCTCACAACTTGTTTTACCTGATTCTGTTCTTACTCCCTTTGTTTGCTCTCTAGTGCTCCTTACTTAACATATCACTGAATTACTCAGACTGGTTGCCAGCAAGAAGAAAAAGCCTCAAACCATTTTAGACATTCTGAGAGTAGGTTTCAAAAGCGTACAGTAAATTATCAACTAACCATTAGAAATGGAACATCGCATCAGCGTTGTAGCGCAATTGCATGTACTATCATACAAATTACACTAAAATGAAAGCAACGCCCACCTCATGATAAAATTTTGAACGATGTTAACGCCACACAAGATTATGACAGAAGTAAGCCTGTTCTAAATCAAATTTGAAGGAAATTTTTGAGCTCGAAAATCCTCGTGTTTTCTGAAACGATGTTGGAAGCTGGGCAATCCCTGAAGAATGCTTCCGAGTCGTCTTCATCAGGCGCCAAATGAAGAGGTTCACTTTGTTCAACACCCCAGACCATAATAAAGCCCAGATCACCGCTCAGTTGACGTATCAAGTAACCCCTCGCGTTAGAGGTGAGCAATACATGAGAAGGGCCCAGCTCACCCAGTGTTGTGGAGGTGGACGAGCAGCTGCCTGAGACAGGCATGCCGGGCTGCTGAGTCTGGATTGGCAAGCAAGGCAGTGAAGGCTTCATTGTGATGTCCCAGCGCGAGGTGATGCTTGAACAGGACTGAGTAGAGCTGCGCTAGCTGGGCAGGGTCGTGCTGTCCTATACACAAGGCACTCGTAGCAAGACGCAAGGCCAGCACTGGCTCCTGGAAAGCCTCAAAAAGGCGCACGAGGCGCAGAGTGTAGTGAAGGCCAGCTGCATCTCCCCCGCCTCCGACTCTGACAGCCAGCAGCTCTTCAGATGAGCAGCCTTCCCCCGCCTCCTGCAGCACACGGGCTGCCTTCAGGTGCTGCCCCTGCAGCAGCAGGCAAACACCCAGCAGGAAGTGGCGGCTGCACAGGCTCCACTCGCACCAGCCGCTAACCTTTACGTTGAGAAGACATGTGGTCATTATTTTCCAATAAAATAAAAATTCGACAAATACCTAGCCTCCGAAGTTGAGCATGCCTAAAATCTGTGTAGTACACGTGTTTTGTACTTATGAACAAGTAGTAGATAGCATGAATGAACAAGAACTATGTACATACGAATGCAGTACATTGAAGAAATGAGCAAGTAGACATGAAAATAAAGCCAAAGCGTAGATTGTAGAACTAGATTACATAAATTAGTTCAAGCCTGCACAACCATAACAAAGGTTTTCTAAAGATAGGAAGGACAAAGGCATCATTTAATAAAGAGATGAACCAACGGGGAATTTACGCAAAAAATATGTTCATACACAAGATCCCCTTACCCCTTACGTGTAGGGGGTAGCAGGTTTGGAACAGGGAATTAATTCGTCAAACACACTCAAAGATAATGAAGAAAGTAGTACATGCTGAAAAACAGGGCACCAGTAGACCAAAAAAGATTATCTATAGCAAAATAAAAACCTGTTTTCAATTTTAACAAAAGAAACGCCTACCTAGCCTTTAGTACAGAACTTCATACCTAATCCTGGGAGTGCTAAATCCCATTGACACGATGGTGGGAAAATTTAGCAATAAAATTACGAAGCCCTTTGTTAATGTTACGATTCTAACTAACAAGTATTCATAAATAGCATACATACATACATACATATACCAGGCTTCACCTCTCTATGCGAGGTAGCCGACAGCAGGCCACAATCACCACACTTAGTCACTAGGAGGCGAGAGAGGCAGCACTGGCCGCACCTGAACTGCCAGGATCAGCAGCAGCCCAGCACAACCACCTTCCACAGTCAGGCCCGACAGCCACAGCTGGTTTACCCCGACCGCTTCATTGAGTGCAGCCCCTCCCCCCGCACAGGACAGGTCAACCCCATCACACGCGGGCAGGCTTCCAGTACCGCGTCAAAAATGATATTACCTTCTTATGCACTGCCCCCACTCACTTCTGTCCGCAGTCATCCCTCTCGCCACGTCCACAGTCAGACCCCTCTCATACAAAGCACGTTTCACCCCATCCATCCAACTCATCCGTGGTCTACCTCGCGCTCTAAGACCACTCACTTCCGACATATAAATCTTTTCCACCAGCCGCTCAACATTCAATCTTTCAACATGCCCAAACCATCCAAGCACTCTTTCATCCACCCGCCTGCTCAACTTTTTGCTAACACCCATCTGTCCCCTAACCAACTCATTCCTGATCCTATCTCTTCTTGTTACTCCATACATGCTCCTCAAACACTTCATCTCAAACACATCCAACTTCCTCCTCTCAGCTGCTCTCCAACCCCAGGACTCTGCTCCATACAGCAAAACTGGCACGATCAAGCTTTCATACAGTCCCCTCTTAGCATTCAAACTCAATCTCCTGCATTCTAAAACTTTTCTCATTGCACCCAATGTCTTACAGCCTTCACTCACTCGATGTATCACTTCTACTTCCACACTATCCTTAACAGCCACATCCGACCCGAGGTACCATAAATACAAAACCTTCTTAAGAACAGGAATAACAAACGACAGGAATTTTATTCAGAAAACGGTTCCAATCAGGGGCTGTCCAGGAATAAAAATTATGCTGAAATGCTTTTGAAACTACTTGATGCTTTAACAGAGCTAAACAAAATTCTCCTAATAAACAGAGGTAGACAGGAAGATCAACTTTCCAGGCATCAGTATGAAAAACTGAAATTTCATTTGATATAAATCTGTATTAAAAAAACACTGATACTGAACTGGGACTAAAATTTAGATGTGCAGAAATTTTTAATTTAAATGTAACTATATTTCAAAAATTGTTGATAGGACTCTTAAAATTTTCACTCGTAGCAACCCATTTGCTTTAGGAAAAGGATACTAACGGCGTTACTTGTACTTCTCTTCCATTAGAGAAGTCTGAAGAACTTATGAAAGCTAATTATTCCTCTGTCCAGTTCGTCATTTTGGCGGCAGTTTCAAAGCAGGATGAATTTTACTGTGTCCTCTGATTCTTACTTTGACAGTTGCATCACGAATACATAGGTACAAAATAAAAGATATAAATCTCTGGATTCTAATGCCATTTTGTTTTCAAAAATCAGTTCATTGTATCAAAAGTTATAAGAGATTTTTTCGGGTCCTGTATTTAAAGAAGACCCTGTATATGTGGAGTCGGGCTTGAGGTGGAGGCTGAAATTGTTGGTTGCACAGGGTAGGATAGTCCATCTCACACAACTGCTCTTGGCTGATAATACTGTGTTAGTGGCTGAGTCTGAGGAAAAAATGTGAAGACTGGTACAAGAGTTTAAAAGTGTCATAGGAGGAAATTCCGAATTACAGTAAATAAGAGTAACGTTATGAAGCGTTCGAGGGAGGGATTGTAGGAGAAATGAATGCAAGCTTGAATGAAGGTGATATATGATGCGAGTTGTTTTGAGCATGAGGAAGAGCGTGTGGCCGCCAATGATAAATTAGACGAGGGAGGGAGAACTATCGTAAGAAGATGGAATCTAGCGTGAGGAGTTTCAAAGACGGTTATGAGAAATTACTGCTCAAGCAAGAATGTAAAAAGAAGTTGTATGAAATAGTTATCGTGCCAAGAATGTTTTATGGTGCAGCGATGAGGGGCTTGAAAATAGCCAAAAGGAGTTAGGTAAATATGTTAGAAATGAGAGGTGTGAGGAATGTGACTTGAGTGACACTGTGGGATAGGCTAACGAATGAGGAAGTGAAGATTGAGACGAGCTAGAATAGATCCGTCACAAAGAGTGGACTGCTGCCAGTTATATTGTTTAGTGAATTTCATCTTCGTTTTTTTTACAGTACATAATATGAAACAGAGAAGTGGCAATATTTGCAAGCAAATTATAGTCAGTGAATGAGTTCGTTAAAAAGCACATTAAGCATATGCACACAAACAAAAGATGGGCAATATGACGGAATGTAGCGCAAATTTGACTTCACCATGACTTCAAAATGCAAGCACCTTCTCTCACATAGACCGACACAAGAAACTAAAACCAGACCCAAAGCTGCAGAGTGCCGTTCCCACAGATGCAGGTCATACGCTGCTGCTCAGTGAGTGGCACAGGCCCAGAGCACTCACTTGTCTGATGTAGTGGAGAGCAGCGCCGCTCTGCCCACAGAAGAGCAGGGCCTCCAGCAATGCCGTGCTGCCACTGCGGTCCTGCAGAGGCCAGGCGTCGCGGGCACAGCTCCTGACAGCGCTCATCACGGAGCTGATCCACGGCCCCTCCTGGTTGAGGCTAGAGGCGCCCTGCTGCAGGATGGCGCAGATGGCAGTCGACGGCAGCGGCGCGCCCGTCGGTAATGGAGCTGCCCAAAACGATACCTCATAAGATGGTATTTCTTGTTTGTACAAATAGCTCACTTGGATCTTGACGAATCCTAACCAATTCTAGTCCCGTTCAGAGAGTGGGTAAGTTTACTTGAGCCAATGGTAGTTTTCCATCACACGAATGAGGTGTGACAAAATAATTCTTTTTGTTATATTAAAGCAATGACTTTATTAACATTGAAGTGAATTAGAAACACCACACAGCAAACAGCGCCACTGAAATAGCCCACGAATACGATGGAGATTTTCAGTCTACTTTTCATTGAAAGACTTTATAGCAATGCTGGCTGAAGTAAACTTTACGATGAATTTTCTTCAACAGCTGCCACTAAGAGCACAGATTTCTAGGTTATTGACAGAAGCAGCTAAATAGAACTGGTGCAGCAACCCAAACTCATGTATCATCAAAAATTATGAGTTCTATATGCCTGTTGGTCGTGACATCAATTATCTGCTGGGAGGCTGGCAATAAGTTTTTTCCTGTAGGGATCTGTCCCTGGACATGAGGCAACAACTGAGGAGACAAGACAAATCAAAGGCAGACGAAAATGAGACATGACGAGGTCTGCGCTCCGCTGAATGATGCATGTGTGATGTCTTACCACCCACTGATGACTGTGGACACAGAATGCAAGTAAAATGATCAGAAAGATGCTAATAAAACAATTAAACTTGATATAACTACTTCAACTTATTTTTTTATACATCACTGAACAACACGTATTCAAGTAATTACATAATTTTGGGGCCAATTTGGGAGTTCCTTAAACGTTACCAGACATATTTTGGAAATGAATAGCTAATTCAAAATGAACATCAAGTTCAAAACTATAGCCACTTTCTTTCCACTACTCAAGTCTTGCAGCCCTCAATTCAACTACAGCCTAACGAGTGCATGCAAAGAATTGCGTCAGAAATGGGAGCGTAATTACAGAGGATGCAACAGAAACGTTCCAACTTAGCAGTGATCGTTTGTGCCTGATGTCCTACAGGACATGACGGTCATTAGAAAGACAAATTTTCCACTCATCTGTAGACCTACACGGCGAAATACACGTCCAACAATGATAGGTATTTACCGTAAATTTAGCAGCAGTCGTTACAAAGCTGTTGGACATCCAGCATGAATGGATTTAAAACTCTACTTCTCATAAACTCCGAGGGTTCTTTCCAAAGTTTTGAATGAAAAGGTCATGTTCTGAGCAGCCATAAAAAAGTACAAGTTTTTTTTTACAACCGAACGCCTTTATGGTGCTACGATGAAGCGTAACTGGATATATTTTTCCCTTCTTTCCTGGTAAATATAGATTATTTTTCCTTCCATAAGTAAACAGAAATCATGCTGCATTTTTACACACAACAGAGTACAAGCATTGACTGATAAGCAAGTTTTTTACATTCTTGCACTGTGACTTGACCTGTTTCTCATTGAATAACGCATAAGCAAAATGGTTGCTACCAAGCACCGTGGGTCTACAAAGCATTTTCAAAATTGAGGAAATCTGTAGGCGAGTTCCTCCAACTCTTAGGAGTCGAACGTTACAAATTAGCTCTGATGACAGATCCGCGTTATTACCAATTTTGCCAGCACAGCTGAAGATGCACCCACGGCTTCGACACATGGAAGTCAACTGCAGTCAGCCATGCCACCATCATCATAGGAGCAGAGTTATTCATTTCTATGGCGAACTGACAAGATCACTATTCTTGAGATCGAGTGTAATACTATTGTGCGACTAATTCAGGTAAAGCCATTTCCACTATATCTTATGGATTGAAATACAGTCGCGAGCAACATTCTCTACTTTTTAGCTTTCATCTTTTCTGACTGAAAATGAATACTACAATTGATGGGCAAATATGTAGCTTCCTAACCCACAAAACCCAGAATTTTAGGACACTCAAGTTAGAGGCGTGGTGTTCATCGCAGGGTTGCCAAACTGGCTTTTCCCAGCCAAGTTACTAACAAGGAACTGAACGAGGAACTAGGCCACTCTGCCTGAAAAACATCTACGCCGCTATGAGGTGATATCACTTTCTGATCTCTGATTTGTGGGTTAGGACACTCTGTATATTTGCCCTCCAACTTCTTACTCATTTTTTATCTGTAGTGAGTAGCAGAACCCCAACGAGTACTCACAGACAGAAGGGGCGGAGTCATGCAAACCGAGGGCAGCCAGCACACGTTTCATGTTGTGCAAGAGGAGCTGTGAGGGCCGGCACGCGGGGGCCCGAGAGAGGCAGAGCAGAGCGTGGTAGGCACGCGTCACCAGCACCGTCTCTTGCACGATGTTCGACCGCAGCTCACCCACACACTCGGCGCTGAAGTGGCACAGCTGCAACACACCACCGAGTCCGACCTATCATCAATCGTACTCAAATGTTCGACCTGAATTAGCGCATTAAACATTTCAGGGGATGACGGGATATATTTCCTCATGTGCTAAATTTGTTTTACCAACCACAGTATAGGCATTTACTTTGTTAGAACCAATTTCATCAACAACATAAGCACTTATTAACTTTGAATTCATCAATTACTCTATCTACCCAATGAAGACTATCTGAATACTTTCAGGTGCTGCATCACTCTTGTTTGGTTCCATATTTAATTGTTCTTTTACCGTAAGACATTGAATTGGGGATGAAAATTTCAAATTACAATTACATTAGTTGAATTAAGGCTCTCTATCCACAAGAAAGTGACCCCAAAATGTTTAGTATGGATAGAAAAAGAGAAATCTACGCAAAAAGTGTGTTCTCACACGAGATACGCTGCGCACAGAAACAGCAAGTTTGAAAAAGAAGAAAAAAAGATTAAGATGCTAGCAAACAAGGCATGAAAGTTGAAAGTAGTTAAGTGGCCACAAAAAACAGAAGTCCCAAAGACAGCTAAAACTGAGGTAACCAAGCAGTGTCTCCTCTGGGGCTGCCAGTCCCCATAGAATAGGAAAGACAAACCTAACTAATCCAAACATATGCCTATCCTAGGCCCTAGAGGCGCAATGATATTCAATATTGAGGATAATTTTATCAATTAGAATATTTTAAAACATAACTCATCCTGAAATTTCCTAACAAGACTAAATTCTCATGAATCAACGAACTATAAAGAAAAATTGTGTGCAGTAATTGAACTGATTTTTTAGTGAAGATTCAAAATCATTTGTACACGTCTCTGATTCGCCGAAAGGACAGATGGAAATCAATTTTCTTGCTCTTTTACTCACATTTTTCGTCCTTGTACCAAACATTTGCATTCACTATTTCTGACAACACTTTTGTGGTTATGTGGATATCTATTGGAAAAATACATTCCTCCTCTGGAAAAGAAAACAAATATTTTTAGTACATTTCGCAAGGCAGCAAAAGAGATCAGCCTAAACCATTTCAAAACTCCCGAAACATTGAAAGATACAAGGAAAATTGTGAAGTGACAAGGCACGAACATAAACCTACCTTGAGCTAATTTAAGGCTCACACCCAATTGAAAATCAAGGACGTCGCGCCGATGTGTTATGGCCGAGCAAGGGATAACTTAAGAGACGTATCGCCGGTAAATCATCTCCGCATCATAGGCGAAATGTCCACTTAGGGACGAAATTTTTGGCCCAGGGACATCGGCGGCCAACTGCGATGATCGACCATTCTACGTCTTTGCTCGTCTCCGGCATGTCTAATTTCGCCGGCGACATGTACATGATCCGCGGCTGGCCATCCTTGAATTCTGCTTTAAAAAAAAACTCTCGGCCACGCACAGCCGAGATTTATCGCCTCTGAACGACCCTCAAATTAAATATATAGGGTCGTTCAGAGGCGATAAATCTCGGCTGTGCGTGGCCGAGAGTTTTTTCTCAAGCAGAATTCGGAATGAAACAATTAAAACATCTTAATATTAAGATCCTTGGTTGATATTCGCACATGGGTATCGTAATACCCATGTCAATTATGTCGAAACACAAAATGATTGAGAGAAAGGCACGGTCTACGTGCCCTTATCTACGTTCCCTTCGTTGCGTTAATCTGATTTTGATAATGCATATAAATACAAGTGATAAGGAAACAATCATAAGGATGAATTGTTGAAAACAATCTAAGAATTGCGCACTTATATTATCATTTTAGCATGCGAACATAGGACCTAGTCACATGAGAGATTAATGTTGAAAGTTGAATGGACATATATCAATTGTTTTGCGTCTAAGTCAATGAGGTCAACATTCGGGACAATTTTTCATTCTTGCGTATCTACTATTGTGCCAAAATAACGAGCTCGAGGTGAAAAAAATATTTTACCATAACACAAAGTTATAATTTCCTACGGTAATAATACTGGCACAAAAAAGTTTACCTGTCAAAAACATAAGGATTGTTGTACAATGCCAACCATAGCATATGCCGCATAGCTTGGACAACACAAAAAGTCAAACTACCTAAAATAGTGTTGTTATAATGTACTCAAGAGCGCAAGAAACGATTTAGTGCCACACAAGTTCAACAAGAACATTTTAGGACAGGGATATATATTTACGTACACATACAAAACAAAAAGCTCTAAGTATTAAAATAATATTTAATAACGAGTTCACAAAATTTGAAACTAAAATAAGTACGAATTTCCTCATCACCGTATTTTGGTTTAAAATTCCTGAAGAAGTCAGTGATTTGCTTATAACGCAACCTTATCAGAGACTTTAGGAAACTTTCCGATAAAATTTATCATCTTTACTGAGAAAACATTCCAGAGTCCTGCTCCATCATCGGTTCAAAGGAAAAAAGTTATTACGTCTGAAATAAAAGATCTAAGTACAATAAATTGCAGAGACTAAAAACATATCATGCGAGTAAAAACAAAGTATGGCACGGAAACAAAAACAAAACACAGAAGCACAAAAAAATCCCGTAAAATATAAGTAGAAAATGAAATTGAGCTGGTAATGAGGAGGTTTCTACCTATTCAATACTTGCAAAGGGTACGAACTGTCCATGTTGTTCATATCAGGGTTTCGCTTAAAAATATGCACGGACTTAAAAATTCTGAGGTCATACGGTGTTAAAGCAGAGTCTAAAATTTCGAAATCGGTAGGAGATGTAGGGACATTACATTTCCGGCATGATTTCGAACTGCAGAATGCGATGGGTGTGCTGGTTGATTCCCAGTACTTACGCAAGCTTCTACCTCTATGCTTTGCTACTCTGATATAGAAATTTCGTAACGTAATACCAACGAAGAAAGATGTGCACTGCACACACAAAAGAGTACACCAATGCGGCTAGCATTTGAGGCCTGTGCTTCTGTGTTTTGTTTTTCATTTTCCCGTGCCATACAGTGTACGAGTATTTTTACTCTCCTGATATATTTTTGGTGCCAACAATTCACTGTACTTTGATCTTTTCTTTCAGACATTATTGTTTTCCCTTGAACTGATGATGGAGCGGGACTCCGAAATGTGTTCTTAGTAACGATGATAAATTTTATTCCTTCTTAAGTTTCTAAATAAGTACATAGCGTCAGTTCTATTAAACGTTTCGAAGACCAGCTCCCTCAAATCATATATATTTCGAGAAATATTTTAAAATATAATTTTAATACTTAGTCCTTTCTTCGTTTTTAAATTCCCACAGATCATTCGCTTCAAATAAAGTAATTTCCCTGGCTTCCTGAAAATGCTCCATTATAACAACTAATGTATGGCCTACCTAACCTCGTGCTTACGAATCATCCTGGGAGCGCTAGTTCTCATAGATACAATAGTTCCAAGGAAACTTTTACCACTCCAACTCAGAGCAAGGCTAATGTCTTCCTGTCTAATTCTACTGACACTGACAGTGGCTCCACACCGGCTGGTGAATGATTCTCCACTGCTGGAGGAGAAGTGAGGAGTCTCTTGCCTCTTCCTCCACTCCAGTTAACCGATCCTGTATAAAAAGTATGGTTAATTGCCAAGCATTGGATTACGATAAAACAAATGAATATTCTCTCATTGCGAAATACCTTAACTCCAGTTTTCTGATATTTCTGCCATTCTACGAACAGTTTTTATTTATGACTGGAACTTTTATACGAACCAGTTATGCAAAATGCAAGGAAAACTTCGGAGTAAGGCCAAAATATCACCTCCGAAAAGCAGTATTGTGCGCAGCTTCATTTTCTTCAACTATTTCATAAATTGAATTTCAATGAGGATAAATGCTCGTCACAGAAAGAGGTTTATCAAGTTTACTCTTCATTTTAGGTCATGTATCAGCAGCTTAACTCATTCTAACATTTCCTGCGAAGTGACCAACCGGTGGTCACTTAGGTGATTTTCATAGTGCTGCTGACCCACCTGCAGTCACTAACTCATTTATTATTAATGCTTAATGAAAGCTAAATAAAGGCTCGATACAGTTAATGTTCGCTATTTTCAAAGTTTTTCACAATTGACTTGAAATTTGAATTGAATATTGAACTTCAGTTCACCCCATCGCAGTTAACGTGTTAATAAGGATATACTGGCTTGACAAAACTCTGAAAGAGAAAATACCGAATTACTCGTGTTCTAAAATAAAAAAATTTCTTCAATATATTACCAACCTTTCGTTTTAATTATATTCTGACGTATATATTAGAGACACATGTAAAATAATGCTTTCACTACTTTGATGATAAAATTGTATTTTTGAAAAGAAACTATACCATCGAATTCCCATGAAGCGTTGAAGAAAAAGGTTATAGCAATAAAAAAAATCTCTAGTGTGTATCAAGAAATCAAGAAGAGGAAAGTCCCAATACATTACGCACCCAAAATATCACAAAAAATTAGAAAAAAATAAAATAAATTAGCACTAAACATTAACCGGAATAGATTTCCTTCCAATGCGAGGCCTCATATGAGCAGAACAAAAGAAATTTTACATATCAATCTAAACGAAACGTTATCTGAGCGTTATTCTCACCGGCTTACGTCAAGAAAGAATTGATCCATTTTGATGATTGGGGCAGGTTGAGCATCTCTCTCAGGGTCCTCAGATGAATCTGATTCTTCTGAAAGTAAAACGCGGATATGAGATACTTCCAGATAGGTCTAGGTCAATGTAAGGACGTATCTCGTATTTTTTCTGAAAAGAAAATTTCTTTCTTCCGCCTTAGTTTTTATACAATAATAGTCTTATTAAAATTTCTTGCAGAAGATTAACAATTTCACCCCTATAGGTACTAGTGTGGATGACTGCTCTATACGTCCCCTCTAAATTAAGATGTTGAATATTATTTAGGTTTCCTGCTGAAGTTATTCAAGTGTTTTTGTGTTTAAGCAGTCTACACGTCGAGCAAGGTTGAGTTAAGCTTTGTTAGGGTGAGTTATGACAAGTCATATAATGATCAATTGAACAAAAGGAAAACATTTCTGTGGACGGTGAAAATATGTTAATGGCACTGTTAGATTTTGCGTGGGCTGCAGATTTTTTATGTTGGATTTAATCCTACAATATTGATTCCAAGAGATCTAATGGGAGATTTTTATTAGAAATTGAACTGCCAACTATAAATGGAAGTTGTTATATTATCCTGTTCATATTCAATTATGTTTACACTAAAGTATTATTATATTCACACATTTGTATTAGAAACACATACAATTTAGGTCCACTGCTATAATTATAGAAATATACTCTCAAAAAGATACTACAACAAATTCCTATGAAGATGTGCTGAAGAAAAAGGTTACAGCAATAAAAAATCCTCTAATGTGTATGAAGAAAGGGAATGTTCCAAAACATTATAAAATGAAGTACATTATTAGTATATAGTTAAATAAAGGGTATTACTGTTATTGATGCCACAGTACTTTAAAGCTCAACTCGCTCTTTCCTTATCATTGATAAAAGAATCGTACAAATATGATTTTTGGTAAAGAAATATTTACAGAGGGAAGCATATATGACGAGTATAATTTGTGCGCCATTCCACTTATTACGAGAGGTGGTGAACGACAAGTTGACTACTTCTCAACAAAAATCTCTTACCTCGTCTGCACACAATTACAGTCCCTCCTTTCCACTTTGATATTCTAATTAACAATAATGCTGCGTGAGATCAGCCTTTTTTCAATTGTATAAACATTTATACACATTTTCAAGTTTGTAGCGTAGAACCTTGCATTGCAATAACTTTAATTTAAAAAAGATCAAGTTCAATTTAAAAATGCTTCCGTTTAATTTAAAAAAGCTCAAGTTCAATTTAAAAAAGCTCAAGTTCAATTTAAAAAAGCTCAAGTTCAATTTAAAAAAGGTCAAGTTCAATTTAAAATAGGTCAAGTTCAATTTAAAAAAGGTCAAGTTTAATTTAAAAAAGGTCAAGTTTAATTTAAAAAAGGTCAAGTTTAATTTAAAAAAGGTCAAGTTTAATTTAAAAAAGCTCAAGTTTAATTTAAAAAAGGTCACGTTAAATTTAAAAAAGCTCAAGTTTAATTCAAAATGTTAATGGTCAATTTAAAAAAGCTCAAGTTTAATTTAAAAAAGATCAAGTTTAATTTAAAAAGTTGACTTTTAGATGAATCCATTACTGCCATAACACCCAGGCTATGTCTACGCTACTACAATCATATTTAGAAGTATTTTGCTGGAATACTTGCGTTAGAAGATTTAAAGATGGGAGATAACGCATAAATGCACTTAGGTATGGTATAAAGGGGTAAAATTAAATTATTAGCTGAGAGATTGGCCTTTAATTTGGTATACATTTCATATGTAATACTATGTTATATAACATGATATAATAAGCCATTATTGTTTAAATATAATTTTGTAGCTATATAATGTTCAACTTTTAAGGCAGTGCAGTTTGATAATTGTCACAGTTACTTTTAACATAAAATTTATTTGAAATTTTTGGTCAATAGATATACACTGTATGTACTGATGATCTGTTTGTCAAATGTCAAATTAAGTACAAAATCACAACAGCTTGATTTGTTTGATATTCGATTTACTCTATTTTCAGTGTCAGTATTTTTAAATATATGCATGCATTCTCAGAAATAAACATTACTTATATTATTATTACATAGGTATGAAATTTAGGAAACATAAGGTTTCAAAATTGAAATTCTTTTTTTATATACCTAAAGCCTGCTTGAGACTTTCCAAATTAAACTTGATCTTTTTTAAATTGAACTTGAGCTTTTTTAAATTATACTTGAGCTTTTTTGAATTAGAGTTAAAAAGCTGGGTAAATGTAAAGGACTTGACCATAATTGATATTCGAATTTTCGATGCCTTAATAATGTTAATCACATGAAAATAAACAAGTTTTCTTCAATGGACTTTCCGGCGGAAACGAGTATTTTAAAAGTTATGGCATTAAATGAGTTACCGTAACTCCAGTGTTTGAGGCGGGGAAAAATATACCGCGCGGTCCGACGTGAAAGTAAACAGGCGTTCCCGCGCGCCAACCAAGCCGACGAAGAGCAAACCCCCTATTACAAACGTAAAGAGGTTGGGTCGTGAGGGGTAGCAACAGTTCTTTTAGTGAAAATTATAAAACTAAAAGAACTGTGGCTACCCCTCACGACCCAACCTCTTTACGTTTGTAATAGGGTGATGCACAATGGAGTTCCGGTAACTCATTTAACGCCATAACTTTTAAAATATTCATTTCCGCCGGAAAGTGCATTGAAGAAAACTTGTTTATTTCCATGTGATTAACATTATTAAGGCATCGAAAATTCGAATATCAATTATGGTCAAGTCCTTTACATTTACCAAAAGCTGTAGTAGAAATATGTCTACTCAAATATTTATCAACTGCCTCAATAAGCACCTAAAGAATTAAAACTCAAGTAATTGAAAACAATGAAATATTAGAAAGATGTATATTTTTAACTAACCAAAACTCAAAACAATTATTCACACACGCGTGAAATACTTACTTGATGTGACTTAAGTTTGAAGGTGTAAGAACGCCCCTCGCCCTTTCAGCAGCTTTTTCAGGCAACGAGCAAGTTCTGTAACATTTCCTTCACTGGGCCACCGCACTTTTATCACGGCCTTCATTAAATATTTAATTCGATAGAAGAACTTGCTTCTTTTATATTTTTTACTGAAAAAACATTTTTTAATACCTAAGTAAATTTTTTTAATAAGAAGTAAACCAAGAAATATAATGAGAAAGCAATCCATCTTGAGTACTTTTACATAAATACCTCTAAAAAATACCCTTCACATAACAGAATTTGAAAAATTAAACTAAGCTTGAACTCTCCTAACGTACCGATAAGGAAGTTCTAACGATGAGAGTAACTGTCGATCGACACAAAATTGTTTAAAAACTTTCATCCAGTGCAAATTCTAAGTTTGCCCATGCATATAACGTTCACACACACGCATTACAATCAATAAAATCTCAGTTTTAAAGCAATAATTGCGAATTAGTCACTTCACGTCGGACAATCACAAACTAACCAAATGGCAGCGCAGCAGCGCCGGGGCGCTGAAACCAGTGCTGCCAGCGACTACTTTTCGAAAAACCTAGATCATACTTGGGAAAAACCTAGATTTGAACAAAAAAACCTAGCCTCCTAAAATGTATTTTTTGACAATAAACTTTTACTTGTGACACACAAATAATACAAAATCAATAAAAAATACAGTTCACTTATCACGATATGTATTGTTCCTCGTCATTTCCCTAAAAATGACGACTTTTCCCTTATGCATTTTTCTGTCTGGTTCCCACGTAAGGGCATGATTGGCCATGCGTCTTCATATTTTAATTTTTTAGCCAGAACTCGGTCTCTGGTTGTAATAGCTTTCATGGACTTCGTCTGCGACGTTTTTACACTATTTACTTATGAGAAAATTCTCTCAGCGCAAGCTGAGGAATGCGGCATAACTGTTAAACTAGTCATAAATTTGGATAATTCTTCCTGGGCTGGTCAAGGCTATCTTTTATGAATCGAATGTTCAACCAAAATTCAGGAATACTGACTTTTTCGGTGTTCTCTGTGCAGTGCAAGTCTTTAGTCATCCTGAAGCTTCGATATTCATCGTCAAGATCATCTAATTTGCTTAGAGGTACCAGATTTTTGAACTGCGCCGCCAATGTTGCAATGGACATCGGTGCACTATTAGCTGGTAAAGCTTTAGGGTTCAAGATTTTAATTGCGCAGTAATGCTTCTCTCATCCAATGAAAATCTTCTTTTAATTTGAACACAAAATGCTGTTGCTGATGCACTCAGTCTTTTTCTAAATTTGCTGATGATTTCATTAATGGGAAGGGGCTCTTGCTCCAACAATGCCAGTGTTCGCCCACCTAGAAATATATCTTCTAGGGGTTTGAAAATTTGTTGTCACTTGGATCTATATATCATACCTCACCACAATAGCTAACATTTGCGTTACAGATACACTCATGCTCTCATAAATTGTCACAGAAAATTTTTGTTTCCTACAAATGTTTAGCTCATTTTTTCTTAGTGCGCAATTACATATTGAATTATACATTTATTCTTGCTTTGTTCTTTTAAAGTTAATCTGCTTGACAATAGTACTGTCACTGAAAGCTCGCTTGCAAGCTCTAAGAAAATGATCAATATGCACAAAAGGGACACGGTACTCGAAAAAACCTGCAATCAATGCTTCGGCAATAGCAATTTTATTAGTTTCAGACTTAGTACTGTAAAAAAAACTCGTTCAAACGTACGTTAGATATGGCAATTTCAAATGATTTGTGGTGTTTTTCGGTATTTATGTGAGTTAGTAGCATAGACTTCGTTACATTTTTCAGCGTACCTGAGCAGCATTAACAATAGCACAATTATTTATTATCTATGTCTCTTTGCAACCAGTCATTCGTAATCATTCTTCTCTGAAAGACTGTACGTACCATGTTTTCCTTTTGTTTTTTGGAGGTTCTTCGCTCATGATTCCGCACTGCACTGTTTATACCAACTAATTATAAAGAATAGTCAAAAACAAGCTAACGAAACACAACAACGATTTTACCCTTGCGAACAGTGCGAACAGTTTTCCACCTTATAATACAGGGACTACAATAGCGACTCACGCTGTCCGGGACACGGTTTAAATGGTCACTCTGTTTAAAACTCGTTGGCTGAAACGAGTAATATTTCCGTTTTCTCGACATGTATAATATTATTGTATATCTGTTACGTAGGGATACTTAATTTTCATAAGCAAAATTGTGTTGTAAGCCTCATTTCTTGTTTTGGTTTTTGCGTTTAATGCATTCTCATTCTAAAAACCTAGATTTGGCTAGCTCCTCGAAGAAAAAACCTAGAAACCTAGCCTGAAGCTGAAAACCCTAGATCTAGGTTTAAAAACCTAGCGCTGGCAGCACTGGCTGAAACCAGTGTTTCCACGGTATGAGATTTCTTTACCCTATTCTAGGATGCGCGATTACCCTATATTACCCTATACAATCAAATTTTCAAATAATTGCAAAAACTTAAAATGAATTCATTCCTGGAAGTTTATTATATGCTACGTTTGCAAACAGCCCTTAGCATAAGAAATGTTGAGAAAAAGGTTGAAGAAAACTGCAAAATATTCATTCATCAACAATGTAATCCATAAAAAAATTTCAAAACAAATAAAAGGCCTATTATCAAATTAATGTACACCTAAGCAATATTGAATTCATCCTAGAAAAGATATGTAACATACTTGGATGCATTATCAATATCCATATTTTGAAACTAGGTTATTGAAGAAAATACATCATTTAACCCTATCCGCCTCGGGTGTGGGCATTTGCCCACAGTGATTTTTTAAAAATGGTTTTATCTAAAGAATACTAATTCAATTTTTGCATATTACATTTGGTTGAAACGTTTATTTGAGCAGCTATCTGTTTATGTTTTTCCGCTTTTTTGAGCATTAACCAAACAAGTTTTAATTTAGTAAGAAAAAATTGTCAAAAAACACCTGTGGCGGATAGGGTTAATATCCATTTATTGACATACGGTAATATGTCTATCGATCAGGTTGGAAAAGCACCAAGTCAATTAAACAAGATAGTGTTATTATTGACAAACATCAAAATGTAGTTGGCGCTTTTTCAACCTAATCGAAAGATATTACAATCAATTAGTAAATTACCATAAGAGATAAACAAGGCTTATAATACACATTGCCTATTCAGAGCGGAGTTTGAAAAGTGAAGATGACTCCCCATATGTTGCATTTGATTTAACTGACCGCATGGCCTTCAGAATGTCATCATTCAGGATCATTGTGTGAGGATCTTCACCCGAATTGTGGAGGTGATACACTGCGTGCATTAAACGGCACAATGTTTCATTTTTTAATTGATTTCTCTGAGCAGTTTTCGTTAAATTTAGTTTACTGAAAAACCGCTCAACTGCTGCGTTACTGAAGGGGAGACCTAACAGCGCACCAATGAAAACCTCGCGATTTTTGAAACATTTGGAAATGGATGAATTTCTTGCAGCAAAAACATGCTTCCAGTATTCTGTGACATTCATTCCTGTTGTCAGCCCGTCCAGACAATAATGTTCCCTCCATTCACGATCGAGGAGATTCACATCAACAAATTTCCTAAGTTGTGGTATTTGTAACATAGACATTGACAGTGAATTTATGTTAAGATTGGATGCATCAACTGGACTAAGGCATTCAATCAGGTCATAAATTGGATCGGAACACTGGAAACGTTCATGAATTTGTTTCAGCGATTCAACCAAGAAAAATTTACATGATGAGAAAAATTTGTCTAATTCAGTGGGAGAAGCATTGCATTTTAATTTGTCAACAGTTTAAGTCGCTTTGACGCACATATATATTCGCTCATTTTTAATGAGACTTGCTGAAAAATCTGGAGAGGATGAATGAAGCTTGTCAATGGCACAAGATTTAACGTATGTTGGCTTAAGGACGTCAGTAGCAATATTTTTCAATAATTTTTGAACTTCATTTTTCACATTAAAGAAATTTGGTGACTCAGATTGAAATTGCCTATTGAATGAATTAAATCTACCAAGATTGTGTTCAAGAAACTCAAGGTAAGCAATGGTGAACTCGTTTCTGAAGGCTTGCACAATGCTGTCATTCACGTGGGTAGTTTCAGAAAATGCGAGTTCGTTAAAATAGAGTTTAAGAGCATCCCATTGCTCTAACAATCGCGTTACGCACGCTTCCAGCGATAGCCACCTGGTTTGACTGGGAGCTAGGATCTTGTGCGGCTCTAATTCTACGAATTTTTTAAATTCTCTGAATGCATTCTGACGCTTGGCAATTAGACTGAAGTGAGAATAGACATTTCTACAAAAGTTTTCAATGAATTTAGGTAATTTCAAACATGCATGGGAGGCAGCTAAATGGATCAAATGGCATTAACATTTAATAATTATCACATTAAGAATGTCATTCTTCAACTGAGTTGCAAAGGAATGTTTACTTCCCATCATAACGTTCGTTGTGTCTGAACAGAATGATAATATATTCTCCTCTTGAAAAAACTTCCATGGGGGCAAGGAAAGAAATGCTGAACACTCTGGACGTATACTGAAAGTCATCAGTACATTTTTGAATGACAGTTTGAGAGAGATTAAATATCCAGAGCCCCAGCAAGTATCCATGCATCGCGGAGGTGACCGACGAAGTGTCGTCGGCAGCGCGGCTCCACGACTAGCCCATGGGCGTTCACAAGGAGGAAGATCACGGGCTGTGAACAAATACTTAAGTTAGGTTTGTTCGGTGCGGTAAAACAAGGTTTACGGAAGAACACTATGAGCAGATAGTAAGCTTTCCCTTAAGCTTCTTCGGAATTAGATAGCCCGGAGATGGCATGGCTAGGTAGCGTAAAGGCAAAGAAAATTAGCAATGGCTAAGGCTTAAATAGCTCAAGGATAGTAGCAGTGGCTAAGGCTTAAATAGCTCAAGGATAGTAGCAGTGGCTAAGGCTTAAATAGCTCAAGGATAGTAGCAGTGGCTAAGGCGAAATAGCTCAAGGATAGTAGCAGTGGCTAAGGCGAAATAGCTCAAGGATAGTAGCAGTGGCTAAGGCGAAATAGCTCAAGGATAATAGCAGTGGCTAAGGCGAAATAGCTCAAGGATAATAGCAGTGGCTAAGGCGAAATAGCTCAAGGATAATAGCAGTGGCTAAGGCGAAATAGCTCAAGGATAATAGCAGTGGCTAAGGCGAAATAGCTCAAGGATAATAGCAGTGGCTAAGGCGAAATAGCTCAAGGATAATAGCAGTGGCTAAGGCGAAATAGCTCAAGGATAGTAGCAGTGGCTAAGGCGAAATAGCTCAAGGATAGTAGCAGTGGCTAAGGCGAAATAGCTCAAGGATAGTAGCAGTGGCTAAGGCGAAATAGCTCAAGGATAGTAGCAGTGGCTAAGGCGAAATAGCTCAAGGATAGTAGCAGTGGCTAAGGCGAAATAGCTCAAGGATAATAGCAGTGGCTAAGGCGAAATAGCTCAAGGATAATAGCAGTGGCTAAGGCGAAATAGCTCAAGGATAATAGCAGTGGCTAAGGCGAAATAGCTCAAGGATAATAGCAGTGGCTAAGGCGAAATAGCTCAAGGATAATAGCAGTGGCTAAGGCGAAATAGCTCAAGGATAATAGCAGTGGCTAAGGCGAAATAGCTCAAGGATAATAGCAGTGGCTAAGGCGAAATAGCTCAAGGATAATAGCAGTGGCTAAGGCGAAATAGCTCAAGGATAATAGCAGTGGCTAAGGCGAAATAGCTCAAGGATAATAGCAGTGGCTAAGGCGAAATAGCTCAAGGATAATAGCAGTGGCTAAGGCGAAATAGCTCAAGGATAATAGCAGTGGCTAAGGCGAAATAGCTCAAGGATAATAGCAGTGGCTAAGGCGAAATAGCTCAAGGATAATAGCAGTGGCTAAGGCGAAACAGCTCAAGGATAATAGCAGTGGCTAAGGCGAAATAGCTCAAGGATAATAGCAGTGGCTAAGGCGAAACAGCTCAAGGATAATAGCAGTGGCTAAGGCGAAACAGCTCAAGGATAATAGCAGTGGCTAAGGCGAAACAGCTCAAGGATAATAGCAGTGGCTAAGGCGAAACAGCTCAAGGATAATAGCAGTGGCTAAGGCGAAACAGCTCAAGGATAATAGCAGTGGCTAAGGCGAAACAGCTCAAGGATAATAGCAGTGGCTAAGGCGAAACAGCTCAAGGATAATAGCAGTGGCTAAGGCGAAACAGCTCAAGGATAATAGCAGTGGCTAAGGCGAAACAGCTCAAGGATAATAGCAGTGGCTAAGGCGAAACAGCTCAAGGATAATAGCAGTGGCTAAGGCGAAACAGCTCAAGGATAATAGCAGTGGCTAAGGCGAAACAGCTCAAGGATAATAGCAGTGGCTAAGGCGAAACAGCTCAAGGATAATAGCAGTGGCTAAGGCGAAACAGCTCAAGGATAATAGCAGTGGCTAAGGCGAAACAGCTCAAGGATAATAGCAGTGGCTAAGGCGAAACAGCTCAAGGATAATAGCAGTGGCTAAGGCGAAACAGCTCAAGGATAATAGCAGTGGCTAAGGCGAAACAGCTCAAGGATAATAGCAGTGGCTAAGGCTTAAACAGCTCAAGGATAATAGCAGTGGCTAAGGCTTAAACAGCTCAAGGATAGTAGCAGTGGCTAAGGCTTAAACAGCTCAAGGATAGTAGCAGTGGCTAAGGCTTAAACAGCTCAAGGATAGTAGCAGTGGCTAAGGCTTAAATAGCTCAAGGATAGTAGCAGTGGCTAAGGCTTAAATAGCTCAAGGATAGTAGCAGTGGCTAAGGCTTAAATAGCTCAAGGATAGTAGCAGTGGCTAAGGCTTAAATAGCTCAAGGATAGTAGCAGTGGCTAAGGCTTAAATAGCTCAAGGATAGTAGCAGTGGCTAAGGCTTAAATAGCTCAAGGATAGTAGCAGTGGCTAAGGCTTAAATAGCTCAAGGATAGTAGCAGTGGCTAAGGCTTAAATAGCTCAAGGATAGTAGCAGTGGCTAAGGCTTAAATAGCTCAAGGATAGTAGCAGTGGCTAAGGCTTAAATAGCTCAAGGATAGTAGCAGTGGCTAAGGCTTAAATAGCTCAAGGATGATGGCAATGGCTAAGGTTAAATAGCTCAAGGATGATGGCAATGGCTAAGGTTAAATAGCTCAAGGATGATGGCAATGGCTAAATAGCTCAAAGGATGATAGCAATGGCTAAATAGCTCAAAGGATGATAGCAATGGCTAAATAGCTCAAAGGATGATAGCAATGGCTAAATAGCTCAAAGGATGATAGCAATGGCTAAATAGCTCAAAGGATGATAGCAATGGCTAAATAGCTCAAAGGATGATAGCAATGGCTAAATAGCTCATAGTGTGCTTAAGTGGGCGAGAACCCTTCGTGATCTTCTCATTTATTTCTTAGGCCAGAGTGATGGACCTTCTACTTGGTTAAGTAGTTAAGAATTACTGAACAGGTTGACTGGACATAGCGCTATCAATCACTGCAACCCACCATAACAGTAATCCGGTCCTTGGGTCCCCGTAGTGACGAGAAGGTAGTCCTGTGCGTGCCAGGTCTTCACCACTTGCGGGAAACGCCCGCTCCCCCGAAGCGTCGCCGTCCCGCCCCCATCCCCCCACGAGCCGGCTGCTCTTTTAGCAGACCATCTTCATGCTGATTAGCTTCACTGTCGAACACATGCTCTCACCAGGCACGCTGAGATTTTACGAACGTGACCCACTGCGAAAAACGAGCTGAACGGCGGGAAATTTAATTGCTGAGGTGATTGATTGGTGCCAGACTGATGTTTTTGCGTAAAGCATGTCTGGAGTTGAGAATGGTTTTGTTCTTTCGGGTCTAGCGAAAGAATAGCGCTATGAGTGAATAAAACTGCGTAATTCTTTGAAACGAAAGAAAAGCCACGAATGGTTCTCTTTTAGAGCACATATTCGCCCCTAAGAAGATTTTTTATTCTGAATAGCGGAACTTTCTGTACAGTCCGCCAAACAGGATTCAGTTTCGAAAATAAAGATTGAAACTGAATCAATTTTCTCAATAAACGACAAATTAATGTAACACTAACAAACACGAAGATTCAGCTTTCACATGCGGGTTAGGCTGAATCAATTTTGAACAAAGTTATTTTTAAACCTTAACACTAGAGACATCACCATTTGAAGCCTAATTCAAATATACAATGGGCGTCTCAAAGAAGATGCCCTTAAACATATACATTAACTCTCCGAAGGACCTACTTGCTGTTTTTTGCAAAAAAATTTCAGCTTCGGAAGCACGTTAACTCAACTTTAAGACAAATTACATATAATGGGGAACACGAGAAACGATCTTTTTAAGCCTACGAAACTTATTTACACAAGGTATCTTAACAAAGGCACCCTTAAACAGATCCAGACTCGTACAAGGACCTGGTTTTAGACCGGGCTGCAGCTGCAGCCTTCCTAGGCGGATTAGAGCGAGGAGCGCCCGCCGGCGCACGAGAGCCGGGAGCTGCATCGCCCGGCGCTGGCGCACGAGCCTCAAGAAGAGGTATCAGGGAAGTGACGTGACGGCGCACCGTACCGCCGTTACCCTTGAGTAAATCGACCTCGGTGACCTCACCCAAATGATTCACCGTTCGACCCACCACTCTTCCCAAGGCAAAATTGGTACGTTTTTGATTGTGCTCCTTAAGAAGCACAATATCGCCCTCTGCAAGGTTGGCGTGCCGTACCGGCAAATATCTGTCTTTCTTGTTCACGGCTTGTGCCACGAGGTTAGGTATGAACTGTTCGGTGTACCTGTCCACCAATCTCTTCCGAACCTCACACAATTTGGAGAAGTTCTCTCGAATACGATCTACGGGTTCAGTTGAAGGTGCCCAAGTTTCGTCTACATTATCGTCTGACTGGGGAATAATGAACACTGTATTCAACTCATACCCTCTTAGGAGCATCTCTGGCGTTATGTGTGTCGGTAGGTCATGGCGCACGTCTGAGTCTCTAAGAGACTCTTTCAGAGCCACAGGGCGCTTGTTTATCAAGTTTACGGTTTGAGCTACAATAAAGTCAAACTCTAGTCTATCGAGAACGTTATTTCTAATCGCTCCAAACAAGAGCCGTTTTGTTAACTTTACGCAACTTTCGACTAATGAGCCGAGGGCCGGTGAACCCTTGGCGTATTGCTCGAATTCAATTACTCTGATGGCCCTTTCCTCACGAAACTGCAATGTATCAGGAGCACTCAACAAGTTCGATATAATTTTGGAGGCTGCAACAAGCTGGGAGCCGCAATCTGACAAAACGAAAGTCGGGCAGCCAAATTCAAAAATGTGGAGCTGAAAGGTTCTCAGGAATTCTTTCACGGTGAGATCCATACATAACTTTAAATTCACTGCCCGACTCCACATGCACGTGATGCACAAGACCCAAACCTTTACCTTTTTCCCGGCGTACTTGACATAGAATGGCCCGAGATGGTCCAAAAGCAAATGTCTGAACGGTATCGCGGGAGGATCGACTCTGAAGTCCCTATAGGACGACTGATTGAGCTTTACGGCACGCGCGTTGCAACGTTTGCACACAACACAATTTCTAAGCACTTCCTTCACGACCGAAAAGTGGTTAGAGACATAAAATCTCTTTCTAAATTCAGAAAGGACGGAATAAACTCCCGCGTGGGAAAGTTTCTCATGAATATCCGTAAGGATCAATCGCGTTAGTAGGCTACGCTTGGGTAGGAGAAGAGGAAACCTATTAGTGATGTACCGATGTATCGGTATCGGTATCGGTATCGGCAGTATCGGCCATTTTTAGTGGTATCGGTATCGGTATCGGTATCGGCAAAATCCGGCCGATACTTTACCGATACTTTCCAAAAATACGTATTTTATCATTCAAGTGAAGGTCATAAATCATGAAAGTAAAAGTATTTAACCTAATAATACCCGTTGTGTGTTTATTTATATATTTATTTGGTGTCCGCGTTGTGTGAGTTTGCGGTATCATGGATACCGAATTCCTCTGTGTAACATTAAAAGATAGCGTTTCCATGCATTTAAATATTTGACATTTTATCAGGATAGGTTTTCTTAGGATAGGATAGGTTAGCTTAGATTAGGATAGGCTAGGTTAGCACAGGTTAGGTAATACCGTCAGAATTTTTTCTCGGGTCCGCCTAGCTTAACGATGACATAGTCCATGGAATCTCCACGGGTCCTGCTACTATCTAATAATACCTTTGGTTTATTTGGAGTCCGCTTCTTCCATTTTCTTTGTCACGCTCATGAGGAGAGTTATAGTGACCGTATCTGTGATACGAGTTTCACCAGTGCGTAAGAACAAGAATATTTTTCATTACGAGCGCTGTTAGGATGAATACATTCGTTGGGCATCACATTTGGAAAATTTGTTCAAGAAAGTTAGTGAATCCCGTCATTTTTGACGGGCTGTGCGTACTTGTAATCAAATAAAGAGCCTATTCATACCTAGTAAATTAGATAGCTAACTATTGAATTATAGCGTTCAATCAGGCCCGCTAACTGAATTCACTACTTTTAACTCCCGATGAGTCACGGTCATAACTGAGAGCTATGTAAAATGAATAGTTAAACCCTATAGCTACAAATTTTTTTTATACTTTTACTACTAAACCTTTATAGTTTGACCTAATGTCCGTATCTTAAAGTGTGACAGGCTAACAAAAACCAAACCAATTTAATAAAGTGAAGGAGCATTTGAAAGTTTTTGTGAATTTAATATAGAAATTGCCGAAAATTCTATTTTAATTTAGCTTGTAAATCGCCAAATATTACGAAGCTAATAATTTATTTTAACTTAGCGTGCATATCACCGTTCATTACGAATCTTGCATTTTTCTTCTATGTTAAGATGTTTGAACAATTCACGAACAATCTTATAGTTCAATACATCTGAACGGGTCAGTTGATTGCTTTCATCGCAACTTGATGAATTTAAAAACGAGGAAAATTCCAATGAACTTAATCATATTTACTAGGAATACGTTTCGGAGTCCAGCTCCATCATCAGTTCGGAAAATTAAAATTCATTACGACTACAATAAAAGAAAAAATAAAATGTTGGATACAGTCATTAAAGAAAATCACGAAAACAAAAAAAATCAAAACATGTCCCAGAGAAAGTAAAATCGACATGATCTACTTCCAATTTACGATGGGTAGGAACTGTCAGAGTTGTTGAGGGCCAGTTTTCGTTTAAAAATATGTAGCGACTCTGAAATTCTGAGGTCACATGTAGTTGAAGCCGAATCTAAGATTTTGAAGTCCGCAGAGGATATCGGTTCGTTGCATTTTACTGCGTGATTACGTACGAATTGTGCGAATTCATTCCCCGTGCGGAAGCTTCAACCCCGATGTTCGGCCATTCTGATATAAAAATTTTGTGCCGTAATGCCGACGTACGATGATGTGCACTGCACACAACTGTAAGAATAAATCAGAAAGGCTCTTTCTCCATCAAAAGCGTATCCTTGTACCGGAATTGTATAATTTTATGGTTGCTTCATTTTTCCGGTACAAGGATACGCTTCCGATGGAGATGCGAACCTCGATCTCTGATTTATTTTTAACAGTTATACAGTTGTGTGCAGTGCACATCATCGTACGTCGGCATGACGTCACGAAATTTTTACAGAATGGTCGAACATTGGTGTCGAAGCTTCCGCGCGGGGAACTAATTTGCTTACTCCTCACACTCCGCAGTACGTAATCACGCAGTAAAATGCAACTAAATCTTAGATTCGGCTTCAACTGCATGTGACCTCAGAATTTTAGAGTCGCTACATATTTTTAAACGAAAACCGGCCCTCAACAATTCTGATAGTTCCTACCCGTAACAAATTGTAACTAAATAGTAATCTTGTCGATTTTAGTTTTTCTGGGACATGTTTTAATTTTATTTTTTATTTTCTTGATTTCCTTTAATGACTGTATCCAACATTTTGCTTTATCTATTATTGCAGACATAATGATTTGTAAATTTACGAACTGATGATGGATCTGGACTCCGAAACGTATTCCTAATAAATATGATCAAGTTCCTTGAAATTGTCGTTTTTAAATTCTTCATCTTATAGATGGTTGCGTGTTTGCGGATATGTTCGGTTTCGGGGCTTACCGAATTTTAATATTTTCTTTCGCCAAAGTATGTACTCGTATTTGGTGTGAATAACACAAAATAGACAATCCTTTTTTTGAGAAACTATTGTTTTGGTCCACTTTTGGAGCCAGTTGCTATTATAGCTAGTCTACATTACGTTGCAATACGATTAGAAACACATGCCTATTGAATGGATTTCATTTTGTTGTTTTTCTCAACAATATAGTTAACATAGCAAGAGCATTTTATTTTTCACAATCGGAAACTTTTTTGTCAAAATTTTTGTATTATTAGATATATAAGGAAATAATTTTATTATAACTCCCATGTAGGAGTTATAATGGTTTTATTTTAATACAAGTGTGCACGGCCCGCCAAAAATGGGATTCAATACTTTTCATGAACGAATTTTCAAGATGTAGATGATAAACAAATACAGTATATCCATCCTAACAGTACCCGTGATGAAAATTATTCTTGTACTTGCGCACTGGTGAAACTCGTATCACAGATACGGTCATTATAACTATCCTTATGAGCGTGAGTGACAGAGAAATGGGAGAAACAGACACCAAACAAATAAACCAAGGGCAAGGGTATTATTAGGTAGCAGCATGACCCATGGAAATGCCGAGGAAAATGTCATCGTTAAGCTAGATGGACCCATGGAAAAATTCCGTCAACATTATCTAACTTATGCTATCCTAATTCTATGTCGTGACTCGCACCGCCGCAAAGCACGTTCACGATGCGAAGGCCTAGCGATCGTCATTACATGGTAGCAACTGCGGTTCTTGTAGACCCTACACCACTAATGCGTATTCCACTGTTGCCAATACGTAGAACGGAAAGTCGGGTAGGTTTAAAATGTTTATGCCGAACACATATGCACAAGAACACACAAAGCTCTCTTGACTCGGAGTTCCCCTCCGGTGACAAATCACCATTACTAAAAACGATGACTTCGGTCACAGCTATTCTCAAAATTACTATATTAAATTTAGTGTCTTTTAATTATTCAATATGGCCTGAAAGCTGCACAAAAGCGACAGGGTTAGGAAAATGCGCAAATTATGGCGATCACAACAACCTATCCAATACTACTAACCTATCCTGATAAAATTTCAAACATATCATTGCATGTACAGACGATCTTTCAATGTTACACTGAGGAATTCGGTCTCCGTGATACCGCAAACTCAGACATCCCATGTTTCTTAAGAAGCAGACACCGAACTAATACATAAACTAACATACAACGGGTATTCTTAGGTTAGATGTTTGTAAAAGTATCGGTAGTAGTATCGGTCAAAGTATCGGTATTTTCAAGTATCGGAGTATCGGTATCGGTATCGGCCAAAAAATGGGTATCGGTATCGGTATCGGCCAAAAAAATGGGTATCGGTATCGGTATCGGCCAAAAAAATGGTATCGGTACATCACTAAAACCTATATACTCGTATGCACTGATCCTCCCATCGTTCAAATTTGCTATGCACCGTAAGCAGTCCCTGAGAATTTCTAGCCACGTTCAATTGACGGATTAGATTAGGCATTGCCTTAAGCGCTTTTGGGCTAGAATTCAAGTACGCCACGCAATCTGGGAAATGGATTTTTTGGTCTGTCGAAATAATATGGTTGCATGCAATCTCGTACAGGTTCTCCTTGTCACGATCGTAACATCGCAAGTGTCCAAACTTAGAGGGATTTTTCTCTTTTAGTCTCAGTTTCAGCTTGTTCACATATTGAAGAACCAATTTCAGCACATTGGCCATTTTACGAAAACTGGAATACCTGTCCAAGGGAACGACGTGATCTAACGTCTCTCCTGCAACAGCAGCGGACGCACAAGCCTCTACGGACTTGCCCGACCCCCCGCTGAGACCTGCGTGCTCCTCACACGGCACCCGAAAGGATAGCAGGTCGGGCTCCTGGCTTTCGTCTTGCTGAAAGTGAGAGAGAAAGTTAGGACCCGAATGATAGTTGCTCTCCAGGAGTTGCTTCCAACTCAACGCTCGAGTTATGCAATCGGCCGGATTGTGATTGCCTGCAACGAAGGCAAAGGTTATGGGGAATCTTTCACAGCTCCGATAAATGTTAGCCAAACGATTTTTAACGAAGGTGCACAAGTTTTGCATTTTGTCCAATTTTGTTGCGTACGAGTTTAGCCAATTTAGAGCTACTAGGCTGTCTGAATTCAAGCTCAATTTCGTGATTCTGACAGGGACTGGAACATCTGTGCCGGCCAGCTCCGCCCTCGTTTCACTGAGCGCCTCTACACCCAAAGCAATTGCATGTAGCTCCAAAGAAGGAACGCTCTTTGTTTCCAGTTGCGTGTTCACCAGACGATTTTTTGCGTAAAGAAAGTTTACCTTACCGGAATCGGTGTCACGAATGAAAACTACTACCCCGTAGATCAACTTGCTGGAGTCTGTAAATGCTATGAGTTCGTAATTTCCGTCTCTAGGTGTCGCGCCCTTATTCCCATTCGCCAGGTAAGAAAAACACCGGAAGAAGAAGGAGGTTGTATTGGGCGCGGTTGAATACGTCAACTGAAAAAACAAGAGTTATTTAGTTCTACACAGGGAGGCACTACCTAGGCTTCGGAAGCAAGGCAAGCCGTTTCACAATAGAGCCACCATTATTATTTTCAAAGTCAGGATTTTCACCCAATTGCTGCGATTTTACTCACGTACTCAGTAAAGATTAGATTATAATGACATCGAAAGGGTGTGAAATTTAGGTTGCACACAAGTTCAATCATGGACTTCTCAGTAAGAGATAAACGGCTTAAGAAAGTTGAGTCATAGAGACGAAAGCACCAAAACAAAAGCTATAAGTTACACGATACGCAAACTTTCCGTAATAGACAGAAAATGAGGGGGAATCGAAAACCTAATCAATGTATGCATATTTTTAAAACATTTCTCGTGAATTCTATCGTGAACAAATGAAATACCAAAAAAGGGCTAAAAACATTACCTTAATTTTGGGGCCCGACACGATACAAAAGAGAAACTCTACTCAATTACGAAATTACTTCATAAAAAATACTCTACCGATAAGGACAGCAACCTTACAGAGTAGCCACAGTTTCAAAGGAGCGCTAATTCACGATATTCAAGTTCACGAAGGCGATCAATGCCTCTGCGATTTAAACAGTTTCGAAAACAATGCAGACGTAAAAGAAAATTAAGAAGCACCGCGAGAAAACAAATGTAAAATTAAATAAAGGTTTCTAATCGACTTTGATTTATTAGTAGAGCTTAGATCACTTGACATAACGGAAAATGAGATGGTACGTCTAATTAACGCTCAAAAAATACTTACTCTTTGTATGCGAGACCTCCGCATGACACATATCCTAGCCTAATCATTACGTTTTACATTGCCTGTAAAGTAAAGAAATCACATTAAATCGTTATCAAATGCACACGAGATTTACAAACCAGACTAGGCTTAACTTTACAAGACACGAAAGGGGTCAAGGTCAGCCATTTTTTTATATGGCGCTCTAGGCGCAGGAATACACGACACCTGCACATGGAAGATTTCGTAATGCACCTGACCTTCTAATTCAATCATCACGCTGCAAATCAAGGCATCCTGGCCCCTTCAACAACTAACGCACTGCAATCTTACAATGATATTAATAGGCATAAAATTTAGTCTTGAAAGAATCTTCCTATCATCTCAAGATTATTCACAAAATATCAAGAAAACGTTTCAAAACGACGACCATCGTTGCAGCTCCACTGCAGATATTTGAACGACAAGCACGAATGATAGAATGGCTATCTACCGTTCTTACAGATATAAAGCACACTTTCACTTCTGTTCCTCAACTTCATTAAGTTCGATCATCGCTTAAAAAAGGATCAACACACACTTCTCGCAGGCACAAGAGAAAATTAAGAGGTCGGTAGAGCATGAACTGTCACACGCTACTCTCGGGAGATCTTCTGATACAGTGACGTGGACGGTGGAAGTCACGAGATACGCCAAAGAAATGTTGCCAAGAAACCCCAGCATACGCTTAAGAAAAAACCCAGATCAGCGGAAAAGGCGTTAATAAATAAATTTTCTTACCCTGTTCTATTGTTTTCGTGGTTACCAAATAGTACAATCATTTTTGCTCTTTGAAATTAATTGTTTTGCCAACAAAATTCATGACTGTAAACCCCAGGAGACAGATAAAAAGCCCAGATCCGTGGTTAAACCCCAGAATGCGGAGCCCACAGACTTAGAATCGAGATTGGCAGAGAACTTCACCAATTACTTCTACATGCGCGGATAGAACTAGAACGTTGAAATATGTTTCGGAGTTTTTATTCTTATTTTAAATAAAGATATTATCGACTTCATAAATCGACATTTAGTGACATTAACGATTAATTTTGCTGATAGAATTAAGTTATTGACCTAAAATAGCTCATTTCAAAATCACGAATTGCTCTGGAAGCTTCTAGGACATTCAAATGGGAAACGGTTCAATTAAATGGCGAGATAAAACCCAAATGACTTTAAAGACGGAGAAAGGCATGACACTCCCCCCTATTTTTCTTTTGAAAAATACACAGGCAAACATCCTTGCGACGGCTTGAAGAGAGCACGTAAAGAGTACCTTAGCTTGGTACACGATAATCAGTAACATTACGCTTATACTAAGAGACCATAAATCAATCCGTTACAATACGAGATTTCTTAAATCTAGATAGAGATCATTCTTCCTTAGTCCAAAAGGCACAAGAACAACGCACGTGACTAGTGTTATGAACGTTACGAGCGAATAATACAAAATTAGAGGCGCACCCCGTCAGTACTCAAAATCTAATACTCTATAGTAGGCAAACCGCAAGCTGAGTTAGGGAGAGATAGATAGGGGAAGAAAAAACGAACGTGCTTCACGCATCACACCACTACCGGGAGAGGAAGGAGAAGTCTGCAGCTCTTCACCTCCCCCCATCAGCAGCAGTGAGACACCTTCCGCCGATCGCTTGAAATAAGCATATTAAAATATAGGTAAGCTCGACAGGTAGACTGGAAGGACGCGTCACAGTTGCGACGGGCACGATAGAGTACACTAAACAAATTATGAGATCTAGTTGTCTCCTCGGAGACCTAAACTTACTACCTTTCCTATCGGACGTTCGCACGCTATCGTACCTCCCGCAGCAGCGGCCCGAGATACCACTACGGAACGTACTAGACCGTCCTCGCTCTTCTTGACACGGACAACCCTACCCATCGCCCATTTATTTCTCGGAGCGGGCTCGACGAGCATGACGATGTCTCCAGGGCTCAAGTTGGTTGTCCTCCTCGTCCACTTGGAGCGCGATTGAAGCTCCTGTATGTAGTCGCTTTTCCACTTCTGCCAGAAGACCTCTGCCAGATGGTTGACTCTACGCCAGCGCTTCTTTCCGTAGGCTATGAGGTCCGCAGGGGAGGTGTCGCAGAGAGGAGGGTTGTCGCCCGCTTCTTTCAACGTTAGGAGCATGTTTGGAGTCAGGGGTTGTGGATCATTAGGGTCGCTCGATAGGGACCATAATGGCGTGTTGTTGACGATTGATGCTGCTTCTTGAAAAAAGGTGTAGAGCTCATCTCTACTAGGTGTTCGCATGCCGCACTGGGAAAGCGAGAACAACATGGCCTTTTTTATAGCTCCCACTTTACGTTCCCAAACTCCACCAAAATGGGGTGCGTGAGGGGGATTAAAGATCCACTGCACATCGAAGTCTTGCAGCGTCTTGGAGAGTGACCTCATGTCGAGGTCCTGGTTATAGCTGCCGACGAAATTTGAACCGCGGTCGCTCCTTATGATTTTGCACGATCCACGAACGCACATGAATCGCCTGAGAGCGTTTCGAAAGCTAGAAGTGTCCATGGCAGGCAGCGGTTCCACATGCACCGCTCTAGAGGTTAGACAGGTCAACACCAAGGCCCATACCTTAGAAGTCCTCTTATTGCTTCTCGTAGAGATTCCCTCGACGACCTGCCACGGGCCTGCCACGTCCAAACCTGTGTTCGTAAAGGGAGCGGTGCAAGCAAGTCGGTCCTCCGGTAGGTCACTCATTTTCTGCTCTTCGGGTCTCCTTCTCAATTTTCTGCAGACGACGCAGTCATTTACGAACTTACGGATGACCTTCTTTCCGTGCACTATATGATAGCCTGCATCTCGTACGGCTCCATGAGAAATGTGAGCACCTTGATGCCCGGAGAGTTTGTGATAATGAGACACAATGCTAGAGGTGAGGGGGTGGTCTTCGGGAAGCACAATGGGGTGCTTTATACACCCGGGCAAGTTGACGCGCCTGAGGCGTCCGCCTACTCGCAACAGACCGTCAGCATCAATAAAGGGGCTCAAAGAAGACAAAGGGTGGCGCAGAGGAATGTCCTTTTCTTTCTTGAGATTACTGATCACGTCTTGAAAGGTTGCGCGTTGAACGTCAGAGATGGCTAACTTCTCACCCCCGAAGTTTAGCGATTCCAAGGATCTGATGGCCAGAGCCACTCCTTTTCTTTGCTGAGTTCGGTCCTTCCATTTGAAATAGAAGTGCGTCGCCAGTCTTGATGCTCTACGAACAGAGACAAAGTCACCAGTTAAGTAGGCAGGAACTTCACGCTGAAGCTCTGGGGTCTGAAGGGAGGTGACGAAATTCGAGCATTCCTGGACGAGTTTCTCCTCGGGCAAACTCACTGAAAGCGAGATATCTGCGCCTTCTTGCTCGTCAGGCAGATGATCTTCCCACAGAAAGGAAGGGCCCGTCAACCAGCGTGTCCTCTTCAGGTTCTCTGCGCTTGTGGGACGAGAGGCCATATCCGCCGGGTTGCACTCTGTGGCTACGTACCGCCAGAGTTCCTTGGGACGAACCTTCGTAGCCGCTTCAATTCTTCTAGTCACATACTTTGAAAATCTTTTAGTTTCGTTGCTGAGGTAGCCCAGCACTACCTTGCTGTCTGAGTACATCACTACGTCGTTGATCTCGACGCTCATCTCTTCGCATATTCTTCTTGAGGCCTCGCTGCACTCGACGGCCGCGCAGAGTTCCAAACGTGGTATGCTTGTGGCAGCTCTGGGAGCCACCTTGCTGTCAGCGCTTACAAAAGACACGTGTACTCGTCCACTCACATCGACTGATCGTAAGTAGGTGACATGTCCTATGGCTTGTTCAGAGGCGTCGGCAAAGGAATGCAAACTTCGTGAATGAACCTCCCCGAAGTCTCCAGGAATGAGGCACCTGTCCAACGACAGGTCGGAGAGTCCTCGCAACGACTCTTTCCACGATTCCCACGTCGCAAGATGAGCGACGGGAAGAGGGTCGTCCCACCCCAACTTTGCCAAATTTTCTGGGTCTTGTTTTACGGGAGGGATCAAGGTGCGCATGATCAGTCGGCCTCCCAATACGACGGGGCTAGCTAAGCCGATTGGATCGAAGATTGAATTGACGGTGGCTAACAAACCACGTTTCGTGAACGGTCGGTCCACCACCTCGGTATGTACGTCAAACCGGTCGGTCGTAGTATTCCACGTCACTCCCAGGGTGCGCTGACTACAACCATCCTCCCAAAACTCCACCTTTCCTTCCTCGCGTTCTGATTCCGGGAATGCGTTCAAAACCTCCTGATGACTAGAAGAGATTTTGTGAAGACGAACCTTGAACGTCTCCAGGTACTCTCGTGTCTTGACTAGAATGTCGACGGCCTCTTGAGCTGAACCTGCGGATCCCAGTCCGTCGTCAACGTAGAATCCGCGCTCGACGTAGCTCAGAGCCTTCCAGGCAAGTCTGTCTCCGTTTTCTCTCTCCTCTCTTGAGGCTTCCCTAATGGCGTGGCGCAGACAGTGAGTTGCGACAGCCGGACTTGATCGATTTCCGAAGACGTGCACTCTTGCCCGGTACGAGACAAGTCCTTTGCAAGGATCATTGTCCTTGAACCAGAAGAACCTGAGAAAATTTCGGTCGGAGGGACGGACATAGAAGGCGTGGAACATCTTTTCCACGTCGGCAACGAAACCAACCTTGTTCTCGCGAAACCTAAGGAGCACTCCACGAAGACTGTTGTTGGCATCTGGCCCCTGAAGCAAGGTTCCGTTTAAGTTGCGTCCGAAATACTGCGCCGCAGAGTCGAAGACGATGCGCACCTTCTTTTTCTTGGGATGTGTAACGGGAAAAACCGGGAGATACCAAAAGTGTCCTTCAGCCGGTTGAAGTTCTTGGGAAGGAACTACCTCTACGTGTCCACTATCCACGTAGTCTTGGACTATCTTCAAACACTGCTGTAATTTGGCGGGGTCTTTGACTAACCGCGCCAAAGTGTTTCTGGAGCGGCGATAGACGGCCTTCGTGTTGTCTGGAAGCTTAGACATGCGATCTATGAATGGCAGCGGAGTTTCTAGATGCCCTTCAGCATTTACAACTATATTCTCGTCAATCAGCGACAAGAATTTCCTGTCCTCAACGGAAGGTCCAGGACTCTCGTCGTCCATTCTGGTGTCGAAGACTGGAGCTAGAGGACCGAAACAAGGCTGAGCCGAAAAGTGATCTTCGACTTGAGTTTTATACACACTCATCTGCGTGTTCGACGGGTGAGGCTCTGAAGGGTTGACTCTTCCAACAACAGCCCATCCCAAAGGTGTTTTGTAGACAGCTGGCTTCCGGTGGATTAGATCTGCAACTAATACATCTTCAGCGTCTCGGCCCAGCAACAGACTCACGGGAGCATTGCAGTCCAGAGGGAGAAATTCTGATGCAAGATGAGCGATGTCGGGGTTCTTCAAGACGTCTTCTCTCGTTGCCACGTCGTACTTATTATGAGGAATGCCGTCGTGCTCGAATAGCGGGGGAAGAGCATAAGACTCAGAGCGGTTTACGCCCTTTACTCGAAAGCCTTCCGTAGTTCGACCGTAGGATTTAATTTTAGAACCTGAAATCGTGGTGATGGAATACGTTTCCTTTTTGTGAGGTAATGCAAAGAAGTCTAACAAGGAAGATGTGGCGAAAGAGTTAGTACTTTGGTCATCCAGGATGACGTAGGTGCGGAGAGTTTTGCTGCTTCTTCCGGGCGCCGTCACGTCCACCAAGACCATCTTAGAGCAGCTTCTGTTTTTCGATGGTTGTCACTTTTCCGTGTACAGGTTTCCCATTTCTGGAGCGTCGCGTCTCTCGTTGAGAGGCGAAGACCTGCGGGCCCAGCGTCCTCGAGGCGCTGGTCCTCCCCTCGAAGCAAAACCTCTTCCTCGTACGCCGAAGTTTTCTGAGTGGCTGCGCCTCTGCCCCTCAGACCTGTCCGAATGAAGCAGCGTGTGATGAGAGCTGGAACCACAGGCTTCGCACCTCTGATCTGCGGTGCATTGAGCTATACGGTGCGCTCCGAAACATCGGAAACACGCACCGCACTCCATAACGATGCCCTTACGATCCACGGCATTCAAACCAGAAAATCTATTGCAAGACGCCAGAGAATGCCCGGAGCTATGGTGTAAGGGGCATTCGGTTCTCGTGTTTTCCACTTGAGAGGATTCAACAGCAAGCACGGTGGCTCGCTTGCTGGACTTGTCCTTAGGTCCAGCACGCTGGTCGTTGTCCAACTTGGTGAGAACCCCCGAGTACGTGCGCTGAGCATTCTCGCGCAAGAACCTGCAGAATTCCTCTAAAGGAGGATGGCGCTTATGAGATTTCTGGTAGCTGAGCTTGGATTTATTCCACCGGCATTTAATAAAATCCGGGAGCTTCTCATAAATTGGTTCGAGGCCCAGAGCGTAATTGTAGTATTCCAAGTCTCTCACCTCCCTCATCTGCCCCTGGATGCTGTAGCAGAGGTCGCCCAACTTTTGCAGCGATTGAGCGGTTTTGGGATCAAATTCAGTTGTTTTTATTTGGTCGAATCTCTCGATCATCTTCTTGAACTCCGCCGTGATTTGCTCCGACGAGCCATATCGTTCTCTTAGCTGAGAGACGATTTCGTCTAAAGTTCGCTTCGGATCACTTCCGAATGAAGTCCTCAATCCGACGATTGTGTCGCGAGGTTCCCCAGATGTGCGCGCTTCGAGGATGCCGACCACATCGCTCGGATTCAAAGAAAGGTTCTTTAAGTCGTTGCGAAGCTCGGCGAACCAAGTATGGTAACGTTTAGGCTCGCCTCGGAAAGGGTTGGCAGGTGACTTTTTTAATTCCATTAGAACTAGATGTCTTGAAGCGGCATCGAGCCTAAGTTCGTTTCCCGCGCAGTAGTCACTGCTGGCCAATGGTTTTTCTAAGTAGCACACCAGCGGGTCTTGAGGGTTGTAATTGGTAAAGTTCCCTCGATTTTTGTCAATGGTTCGAGTGGGCCTTGATTCCCGAACTCTCCGCGGGCGAGAACTTCGAAGTCCAGCATTATAGATTCCTCTACTCTCCAGGTTCAGTGGGGGACGTACCTCTGAACGACTCAAAAAACTAGAGTCGGAGCTCGTCGATGAGCACGGGGCATTTCGACGCATTTTGGAGGCCTTATTTCGCTTTTGATCTTGAAACTGGGCAGCAGCGTTCCGCTGCTGTGCCTGAGAGTCACAAAGGTTAGGTGGAGTGGCGCAATTAACCACACTGCCGTGGTTCCGCGAGACCCATTCTTCGGTGTGCCTAGATTTTTCCGTCTCGCTGACTGCGCCGATCGAACCGTCCGGGCTGGAGAAACCTCTGTTGTTGATTTCGTCTATTTCAAGTGAGATTTTACTTTTCTCTGCCTTAGCTTCTACTTCAGCAAGCTTCACAGCGAGCTCACACTGCGACCTGAGCTCCGCAACTTTTGCTTGGTGTGCAATGTTGATCCTCTTTATAGAACTTTCCAGGTCCACCAGCCTCGTGGACTCCGCCACGGACATAGCTCTAGAGGAGGTGCTTCGCCTTGGCCCCGATCCTCGACCGTCCTTTCTTGAGTGAGTTGACGTGGAGCTCTCGCTGGAAAGGTCGTTCACACGAGGGTCGAGAAAGCACTTTACCCGCCTCTTTAATTGCCGGTAGTCAGCCATGAGATCTTTAGCTTCTTGTCCGGCTCCAACTCTTCTTAGATATTCTAACTCGTTTTCTACTAGTCCTCGCCACTCCTTAAATAGGTGGAGACACTCGAGGGACTCCTGGTTCCATTCCTCCTCAGTCCAGGCTTCCCTTCTGGAGCTCGACGTTTTGACTTTAATCGTTTCCTGAAGACGAGTCATGTGATCATTCCGCACGACTCTTGAGTCCTGCCGGGGCCTACAAGAGTCCATAGTGATCAATAACGGCCCCTACGCCGCGAAGTCTAATGGCACTTACTTCGTTTAGGAGCGATGCAGCTGTGTGTCAGCGGAGGTCTCGCATACAAAGATTGACTGTCGCGCCCTTATTCCCATTCGCCAGGTAAGAAAAACACCGGAAGAAGAAGGAGGTTGTATTGGGCGCGGTTGAATACGTCAACTGAAAAAACAAGAGTTATTTAGTTCTACACAGGGAGGCACTACCTAGGCTTCGGAAGCAAGGCAAGCCGTTTCACAATAGAGCCACCATTATTATTTTCAAAGTCAGGATTTTCACCCAATTGCTGCGATTTTACTCACGTACTCAGTAAAGATTAGATTATAATGACATCGAAAGGGTGTGAAATTTAGGTTGCACACAAGTTCAATCATGGACTTCTCAGTAAGAGATAAACGGCTTAAGAAAGTTGAGTCATAGAGACGAAAGCACCAAAACAAAAGCTATAAGTTACACGATACGCAAACTTTCCGTAATAGACAGAAAATGAGGGGGAATCGAAAACCTAATCAATGTATGCATATTTTTAAAACATTTCTCGTGAATTCTATCGTGAACAAATGAAATACCAAAAAAGGGCTAAAAACATTACCTTAATTTTGGGGCCCGACACGATACAAAAGAGAAACTCTACTCAATTACGAAATTACTTCATAAAAAATACTCTACCGATAAGGACAGCAACCTTACAGAGTAGCCACAGTTTCAAAGGAGCGCTAATTCACGATATTCAAGTTCACGAAGGCGATCAATGCCTCTGCGATTTAAACAGTTTCGAAAACAATGCAGACGTAAAAGAAAATTAAGAAGCACCGCGAGAAAACAAATGTAAAATTAAATAAAGGTTTCTAATCGACTTTGATTTATTAGTAGAGCTTAGATCACTTGACATAACGGAAAATGAGATGGTACGTCTAATTAACGCTCAAAAAATACTTACTCTTTGTATGCGAGACCTCCGCATGACACATATCCTAGCCTAATCATTACGTTTTACATTGCCTGTAAAGTAAAGAAATCACATTAAATCGTTATCAAATGCACACGAGATTTACAAACCAGACTAGGCTTAACTTTACAAGACACGAAAGGGGTCAAGGTCAGCCATTTTTTTATATGGCGCTCTAGGCGCAGGAATACACGACACCTGCACATGGAAGATTTCGTAATGCACCTGACCTTCTAATTCAATCATCACGCTGCAAATCAAGGCATCCTGGCCCCTTCAACAACTAACGCACTGCAATCTTACAATGATATTAATAGGCATAAAATTTAGTCTTGAAAGAATCTTCCTATCATCTCAAGATTATTCACAAAATATCAAGAAAACGTTTCAAAACGACGACCATCGTTGCAGCTCCACTGCAGATATTTGAACGACAAGCACGAATGATAGAATGGCTATCTACCGTTCTTACAGATATAAAGCACACTTTCACTTCTGTTCCTCAACTTCATTAAGTTCGATCATCGCTTAAAAAAGGATCAACACACACTTCTCGCAGGCACAAGAGAAAATTAAGAGGTCGGTAGAGCATGAACTGTCACACGCTACTCTCGGGAGATCTTCTGATACAGTGACGTGGACGGTGGAAGTCACGAGATACGCCAAAGAAATGTTGCCAAGAAACCCCAGCATACGCTTAAGAAAAAACCCAGATCAGCGGAAAAGGCGTTAATAAATAAATTTTCTTACCCTGTTCTATTGTTTTCGTGGTTACCAAATAGTACAATCATTTTTGCTCTTTGAAATTAATTGTTTTGCCAACAAAATTCATGACTGTAAACCCCAGGAGACAGATAAAAAGCCCAGATCCGTGGTTAAACCCCAGAATGCGGAGCCCACAGACTTAGAATCGAGATTGGCAGAGAACTTCACCAATTACTTCTACATGCGCGGATAGAACTAGAACGTTGAAATATGTTTCGGAGTTTTTATTCTTATTTTAAATAAAGATATTATCGACTTCATAAATCGACATTTAGTGACATTAACGATTAATTTTGCTGATAGAATTAAGTTATTGACCTAAAATAGCTCATTTCAAAATCACGAATTGCTCTGGAAGCTTCTAGGACATTCAAATGGGAAACGGTTCAATTAAATGGCGAGATAAAACCCAAATGACTTTAAAGACGGAGAAAGGCATGACACTAGGACCAATGAATCTGGCGATTTTTACTTCGCCTCCCTTGTTCACCTGCTTAGCGATTTTCGCCCATTCCCGTTGAAGATGATGGGGCAAGATATCATCCCAGCCCATAGTTTTGTTTGTCTGCAACTGGTGAGCAAATATTCTTGCGCGATTTAATATCGGGCCGCCGATTTGAAGTAAATCATAGTTCGAAGCTATGGCGGACATGATTTTCCTCTTTGTGTTGGCCGAAGCATCTAACTTTAGTTGGGGTGCAGCAATCTTGTCCCCTGACCGATCCCACTTCATTCCAAAGAACTTTACTTCATTTGGAGTTTGAGTGTCATTCTCAGCGTCTACACGAGCCTGCAATTTAGGAGAGTTAGTGTAAAATTGCTGAAGAGCAAATTTGTATGGCTCGAAAATTTCTGGGAGCTTTTCATATGCCCATTCCAAATAGGCACAGTCACTCGCAGACACTGAAGAATTGTCCATGTAGGCTAAGGAATAAATAAGAGTTTTTAGTCTATTTTCCGCCGTAGAGCCAACGAGGTCATCAGACTGCAGCATGATATGCAACGCCAGCATTAATATTGCCGGGGAACATCGGAGTCCAAAGGCCAAGCGCAGATGTTTGTACGCTACCAACCTAAAGTCTCCCGACGCCACGTCGCTATACCACAAGAAAATTAGTTTAATTTGATCATGCTCGGGAAGAGCAATGTTTAGGAAGGCTTTCTTAATGTCGAACGTGAGTAAGTACTCGTCAAAACGCAGCAAGGAGAGAGCAGTGGAGAGCTTTTTATTCAAGTTTGGACCACTCAGCATTGCCTGATTATGCGACAGCACACATTGGTGTGAAGAGTCTTTTTCACAAAGGTTGGACAAGTAGACAATTCTGCACTTTGTGGTTTCCCGCTCCAGCTTAAAAACCCCCATATGAGGTAAAAAACTGCAAGACGGATTTGCTTCCATGAATTCGGGAATGTTGTCAATTCTCTCAATGATGCCCTCCGTCAGCTGTTCCCTGATAACGTCGTCGTAAATCCTCAAATGCGAGGGATTCCGCTTCAACTTCACAAGATTTGATCGAAGAATTTGCTTTGCAAGGTTAAAATTTTTCGCCAACAAATGCGACACTTTCGAATTCCACAAGAGTGGCATGATCAACCGTCCATCATCGCTGCGCGTAGTATTGGACAGAACAAACTTTATTAAATCTTTATTCTGTTCTACGCTATCCTCCTCGTACACGACATTTTCATAGTTCAAAGCATTAGTATTCTGCTCCCGGAGGACATTGCCTAAAACAGACTCCAAAATAGAATCGCTTGTGACATTTACCGGCGCAGGAGCAAGAGGTGCCTTACCTTCCGTCCCGACGAAGGCTCCGCCCTCCCCAGCTACAAGCTCAGATGCACTGGGATGAGAAGGGGTATCGCCGGAGGTTTCTGGAACACAAGCAGCACCAGAGCTCGGCGCCATTGGAGCAGAAAACGCGTTGCAAGTCTGAGACGCCGGCAAAAGATGTAAATTCTGCAAAATTCGCTCAGCACTTCCGGCAAGGACGACACCCCAGGGAGTCTCCGAAAACAACGATTGAGGAGAAGCCCCGAACAAGCGATCCTGCTGAGGCAAAATCTGAGCGTCTAAATTACCCAACACGAAATCTAAATTACTAATAGCATTAGAGTCGTCGAGCAAGGTATTATCCGCCAATTCATAGCCCTGCGAAGAAAAATGATTAGCAATTCGCTGAAGTCCGGGTACTTTTATACTGGTTCTTATTTCAGGTACGCAGATAGCTGTTACAGCGGGATGATTAGGACTCAGCTTCACTTCTACTAAAGAAGTATTATACTCTTGAGTGCTGTTAAACCCATTTATCGTTAGAACAAAGTTCGAGTCTAGGACAGGCAGGTTTAATCTGCTGGCACACGAGTTTGTGATGAAATTAGGTTGACACCCGGTATCTCTCATTCCCCTGAGCGAGCCTCCTTCAAGTTGCACAGAAAACGTGGGAATAATAGAATCATTCCCATAGTTCGTAGGGAGTGCAAAGACGACTTGATTCACGGAGACCGCACCGGTTGACAATTTCTTTTTATCTCCCTTTGTAATTTCTGAGAGACCTGCCTTCAGAGAGGTTGCTTGTCCCTTATGCTGAGCAGCACCCCCATCTGGCATACAAAGAAAAGAATAATGAAATTTAGAGCAGTGCGAACAGCGCTTTTTGAAGCGGAAGCGACAAGAACCTGTGTGGTGTGACAAATTTGCACATCGCAAGCAGCCATTAAGAGCTGTTAACCTATCCCGCTTCGCCGCAGGTGTTGGATAAAGAGGACGGTTAAAGGTGGAGTGGGAAGTTTCTCTAGAACTCCCAGTAGAGCAAAGGCTGCAAAACTGAGCCTTTAACTCTTTTGGCTTCTCCACATTCACCGCAAAATTCATACTGTATTTCTTGGTTGCGGATTTACCTGTCTCCCGACCACAAAGATACCGATCAGTAGCCTCGTAGACGTTCTCCATTAGGTCCTTCAAGGACGGCTTACTATTATTAGTGATGTGAACAAACTGCCTTTGAAATTCGTCGTTCATACCGCTCCAAAAGAAATACTGAAGTACGGTTGTAACGTCTATCTCCAGTGTGTCGAAACTCTGGACAATTGACCTCATTTGGCCAATATAGGCATAAGGATCATCATTATTGGAGAGTTTAATCTCCGACAGCCTCTTAATGACTTCATATTTCTGAGTCAAGGGAGAAGCGAAGGCTCTTTGCAACAAGTCTTTGGCATCTTCGTACGTTTGTTTACCGACCTCTAACGATTGAACAAGCACACGAGGAGCATTTCTCAACTGCTTTTGCAGAAACAAGAATTTATCATAGTTCGTTAAATTGTACTTTGACATTATACTCTCGAACTGAAGAAGAAATTTATTAAGATCCTCGCCTTTGTCATGTCCGTACTCTGGAAGGGGTATTTGGGGAAGCTTAAGCTGACTTCGGTGTAAGTCACCAACCCCAACGCCAGCACTTGCCTGAGGAGCCGAAACCTCCTTCAACGAAGTCTCCAACGTACTGATCGCTGCAATCAATTTGAGGGAGTAATCAGCACACGTGTCATACTCCGCTTTCAGCTCCGCCTCCGCTGCCTTTTCTGCAAAGAGACCTTCAGCAATCTTCTGATCAGACGCTTTCAGGTCAGTCTGTAAAGACAGTAACCTAATTAAGGTCTGGCGTTTCTCATCATTAGAGAAATTAGCAAGATTAGAATCAATAGCATTACGAGTCCGAGTAACTTCGGCTCGCATATATTTGCGATTATGCGTCAAGAATTTCACGTCCATCGCAGCTCTGAAAATAGTAATAGCACACAATAATATTTAGTCGACACCAGTCACCTGAAGAGCAATGTGAAAGAAATTATAGTCAACAATGAAGAGACGGCCCGCGGGGGAAGACGGGCAGGACTCGACGAACACACCAAGGGCGGAGACCCCACTCTGAATCCTGTCTACAGCGCCATCTTGAAAAAACTTCCATGGGGGCAAGGAAAGAAATGCTGAACACTCTGGACGTATACTGAAAGTCATCAGTACATTTTTGAATGACAGTTTGAGAGAGATTAAATATCCAGAGCCCCAGCAAGTATCCATGCATCGCGGAGGTGACCGACGAAGTGTCGTCGGCAGCGCGGCTCCACGACTAGCCCATGGGCGTTCACAAGGAGGAAGATCACGGGCTGTGAACAAATACTTAAGTTAGGTTTGTTCGGTGCGGTAAAACAAGGTTTACGGAAGAACACTAAGAGCAGATAGTAAGCTTTCCCTTAAGCTTCTTCGGAATTAGATAGCCCGGAGATGGCATGGCTAGGTAGCGTCAAGGCAAAGAAAATTAGCAATGGCTAAGGCTAAATAGCTCAAGGATAATAGCAGTGGCTAAGGCTTAAATAGCTCAAGGATAGTAGCAGTGGCTAAGGCGAAATAGCTCAAGGATAGTAGCAGTGGCTAAGGCTTAAATAGCTCAAGGATAGTAGCAGTGGCTAAGGCTTAAATAGCTCAAGGATAGTAGCAGTGGCTAAGGCTTAAATAGCTCAAGGATAGTAGCAGTGGCTAAGGCTTAAATAGCTCAAGGATAGTAGCAGTGGCTAAGGCTTAAATAGCTCAAGGATAGTAGCAGTGGCTAAGGCTTAAATAGCTCAAGGATAGTAGCAGTGGCTAAGGCTTAAATAGCTCAAGGATAGTAGCAGTGGCTAAGGCTTAAATAGCTCAAGGATAGTAGCAGTGGCTAAGGCTTAAATAGCTCAAGGATAGTAGCAGTGGCTAAGGCTTAAATAGCTCAAGGATAGTAGCAGTGGCTAAGGCTTAAATAGCTCAAGGATAGTAGCAGTGGCTAAGGCTTAAATAGCTCAAGGATAGTAGCAGTGGCTAAGGCTTAAATAGCTCAAGGATAGTAGCAGTGGCTAAGGCTTAAATAGCTCAAGGATAGTAGCAGTGGCTAAGGCTTAAATAGCTCAAGGATAGTAGCAGTGGCTAAGGCTTAAATAGCTCAAGGATAGTAGCAGTGGCTAAGGCTTAAATAGCTCAAGGATAGTAGCAGTGGCTAAGGCTTAAATAGCTCAAGGATAGTAGCAGTGGCTAAGGCTTAAATAGCTCAAGGATAGTAGCAGTGGCTAAGGCTTAAATAGCTCAAGGATAGTAGCAGTGGCTAAGGCTTAAATAGCTCAAGGATAGTAGCAGTGGCTAAGGCTTAAATAGCTCAAGGATAGTAGCAGTGGCTAAGGCTTAAATAGCTCAAGGATAGTAGCAGTGGCTAAGGCTTAAATAGCTCAAGGATAGTAGCAGTGGCTAAGGCTTAAATAGCTCAAGGATAGTAGCAGTGGCTAAGGCTTAAATAGCTCAAGGATAGTAGCAGTGGCTAAGGCTTAAATAGCTCAAGGATAGTAGCAGTGGCTAAGGCTTAAATAGCTCAAGGATAGTAGCAGTGGCTAAGGCTTAAATAGCTCAAGGATAGTAGCAGTGGCTAAGGCTTAAATAGCTCAAGGATAGTAGCAGTGGCTAAGGCTTAAATAGCTCAAGGATAGTAGCAGTGGCTAAGGCTTAAATAGCTCAAGGATAGTAGCAGTGGCTAAGGCTTAAATAGCTCAAGGATAGTAGCAGTGGCTAAGGCTTAAATAGCTCAAGGATAGTAGCAGTGGCTAAGGCTTAAATAGCTCAAGGATAGTAGCAGTGGCTAAGGCTTAAATAGCTCAAGGATAGTAGCAGTGGCTAAGGCTTAAATAGCTCAAGGATAGTAGCAGTGGCTAAGGCTTAAATAGCTCAAGGATAGTAGCAGTGGCTAAGGCTTAAATAGCTCAAGGATAGTAGCAGTGGCTAAGGCTTAAATAGCTCAAGGATAGTAGCAGTGGCTAAGGCTTAAATAGCTCAAGGATAGTAGCAGTGGCTAAGGCTTAAATAGCTCAAGGATAGTAGCAGTGGCTAAGGCTTAAATAGCTCAAGGATAGTAGCAGTGGCTAAGGCTTAAATAGCTCAAGGATAGTAGCAGTGGCTAAGGCTTAAATAGCTCAAGGATAGTAGCAGTGGCTAAGGCTTAAATAGCTCAAGGATAGTAGCAGTGGCTAAGGCTTAAATAGCTCAAGGATAGTAGCAGTGGCTAAGGCTTAAATAGCTCAAGGATAGTAGCAGTGGCTAAGGCTTAAATAGCTCAAGGATAGTAGCAGTGGCTAAGGCTTAAATAGCTCAAGGATAGTAGCAGTGGCTAAGGCTTAAATAGCTCAAGGATAGTAGCAGTGGCTAAGGCTTAAATAGCTCAAGGATAGTAGCAGTGGCTAAGGCTTAAATAGCTCAAGGATAGTAGCAGTGGCTAAGGCTTAAATAGCTCAAGGATAGTAGCAGTGGCTAAGGCTTAAATAGCTCAAGGATAGTAGCAGTGGCTAAGGCTTAAATAGCTCAAGGATAGTAGCAGTGGCTAAGGCTTAAATAGCTCAAGGATAGTAGCAGTGGCTAAGGCTTAAATAGCTCAAGGATAGTAGCAGTGGCTAAGGCTTAAATAGCTCAAGGATAGTAGCAGTGGCTAAGGCTTAAATAGCTCAAGGATAGTAGCAGTGGCTAAGGCTTAAATAGCTCAAGGATAGTAGCAGTGGCTAAGGCTTAAATAGCTCAAGGATAGTAGCAGTGGCTAAGGCTTAAATAGCTCAAGGATAGTAGCAGTGGCTAAGGCTTAAATAGCTCAAGGATAGTAGCAGTGGCTAAGGCTTAAATAGCTCAAGGATAGTGGCAGTGGCTAAGGCTTAAATAGCTCAAGGATAATGGCAATGGCTAAGGCTTAAATAGCTCAAGGATAATGGCAATGGCTAAGGCTTAAATAGCTCAAGGATAATGGCAATGGCTAAGGCTTAAATAGCTCAAGGATAATGGCAATGGCTAAGGCTTAAATAGCTCAAGGATGATGGCAATGGCTAAGGTTAAATAGCTCAAGGATGATGGCAATGGCTAAGGTTAAATAGCTCAAAGGATGATAGCAATGGCTAAATAGCTCAAAGGATGATAGCAATGGCTAAATAGCTCAAAGGATGATAGCAATGGCTAAATAGCTCAAAGGATGATAGCAATGGCTAAATAGCTCAAAGGATGATAGCAATGGCTAAATAGCTCATAGTGTGCTTAAGTGGGCGAGAACCCTTCGTGATCTTCTCATTTATTTCTTAGGCCAGAGTGATGGACCTTCTACTTGGTTAAGTAGTTAAGAATTACTGAACAGGTTGACTGGACATAGCGCTATCAATCACTGCAACCCACCATAACAGTAATCCGGTCCTTGGGTCCCCGTAGTGACGAGAAGGTAGTCCTGTGCGTGCCAGGTCTTCACCACTTGCGGGAAACGCCCGCTCCCCCGAAGCGTCGCCGTCCCGCCCCCATCCCCCCACGAGCCGGCTGCTCTTTTAGCAGACCATCTTCATGCTGATTAGCTTCACTGTCGAACACATGCTCTCACCAGGCACGCTGAGATTTTACGAACGTGACCCACTGCGAAAAACGAGCTGAACGGCGGGAAATTTAATTGCTGAGGTGATTGATTGGTGCCAGACTGATGTTTTTGCGTAAAGCATGTCTGGAGTTGAGAATGGTTTTGTTCTTTCGGGTCTAGCGAAAGAATAGCGCTATGAGTGAATAAAACTGCGTAATTCTTTGAAACGAAAGAAAAGCCACGAATGGTTCTCTTTTAGAGCACATATTCGCCCCTAAGAAGATTTTTTATTCTGAATAGCGGAACTTTCTGTACATCTCCATTGGAATATCCTTTAATTGCAAACAATATTTTACTGCATTATAGGGACCGTGAGCAGACGCGTCTTCAACTTCGACAAGATCCAGAAATGAACATTTCAATTCGCTATCGTCTGTTTCATAATATTGCACTATAATACTCATTTGTTTTGGTGTGCTTCTATCAGTGGTTTCGTCTATAATAAAATTAAAAACTCTATTACGAAGGACACAGGATAGGTTATTCACAAAGTAGTGACCAAATACCTGGCGTATGACATTACTGGCTCTTTGTTTACCTATACATACTTTCTTGAGAGGATCTTCGTTGGGAAACATAGACTTACGAGTAAGCAATAGAATGAATGACTCACACAATGAAATTGGCAGGTAGTGTTTTGAAAGGAAGGGACATATTCTAAGCTCTATTTTCCTAGCAGCCAGATCGATCGGATCATTCGAGATGATATACGAAGCAATGTCACTAGTTTTTCTATGTTCAAGTGAAAGATTTATGTGGCGTTGCGACTTAGCATGACGAGCTATTTCTGATTTTCCGCATGTAATATCTGCATTACATATCGTGCAATGAGCCAAATCCTTATCGGTCGTCGATTTACTGCTCTTCTTCAACCAGCCTTTGAAACTTTCGTCATCCAACCAAGCAGATCTAAATTTTTGGGTTGCTGCTAGCGACTTTTTAGCGGCAACCTTCTTGCGCTTTGGAGGCGAAGTGCGAGCAGGATCCTCATCAGACATCACTACTCTTCGAGATAGCTGCAATGTAATGTACAATAACTAAATTTTTTCTAGACCGAAACAGTAGATAACAAGCATGGTTGTGAAATCGAAGAAAATTTTTATTGCTTTACATTTGTAATTATTTGCGAAAAAAAACCTTTATAATTATATAAGGTAGGTACCATTATTAATTAGCTAACAACCGCTAACGTTATGTATGATGTATAACATTTAAATATATCTAAATTGTTTGCTTTTTGCAATGATAGCTAAAGGTATTTTATATATAGAAAATGTAAAACCTTGCGACTGGTGTTACATATAGACACTAAAACCCAATTCTGGTCATAATGATAAAAATATTGAGATATAAATACTGTTCAACCGATCAGTACAGCAATATACGTCAAGTAAAATAAAACTAACTTGAACGCGACTCTGTGAACGTGGATTTGCCGGCATTGTGAAAAGTGATAACCAAAGTTGTATTTAAAAATTTGGCGTTTTCAGGAACATATCCTTTGTTAGGTAGGCATATTCCATTCGATCGGACTAAAGCATTATAATAAGCATTTTCCATTCAATCGGACTATAGCATTATAATTTATATAGGTATTTATTGATTAATTTATTTTCATCTTTAAATAATTATTAAACAAATAACTTTATCTAAATAGCACGCGCGAATATTTAAACATACTCTATTGTAAGTTCAGTATTTGATTACCACCAAATGATTCAGCATGAAACATACATTACAGCTAAACATACTAACCTAAAGGTAGGTACACACTTTTTTCAAAACTAGTGTCACTCACCTATTGCACCACGAGACACGTGAGACACGTCTTATCACTTCGCAGTCTTTGCCCTTTGGGTCCGTTTGATCAATCATGTCTGGTCAGGCAGAACGTGCGTACGTACTAGTCTAGCTTTGAACATGTTTCAAATGGAGATGCCTATACGGATCGTGATTGGAAAAGAGTTCTAGAGTATTTTCAAACGACTACAATGCAACGATAGATGCTTTCCTACGTGTTTTGATGCATTGATAACTATGTAACCTTTCGGTAGGCATAAAACCCTCTAATTACCCTATTTCTGCACATTTTACCCTATTAATACCTCGATTACCCTATGAAAAAGTACAACCCCATCGTTACCCCGTGAAGGGTCTGATTACCCTAAAATAGGGTAATTACCCTGCTCGTGGAAACACTGGCTGAAACGGACTGCCACTTCAAAACTTCGAGAGTTCGAGTGCTTCGACCAGCTCACAGGGCAAGTTTTTAGGGTAAATTAACTCAAAGACTTCACGTTTGAATGTTTGTTGCAAATTTTTGAATGAATACATTATTCAAGACAAAAAAAATTAAACATATCACTTATTCTTGGAAGGCTGTATGAAAGTAATACAAAATACTTTTTTGTTATTCCATTTTAATTCAAATTAGCAAGGATAGGGTAATTTGTAGATTCGTCGTAGACTGGCCTTCGACTGATAATCGACTCTTTACAAATCACTTGTTAACTTCTATTCCAGACATGTTTATTTATCATATGTCTTCTCCGTATGTTTCGTTGATGATTAAGTTTTTGTTTTACATTGAGTAAAAATAATAACCGATTTTTAGTTTTCGTTCTAAGTGCTGAGGTAAATGGCTAATTTGTAATCATTTTGCTATTCAAAATGCAAGAGTGTAAAAGTGTCTCTAATTTTCTCACCTCCTCTTTCTCCCATCCAAACGAATATTCATTTGTGCGATGTCTCTAGAACGTAATAATTAGAATAAAATTAATATTTTATGTATTATTTCCATCTTACGAACACTCATATGTCTTGAGAAGAGACTTCACCTTACGCACGACTGCCTCGGGAATAAAAAAGTTCTATAAAAATAAAAAGATCAACGTTACTTGAATTGCGAACCGCGAAAACTTAGACTTGTATTGCTTTATTATTATTATTATTATTATTATTATTATTATTATTATTATCATTATCATTATCATATAAGAAAGTTTTAGCCTCCCTTAACCACGACAAAGATGTTCTAAGAGAGGAAGGAGGAAGGCGCCATTCAGCATGGAGTTGAGGGAACGCGGAATCTATGCACAAGGTGCACAGAAACAGGAAGCTAAGAAAGAAGTTCATGAAACGAGAAAAAATTGAAGAAGAAAGTAGTAAGTGCTGAAAAACAGGACAGCAGTGAACCGAAAAAATATGGTCCGTAACAAAACAAAAACCTATTCTATTTTAACAAAAAGGAAGCCTACCTAACCTTTAGCTCGGGTCCTCACAAAGTCCCCCTGGGAGCGCTAATTCCCATAGATGCAACAATTATATACCCCTGAGGGGAACTTGTATTGCTTTAATTTTTCAAACAATAATCAATTTGATTACTTGTTAGAATAAAAGTGTTTCTTATTACCACATGTAATTCTTTGCAACGTAATTAGCAAAGCTTTATGTGGTATTTCGTTTAGGAAACTACAGCGTGTACTGTCAGGAAACTTGTTCTTAGAAACTATCATAATGAAATGCGCTTTCTCTTAGCATTGTTTGAAATCTTTGTGCTTCTTGAAATAATTAGCATTGTCAACATCACGATATCTTCAACATAAATAAGAAAACGACTATGAATAAAATTTAGAAATACGGTTAATCTTAGGTATAATTCTTAGGTATATGATTCACGATTTATCAATTCCATTTTATGTTACTTCTTATTTTATAAATTTCCGAATGATGATTAGATTCATTAGAATGTATTTAGAACTAAAAAGTAATTACACCGATTTCACTCGTGAATATCATTCCTCAACGTAAAATCTTGCATAGATATGCATAAATATTCATGTCCTCTCAGTAAGTGGCACTTCTCTTATGAGAGAGATAGATTGCTGGGACTGTAGTAATGTGTTTGACTTGTCTGGTATTGAAGATTAAATTAAAAACATGCGTATAACAATGGCATGGTAAAAAATACACAATTGAACACAAATAAACGCACCAATGCATTTATTCTGCAGTACAGTAAAGTCTTCAGTTTCAATGTTGTGAATATTTCTGGAAAAGCATGAAATTGAATAAAAAATGTGAAATATAATTTCAAGCTTGATGCATTGTACCCCACAATGTCAGAGCATCCGTTTCATTGCGATGGATCAGCGATATTTTTATGGCTGTAAACAACGGGTGGCCTTCCTCAAATACTACGGCCATTAACCAACTTAGAAGTTTGCGCCCTCAAATTACAACTGGCCGGCTCAGCATATTACGTCCGAGCTCGACCGTTTGTGGTTAAGAGCGCGGAGATAGAGTTATTTGGCCGAACCGGCCGACTCGCCTTTAATTCATACATGATCGACTGTCTCGTCGTTAATTCACCGGCGACACGTCCTTGATTTTCAATTGGGCAGCAGGAGGCATGAAACGTAAAAAATTGAAAATCAGCATGGCCTAAATCAGACAGTGCAAACAGTGGACGTGTACGCACAGCAAAGCTAATTGAAAGAAAACTCATGGAGAAAGTATTAATCCCAGGTAAAAAATCGATACATTTATACACAAGGGCGAAAATGCATATTCTCCAAAGGACTGGGGTATGGAGTATGGTTGTTCTGAGTGACTAATGAAAGCATAAATATTTGGCTTAAAGAGAGTGAACATAGACGTCCATCTGGTACGAGGTTTGCACTCAAATGCCAACCACCCACTGTGAGGCAAGCAGAAGGCAGCATTTCGTTTGGAGCGCCTTCAGTGCGACGAGGATGGCTCCACTGCTCCATGTTAACGTTAAGGCACAATGAACTGACACCAGGGTGAAGACAGAGTTGAGATATAGCTATATCCTCATGCAAGAGGAATGTTGAGCAGGTCAGGAGCAGCTAAGTTCTCGTGTGGATGTTTTGGGCAGCTTTCGACTTGAATATCACTAAGCCGATCCGAGGACAAGTCGAGAACCGACTAGGAAGTAGACTTGCTCGAAATATGACCGAGAAGTTTTAACATCTGGCGCGTGTGGAAGCGAACAACACAAGCAACTATAAACCAAGCTCACCGACTCTATGTCAAGACGTTACTAACTCATAATTGACATCAAAGACTTCGCAGCGAAATAGTCGTCTGAAATATTTTTAACCTATGCCTTTTTTTTTACTGATAATGCAACACATGATACTAAGCTGAGTAGCACGCTACAATTCGTAGCTATTTAGAAAAATTGGCAGATTTTTCTGAACTGATTCCGTTTTACATCCACGATAAAAAATAATAGTGATGTACCGATGTATCGGCCATTTTTAGTGGTATCGGTATCGGCAAAATCCGGCCGATACTTTACCGATACTTTCCAATAATACGTATTTTATCATTAAAATGAAGGTCATAAATCATGAAAATAAATGGATGTAACCTTATAATACCCGTTGTGTGTTTATTTATATATTTTTTTGGTGTCCGCTTCTTAAGAAACATAGGTTGTGTGAGTTTGCGGTATCATGGATACCGAATTCCTCAGTGTAACATTAAGAGATGGCGTTTCCATGCATTTAAATATTTGACATTTTATCCGGATAGGTTTTTTAGGATAGGTTAGCTTAGATTAGGATAGGCTAGGTTAGCACAGGTTAGGTAATACTGACGGAATTTTTTCTCGGGTCCACCTAGCTTAACGATGACACTGTCCATGGAATTTCCACGGGTCCTGCTACTATCTAATAATACCCTTGGTTTATTTGGAGTCCGCTTCTTCCATTTTTTTTTTGTCACGCTCATAAGGAGAGTTATAGTGACCGTATCTGTGATACGAGTTTCACCAGTGCGCAAGTACAAGAATATTTTTCATCACGGGTGCTATTAGGATGGATACATTCGTTGGGCACCACATCTGGAAAATTTGTTCAAGAAAGTTAGTGAATCCCGTCATTTTTGACGGGCTGTGCGTACTTGTAATCAAATAAAGAGCCTATTCATACTTAGTAAATTAGTTAGCTAACTGTTGAATTATAGCACTTAATCAGGCCCGCTAACTGAATTCACTACTGTGAATTCCCGATGAGTCACAGTCATAGCTGAAAGCTATGTAGCATGAATAGCTAAACCCTGTAGCGACATAAAATTATTATACTTTTACGACTAAAACCTATATAGTTTGACCTAATATCCATTCATTAAAGTATGTGACAGGCTAACAAAAACCAAACCAATTTAATAAAGTTGAAGGTGCATTGGAAAGTTCTTGGGAATTTAATATAGAAGTAGCTGAAAGTTCTATTTTAATTTAGCTTGTAAATCGCCAAATATTCCGAAGTTAAGAATTTATTTTAATTTAGCAAGTATATCGCCGTTCACAACGAATCTTGTATTTTTCTTTTATATTAAGATGTTAGAAAAATTCACGAACAATCTTATAGTTGAAGACATCTGAACGGGTCAGTTGATTGCTTTAATCGCAACTTGATGAATTTAAAAACGAGGAAAATTCCAAGGAACTTGATCATATTTACTAGGATTACGTTTCGGAGTCCAGCTTCATCATCAGTTCGTAGAAGTAAAATTCATTATGACCACAATAAAATAAAAAATAAAATGATGGATACAGACATAAAAGGAAATCACGAAAACAAAAAAAATCAAAACATTTCCGTCCCAGAGAAAATAAAATCGACAATATCTACTTACAATTTGCAATGGGTAGGAACTGTCAGAATTGTTGAGGGACGGTTTTCGTTTAAAAGTATGTAGCGACTCTAAAATCCCGAGGTCACATGTAGTTGAAGCCGAATCTAAGATTTTGAATTCCGCAGAGGATATCGGTACTTTGCATTTTACTGCGTAATTACGTACGAATTGTGCGAATTGGTTCCCCGTGCAGAAGCTTCAACCCCGATGTTCGGCCATTCTGATATAAAAATTTTGTGCCGTCATGCCGACGTACGATGATGTGCACTGCACACAACTGTACAACTGTAAGAATAAATCAGAGAGGCTCGCTTCCCCATCAAAAGCGTATCCTTGTACCGTAATTGTATAATTTTAAGGTTGCTTCTTTTTTCCGGTACAAGGATACGCTTCCGATGGAGAAGCAAGCCTATGATTTATTCTTAACAGTTGTGTGCAGTGCACATCATCGTACGTCGGCATGACGTCACGAAATTTTTATAACAGAATGGCGGAACAGCGGGGTCGAAGCTTCCGCGCGGGGAACTAATGAGCTTACCCCTCACACTCCGCAGTACGTAATAACGCAGTAAAATGCAACGAACCAATCTCCTCTGTGGAATTCAAAATTTTAGATTCGGGTTCAACTGCATGTGACCTCAGAATTTTAGAATCGTTACATATTTTTAAACGAAAACCTGCCCTCAACAATTCTGATAGTTCCTACCCATTACAAATTGTAACTAAATATTAATCTTGTCGATTTTAGTTTTTCTGGGACATGTTTTAATTTTATTTTAAGTTTCTTGATTTCCTTTAATGACTGTATCCAACATTTTGTTTTTTCTTTTATTGCTGACATAATGATTTGTACTTTAACGAACTGATGATGGATCTGGACTCCGAAACGTATTCTTAATGAATATGATCAAGTTCCTTGAAATTTTCGTTTATAAATTCCTCATCTTATAGATGGTTGCGTGTTTGCGGATATTTTCGGGGCTTCTCGAATTTTCCTATTTTCTTTTCGCCAAAGTATGTACTCGTATTTTGTGTGAATAACACGAAAATGACAACCCTTTTTTGGAGAAATTATTGTTCTGGTCCACTTTTGGAGCCAGTTGCTATTAGAGCTAGTCTATATTACGTTGCAATACGATTAGAAACACCTATCTATTGAATGGATTTCATTTTGTTATTTTTCTCAACAATATAGTTAACCAGCTAGAGCATTTTATTATTCATAATCGGAAACTTTATTGTCAATTTTTATATTATTATATATATTAGCAAATAATTTTATTGTAACTCCCATGTAGGGCTTATAATGGTTTTATTTTAAAACTAGTGTGCACGGCCCGCCAAAAATGGGATTCAATACTTTTCATGGACGAATTTTCAAGATGTAGATGACAAACAAGTACAGTATATCCATCCTAACAGTATCCGTGATGAACAATATTCTTGTTTTTGCCCACTGGTGAAACTCGTATCACAGTCATTATAACTATCCTTATGAGCGTGACAGAGAAATGGAAGAAACAGACACCAAACAAATAAACCAAGGGCAAGGGTATTATTAGGTAGCAGTATGACCCATGGAAATGCCGAGGACAATGTCATCGTTAGGGTAGATGGACCCATGGAAAAATTCCGTCAACATTATCTAACCTATGCTATCCTAATTCTATGTCGTGACTCGCACCACCACAAAGCACGTTCACGACGCGAAGGCCTAGCGATCGTCATTTCATGGTAGCAACTGCGGTTCTTGTAGGCCCTACACCACCAATGCGTTGTCCACTGTTGCCAATACGTGGAACGGAATGTCGGGTAGATTTAAAATGTTTATGCCGAGCACAAGAACACACAAAGCTCTCTTAACTCGGAGTTTCTCTCCGGTGACAAATCACCATTACTAAAAACGATGACTTCGGTCACAGCTATTCTCAAAATTACTATATTAAATTTAGTGTCTTTTAATTATTCAATATGGCCTGGAAGCTGCACAAAAGCGACATGGTTAGGGAAAAATGCGCAAATTACGGCGATCACAACAACCTATCCAATACTACTAACCTATCCTGATAAAATTTCAAACATATCAATGGATGTAGAGACGATCTTTCAATGTTACACTGAGGAATTCGGTATCCATGATACCGCAAACTCAGACATCCTATGAAGCGGACACCGAACAAATACATAAACAAACACACAACGGGTATTATTAGGTTAGACGATTATAAAAGTATCGGTATCGGTAGTAGTATCGGTCAAAGTATCGGTATTTTCAAGTATCGGAGTATCGGTATCGGTATCGGCCAAAAAATGGGTATCGGTATCGGCCAAAAAATGGGTATGGGTATCGGTATCGGCCAAAAAATGGGTATCGGTATCGGCCAAAAAAATGGTATCGGTACATCACTAAAAAATAATTGGAACAAATGAGAGCAAATGACTGAATTCAGTTTTTAAGTTCAGAGTCTAAATTTTTCAAGGCCGAAAGGTGAGGCTGTGGCACGTGCATTCTTTTGTCTACCGAAGGCCGGTAGTTCACTTTCGTTTGGTCGATCGCGCCGGCTGTTAGCTTCGCAGTGCTACGTGTCAGTGCTGGTCTATGGAGCACTTTTACAAGCCAATGGTAGGTTTTCTTTTTCTGTAGTTCATTTGAATCTTCCTACCGAGTTCCATCTTTTTTGAGGTGTTTTTAATTTATAAACATATAAGTATTTGTAATTCGGTGACACTGCTAGAATAAGATGACAACGATATTTATTTGTCTAAATCTATATGAATTGGTCTACAACTACTTTAATTAGGCCTTTTTCCATTCTACTTCGGTATTCAAGATGAGTTACATTCAATTACCAAGTGACACAATTAGTTTAGGTATCAGCACTACTGTACCAGAGTAGTGCAAATAGCAAGCATTGGTTCATTATCACTACTACACCCAACTAAATATTACTAAATTAGCACTGTAGAGTAGTGCTAATACCAAGCATTAGAGCATGAGCACTACTACATCCAACCAAAAGTCATTTAATACAAAGATCTTTCACCATAACTTTACATTTGTTTAGCATGTTTAGGAGTACCAATGTATTTCAGCATATGTACTGTCACCAAAATAGCCACTAGCCACTAGTCACTGCAACAGAAATTCATCAAATAGGTAGAGCTTCAACAACTCGAGCCAGGTAGCTAATGCTCATCGAAGGCCACTACTTTCACGAGGAAAGATACCGACACAGATCTACAGCTAACTGCACACCTGCGACAAGTGCAGCACGGCTTGCTGCAACACGAGCAGGTTGCGGCAGAGCTGGAACCGAGAGGACGCCAGATGATGCAAAGATGAGGACACGAGAGAGCACCAGAGCTGGCAGCGAGAGGAGGGCTCAGAGTCCGATGACAGCCCCACACCACACCCAGAGTCTAACTTCAGAGCTTGGAGCACGCAGCGCAGCCCCACCGTGAAGCTCGGCACTGTGCTCACTGCAGTGCTCAGGACGGCAGCCACCTCGTCTCCACCCACCACCTGGAGTGCATGAAATAGTACATCACTTCTGCAATGACTCACGACAGCTATTTTCCATTATATTTCATTTATGATGAAAGCAAGAGTACCTTTCAAAAACAATCGAGAAGATATATGATGAAAATTAACCAAGTAGTTCACACACGTGACAGATGGATTTGATTTCAGTATCTAACGTAACTCAAAACATAATTTCTTTCAATTTCTCACATACTTCTACATAACTGCTACTTTAAGTTTCATTAGCCTACAGAGGTCATTTTGATGCATATTATTCAGTTCAATGCTCTAACCCTCATCAAATGCAAACATGATTAAGTGGCATTGGAAATAAAATGAAGTCGACCTCTGCGAACATGAACAACTCACCCTTAAGGACCGTTTACACTAAGGGACATTTCGGCCGTGAGGCGCGACACGTGTATACGAGGCTTACCAATGAGGCTCATATATGTGTGTTTATGCAAAGTTTCCCATTCGCTCTGATCAAATTCGTAATGTGCGACACTAAAGAGCCTCGTAACTACCGTGGCGAATAGGGAACTTCGTATAACCACGCACAAATATGAGACTCAATGGTGAGCCTCGTATACACGTGTCGCGCCTCACGGCCGAAATGTCACCTAGTGTAAACGGCCCTTTAGTTCAATGATCTGTTGAATATCACAACAGTTGGATTATACCAGTTACGTTGACTATCTGTCTTAGTTAACTAGCGACTGTGTTTACACATAAGCGATAAATTGTCAATTTAGCAACCCTGATCCATTGCCTCCTCAAACCAGAGCTCACAGCTCTAGTAAGAGCAACTGCAGTTTTCCCCAAGTAGAGCAGTAGGGCACAAGTAAAGGAGCACTCGCATGATCCAGTTGTACGGAATGTTGCACCAAAGGTCATGGATGAGAGCAGCACATTTGATTAAAATAGATAAGATAGTTCAAGCTTCTCTAGCCGCATCAAAAGCGTTCCAATGATAGAAACGCACCATTTAGTAGGGAGACTTGAAGGAACGCACAATCTAAGCACAAGAGGCATAGAAACAGAAAGTTGAGGAAGAAGTTCATGATACAAGATAAAAGTTGAAAATGAAAGACGTAGGGATTGAAAAACAGGACAGCAGTGAAACGAGCAAAGATGGTCAGTAACAAAACAAAAATGAACAATTTTTCCTAACAAAAAAAGTCCAACTTAACCTTATGCTCGGAACCTCACATATTCCACCTGAGAACGCCAATTTCCATAGATACAATAGTTGTCTCTTCCTGAGGAAGATAAGAACAGCAATGTTCTCCCAATATGCACACCTGAGAGAGGAGAGAGGCAGCCACGTCTTCAGCAACCACCTCAGGGTGGCTGTGGGGGGCCATGTCGAGCACAAAGGCCGCTGCCACTTCGCTGTCCATGAGGCTGTGCACCAGCGCCACGCACCGCAGCACGCCTGCCACACTCGCAGCAGCCGTCGCATCGCCGTATAGCACTGACGAGCTGCCGTAATGTAGCACCACCTGACACGCGCCAATCAGGATCAATATTCACAAATATAGTGAATGCAATTGTGAACCCCACGTATGTGGTTCAGTTTCGAAATCTTTGGGAAGGTCATGTGAATGTTCTAATGTATGACTTGTATTTGTTGGATGCTTGATTCCCATCATTTTTTCTTCTATTCTGTGTCTAAGATAGATACGAAACCTGACACTCATATGTAAGATAATGAATGAAGCAAGCCCTAAAAAGCAACAGAACTAAGAGACGTCTTTCAGTCTTCCATTAGATCTTCAACTTTCAACACTGCACATACATACTGCCATTCTTTCAACGAAACCTGGCATAGACAATGATTGTGGTAATCGCAGTACATTTGCATTATTTTTGTATTCAATGTTTAGGACTGTTTTGAGAGCTACATGGACGTACTCTAAGGAAATATATTCGCACTACCATTTGCAACAACAATACTGGTATTAGTTTCAGCAAATTGCTTTCACTCCTCGCTTAATTTTAAACCTTTAATTTCACTTTGCTATAGAAGCGGTGCGTGATATCTGAGCATTTATTCTGCCAAAACCTGCTTACCGAGCTACTCGTTACTATTTACCACGACAAAAACACTATTTTCTAGAAGAGCTAAAAATCTAGAGATGCAATTTCTGAGTGGAGTTTGCTAAAATGTATGCAAGGCTAAACCACATCAAAGGTAATGAGCTTAACTTAATCATTACAAGTTTTATTAGTGATAGTAGATTTTAGTGGCTGATACTGTGCTTAGAAATGCATCTCAATCAAAATTATCTCTTTCATCAGAGGTGATATTTTTTTTACTTGATGCCTTCTCCCAATAATTTGTGGAGTAATTCTTACATAAAATATAACTGTTATTCTGATCCGTAATTCTTTAATAAAGAAATGTTTTCTTGTTTTTGATATGCGAACAATGAACAAATGTATAAAAAATGATGACCTGATTTAATTAATGAATGATTAGAAATGAAGAGGACAAACACACTGCCGATAAGAAAGCAAAATGTTCAAAATGAAGCGTCAATGCACGCCTCGATATCACTTCATCTCACTGAAATTTTTGATCCAGAGTTCCCGCACGTTACATAGTGTAAGGGTGGCAACCTTCAGGCATTTCGATACAACTAAAATCTACAAGTTTAGGAACAAAACATAAACTTTAATCTTACTTGTTTGTCTCCACTGAAATTTTAGTCAGCTAAATCTTACATTGACAGAAAGTTTGTGAAAAAATGGTAGAAAAACAGCAGATTTAAGAAATGTTTCATTAAAAAACAGAATATTATGGCCATATAGCTTTAAAATTGTGGAGAATAATGATGCTTACAAAAATGTTTCAAGACAAGCAAAGATTCAGGTGACAACCCTCTCAAAGATGGATTTGAAAGACAAAAATAAACCAACCTACAATCGACACTGAGAAAGTATTCTTCGAATCAATATGAGATGGTTTAGTTCAACCAATGTACTGGGACTCTAAAATTTGAAGGTTGGTTAGATTTTCAAGTCTTTGTGCCACCTTAGTAAAAACCTTTTATTAATGACTCACAGAATGCTTTCTTACTGACGGCGATTGTCCGATCATCCTAAAGGATCATTATCCTTTATCTTAGTCTTACAACAAATTTTCAACCTAAGTCTAATCCTGTCTTACTTGAAACTTTACCGATTTATGGCTGAAGGTGGACAGATGTATAAAACATTCCATATCAACAGTAAAAAGTTTACAAGATTTGCATTTCTCGCTATACTTTCCTTAAGTTCACCCTTGTCCTACATACAAGTACCTTGACACCAGTAACAAAGCTATGTCAGCCAACCTCGCCCTTAAGGTTAGACACTTCAAATGCTGCACCAATCCAGAACTAAGCCCACACACACAACAGGACTAGCACTTTGATACCATGAAGGCAGCTCACAACATCAGCAGCATGCAAAAATAGGGAGTTGCCTTGCTGCTCATGACAAGCAGTTGAAGTTGAAGTCTATTAGCATGTTCGCTGTTCCAGCAAATAACTTGTTACAGAGCTCTTGAGTTTCCTCCGTTAGGTGGCCAAGCCTCATGAGCTGAAGGCCACGGCAACTACCATTCAAAGTTCTCTTGGTTTTCTGATTTTCTTGTCACTTGTTCCGAGGTTTGATTTAAAGTTTTGCAACTTAAAATTTATTATGCATACGATGCGGAGTATTTTTTTAAATAGTTCTCTTTATTCAACAATCGTTAAAAAACTGTCTAAAATCATAATTGATTTGATTATCAATTATCATTTTGATAATTGATGTCCCGTGAAATTAGAGCTACAAACTCGTGAGTTGTATACAAAAAACAAGAACTTTCTCAGTAAGGAACCCATGTACGCAAATTAAATTGGCAAATTTGTTTTGAAAATTCTACATGTGTATTTCTAAAACAAGTGTTCATAGCTCAATGTATTTAATCATACACTAACCTAAGTTGGTACAGTTATGAAACGCATTTTAGCAAAACATGTAAATGTTTCAATTGAGGAGCACTGAAGAGGCCAAACTTGAAGGAACCTCCAAAAGTATGAGGTGGATATCTCGTTATAAACGACTCGTCTTTAGCACTCTCCAGCTGAGCAACGATGAACACAATAAAACGGAGAATGACATCCTCAAAAGTATGAGGTGGATATCTCGTTATAAACGACTCGTCTTTAGCACTCTCCAGCTGAGCAACGATGAACACAATAAAACGGAGAATGACATCCCCAAAAGTATGAGGTGGATATCTCGTTATAAACGACTTGTCTTTAGCACTCTCCAGCTGAGCAACGATGAACACAATAAAACGGAGAATGACATCCCCACCCAATGACATCCCCAAAAGTATGAGGTGGATATCTCGTTATAAACGACTTGTCTTTAGCACTCTCCAGCTGAGCAACGATGAACACAATAAAACGGAGAATGACATCCCCACCATGAGAGAACTAAGTTCATTACAAACCTGCGTGAGGTCCTGCGTCGGAGGGGCGGTGAGAGCAACCGCCACCAGAGCTTCCAGCGCCTCCACGGCCACCATCCACGACACGCCCGCCTGCCGCACCACAGCCACCTCGTCCTGGGCCCCGCACACCAGGCCCAGGCTCTTGCGGCCAACCTTTAACGCACAAGTTTCTTAATCACTCAAAACAATGCATAGTTAGAGAGCAGTGCATTGCTAGCGTGATGTACACCATAATGGGTCAGATACTGTACCACATTCGGGTGCCTTCAGGCATCTGAGTGACCAGATTTGAAACTGGACGAGTTACATTCTTACCAATGTGATGAACAAAATACTCGAAATCCTAAAACATGTCACTCAAGTAATTTTCAAGCGAAAAAAACTTCTAATAACAACCTTATGGAAAAAATGCCCCATGGAATTAGATTTGATACCGATAAGAGCAGGAGTTCGATGGAATACAAGAAAAATTTTCGAAGAAAATGGAACATTATGACTACAGCACAACAGTGCTACCAAAAAGAAAAACGTAAATATTAAACACTAAAAGATGCATTAAAGCAACTAACCACGCGTAAAGAAAAACAACCAAATAAATTACTTGAAACGTGTCAGGTCAAAAAATGCCAACTGAAAACAACTTACTGCGGCAAGAATGATTTCCCGTACTGAAGAGTGCTCCAATGCGTCCAATTGAAGTCAACAATTCAGAAGAATGATTTAAAAAAGAAATTAAGTTGTAAGAAGAAAAGCACTGAAGACATAAATGAGGCGAGCGAACCTGATGGTACTCGAGCACGTGGCTGTAGAAGGTCTCCCAGAGATCGAGGGCGATATCGTAGCGCTCCTGAGGCTCGGCGTCCTGAGGGGCCGTGCTGTCCACCTGCTGCTGCAGGGTCTCCTCCACCGCGTCCTGCAGGGCGCTGTCTCCGGCGCTCCTCCTGCCGTAAATCTGTGCTCACACGCACCACACGCACACGTGAAAATAGTTAAAAGAGACAGATCATAGTGATTAGATTAGACTAGATGTTAGTTTAAGTCTCTCTAACCGCTAAAAAAAAGCGTGCGAAAGTGAGGAAGGAGGAAGGCATCGTTTAGGATGAAGATAAGGGATAGCGGAATCTATGCAGAAGAGGCATAGAAACATCAAGTTGATGAAGAAGTTTATTAAATGCGATAAAAGTTTAAGAACCAAGCAATAGCTAGCTGCTGAATAACAGGACAAAGGTGGTCCTTAACATAACAATTTATTTCAACAAAAAGCAGGCTTACCTAACTCTCAGCTTGGGCCCTCACCCATTTTCCCCCTGGGAGTGCTTATTCCCATAGATACGATAGTTGTATCCCCCTGAGGGGACCTCACCCTTGCACCTCTTTTGGCACATTAGATTAAATAAGAATTAACATATCTACGCACAAGGTGTGCGTTTGCGAATAATTAGATCATCGAAATATATTGTTGGGTAATGTTCGTTGGTGTCAATATTTGTGGCGGTACTCAAGTGTAAAGTTTGTTGTGTTCTCGGTGGACTTCGTGCTTGAGCTTAGCCTGTGTGAGGGTGTTTGTGTTTAGGGAGTGTAGTGTAGTGTGGTGCTGATCTTGCGTATGTAAAAGGATATATGGGCAGAAACAAGCTTGTGGTTGGCCAGCCTATGCCACAAGAGGTCCAGTAAAAATTAGTACCCAAGCAGCAGAGGTTGTTTGGATCTGTTGCTTGGTTTCTCAAGAGGAGACTTCGGCCCTTGAGGCATAAATCGGCAAAATAAAAAGCACAAGAAAAGTTGGAAGAAATGGCTTTTCAGAAAAGACAGTTCGAAGGTGTGAGAGGCGGAGGAAGTACCATGGATAAACCAATGGGAACAGTTACATTCACGTTAGGGCGGTGTTAAACGAACACTCATAAAATCATTGGCCAGGACCTGAAATCAAGAGCTATTGTGATAAACCAGGCATAATTGAAAGGAGTTAATGAAATACGATATAAGTAGGGTTTGCAATCCCGGGACAAAATGAAAATCCCGGAATCCCGAGATTTCAGGAAGACAATAAAATCCCGGGAATTTTTTATATTTTACATTTAAGCTATTGTAATTTGTTGCCCATGCCCATCACAGTATTTGGCAATTTAGGGAGTGAAAACCTTCATCTGAGAAGGATTCTCTAATGAATTCACTCTTTGTAACTGCATTTACTGACACGCCATCAACTGCTACAAGCTTGGCCACATGTTCTTCAGGAGTACTTTGATGTTGCTTTACAAAACTTTTAATTTTGATTAGTTTAGGTTTAGTGCTTTCACTACTGCTCTCCCTTGCATGAGGGCGCTTTGTTCCAATGCGAATTCTGTCTTGTGAGCTACTAGTTGATGCAACTGGGTCTACAGTTTCAGGCTTCACAATGTTGTGTTCACTCTTTAGGGGACGTAACAAACCACTGGTAGACCAGGCTTTGCAAAGTAAACTCTTGCCGCACTTTATACACTTCGCACTTTCTCCTGTTGCATCTTCAACATAGTATCGCCACGCAAAGGCTTTAGTTTCTACAACATCGACTGTTGCCATCGTATCTATTGCAGTCTATTCTGTATTACCTGCAAAACCAAACCACAAAATATATATATGATGATAAAGTTGAACTATATTATGAGGTAGTGTAGACTACACTGTGTAGTGATGCAAATTGTTATAATATTAAAACACTAACGTACTATCTTGAGCTCTTCAATTGATTCATCCTATTAAACAGCATGATATCAAGCTATTTTCTCACTAATATCTTGACACATGTATACTATTTAGAATCCCATGAATTCCCGCAAAACATCGTAATTTTAAGTTATTTTCTCAATATCTTGACATATGTATACTATTTAGAATCCCGGGAAATAAGGAATTCCAGGACCGGGAAATTTCAGCCCCAAATCATCCGGGATCCAGGGATGCAAACCCTAGACAGAAATTAAAGGAGAATGTAACAGGTGCTGAAAAAAGAAGAGCAGTAAACTGAAAAAGATGGTACGCAACAGAAAAATGAAAAAGGTTTTCTCTTCTACATAACCTACAGCTGGGGACCTGACATCTTCCTTCTGGGAGTGCTAATTCCCTTAAATGCAATCCCATCGAAGGTGATTAGATTAGATTATTAGTTAGTTTAAGCCTCCCTATCCTCAACGAATGAGATCCAAAGAGAGGAAGGAAGAAGGCACCATTTAGTATGGAGTTAAGGTAACGCGGAATCCATGCAGAAAGGGCATAGAAACAGTAAGATGAGAAAGAAGTTCATGAAACAAGAAAAAAGTTGAAGAAGAAAGTAGTAGGTGCTGAAAAACAGGACAGCAGTGAACCGAAAAAAGATGGTCCGTAACGAAACAAAAACCTATTTTATTACAACAAAAAGGAAGCCTACCTAACCTTTAGCTCGGGCCCTCACATGATTCCCCTGGGAGCGCTAATTCCCATAGATACAATAGTTGTATCCCCCTGAGGGGGTCTAGAGAAATTATGTCCTAAGACAACTTAAAGGCTTAGCATTCTAAAATCATACAACCAAGACGACCAAGAGATGCAACAGAATGAATTGCGCTTTGCATGCTTCAACTAGAAATTAAGAAATTCAGCCAAGAGAACACAAGGAGAAGCAAATGAGTACGCCGAAATAACTCGTTCGCTACTTTCTCGATACAAAAAAAAAAATGACTGAGGTTTATAAAAGGATCAAGTTAAATTCACAGTACATTCTCATTATCAGTGATAAAACACCCTATGAGAGGTTTCAGCCATTTTCTCACCGACACAGCATTCATCTGGAATACAAATGAAGAGAGCATAAGCATTCTATGATTATGCTGATACCTACTATGAAATTGTATTCATTCCTCTTTGAGAAATGATCGAGTCCCAAGTGAGCTAAGAACAATTGCCTGACGCGCATAAATAGAATTGCTCTACTATACTAAGGTGTGTGCAGTAAAGGCATCAGCGTACACCATGAAGCGTTGAGCATACCAACACACTAAAACAATCCTTACTATTCTCGTCAGACCTTTTTCTTGAATAAAATTTAAATGTTTTGCTCTAAGTTTTGGCGATGGAGGAAAATTTCGTGTCACCAAAAAATTGTTGTTGACTCTCCTCCAAAACCAATGGCAACTCTAATTTTGATCAGATGTCTGCCTCTCCTACTACTTAATCTACTGTTGGCATATTGCACTTCTTAAGCTGATATTAAAATTCCATCACTAACTGGTTAGCAATCCCACCTCTATTTGCTGCAGAATTTTAAGTCTGAAATTAGCCAGTAGCTTTCTTCGATACACGATTGGAGCTTAGCGCACGCCCTAACTAAAATATCAGGACATCAAAATGCACTCCACCTTTTTATTGCTGAATAATGATCATTGGTATCTTCATTTAATAAGCAACCTTTTTTGCCACAAATAACAAAAAAACTTGAGCAGGATCAAGGTACCGCGCTTAAAATAGAAAGAACTTAGCCTATACTTATTGACTAGGCACAAAGATGCCTGAATATTTGCTATCGAATGTAATCATGTACATGAGCCTTTAGGTTTCCTCCTCGCATGCTCACACAGCCATACACAAAATACTGTTCGCAATACTCATCCCAATGTTTAGTCTAATTGCATTTCCCTACCAGAATCACATAATTACCATAAAATCCAAAACAGCGCTTCCATGCTTTTGGCTTTCCTTATTTTACTTCATCAATATTTCTTCTATCATAACTTTTTTACCAGCCTGGCGCAGACCTTTGTGCTAATTCATGATAACAATGATAGTTGAAATTGCCAGTTGAAGTTGGGGCCAAAATTTCGAGAAATATAATGTAAGAGATGACTGCGTCATGAGTCACTAATGTTGTCCTAGCAGTTATTAGCATATCCAAAAGGTGACAAATTGCACAATGATCATTGATGCTTTAGTTTTCTGGCAGAACGAAAATATTATTTCTAAACAGAAAGGCTCTCACCGCCAAGGCTCGGTTGATGCTGGAGACGGAGAAGGTATGGGGTAGGAAGAGAGTTTTCAAAAACACCTCCTTGGGGTCCAGGGCAGGATCCGCGAGCGGGACAGTCTTGGGGGGCAGGGGCTGCATGCTGGGGGGCTGTAGACCTCCTGCGCCGCCTGACGTGGCGTCCGGGCGACGGGGCAGCTCGATGGGGCAGTGCAATACCTGCAGCACACACGAGTTGGGGCAACGCACGAGGGTAGCTACCGCACACGAGCCGCACGCGCGGCAACCCACAAGAGTAGCTAGCACTCAATAAAGAGATTAGACCCTATTAACTCGATAATGCTAAATGCAAATGTTGATTGCCCCCAAATTCGAATGCAAATAGATCTAGGTTTGTATCAGTCACAATCCAGAACAGAAAAAAATATAATGACTGCAATGTGTAAGTATTGAATGCTACAATACATAAATAGCTTGATTACATATGATTTTGTACCAGTAATTACTTATATTACAGGTGTGATGAGCAAGCAAATTTTCGACTACGCCATTTCGGCTTAACGTAACCAAGAAGGCTCTAGTTTTGATACAACATTTAACTAAAATACCAAACAAATGGGTCTACTAAATAAGACATACACCCCTTTGTGCACTACTGAAGTGAGATATCGTACTGATAACTTCACCTAAAATATTGGAAGAAAAAAAGGACACCACACGACAATCCATGAAGAATTTACCAAAACTCACCCACATAAAAGAAGCCAGAGTGAAAATTCCAGCACTTATAAACACTGCAGGCCTATAACAAACTCTACCGTCAAACACTGCGAAACCTGCAGTAGATAGTCTAAAGAAATACGGAATTCTTGAGGTGAGCAATGGTCACCAACTTAAGTAGACAAGGCGATAATTCCAATGCTGATAGAAATGCATCGCCACATCAGGTCGCCATTTCTCAGGGAGAGACACATCAACACAACATGCACAGTTCCTGCAACACAGCATCCATACCCACACAGTTCCTGCAACACAGCATCCATACCCACACAGTTCCTGCAACACAGCACGCATACCCACACAGTTCTTGCAACACAGCATCCATACCCACACAGTTCATGCAACACAGCATCCATACCCACACAGTTCCTGCAACACAGCATCCATACCCACACAGTTCTTGCAACACAGCATCCATACCTACACATTTCCTGCTACACAGCATCCATACCTACACATTTCCTGCAACACAGCATCCATACCCACACAGTTCCTGCAACACATCATCCATACCTACACAGTTCCTGCAACACAGCATCCATACCTACACAGTTCCTGCAACACAGCATCCATACCCACACAGTTCCTGCAACACAGCATCCATACCCACACAGTTCCTGCAACACAGCATCCATACCCACACAGTTCTTGCAACACAGCATCCATACCTACACATTTCCTGCTACACAGCATCCATACCTACACATTTCCTGCAACACAGCATCCATACCCACACAGTTCCTGCAACACAGCATCCATACCTACACAGTTCCTGCAACACAGCATCCATACCTATACAGTTCCTGCAAAACAACGCGCACACTCACACACAGTTCCTGCAATACAGCGCGCATACTCACACACAGCTCCTGCAATACAGCGCGCATACTCACACAGTTTCTGCAATACAGCCCGCATACCCACACAGTTCCTGCAACACAACATTCATACCCACACAGTTCCTGCAACACAGCGCGCATACCCACACAGTTCCTGCAACACAACATTGATACCCACACACTTTCCGCAATACAGCGCGCATACCCAAACAGTTCCTGCAACACAACATTCATACCACACAGTTCCTGCAACACAGCGCGCATACACACACAGTTCCTGCAACACAGCGCTCATACCCACACAGTTCCTCCAACACAGCGCGCATACCTACACAGTTCCTGCAACACAGCGCGCATACCTACACAGTTCCTGCAACACAGCGCGCATACACACTCAATGTTAAGGAACCCACACAGTTCCTGCAACACAGCGCGCATACTCGCACACAGTTCCTGCAATACAGCGCGCATACCCACACAGTTCCTGCAACACAGCGCGCATACCCACACAGTTCCTGCAACACAGCATTCATACCCACACAGTTCCTGCAACACAGCATTCATACCCACACAGTTCCTGCAACACAGCATTCATACCCACACAGTTCCTGCAACACAGCACTCATACCCACACAGTTCCTGCAACACAGCGCGCAAACCCACACAGTTCCTGCAACACAGCATCCATACCTACAAAGTTCCTGCAACACAGCATCCATACCCACACAGTTCCTGCAACACAGCATCCATACTGACACAGTTCCTGCAACACAGCATCCATACCCACACAGTTCCTGCAACACAGCATACATACCCACACAGTTCCTGCAACACAGCGCGCATAATTCCTGCAACACAGCGAGCATAGTTCCTGCAACACAGCGCGCATAGTTCCTGCAGCACAGCGCGCACAATTCCTGCAACACAGCATCCATACCCACACAGTTCCTGCAACACAGCATCCATACCCACACAATTCCTGCAACACGCCATCCATACCCACAGTTCCTGCAACACAGCATCCATACCCACACAGTTCCTGCAGCACAGCGCGCATAGTTCCTGCAGCACAGCGCGCATTGTTCCTGCAGCACAGCGCGCATAGTTCCTGCAGCACAGCGCGCATAGTTCCTGCAGCTCAGCGCGCATAGTTCCTGCAGCGCAGCGCGCATAGTTCCTGCAACACAGCGCGCATAGTTCCTGCAACACAGCGCGCATAATTCCTGCAACACAGCGCGCATAGTTCCTGCAACACAGCGCGCATAGTTCCTGCAACACAGCGCGCATAGTTCCTGCAACACAGCGCGCATAGTTCCTGCAACACAGCGCGCATAGTTCCTGCAACACAGCGCGCATAGTTCCTGCAACACAGCGCGCATAGTTCCTGCAACACAGCGCGCATAGTTCCTGCAACACAGCGCGCATAGTTCCTGCATCACAACACGCACAGCTCCAGCAGCACACAGACCCAGCAACACACAGACCCAGCAACACACAGACCCAGCAACACACAGACCCAACAACACACAGACCCAGCAACACACCAAACACACAGCTCGTGCAACACATACCTCACTCTCACTGTTGGTGTCTGTCCACAGAGTCCAGACGTTGGCATCAGTGAGCCGCACGTCCACCAGACGGCGCTGAAAAAGTTGAAATTTTGGCTGAACATCGAAGTTATGACCCACAATTGTTTATATAGTTCATCACAACGTTAATGAGAACTACCGTCCCTAAGCTGCGTTAATATCTGTTTTCAGCATCTCCGAACGCAACACTCCGTCCACTGTTTCTCAAACGCAACTACTGAGAAAAATATTTTTTCTCAACACTCGCACGAAATGAAGGACGATATGACAAGAAAATAATTATCAGAGTTTTCCTAAGTTCTTCAAGAAAAAGTACAGAATAATTACTAAAATGCTCTCTTCAGATATTGTGGTTTCTTTCCATCATTCAACAAGTTCTTCAGTGCTTTGGTATCACAAATTTTCTAGTTTTGATTTATATTTCGTCGTTCCAAACCCACTATATGATAATATGACATCTCAAAATGGTACAAATAAAATAATTGAATGAGATGAAAATACATTGATAACTCTGGAAAATATGAAGCAAGAGGCAGCACTTGATATTTGAGTTTCTAAAAAACCATTTGGTCAGAGCGGCAACGTGAGAATGAAGATTGTCGTTTTGCTGATACGGTTTGGGCACTGAAATGCTCCGCTGAGTAAATGCAAAGACCTAATTTCTTATTGCCAATCCCAACACTTAACAAAATAAATGTGATCGTATATTGACTAAAATAGAGCGACTAAACAGAAAACGAACGCGAATTGCTTATTTTTGTTTTTGGTCAGTATGTGATATCCAAGAGCCTAGTTTCTAAATTTTGGTAAATAATTCAAGATGGTTTACCATAGTTCAAAAAATCACCCCATCCGCTTTCACAATTCTAACATTTGAAAGAACTAAGGAATAACTAACTTCAATTCTACTTAATTTAATTCAATCTGTCCATTGCTGTGAAATTTATCCATGAAGTCATGTGTAGCATTTTGCAGCGCATAACGTGACTATAGGATACGTTGAAGCACTGTTCTATTCCCATAAACCATACAGATCTCACGAACGATTTCTATGACCAGCACCTCAATTTGATGTAAAAAGCAATGTCGGAAACATTTCAATCGGTTCATGTAAAATTATATTTTAAAAATCTGAGAAATCATAAATCAGAGCAATTGAAGGTTGGATTATAAATCAGTTTGAGTCACAACCCAAGAGAAAAGCGAAGTCACTATTTAATATGGAATTTAGAGAAGATATGTACAAGGTGCCTTCAAACCCTACACGTATAAGTAGGAGCAGTATAACAAAAAGAATTTAATGAAACATGATGATAGTTGAAAAAGAAATAGATCCTGGAAAAAAGCTGTGACAGGACAAAAAATCTATTAAATTCCAATAAACAGAAGGCCTACCTACTCAGCTAGGAATTCATATTTTCCTCCAGGGAACACAAATTTTCCATAGATACAGACGTAAGAATTTCCTTGTAAAATTGAACTAGCAGCTTGAAAATCCTAATTTATTTTCCACGCCAAATACTGCAAAACGAGTAGAGGGATTGGCTTTGAGTTTACTTCTACGCTCAACTTTTGGCAGATTAGATTAGAATAGTCGTTAGTTTTAGCCTCCCTACCCAGCAATAAAGGCGATCCAAAGAGAGGAAGGAGGAAGGCACCATTAAGTATGGAGTAAAGAAAACGCGGAATCTACGCAGAAAGAGCATAGAAACAGTAGGTTGTGAAAGAAGTTCATGAAACAAGATCAAAATTGAAGAGGAAAGTAGTAGGAGCTGAAGAACATGACAGCAGTGAACCGAAAATGCGGTCCTTAACATAACAAAAACATTTTATTTCAACAAAAAGAAGGCCTACCCAACTGTCAGCTCGGGCCTTCACCTTTTCCCCCTGGGAGCGCTAATTCCCATAGATACAATAGTTGCATCCCCCTGAGGGGTCAACTTTTGGCAATGGTACTATGCGCGAACACGAGCAGCTCTGACCAAGAGACTATCCTGCTAATTTATAACTTAACGGCACGTTTTGAACTATCAAAAGGTAAATCGCATGAGAACGTTTTCCTCCAATTTTCAAATTATTTTTACAGCAACATAAGGTTTACAGTGAAGATGAATCTATTCGTTACCTTCAGTGGATACTGGTCTCCATAGAGTTGACAATACTTCTTGTCTTTAGGTATAAGTTATCTCAATTTTAATGCACTTTAAATTTTTGAAGTTCCAATACATACATCAGTAAATCCACTTTTTAAAACAATTTTAGCTTTTGAATTGTTTTCTCTCGATTACTATTAGTAAACAAACTAATAAAGTCCCATTCAAAACTAATAATTACTTTCCAGCCATTCAGTATAGTAATCAACAAACGTTTTTTGTCAAACTACCTAATTTTGTGCCCCAACAGACAAAGCTGAATAAGGATGTTTAATCTCTCACGAGTACATCATTTTTAAAACTTAATGTTCACACATTTAAAGTCAATAACTTCACGGTAGGTTTCCTCTTCCGTTTCAAAGATAAACTGCTCTCTACAACGTGCTAGCGTATCAAAACAGTTGTTCAATTTGCGAATTGCGGTACGTAAGATCTACCTGTCGTACCCCAGTAACCATAGTTACCGAGCACACTAGACGCAGTTGTTGAACCAGTCGTTCTCTTATCTCGATTTCCTCTCACTATATCGGTTAGATCCCACGCTAGTAGCTGTACCGACAGAAATACTGAGCAATTTCAAAATCCTAGCAAGTACCTCACACGAAACTGACCAAGCATCCACAAGTGTCTACATGTGGTCAAACTCAAACCTAATATAAATGATCCTCAAAGTCCCTTTGTTCTTGTCGCAAACACACAACTCACTAGTTCATTTTTCTTATTTTCTATTTCAAATACTTTAGGTCAAACCCTATATTTTGTTCAATTTCACACTTTGGGGTTTTATATCAGGGATGATCTTTTCAAGTTTTTAATAGGTAAATTCTTTCCTCTTTGTCATCGATTATTTGCTGAAGATGGACAGATGAACCAAAACGAACCGCCAGTCTTTCGTTGCTAACTTCCCAAATACTTAATAATATTCCCTTACATAGAACGATTTCCACCTTAACTATTATTTTCGAGTTCAAATACAAAGACTGGAATTTCAATGCTGTCGGATGCTCAGTATATATGCAAAGCCAAAGAAAAGATCCCACGTGAAGACCAGTGAGTTAGCTCAAAACCTGCTCTCATGACGGGATTTGTCAAACTTTTATTCGCACTAATAAGTCAAAAATACGTTTTTCAAGATGCTTCCACTTTCCATATTTTTATTATAAGATCCTAACCAGATAGTTAACGTACGAGACGATTAATCAGATTGAAAATATACTGACCGCAATTCGGAGCAGCTTAATTTAAAATTTCGCTCCTGGTAAGTGCATAATTAGCGACAAGTGTCGATATTTTAATGCTATACTTTATAATCCTTCCGCTCGAGACGAGGTAAGCATACTTTAACACTTTGATTGTGACTACTAAATATCAAGTTCAACACCATGCTTAAATTTAATGTCAATTGTAGTAATAGTAAGCTATTTAAAAATACCAAGCATGAACTGGATTCTGCCTTTATTTAGCTTTGATTAAATATTTGGGAAAATTGAGTTTGCAACTACTGGCCGGACAGCAGCATTATGAAAATTACCTCCGTGTACCAACGGTGGCGCACGTCGCAGTCAAAGTGTTAAAAACGAAGCAACACACCTCAGGCTGGTGAGATATAGTCACAGGAGCGGGGTAACACACCTAGAGCAAGTAAGGTAGTCAGAGGGGTGGGCTAAACACACCTGAGGGTAGGAAGGCAGTCAAGACGGCGCGGCAAGAACACACCTGAGGCGGGTACAGCGTCCTGATGTGCGTCAGGAGCGGTGCAGCAGCGGAGTCGGCAGGAGTTGGCAAGGTGACACGGTACAGCAACAGCAGCTGACGCTCCAAGAAGCTCAGCCACACAGCCACCACCGCGCTGCCATCCGCCATGTTGCGTCCTACCACTCTGTGCTCTCCTCCTGAGTAACACGCGTGACGCTGTCATTGCTGGCTCAGTTGCAATGTAGACGGCTGCTTCCACGCCAATTTGCTCAAGATAAACTGAAGGTGCACAGTCACTAATTTCCCCACAAGGAATTAAATTCCAATCATTTGCTGATCAGATTCAACACAAAACAAATACGAGGAATTCAACCTGATAAATTATAACAATTTCATACTATGTATAAACGCGCACCTATGAGCAGAGCCCAAGAGACGGCCGTTTGAGGACCAGGACATGAAGATTAGGACTGACCTGCAACAGCGGTCTCGGCGGTGTCCTCTGCGGTGTCCCTGACGAGGACGCAGTCCCCGCACTGCAGGCACCACTCGCGCAGCCGGGCGTCACCACACACGCCCACGCCGTACACCTGCGTACGTCACCATAGCTATACAGTATACAAGCTGTCTTTGTCTAGCACACACCTCGTTGAAAAGAGGCATTCAAATCAGTAGATAAAAACGTTTCACAGGGGAAATATGTGTGAAAACGTACAAAGATGTCAATTTAAACAACCAATAAATTAAGGTGAACTAGCAAGTAGAGACCCACAGAGGAAGCAGCAGAATACCGACAATCATAGAGTCTAGTAACAGAGGGCAGTCTCCGAGAGGTTAAGTAATGTGGGTAACAGCTATGAAACCCACACTACTAGCCTGATCAATAAATATTCAGAGCTAAAACGTACCGCGAGTGAATTGTTACTAACACTTTTTGTGTTTCTACTAGTCCAATAACATTCTCATTCATTATTGACATTAATATTGTTCTACAAAAAATATATAAATTGATCAACTTGCAATTTCACCTATGAACTCAAACATCTCATATTACCATTAGTTTTTTGGAGCTCAATTGCTATAGTAATACAACATCGAAGTACATTTTTGGCCAGATATCTTTTGAGAAATTCAAAACTTTCAATTAACTTTAACCAACACTATCACTTCAGAAACGTAATTAATTTTAACAATGAGTCAAATTCCAAACTAAATCATCGCGTCAATATGAGAATAAGCTCATACGAGAGTTGCACACGTGTGTACTGTTAATGCAAGCAGCTTGTCTCCCAAAATACGAACATAATCTACAGCTTGGGGGGCTCAAAGGTTAGAATAACTGTAACACACTTGCCATCAACGCAGTGAAAATCTTTTTGAATACCCTCATATACAAATTTTCTAGATATAGCCAGTGACCAAAGAAACCCAATACTCGGCAGCTTTCCGTTTCTTAAAGCGCAAGTCAAGCATTTTACAGTCGATGTCACGTCACATCAGTCTTTCTATAACGACTACCAGGAAACTATTAAGTGTAGCTTTTCCCCTCCTAATACTTGAATGAGCTTAACCTCTAACGCCACACGCTCCTACCAAGCATCAGTATTATAACACCAGACTCTAACAGTACTTGTAAAGAAAAGCATACTTCTCCAGCAATTTATTAATACAGGACAACAGCACGTCTGATTTAAGGTTTTATTTTGGAATTAAAAACTCGGGACAGTTGAATGGAAATTATTTTGAGCTGATTTTTACACAATTCAAAGGAATTACTGAATTTTTCCACTTTCTGACAGTAGTATAAATCTTAATTGACATATTCTAAAATAAAGAACCTGAAAATTTTTATATCAGTAACATCAACGAAAGTGAACTACATTGCATCAAAAACACTTGACATTTATTCTGAAACTAGCAGACATCACAGATACGTTGAGGTATGCTAGACCTGGGTGAAGAATTTGATTGGCTGAGATCTACCATGGAACATGCACACGCTGACCAATTGCATGAGAGGCGAGTTTACACTTCAAGTAACCGATCTAATACGTTTGTTACTTCTTTCTTGATTACAATAAGCAAAAAGCAGTTTAAATGACGCCACTTCATTTTATGTTTTTTTAAGTAAAAGAGAGCAATGCATGCACCGCTATCGGCGACGTTGACGCACCGAACGTGCATGGGAAGACAGTAACCAGGAGGCTCCTTATGCTCTCTATGGTAACAGCAAGAGCGGCATTTGCTGCCTGCTACAGCATAAGTTGGCAAAACAAGACTTTTTCTATAATGGTAAACCACCAGAGTTTATTTTTTTTGCAAAGGGGGAATGGAGATCTCCTAGATTTTAATTTTTTAGACTGGAATTGTTTCAGCGTTTTTCCTACAAGACTAACCCTTGGAACATTTTAGTTTATGTTATGTTAGTTTAAGCGAACAGTCTGGGTAAAAAATAAAGTCCGTCATTTTCAGACGGATTTTTCTTTAATTTTCACCATAGGTGTCACCTATGGTGAAAACCATAGGTGTCACCTATGACACAACGATTTCTTTTGGACTTGTGTTTTTTGAAAAAAATTTCATAAAGGTAAAAAAGATTTACATGAAATGTATGTCCTACATTTTAGAAGGTACAGAACCGACATGTTTTCTAGATAACTTAATGTATTATCTGTGGGAAATTTTGAAATGTTTGTTTTTTGATAATTCTATTTGTTGAATGTTGGAAAACTTTTTTAAAAAATTCGACTTTTTCCTTTTTTCTTCAACGTCATTTATAATTTTTAACCTAAATCAAATTTCAAATTTCACTTCTAAATTTCCTGTAGCTTATATAAAGTCCTATCAATTGATAAATTTGCCATTCCTGTACCTCCAAAACTGTGAGAGGGGATTTGTTTCAAACGTCAGCAACGTCAGGGTTTCAGGAAATTTCCTGTAGCTTATATAAAGTCCTATCAATTGATAAATTTGCCATTCCTGTACCTCCAAAACTGTGAGAGGGGATTTGTTTCTAACATCAGCAACGTCAGGTTTTCAGGAAAGCCTAACAAACTCAGTGCACTGAGTGAGTTCTTCTCACTCAGCACTACTCTGCTGCTCTGCACTACTCAGCACAGGTCTGCTGCTCAACACTACTCAGAAGTTCTTCAGTGTGTGTTTGAACGTATTTTTTTTTACCAAAGCATTGCGAACGTGAGCTGTGTGGCAAACTCTCGCCTGTTGAACGCTCAAACTTGCTTCGTCCTTGAAGGGGGTCGACAGAAGAGGCATGCTAGACGCCCTAGGGGGACCGTTTCACAACGAATTTGGCTGAAATTTTTCCCATCAGTGAAAAATGATGCAACGATCTCTTTTGGACTCGTGTCTTTATTCCGTAATTTCAAAGAAAGTTGTTTTTTGAGAAAAAAAAATGAAAAAGAGTATTTTGGAAATTGTATCTCCCTCAATTTTGAAGTTACAGAACCGGCAACATGTTTTTAATTATCTAGTTAAATTTATTTTCTAAGGGACCATAGGGGTGGAATTTTGATGTTTTGATTTGTTGAATTTTTCAATTTAAAAAAAAATGTTTTTTTTCAACATTTTATTTCTGTTATAATTTTCAAATTACCCAGATTTCAGCAAACTCATACTTGTTTATAGCTCTTTATACGCCCTATTGATTGATATATTTGCCATTCCTGTACCTTTGAAATTGTGATAGAAGTAGCATTTCAAATGTCAACAAGTTCAAGTTTTCAGGAGAGCCTGACAAGCTCGTCACACAATGATGTAATGCTGTAAGTGATTGGCCTTTCACATGCTGTAGTAGACGGACAAACACAAAGCATGCAGTGAAGCATATCGTTTGATTCAGACACAAAATTCCCTATGACATGGCCTGAAAAAAAACGGAAAATTCATAGTTTTGGAATTTTTGTGTAAACCGGTCTCTCAAACCCCCCCAAATTGCCTAGCCTATCGTAAACTGTAGCCAACGAACGAACATGCTTACAAGGAATAGAAGCATATCGTTAGATTTGTCAGTACATTCACTATAACATGAGCTAAAAAAACAGAATTTATAATATTTCGGTTCCCTTAGCCTCCCTAAATATAACAAGGTATTCCAAAGTGAAGGAAGAAGGCACCTTTTAGTGATTTTAGGGTATGGGGATTTATGCACAAGTTGTGTTCTCAGACTAAATCTCCAGGGCATAGAAATGGTGAGTTAGAAAATAATTTTATGAAACAAGATAAAATTGACAAAGGAAGTAGTAAGTGCTGAAAAACAGGACAGCAGAGAACCAAAGAAACCACAACATAAGGTAAAACCTATACTATTGCTATAAAAGGAATGCATACCTCACCTACAGCTCGGAATCTCCCGTTTTCCCTTGGGATAGCTAATTTTCAAACATATATTTGTATCTTCCTGCGGGCAACTCATATATGAAAATTGCCTATGCTTTTCCTGACTTGAATGTTTAATGTCATTTGAAAAATCAGAGTCATAATTGGAAAAAAAATCGAAGTTCGGTTTTCTTCGGGTGTCAAGGAGTAGGTTTTATAATGCCAACCTAGGCTACAGTTATTGTTGGAACTCTGAATTATCTTGATGAACTTTTGGAAATTCATTATAAAACTTATGGTCAAAAAACAATATGGAATCCCGTCAACGACTCACTTGAACACTCCAGGCACGAACCCCAGGAACAGTCTGTTGACCAGTGAGTTGTTCTTGATGAGCAACACCGACACGGAGTCTGTCGAGCCTAGAAACCACGAATAGTAAAATTTTGCAGTTTTAAAAACAAGGAAAATATTCATAAAGTTTCACCTGCAACAACATGACACATAATAAGAAGCAGTGCTCAGAACGGGTGGGACATGGCCTGACGTGGAGGGGCAGGGTGGCGGAAGCTAGGGTCCATGGACACGACGACGAGCGCGGCAGACGGCGCACCAAAGAGGAACACAGCGCGGCCACCACACACCGCACTGCACGAGGCGTGTAGAAAATCTGAAGCTTTTCTTCGGAATCCTTTCGGGCAAACATTTTGAACGTAAATAACTCCCGTAAAAATTAAATTATAATTAAACTGAAACGTCACTAAAAATTAATTTAAATGAGAGGCGCAACCATTCGGTGTACTGTACAATAAAGTTTTCTTCTTCTCGATTACACCGAAGAATAAGCTACCTCTGCAGTTTTTGCCATAGCTTCAGCGTTGTTGCCTACGAGCCTTCCACCGCACTTGACCACCTGTTCATCTCTTCAATTGACCTACATTCTCGTGAGTGTGGCCGTTGTCGTGGTCACTGTCTTCAGCTCGCCATCTCTCCTACATCGAGAGGGCCCTGACGGTGCCATGATCGGCTAGACGTCTCCGCCGACCTTCTGCCTCCCTACGCTTCGCTTCTGCTTCGCCACTCGTGTTCGGCTGCTTAACTGATGTAAGTCACCGTAATGGTTAGCGCCACATTTTTACGTTAGTGACGTTAGTTGCAGTTCTAAGTAACCTGCCTTGCTTACCTTAAAAATTAAATGGGAGATAAAATTTCTTGAAATATTGCCATAGCTCAATTTAATTCTTGTCATTAACTAATTTAATTCTTATTACACACTAATACGGCAATTGTTACCGCAGTTTATTAATTATTAAATTTCGTGTTCTAGATTTAGAGCAATGAAAGTAATGTCCATAAATTTAATTAATATATTTGAGTTAGGATTTAGCATATTTACCGAGACTTGACTTAGTCTCAAATCCGCTAATCCTATAAATTCCTTAAATAATTACTAAAGCTGAACGCAGTAGCCCTGCATTATTTTCTGTAGAGACTCTCGTTCACCCAATACTTAATTCTCACGTCGCCATTCTTAAATTTAACTTACGCGGTCTTGCTGACCCGTCCAATTTTGCGGCGTGACTTAACTTAATATCGAATAAACATTTTAATTACCAAATTTTTGAGCAGTCGTTATCGATTCTATTTTCTTGTAACTAAATATTTGTTCTCCCACGACAGTGAGCGTGGCACGGTGCTGGAGGGGCGCTATGGGCGTGCTGGTGTCCCAGCTCTCCCGTCTTCCAGCCCACTCGCGGGATAGAAGAAGGGTCACTTATATACTAAATGAAATAAATTAACCTAAACTTTTTGACTGTGTCCTATCCCTGCGGCAGTGTCATGTTTCGTTTTTGTCAAGGCGTGCACGCGGCCACCCTCCACTGCCAAGAGTAACAAGAGTTCAAACTTCGGTGACTGCGTGGCCTAAAATTAAGACTAACATATCAGCTAATATGTCTAACATATTGAGCTAATCTGACGAAATTCGACAACAGGAAAGCTTCATTGATTTATTTTATTGGGATCAGACAATTAAATCTTTGGTATTACTACACAGCTTGTGAAAGCACGCATAAGAAAAGAGCTGTATAAATTCTGAAGTGCACAGTGCTCTCCTAGAGTCTACAAGGTGACATGGATGAAGGCCCAGAAAAAAGTGCGATTTTCAAACACACGCTACGCCCCCGCACATTACACACTACGTAGGTTTGCTGTGAGTGAACAGCTCAGTCACGTAGAGCAACAGAGCTTTGTAGCTATTCTGGTTCTTTCCTTCCACATCAAGGTTCCATCTCCAGCAAGTAATACTGCAGTGTTCCATCCCTACCATATTTGGTCTCTTGGACAACCAATTTTCACCTGTTTATCTATCTTTGAGATTAAAATTTTTATATTAAACCAAACGACCGACAAATAATATTCACACACAAACGTCTGTCTACACGTATGCTGAAAATTCTTCACTTCAATACTCACCAGGATTATTTTTCCTAATATTCAGCCAACACGCGCAGCGGCAGACTGTCTTAAATAATGGAATGACTCCATATTTTAAACCAACTGTCCATTTAAGGCTAAATACATTTCTATATCCTCTCACTGTATTTACAAACACAGCGAATCAATGGATTTTTGTCATTTTCCATTTCCATTACTATACCTACGAGGTCAGCCAAAAGGTCAGATTAGCAGAACTGGGAAAGCGACTTAACTGCTCGAATACATTTTTATCCTTCCAATGAAATATGAAAATGCAACTGCACCATCTCGTGTAATAACATTTATTTATTGAAAAGATTGCGCGAAAGATGAAATGCTTCACTTACACGGTACGTGAATGAGCGATTCACCGAATGGTACACATGTGGCACAACACGCGTTCAGTGAATAACTTAAAACCAAAGAACATTTTTCTCAATATCGTGAGAGGGAGAGTTACTCTCGTCCTCAGCCCCTCTAATGGTGGCGGCCGGCGTTGGTCGCAGCAGCCATACTGGCTTGGGACGACAAGCAGGAGTCTGTTTGTGACAGTGTAAGGCACAGAGCTACCGTCTCGTGTTCACTCCTAGCCTAGGCTTGACACAGTACACGAACTCAACTTCATTAGCAAACGGTGCTGCAAACCCCGTCAAAAGAAAATATATTCGTCATAAAACAAACAGCCTGTGCTCGAGACCCACAAAAGGCACGTTTTGCTTCGCCTGCAAAACTTCTCTTCAACATTGATCAGGAAAAAAAGCATGTTCCATTGCTAAATCATTAATTTGTTTCTAAATTTTGTTATTAAACTTGAAGCATGAGTCTTTAAATGTTAACTCTTACAATTTTTTCAGATTAGTTTTGGATAAACTGCACGGACCATTGAGGGTTCTTTAAAAATGTTACCATAAATAATGAATATAGCCTCGTTCAGAGGTATATTGGGAGATAAAAATTCAACATGCAAACACAATAAATGCACTAAAAACACAAAATACTCTAGATACACTATCCACTAGATACACTTGATACTCTAGGAACACAACATACTTTGACGGTTGGTTATATAATGGACTTTTGCAAGGAAGACCTTATACTTTCTAATTCGCTATAACATTTTGAGTTTTATTAAATACTGAGGTAAGAATTATCAGTGATCTTATTCTACTATTTCCCATAGGAATGGAATGAAATTTTCACGTCGAACACTTTCAGAATCAAGTTAAAATATTATTCAATTAACACGCATTAGACGAAATTTCCCCAACGGAAAAGTTTATCGATCATAAATTTCTTGGTGAAGAGTGGCGAAAACATTACTTGGATGAACAATCGACACCAGTTATGTCAACTGTTGATTGCAGGAAAACAGCGCGTAGCCGTAAAAATGCCTGTGGGCTACCATGCTATCCAAATCTCACAACTATAATTTGAACGTTGTTGCCTCTCCCATTTTCAAATGCATTCGTTGATTAAGGGGGTCATCTGAGCGATTTTGGTCTTGATTATAAATTTTTTTCTATGCTGAAAAGGGTACTTAGGTAGTGGGCTATTGTTTCCTAAAATTCCAAGGGACTACCGGCACTAAAACTAAACTCCACAAGAGGGGTCTAAATGGGGGATAATGGGTGTAAAAAATCATGAATTTATGACCCCAGTATCAAAAGAAAATAGAAAAGAAAAAGAAAAATCTGGCTTCGCTGGTCGGTTATAAAAGTTTCAAACATTCCAAAACTGTCTTTGCATTTGTTTTATCAAGAAAATTTCTTGACTTAAATTATTTGAAAAATCTGAACAAAATTACATGAAAAACGAATATTTCCCATTTTCCTAAAACTAAGGCCAAAATCGAAAAAGGTACCTGAGTTAAAATGTGTTTATTTAAAAAATTACATATACATGGAAAATTTCAAAACAATCGGTCCATAAATAAAATATTTACCGTGTCTGCGCAAAAATAATGTGAGTTAAATGTATTTCTGTCGTGTAATTTATGCATGTAATATGTTTTTCGCCGTATAAATATGGAATTACGCATTCATAATCAAAATGAACGTCGCGAGGATTGTGCTCTCCTAGTTCAAAATCAGATTAGGCAAGGAAAGGAACTCAATTTTGTTGTACTTTTCTATCAATCATTTCGTTTCAACATTCTACACGGGTATTACGATACCAATGTGTTATAATCATTTAAGGATGTTAATGTTAAGGTGTTTTAAAAACCAATGTATATCGACATTTCATGTTTGTACTTTATTGGAAATAAAATGTTTTTCTTTCAAAAAATGTTTTTCTCATAGTATTTGTAGATGGTAATTCAACGTGAACAAAGGATTCAAGTCAAAATAAGCGTTATATCATATCTCATGGGTTCACTAACGACACTATCGGCTATATTTTTTCCTATATTTATAAAAAAAGTTGTTGAACACTGTTGCAATATCTTGTTTATCATGATATTTTACATTTTCGTGAACGATGGATTCAATTGTTTTTTTAGCGTTATTATTCGGTCTATAGCATGAATTAAGCAGGCGCCAAGTTTTTATAATATCAGTTTTGTAGTCAGTGAATTTGCGCGTAAAGTAGTTTTGTTTCGATGTTCGTATTTGATTTGTCACATGATTCCTGAATCTGTTATACGTTAATCTAGAGATTCGTCCTTCGTATAGTAAGGCTAAGTATGCTTGACGTTTCTTTATATTGATCACGATATCTTCAGTAATCCAAGGTTTTTGTTTCACGATCATAGTGAAACAATACTGAACTTTGCTGCATATGTGTAATGTGTACTATTTATACCTTCAATTGACTCCGAAATTGGCATTGTGACAACCTAACTATTTGAAGAGCAGTGCTCTGAATGATGTTATCAAAGCGACAGAGATGGTTTTATTACTGAAACTTTACTCGTTTTAAAGTATGTGAGCATATTAGCTTTACCTAATATGCGCCTACAATTGCTTCATAAACCGTATAACGGTATCGCAATAATGCATGATTTTATTTTATTCTTCGTTATGATCATGATCTCCACACTTGATTCTTTATATCAATAGTCAAGTTAAAATCACAATTGACTGAAGCAGTTCGGCGTAAACATACCAAAACCTCATCAGCGTATATATTTATTCTTTCACCTAATTTCAAATTCGCTGAGCAGCCACAGTCTGAGATGTTTCAATGCTTGCGTGATCTGCGTCATTTCTATTTCTTGTTAAAAATTGTCTACGAATGTTTTATGCCAAACATTAAACAATTTCGATAATTATAAAAATCGTATACATTCGTAAAATGGCTCTCACGTCCACTTATCCTCAAATACGAGAAATGCTGTGAAAGCACCCACCATGCCCAAATCTCATATACTCTCTCATCCAAATAACTCACATCCCTACTTATCCCTAAATTCTTAACTAATGCATTAAACGTATACTTCTTTCCACTTCTTTCTCTTTCACCCTCGAGGGCTTAAATTCCCGCTTCGGCGCCTGACATTCTCTTCACATCAGTGAGGAGGGACGTTAACTCGCCGCGACATAAATTCTACAGTCTCTTGAAACCAATAACTTGTATTGCGAAGATGCAGCGATTCCAAAACGCGTCCTACTTCATTTTCTTCACTTCTGATGGCTCATTTCCGTCTCCATTTGACGGCGACGTGTGCCTGAGTCAGAGAGTCTCCCCCTGGCCAGAGCGAGCTATATATGAGATCCCCGTCTCGCAGCACAGAGGCGTGCGCGTCTTTGAAATGGTCTTTGGTTGGCCGGCCTTTGTGGAGCACAACCGCTCGAAGGGTCACAAAGCGAGAGAGGGTCGTAGCTGCTCCGGCCTAGCGGATACAGTGATCATTGCGCCTGGCTCTTCTCATATATAGCTGGTCCAACCTTGGTAGAGCGACTTAATTTATCTTTATTTTTACTGACTTACGAACATTGTATTGCCTAATTTTCGGTGAGCATGATTTTTCTGTTTCCTAAATAGTGCAATATTTTTTGTATTCATTTCATTTTAGGCTGGATACTACCATACTATTCTTATTAGAGTCATGTAGGATTTTCACAGGCATTCTTTGCTGTTATAGTTTGCTGTCCATTATCATAAGATTGACTCGGTAAACTGCAGTGTTTCGAAAATTTTGACATGTATGTGGCTGAATCGCTAATTTATCGACATGAAGTTAATAGACGTGGAAATAGGTAGTACAATTAAAATATGTTTTAGTTTCCTCCTTTCTTATTAATTTTATTGGAGAAGTATACGGAGGAAACTTGGCTGTTAATTTATGAGGTGCAAAAACACACGGTGACTTCACTTTTCTTTCACGCTGTACCAAAATAGGAAGAAATCAGATCTTTGTTTCGTGCTGAACCGAAATATGCGGAAAAGTTCCGTTTCATTCATGAGGTGCAAAACTATTTAAAAATTTCATCTCATATTCATCCGGTACAGAAATACCATGACGCTTTATCTTTGACTGATACACTGTCGAAATAAAATAAACAGAAGAACCAAAGTGCATATATACATTTTAATTAAAAGAAAACGTTTCGGAATACATAAATTCCATCTTCAGTGCTGAAACAAAGTAAAATACTGTACATGAGAAAATGTCCGCAAACTGTAAAAATGAAAAGTAATTCACATTCACATTCACAGTAATTCGAAATATGAGTATAAGGATATTTTCCCTCAGAACTATGCTGTGAGTTTGTGCATAAGGGGAAGCGCGCTGCTCATTTCGAGCGCAGGAGGGCGACGGGAGCAAGACGAGGCTCTGGGATGAGTGTTGTCTTTTCTGCGGGGCTCATCAGCGCGGCGTCGGTGGAGGCGCGCTCGCACCCAGGGGGGACCGCGGCCTACAGTCGGCCTAGCTTGGTACGGCCTACGTCACAGGCCTAACCCAGTCTAACTTTTTCGCTGGAGTGTGTATGATTTTCGCCGCCCAAGCGATTAAATCGCTTAGGAGGCGAAAGCATGCATTCAGGCGGCGAAAAAGTTAGACTGGAAAGCTGGGTGACATGCAGTGGTGGGAGTTACATGTTAGGAGGTAGGTCTGGGTGACGGGTGGTGTGAGTTGAATGTTAGGGCGGTAGGTCTGGGTGACGGGTGGTGTGAGTTGCATGTTAGTACGGTAGGTCTGGGTGACGCGTGGTGTGAGTTGCATGTTAGGACGGTAGGTCTGGGTGACGTGTGGTGTAAGTTACATGTTAGGGCGGTAGGTCTGGGTGACGTATGGTGTGAGTTACATGTTAGGGCGGTAGGTCTGGTTGACGTGTGGTGTGAGTTACATGTTAGGGCGGTAGGTCTGGGTGACGTGTGGTGTGAGTTACATGTTAGGGCGGTAGGTCTGGGTGACGGGTGGTGTGAGTTGCATGTTAGGGCGGTAGGTCTGGGTGACGCGTGGTGTGAGTTACATGTTATCGCGGTAGGTCTGGGTGACGTGTGGTGTGAGTTACATGTTAGGGCGGTAGGTCTGGGTGACGGGTGGTGTGAGTTGCATGTTAGGGCGGTAGGTCTGGGTGACGCGTGGTGTGAGTTGCATGTTAGGGCGGTAGGTCTGGGTGACGTGTGGTGTGAGTTGCATGTTATCGCGGTAGGTCTGGGTGACGTGTGGTGTGAGTTACATGTTAGGGCGGTAGGTCTGGGTGACGGGTGGTGTGAGTTGCATGTTAGGGCGGTAGGTCTGGGTGACGCGTGGTGTGAGTTGCATGTTAGGGCGGTAGGTCTGGGTGACGCGTGGTGTGAGTTACATGTTAGGGCGGTAGGTCTGGGTGACGTGTGGTGTGAGTTGCATGTTATCGCGGTAGGTCTGGGTGACGTGTGGTGTGAGTTACATGTTAGGGCGGTAGGTCTGGGTGACGGGTGGTGTAAGTTGCATGTTAGGGCGGTAGGTCTGGGTGACGCGTGGTGTGAGTTGCATGTTAGGGCGGTATATAGGTCTGGGTGACGCGTGGTGTGAGTTACATGTTAGGGCGGTAGGTCTGGGTGACGTGTGGTGTGAGTTGCATGTTAGGGCGGTAGGTCTGGGTGACGTGTGGTACTGGGTGACGTACGTGCATTGGTATGACGTACGACGGGGATATATATATATATATATATACGAACGTACATTGGGACGGGCGGTCTAGATGACGGACGGCACTGGACCTTGTGCATACAACATTCCGGCACAGTGGGGCAAAAAATCAGCTCCGGCGTTAGAGATCATCACTTTGCCTTGTGGCATGGTCATAATATCAGAGCTATGGAAACGTACTCTACCGTGTAAAGTGATGCAGCATATACGGTCGTGTGTTGCAAGGCTGCGTTTGGGGTTGGCCTCTATAAAAGTCGAATAAAATAACCCCAGGTGTATTAATTTTTTTAATCGTTTGTAAATGGATGAATAAACTCTCCAGTATTTTTTTGCGACATACAGCTTTAAACTTCTACAGCATATTATTTTACAGATTGGCAAATGAGGTTCATTGGTAGTTAATAGCAAAGCTCATTGGAAATAGAAAATAAAATGCAGCACTGGAATTTTCAATTATAAATGCATAAACCTGGGGTCATCTCTTTATTCACCATTTAACGTAATTCATAAAGCAAGCTAAGATAATCCTTGATATATCTGTAGCATTTTAAGCACATTTGGCTGTTCCCTCTCGGGTGTGTCAACTCAACTTGGAGCATATAGTGTATGTACTCAACTACGTGCGAAGCAACTGCTGCTCAAGTTACTTTTCAAGCTCAGGAAACTCGGGCTATTTGTAGCAATTCCGGAGACTTCGTTTATCTTTTGCCAATCTCGACTATAAACTGATGATTAGGCCATAAATTGTCGGCCCTGCGCTGTTTGCACGTACACACCCTAGATGGTTGCACATCATGCAGTTTGTGTTAAATTGCATCGTTCAGTGCAACGTAATACTTCATGTCAGAGGGCTTTATTCGTTCCATCTTATCACTATACTTGGTACTATAGCTCTGTCTCTTGAAACACCACGGCAATCCGTTTGATTATCATTAATTATTTTCTCTCTTAACTCATAGTCCATCATTTTTTAAGTGGTCCATGGTGTCTGTGAGACTGACAATTAAGGAACATGTCATTGGGCGAGTACGAACATATTTTTTTACATTTATAAGTGTGCAAGCATGCCCTGCAGACTTTCAATTATAAAACTCTCCTAGTATTTAGTGAAATAATCTGCTACATCAGTTGAAAGGGGATATTAACACTGAGGATAATGTTAAGCTGAATTTAATTCGCACCAATTATGGCAGAATGATAAATTGGATATCTATGACAATTAATCACGTGAAAATCAGGTGGACATCCAATGAAAAAAATAAAGGATGTTTGCAATTTGTCATTAATGAGTGCATGGCTGTCTATTGAACACTCTTTTTTGAACAATATTTAGATGTAAAATTCAAATGTTTCGTTAATATTTATACATAATTGTTCTGTGCTGCACCATGCTTCCCTTATCAAATAGCTGAGCAAACGGCAAAATGAGGATAACTGCTATTTAAAAAAATCTTAATAAAATTTATTTATTTCTCTTTCATCCCTCGTTTGTGTTAATTTTATTATTTTTGTTTGATCAGTTTCCTAAAATTTCCCTCGAGCCTCCGACGATCCGCCTGTTTCAAAACAGCTAAAATAAAAGTCATCATAGCTTGTATAGTTGTACTCATTACAGTGTTGTGTTCAGGTCTTACACTCATTTTTATCTCACGGTCTTACTTTTTTGTCAGAATATTTTGGATGACTTCCCTGAATGACCGTACATCTATCGAAGTGTCATTTTTGAGAATATTCTATAACGTACTTGAAACAGGCGTATTCTATAACGTACTCAGGACTGCAGTTAAATCATATGTTTCAGAGGGTTCTTGTTCGCATCATATCTAGTGCTCGAGTTGAATTTTAAATGTCTTCCTTTTTTACGTTTGTAATTAAACGATGTTACATTAAAATTCTTGTTTGTTGTGTTTTCTTCTATAGATGAATGCTTCCACACTACCTACTAAAGAATGGGTTTGAATTTGGGCTTTATTTTATGACAAACTAGGAATTAATTTCATGGACTATGTTTATCCACGCAGATACATATATATATGAAAATATAGTAAAGAAAAAGTTCAACCATTTTCCTAAGATGTATTCTCAACCAATGCGCTTGAAACTGCCCAATTGAGACGAACCACCGCTGCAATATATATAACAACACTGCAAAAAATGGGTTGAGTTATTTAGGATTCCACATCGCACTCGTAGCTGGTAACAAGACTCTGCTATACTGATCGAGCGCAGGTGATCGCAACTTTACCTGTACAAGCAAGCCTACACGGCACAGACGGCGTATAGCACATGCTGCAGTTAGTACACCCTGTACAAGTGCATGTTGTGACGACCATTGATCCATGGGCAAGCTATGTACTCTCATGTGCTTGCGCGGCCCATGCCGGTACTGCGACTTTTAGTGAATACAAGTTATCAATATTTCAGTACAAAAATACTTTAAAAATTTGAATTACTTTGTTCTGTTTAAAATAATTTTGCGATTTGGTGGTTCGAAAATGGTTTGCAAGGCTTGAAAACAAAAGTTTATTGACCTTAAACTGAGCGTATAAGTACGGTGGTCATTGCAGCAGTCAGAATTGTAGAAACTTGTACTCGTTGGGGAATCAAAGCTCTGAAATTGTTCCAAATATAATTCTGTTATTAATTATTTTTCTTGTTTCGAAAAGAGCATCAAATATAAGGTGTGAGGCATCAAATATGAGATAACAAATATATTTACGTGATTGTACGGTGAGTGTTTTAGTAGCAGAACTTACTTCATATGCGCCGTATTGAAACAGGCATCCTATATGTAACTGCAGACTACTGCCTCACTTCTCTCACTTCAGCATGACAGCCTCAGTCAAGTTTGCGTCATAAATGTCTCAATCGCTTTGTTTGTGATCGAGTTCGATTACCTATGCCTTTAGTGCATGCCTTCACGATGATGAGTAGTATTTTTGTTGAAACATCGATGAATATTATTTTCCCCTTAAGAGAATGAGTACTATTTTGTGAATACGGCTATGAACATTTTTTTCCCACTGAGAAATTAACTACTATTTTGTAAATAATGCAGTGAAAATCATTTTCCCCCTAAGATATAGCTTCTATTTTTTTATACAGCAATGAATTTTATTTTACTGATAAGTTAATGATATTATTTTGTTTATAGAGCAATGAACATATTTCGGATGTTTTGCAGTGACGTTAATGAATATCATGTAGCAGTCACTGTATTATAAATATAATTAACAGTATAGTAATCAGTTTGCATCGCGGCAATGAATGTTACCTCGCACCCTCGGCAATGAATTTGAAATTTTACAGCGCGCCAGTGAGTTCTATTTTGCAGACACGGTAATGAATACTATTCTTCGGGTCTTATAATGAAAACTATCTCAGTTAATGCAATAAAACATAATTTCTCATTGCTTTGTACATGGAAGTATACAGCATAGGCCCTGGCGTTTATGGCGCACACACAATATATAAAAATAAGCTACGAGGTACGCTTGTGAAATACATTTGCCTGCTGAATGTAGATTGCGTCGCATCTGTGCTTCTCATTGCATGAACTGTGCATCTGAGAACAGCTCTTCACCCTCGCTGCTTCGCATGTACCCAATTAAAAATCGGCGCAGTGTTACTGCAGTGTAGGCGCAGGGTTAGTGCAGCGCTGAGTAGCGCGGCTGCGCAGAGGCTGCTCTCGGCCGCCACCTGAAGATGTCCGCCCATTTGCGCCAGTCGCGCCAGTGCAGCGCTGCTGCACTAAACCTCCATTGAGCAGACTGCGCTGCCGCAATGCAACTAGTGGCCACCACTCGTAAGCCGTTAAAAAAATAACGCGCGCAGTCGAGGATTACTGCGGTGAACTGCTCTTAGTAATTTACTGCAGTTCACCGCAGTAACCTCGACTACGCGCGGTAAAAAAAATTAGGGTAATAAAAATACTGTTTTGTTATTTTCACAACTTTACTCGTTCTTCGCTCACACTACGAAGAAAATTTGTCGTTGCATATCCTTTTTGCGTAAAATAATCGGTCAGTATAACGTTTCGCCGTCATCATCGAAAATGAGCGTCGTCCATGCATGTATAAAAAAATTTGCGTAGATGGCGATAATTATCGAGGCTGACTGCAAAAATGTTAGTGGGATATGAAACATACGCACATTTTTAGCCTACCTACTTAGATTGAGTTTGAAAAATAACAGGACGGAAGTTCAGTCATTTGGTTACTGGCCCTTATAAATACTTCACCATACATCGGAGTTACTCTGACTGTCAGAGCAACTATGAACTAATTCTAAATACATCCCTAATACAAACAGAAGTAATTTTCGACAGGATATTTTTATAGTTGGAGAGTGGTTAGAAAATTGTATAAAGTTGTTTGTGTTCCATGAAAATATTCAAGAGCTATTGGATTATGTATTCAAGATTCGATAATTAAGTCACAGTATTTCCGACAGTCAGAGTAACGCCGATTTATGATATATCTGTCAATATTTTAACAACGCAGATACCTACACTAAACAATAAAATTCATTCAATGGCCCCAAAGCTACACATTTTAACAAATCTACAATTTATGCCCATTTATTTACGATGGAGGGCACAGAGTATTTCCGCAAACCTTGGTTACGAAATGGTAATATACCACGTATGGTTAGGTAAGCAGCTGTATTAGATCACTTGGAAAATATTATAATGATAGTTCAATTTCGGTAATTAGTAGTTACTATAAAGAACCTCACACCTCTGAAGTATTGAATAAAAAATTTAATTTTAGAATTCTAAACATTATTGCAAAATTTCATGCAAGGCGTAATGTAAATATATTTTGTAATATTATTTTAAGAGTTTGGCTTGTTACACTTCAGCATAATTTACAGAATGCGCAAAATTTTCGGCTCTTCATCCACATCTTCTGAATTACCAGTTACAGCAATCTCACGTGCATTAAAACCCCCCAAAAGACTGCTGTTGTTGCTTACCCTATCCACTCCAGCAACCGCACCTTGCACCGTCACTAGCGTATTAGAGATCCCATGATTGCCAGTTCCTTCTACGATAGTTCCCTCGGACATCAGCACTGCAGGGTCCTTCTTCCTTTTTCCTCTGTAGCCCTCCCAGTCACAGGAGTTCTTTAGTGAAGTACCAATTGCTGCATGTAACGATTTTCTAGAAACGCCTGTGTACCGAGGCATGGCGGCAATAGAACCTGTCGAATATACATATGCACTGTATTGAATAAAAACTATGATAGTACTAAAGTTAGCAAGTTTCAGATTGCAGAACAGAAACAACTGGCTGGAATGCAAGAACTTTGAACTTTAATACGTTGGCCGAAATGTGCGCTACAGGTGGCCACGTACTAAGTTTCATTAGATATGGTAACCCACACGGCTTCAAATGCGTGATTTTTATTGAATGCGTAGTAAACATCAAAATGAATGCGCAAATTCCTCTGTTGCTCACTTAAATAATGAATATTGAACAGTGTTCCTGGTTCGATTGTTTTTTTATCTTAAATTTAACTATACTGCGGTCAGTGTTAAAGGCTAAAATAATTACTGGAAAAGAAGTATCATCCGAGTTGGATACGAAGTAATTTTAAAGCACCAAGTGCCGAAAACACCGACAAACATTATTTAATAATGCACTTGAACTTGAAAACCTCCATCACCTGCACTATTACATAAATGCAATATACAGCGTATAACAAATGAAAAATAGTATACTTACGTTCATTATCTATTAAATTGACCCATATGTTAAATTAGCAAACGTTGTGCGTATTAAACAACCAATATATTTCTCAAACGTACGCAACCTCTTCACCCCGTGATAGACAATGCCAGTTACAGCCCTCATGGCACATTAATAATTTTATCTGTCATCGTTATTCCTGTTATTCATTGTCAAATGAAAATCAGTCGTTATGCAAATTGCACAGTAAAAAAACAATTAAAAATTAAATTAGAAAGGAGAAAATCGATGCCAATCAATCGATTGAGTTTCTTGAATCTCAAGCAACAGAAAATATTCGAAAGATCCTTAACAAGAAATATTAACAAAATATAATTGTAAAATATAAAACAAAACAGAAAATCTAAGTTCAATTAAAGCACCTATGTAAATGAAGCATTTTTTAGACAGGCATAAAAACTGAGCAAGTTTACATCGAGCAGTGGTATAGTAGTTGGTGAAATCACTTTTGAATTCACGACAAACGAGAAAGAAATATTCTAAAATTTCCTGCCTCAGTACTGTACTGTTAAGTAATTTTTTAGCTACCTAATGTATACTTACGCTGGACTACCGCACGCTGGACTACCGCAGGCGGCACGCTGGACTACCGCGGAATGCGTACTTCACTCTTTGCCTGTTTCTATCCAGCCCGGTCAAAGAATGCTGAGTCGCCAATCGTCTCGTCATGAGCAATTCCAGCATGCTGGTTGTTGTTTTACAAAGCGTGCTTTCTTCGAGTTGAATCAGTTCTTCAAACTGAAAATTGAAAGTTACATTTATTAAATAACAAATACGGTAAGGTGAATTAGAAATGCACTCAATTACGCAATTTTTAAACGTAATGATATAAATTTAACTAGAACCTCCTTCGCATCGGTAATTCTCAACCATTATAAATATAAGCTTTCCCGGACATTCCAATTAGACAACTCATTGCTATTGATTCTTACCAAGGTAGAGCTCGATGCCAGAACTTCAAGTTCTTCAGGTGTATCAGCAGGTTGGCATCCTGAAGGCGTTTGGCATGATGGCGCAACAATATTTTTTCGCTGCTCGGTTAGTTCCTTCAGTAAAATGTTGTTTTCTTTCAGAATAACGTTTTGTTGCACAATGCGCGTTAGAAGTTCATCCATTTTTGTGTTAATAATCTTAAATTCCGCAGTCAAATCTTCTAGCGAAGAAGTGTCTTCCACGTTTTCACTGTTGAAAAAATAAATGTCGCAATGAGCTTTAACTCTTCTCCAGAAAAATATACAATGTCAATATAAATAAAAAATAATTTTAGAAAGAAATAGCAAACAGTTAAATTTCTTTACCGGCTGATATAAGAAGTTTTGTTCAGTGAAATGGGAACCATTTTGCTGGGCTCGTCGTCCGAATTGCTCGAGGAAGAATCAGCTGCAACACCCGAAGGAAAAGAAATTACCATTTTGCATGACAAAAATGCAGGTATGAATTCATGATTTCAAATTTCTAACTCACAACACACTGCAAAACACTCACATTTATTATTCTGCTGTGATATTTCGCGATTTTCTCGAGAAGTCGCTGTTTTCTGGAACAAACGAAAAAAATAACTATTAAACACATCAAGTTCAAAAAAAGTATACTATCCAACCGGAATGAGCAATTACCAGCAACGAAGATATCTTGTTTGAAAGTGAAATAAATACCTATTTAAATTGTAAACTCAGAGGCAACCTAGAAATAAAATTCAAATTTTCTTTAGAGCATTTATAAAGTACTTAAGGCCTATTACCGTATGGCAGAGTTAGTGGGTTTCATCAGCAGTATCAGCCTCCGTCGTAGTAACATTCTCCTCCGTCATCTTACGTGTTGCGGAGTCGTAGTTCCCTAAAAAATATGCAAAAGATCTTTCATGCACGATAGTGAGCTATAAATCAACTAATTTAGCCTATATTTTATACATGTTAACGAAAATTATGACAGGTAGATAGTCGCATACATAACTCACAGATCAACCTTCAGCATTTTTTATCGAGATGTATTAGCATAAAATTGATAAGTGAAATAACTATGTAAAGTTGAACAAGCTGGTTTCTAATTCAGCGGTTGTTAGATGGTAATTTAAAAAAAAAACACTAGCCATTTTGATTCCGTGTGAAAGTACAGTAGTTCAGGAAGTAACAATTTTTCGCTAGCAGAGCCTTTCTTTTTTCATAGATTCTTGCTTATCGCATGTGAAATTTCAGGGTTTCGGTGATCTTTACTGCGAAAAGCGAAACAAGGCGCAGCAAGCAATGGGTAACTCAAGCGTTGAATTCAGAATCGATTACTTATAATGTTAAGTTACGAAAGCGGAACAATTAAAAAGCAAAATTCTTTGACAAAACAGTAGAATGTACATGACTATTACAAAAGTACGTACCAGACCAAACATCGATGCCCTTCACAGGCCACATGCGCCAAGTAGGTTGAGGCGTTTTCTCTGCTCTAGCCAAACTCTCAACATTGCTTGCGTCCGTCCAATAGCAACAAGTTTGCTTTTGCGTGATCCAAATTGAAGGTATTACAGCCCATGAATCACCATTCTTAAACCGAATTCCGGCAAACTTCTTCATTGTAACTAACAACCTGCTCAGACGGTATAGAAATGTAGCCAAGCTAGAAGGCTAGAAGTAGACACTGATTTGATAAAAAAAAATTTTATGAACCCCTACCGATGGCCGGGATTAACAATATATTCGCGAATTCAAGCAAAATATTTAACACCGGCTATTCAATGATAAAATTCATCAATTGGATGTTTTTGATAGTAGAATTTACTTCCACGAATATGTTGTTTGGATGGGGAATGGCTTCTTTACTTAGTGCTCATGAAGTAATCATAAGTACAGATTAATCCTTGAGGCTCATTTAAATTATTTATTAACATTATTATTGGTAAGAATATTGGCATCCTACCTACAAGAGTATCAATTAAATGCATAACACATGCATCAATGGAACGTTCCAACTGCCAATAATGCTTTCGCGAAAATATCGCATTACTCTCGAGAATGAATCATAACGATAGCAATGAAAAACTCATTATTAGGAATTATCATGAGCTTGGCGCGAACTTCATTTGTCGAAACTTTAATTGATTTTAAAAAGCCTTGCAGTCGGAACACTCCTACCGCCATTGAATCCACTGGCTCATTGAGGTATTCGCATGCAGAATAAACATCTACTCCTAGTGAATCTCCATCAATGTATTTAATAATCCCTAGTTCGCCACTCTTAAGAATAATCCCGTTATCTTTAGCACCAAGAAGTCCAGCTTTGTAACCAGTGTGACCAATGAAAATTCTTCCCTTTGAACTTTCGTTCTGAATTTCGGTCTTGTCGATTTTTTCATTTTCAAGACTCAAATGTTTCGCTAACTGTTCCAGTACTCTATTCTTGCCTGTGAGCCTATATTTTATCATGCCTAAATAATTTTCGAATGAGAAAAATGAAATATTCCCTAAAGGCCCAAAATTTATATAATCGTCAACAAGATGGATAACACGTACTGTGAACGTTATACGATAAAAAACTATCACCGTAAATTTTTTTTGAGCCTTGCACAAAATTTTTGAGCATCTGTTCTACAGCTGGGATGTTATCCTTTTCACCGCCTACCAACAGTAGTCTCATAGACAAACTCAAGTAAAGAAAGTTTACATGTTGAGAAGTGGGTAGTACATCTTTAAACAAAACAATGCCTACGTAAAGCAATACCAAACGAAACTCTGAAGCTTTCCAAAATGAAACTGTGCGCATTCCTCCACTAAGTTTTCTAGAAAATTCTGAGGGAATGTGTTTTTGAAGTTCTTTTATGAATCCGTCAAGCGCAACAATTTTTTCGTCAGGCAAATGACACTTATTTTGATGCTTCTTACTAGATTTCAGCCTTAGCATGATCTTTTTACAATCCCTAAACACACTAGGTGCATATAATCCAAGGGTACATTTGAAACCAAGCCAACGTTTAGATTTTCAAGCAATGACGTCACACCTGGTTTATGATGAGAAATATCGTACTTTGAGCGGAAGCTCTCATTGGTTCTTTTCGGTGCGTTCAAATTGGGTAATATTACATGCCCACCTGAATACTGGCCTTTTTGAACGCATCGTTCACAACTGTTATAGCTATTATGATTGACGATACACTTCAGGTCTGCTCTAGCAACAGCATCAGCTACAATAGCATGCACTACAACAGGGTGACACTTTCCTCCTATACGGATTCCGTTTCTCTCTAATATTTTAATGTCTGACAAAGTCTTTTCAAAAAGCGTATTGATGTGCGGCATTTTGTTGGATTGTTCATTTTCAGACAGATAAATACCCGCACAAATGATTTTATTCAATTTGAACACTTTTATTAGTATTGGATATGCGTGATGTTTCCTTGAATCGTTAAACAATGGAATTCCATCGATGTTAATCAGCAATTTTATTACATTTGGAGCTTGGGTCTGAGAGTCGAGATGAGCTTTTAAAGAATTCGGCCAATTTTCAAGGTGAACGTAGCGTCCATATTGCCAGCAATTATACGAAATGCCCGAAATATCCTTAGCTGTCAAAGTTTTTGCTGTTAGTGACAGTCCAGGAAAAAATTCATGAAGATTGTGCAGTAGTTTTGTGACTGTAAGAGCAGGAACATTGGGGCAATCTACAGTCCAATTAACAATTGCAGCTTCTATTTTGTCTTCAGTGTTGAGAATTGTATCCGCCATCAGTTCCTTTGTCTGACATGAATTTGAATTGACCTTAGAACTTGCATAAGGAAGATCTTCAAGAGTATCCCTCAACGAATTTTCATCAGCAGAAGCCTCCAACTCATTAGCTGATATTGAACCTGTAAGATCTGAAGAGGTACACTGGGCTTCATGGCTAACAAATTCGTTGTTTTTCTTATTAGTAATAGCCAGAGGATTTTCAGGCGCAAAAACTTCGCACTCGTACTGCTGTGGTTTATGAATGATATTAGGTAAAGGGTCCAGTGAAGTATCGTGACGAGGAACACAGTCATGCTCAGAAGGCACATTTTCAATCGAAGAAATATGACCCTCTTGGCTTGCATGCTGATATTGACGATCGAGAGCAGTTGTTAACAAATTTTGGTTGCCAGTAGAGAGCAAGGGACCTTGTCTCCGCCGTCTCTTATGACGAGCTGACAGCGTGAGGTAGGGTTTATATTTTTTCCCCATTTAAGATCGGTCTTAAATGTTCGGATAAACTCTAGGAAATAAATTCAATCTGAAAATATATACAAATGAAAAAATTAGGCAATGTAACAAAGCACGTATGTGCAAGTGACTTAGTTTTGAATGCAATCGGCAACATCATCAACACTAATACACTTGGTGCATAAATTAAAATAATGTGCTCTAATTTTCAACAACCTCGGTAGTAAAAAATATCTTATATTCAGCCTAAACCTCGAATCAATGACTAAAAATGTGTTAGATGTGATATTCCAAGTCAAATGAACAGGCTCAATAAACTTCACTCTTCATTCGCTGCGTTTCTAGTAAAATATATCAAATTTCAAATGAGTTCAAAGTATTAATCGAAATCAAAATAGAATGATTTTGAAAAACAATAGTGAGGAATACTCACATTAGGTTATTAGAAAAGACAATGGTTGTTTACTTTGTAGAGTACTAGCAAAATGAAAAGAAACTTCAATTAAACCAATTTTTATCTTTAACGGTTGATTTGAGGAGTAATAGTGACGAGAGTAATAGTAAAGGAGAACCCTTGATGAAGATCAAATCATTATTTGCAATGGTTTATATTAAGAGTAATACGGAAGTGGAACGGTGTATAAAATCTTTTTCTTTCAATAAATGAATTTCATTTTCATTGGTGTTGTGTACGATTTTCTATTCAGGAAGTAATACTTCATATTTCATACGTCGTGATGGTATTAAAATGAATCGGATATAATTACTTGCAATAACATTTTTAGAGGGGTCTCTCACATCGTATCCTCACGATCAACCAGACAATGAAGAGGATGGATTGGTTACGCATAATGAATTAGAAAAAAATTTAAAATAACTGCTTGTATCTCTGAAAACTGTCCGTAAATAACCATAGAACACCATAAAACTTTACTGTTCAAAATTTAAAAATCCAGATTCCGAAAATGAATTATAAAATCCGAAAGATTCCAGCATAACTTTCTCAATGCCGTATCGGGTAATTTTATTTGCTACTGCATTTTATACCAGACTGCAAAAATTTGATGCAACAGCGAAAAGTTAGCCTAGAATTATTCACTGCTCGTTTCTCGAACTTTCATCAAATACAATAATTTTCAAACCGTTAAGTAAAAAAAAAATTGGAATTGCTGAGCATCATCGGGACATGATCGTAACAGTTTAGAAACCTACCAGTGTGCTTAATTCATCACACAGTGTGACTGCCTGAGAATTTCCTCACATCAGGCGCAATATTGATGAGGATGAAATGCTTTTCATCGATATGTTTATTGTATTCTCCGCCTGATTTTGTCATATGGTATGTATACAGCCTACAGTCTAACCAACACTGCGTGCAGTCACATATACTGCCTATGGTCTAACGCACACTGCCTGCCGACTCACGTACATTGCCTGCAGCCTCAAAGACTTCAAGCTTAAAAGACTTCATAAAGGAAAAATTATCTACCTCATTTGGTCGATATCAAATTCTATATTAACTGATTTCAATATGCATTTTTGACTATAGAATCCGATAATCATAACCATTTAATCGAGAAATCGAAACATTTTGAGTTATAGGTGTTTGAAGTTATTTATTTTCTATCTATTGCTAAAGGATAACAGACTTCAGAGATATTTATAGTCCTATTCTAGAATCCTAGAAAGAACGTGAGAAAAAAAATAAAATTTGGTGATACATATATTGTGCAATAATGACCGTTTAAATTAACAATCAGCAACTTTTTCTGAATCAATACCTTCGGGAAGGCTCAAGTAGATTCCTGGCATAGGCAGTTTCTTCAAAAATGTATTAATTACACCAGCTCCTGATTTGATTGAATAGTTACGTAAAGTGTTAATATGTTCAACATTTTCTGATATTGTCGTTTTTCAGAAGGCCTAGTTGAAAATATTTTTTAAATTATAAACTATCATTTTTAATAAGGCAAAAATTTTACAAACGAGTAAATTAGGCCTAGTTGTTAATATTTTTTTCGCTGTAAAAAATGGCAGGCTTAAATATTTATTCTGACAAATAAAATGTCTAGGCCCTAACGGTATAAAAAATGAATTATTATTGACTTAAAAGTATTTGGTATGATTTAGTGGTCTGCTGTGAATATTTAGTTGCCTTTCATCTAAAATAGACAAACGTTTGCGGTATGCGCAACTGACACCAATACTGCTACGGTGTTTGAATGTTGATACCACAACTACCAAAGGACGAACGGACAAAAACATAAAAAGACGCACTATGTGCAACTAAACTGGATTCATAATGCAACGTAAACAACTCAAAAATTAACAGCCAACACAAACGAACCAGGATAAAATTTATTAGAGAAAGGTAAACGAGCGATCTTTCAGACTAAGTTAAGTTGCGCTGAACTCTGACGTCACCTTACTTCCCGCCCGCCTTTCAACGGTCGCAATGCATGTGCTCGCGTGTACATAATTCGATGGACTCGAATGCACATACAAAGGAATGCTTTGGGGACATTCTACGATAAAAAGACAAAATATATACGAGGAAAAGGTTCTCAAACCTCCAAATGTCAATAAAATTCTAGTAATAGGATAAAAACTCAGTACATCTGACGTTAACATGATGCATGAAAAAAATACGAAAAATATGCTTACGATTCGCAGACATGGATCATGCAAACCTACACTAACAATACAAAACAGCTATAGGTCCGTATATGATGAATCAATGTTAGAGTCTGACGTAAACAGCAATAACAACAACGACTTCCCTTCGCAAAATATCTCGCAAAAACCGAAATGTTCAATTTGTTACGACTTTTTAGCCTCTGACGACTCTATCAGTAAATTCTTGCTTAATCCACTTTTCAACACCTAACTCGTACGTTACTATAAAAAATCACTCATCTAAAAACTTTTTCTTTCTGTATGTTGAATTTCACTTCAGACAAACTAGCATTTCCCCTTAATCACATCAAAATCTAACCTAACCCTACACCGAGATTTCACCGGACTAACAATATCGATCGCACAACTTCTCTTCATTGACCCAAGATGACAACTGAAGTTAACCGGCGATCGGATAGGGGCATCGAAACTTAAAAATTTACTGCTTATGTTCATTCGTCGTTCGTAACCATTATAATCGAAGCAAAGGAAGCACAATTTGGAGTATTTAATGAAAATTTATATAGTAGATTCATGGTTGATTTTCATTTATGGTATTAAAGGGATCCATCACCGAAATGCCAGTTAAAAACTTTTAATTTATTTGAAAAAATTAAGGAATGATGACCGATGGACGACCTGGTTCACTGCCGCTGTTTATCGTACCAAGAACCCATGTTGTCATACTACTTCCACAGTCACAATATTTTCATAACATTTTCGTTAAATTCCAATTAAAGTGTCAATATTGATAAATATATACATATCCTGAACAATTGGTAACAGCAACAAACTACCACAAGGGAATTTTTTTCAAATTGCACATTTTACCCTTAATGGAATGAGTACGTATATCAGGGCGAATGTTTTTAAAGATGTCATTAAGGGAATCAATCAATCCGTCATAATATGAAATTTTCATCATTGTATTAGAAAAAGTACGATCAAATAAAAGAATATGCTGAATATGATTCACTTCTTGATCCCAAGACCCTACCCTTTGAGCCATAAACGTTTAAAAGTTTTGTTTTTATAATAAATAGTTCATTACTCGTTATGAAGAATCAATGATGTGTATAAAATAAAGTGTAACTACGATGTGTCCACATTACTTAAAATAAACCAGGAAATCATTCACAAATATTGTATTCATTTTATATGCCCTCAGGCGGTTCGTTCAATTAATGCATAACCATGTGGCGAATTTTTAGCATATTTTTTATTTTCACCACTTGGGCTACTTCGCAAAGAAGTATTGTAAATTAAATTACTTTTCTATGTTCTATTAGTGGTGCCTGTGACAGACGCAGTGATTATTCTGGCATAGATGAAAAAATTATTTTCTGTTTTTTAATAACACACTCTCTTGCATATAAGAATAAAAAACCATTGACAATAGAAACAAGCATGAACATGACTATATGTAATTCAAAAAGAATATAGAATATAGAATATAGAATAAGTTCATTATTCTATATGTAATTCAATATTAGAATGAACTTCATTTGACCATTAGCGGCTCAACGCAGTGAGTGCTGCGGTAACGCGCGTGTAGTTTTCACTGCGCTGAACTACTAGCGGCCACAATTGATTTGCTGCAGCGACAACTACTGGAGAGAGGTGCTGCGCTGAACCTGCCCTAAACTCCACTTACTGCGCCGAACTGCAGTAAACCATTCGAGACACTGCGCCGATTTTTAACTGGGTACTGCAGGTATAGTATGACCACATGTCTTTGCTGGGTAGCCTTGCCTAAAAAAAATAAGAAATTTAAAATTCAAATTTAGCCCAAGATATAAGCAAACAAGCATGCTCTCGAACATATATGATCTAACTTTAGTTTTGAGTGAATGAATGAATGAGTGAATAAATGAATGAATGAAGAATGAATCTATAAATTAATGAATGAATGAAAGAGTGAGTGAGTGAATAAATAAGTGAATAAATACCGTTACATCGGATTTTAAAAAACGTCTAGTGGCTTGAAAGCTTCGAAATGCATGAACCTTGCAAGTACTTAGATGTACCCATCGTAAGCTATCTTTAAAAAATTTCGATTGACGGCTACATAAAATATGAAACCTGAAATCAAACAGTCCATGTTATACATCGTGTAGGGCTATTCATATCGTGTATGGAGTTGTGGTGGCACTGATAAGGGAATTCGGATGAATGTCAAATGAATTCTACGAGTTACTGGAAACTACAGTTGAATGTATTTATGTGTCGTACAAATAAATTAGAAATTAGCCAGACGTGTTCAAAACTAACGGCGAGATATGACTCGCTCAAGCGGGCCTTGACTTTTCCTTGAGAACAAAATCGAAAATTATCATGATATCCTTGAAACGAGTCTACTGAACAGAGAGCGATATTTTAAAAGAGCATGAAAGCGAGAAGACCAAATTAATTAGACGAAGTTCTTGAAGATGAGCGCAGCTGCGACTACACTTAGGTATTGATGGTGCTGAATAGACCAAGACACTGGCAGAGGTGATGACATGGAAAACTGTGAGCCAGGGCTGCCGAAATTTTTCGGCTGATCGTACCAAAAGCTCCATGAAAACGTACCAAAAATGGTTAAAACGTACCAAATCTATTTAACTATTGATAAAAAGTAAAATTTAAAGGATTTAATTACTTTATTCAGTTAGAATGAAGGTTCCTCCTCCTTTTCTGCCATCTTGGAGACAGCCAATGTTTTTTATTCAATTGCTAAGCTCAAATGGTGATTTCCATTTCGTGCAACCTTTGTCCTCTAACATTGATTTCGATCGCGTTTAATGCGTTTAGTGTTGCTGCTTTTCATGAATTCCTGTTTTTTATGTTTATAAGGGTCAAAAAATCCTCTCAGCTGCAGCAGAAGAATGCAGCGGTAACAAAAGCTGCATCGCGAACGCGTAAAGCAGCTAATATCGGTACTGAACGCCGCACTTTTTGCGATACTGAGTACCAGAATTTTTCAGGCACTTTTTCTGTTTTGAAAAAGCATCTTGAACAGACAGTTCCCGCAACTCCATGTTAATCTTGTCATCCCGCTCATTTTTCACGAGATTGGAGAATTGTTTTGCCAGTGGTATTATTAATTTACATTTACCTTCATATACACCGACTGGATCTAATGTTTCTCATAGTTCAAGTTTGCTGAACATACCGTGAGACATGAAACGCTGCATCATTTGTTTTGTTAGACATACGAACAAGTTAAGAACTTTCAACCAAAACTATTTTATTTTATTTTTTGACAAATTATGGTGACATTTCTCAGGGAAATGCTTTTTTCAGCTGCACCCCAAAATATACATCATTTATCTTGACATAGTTTGAGTGGGTGCCAATATTTATCTTGTTAATGTCATTCGAAATCCACCAATCATTTTAATGAAGTAGTTTATAACAATTTCATTCCAGCTTTAAAAGAAATTTTTAATGTATGAATTCTGAATGTTGCAGCATGGACTTCTAAATTAAGTTTATTTACGAAGGTTAAAATGTGAGGTAAGCAAAATACGTTTTTGGAAGGGGATCTTGTAGATTTGCTGATGTTCTCAAACATATTCCATTTAATTTGCCTCTCATTTACTTGAAAAGTGTGGTAGCTCCCAAAAGTAAAGGTTATATTTCTTGGCAGGGCAAAATTTCTTAAATGAATTATACAAATCTTTAAAACGTGCCAAAATCCGGCACTTTAGGTTACCGTCGTACCAAATGTACAACAAAGTGAAATTCGGGGCAGATCGTACCAAATTTGTACTAACGTACCAGATGATCCACAACTCTTTTGTGGCCGTGTGTACCAATAGCAGCGGGCCCGGGGGGCGGGGCCTTCACTCCGTACCATCCACCCCAGACTTCCGATTGGCCGAGACGAGACAAAAACGAGGAGGGTCATGAGGGGATCCCTCCAAAGGTGGCTTGTGCCGCCTCGAAATTATCGCCGCCTCTAAAGCATAATTGTGCATAAAGTTGCATGACAGAAAGCTGATAAAATGCATAAGTATGCATAATATTGTAAACAATATGCATTTTCATAGCACGGTACACAGACGTAAATACTTTTATTTCTGTGCGCCATTATTAAAATCCGTGCGTACCACGAGTATTTTCTGCTATTATTAAGCATTTCTTTCCAATAGGAGTTATCGCTGCCTCGAATAGATAAATAAGCATAATAAAGCGAAAGGCGGCGATAATATAGCACAATTATACATTATTAATAGACTATTGAAATTCATGAGGTTCAAATAAATCAACATCATCACAGATTTTATATATGGTCATCCATTACAAACTGAAATCAACAAGTTTTCACCGAAAAATAAAAATAGTATCACAGAGTTCGGGTAAAAAAAATCACAGGATATTTCAAGAACTCCAGAAGAAAGTAGTAGGTGCTGACTGCTGAGGTAAAAGATAGTAGTGAACTTAACACATTTCCTGCGAAGTGACCCACCGGTGGTCACGTAGGTGATTTTCATAGTGCTGCTGACCCACCTGCAGTCACTAACTCATTTTTTATAAATACTTAATGAAAGCTAAATAAAAGCCCGATCCAATTAATGTTTGCTGTTTTTAAAGTTGATTTTCTCAATTTACTTTTAATTTAAATTCAATATTGAACTTCAGTTTAACCCATCGCAGTTAACGTGTTAAAAAAGTTGGTCCTTGACAAAATAAACGTATACTATTTCAACAAAAAGGAGGCTATACACCATTAGTTCGGGCCCTTATTTTGTCCCCCTAGGACAAAATCATTTGAATAATTTCCATTATTCAATATTTATCATAGTATGAGTTTCACTGATCACAGCAAGAGTCCCCATAAGAGGAATATTCCAGGGACCATTTAATGTAAAAATAATACGGGGATTTTATGCCCAAAGTCTAGTTTCGCACAGGACACCCGGTGCTAAGAAAAATAGGAAAGCAATTCCTAAAACAAGAAAAATGTTCAATAAAATATTAAAAGCTACTGAAGAAATAACGGAACCAAAAAAATACGGCGTAACAAAATAAAAGACTTCCTATGTAACAAAAAGAAGGCCTATCCTTCTAGTTCTGATACATTCTCCTTCTGAAAAAACAGGATCGTTGAAAAACACTTATTACTCTACACGAGAATTTTACCGCATAAGCAAAACTCAGTTGCTAATGATAAATACTTAGATTTATGTAATCGAAAAAATCTTAAAATGAGAAACAAACATTAGCAGATTAGATTTTCAGTTAGTTTAAGCCTCCCTAGCCCCAACAATGGTGTTTCTACGAGAGAAATAATGCAGGGATCATCTGGCATGGACACGTAAACCTGGAATCTATGCACTAGTGTGTTCCCACACAAGATTCCCTGACCATAGAAACAGCATGTCCGGAAGGAAGTTCAAACAATACAAAAGTTCAAGAAGAAAGTAGTAGGAGCTGATGTAAAGGATTGCAGTAAACCGAAAAAAAAGATCCTTGACAGAACAAAAAATACATTATTTAAACAAAAAGAAGTCCTACTTAAACTTTAGCTTGGGCACTCACATTGCCTCTCTGGGAGTGCTACATCCCATATATACAATAGTATCACTCTGAGGAGACAACCCTACCCAGAATGTCGGAATTTAAGCCACATCCATTGGTCTAAACGCAAGACTTGACACTTATTCACTGTCTGATTCCACAATTAGATTCGACGAAGGCACGAGCTCCGCTGTATCAGTGATGCTCGGTGATGGGACAGGGTCAGTTGATTCGGTTGTGGTGATGGTGCTGAAATTGGTGGTGGTTGCTATTCCTGCAGCCTCTGTAGCACCTGTTCCACGGTGATGTCTACTTCCATCCCAGTCCACCGATCCACGCAGACCTCGTTGCGTGGCGACTGCGATATCTTTGTGGTTAGTGAACCCACCGGCTGCCAACACTTCTACAAAATACGAGAGCAACTTAGTTCCGTGATGGATAAAGTTGTACCAATACAATAGTGAGAAAACATAAATTACGTACGAGTTGTAAACTAAAGAATGATTTACTAATGTTCATATCAATGATCACTTTATTATTATTACGTAAGAAAGTTTTAGCCTCTCTTTACCACGACAAAGATGTTCCAAGAGAGGAAGGATGAAGACACCATTTAGTATGGAGTTGAGGGAACGCGGAATATATGCAAATATGCATAGAAACAGTAAGCAAAGAAAGATCATGAAACAAGAATAAGTTGAAGAAGTAGTAGGTGCTGAAAAACAAGACAGCAATGAACCGAAAAAAATGATGGTCCGTGAGAAAACAAAAACCTATTCTATTTGAACAAAAAGAAAGCCTACCTAACCTTTAGCTCGGGCCCTCACATAATCCCCCGGGGAGCGATCAATGATCACTATTTCGAATGGCAAGTGTATTCATGTTCTATCGCAATTGTGACATTACAGATAATATAACAGATATTAGATTATGAGTTAGTTTAAGCTTCCTAAACTACGAAAACGGTGTTCCAAATAAAGGAATAATGAAAGGACCATCAAGAATGGACAAGCACACATGAAGAACCTAAGCCAAAGTGCGTTCCCACTCAGCATATACTGTATGCGCATAGCAACAGCAAAAGTCAGGAAGTTCAAACACTATATAAATTCAAGATGAAACAAGTAAGTGCTGAAGACAAGGATAGCAGTAAACTGAATAAATGATTAGCTGTCGTTAACAAAATAAAAAACACACTATTTCAACCAGTAAGAGCCAAATTTTAAGCTTGGGCCTTAAATTTTCATTCTGGGAATGCTTCTTCTTATAGGTACAATTATTTTATCCTTGTTTGAGTATAATTCAGCAGAAAAATGCATAATCTGTGAGTGACTGGCTTTGCATTCAAAAGGAAATGTAGCAATTGCAGAAAAAGATACATCTAGGTGCTCTAGTTGAACAATACGTGAAGGATAAAGGAATGCCAATCTTCAAGTTTCAGTTTTTTTTGTGCTATACAGAATTCATGGCTTTCACAGCTGATTTCACATGACAATCAACAAGGAAAAGAAAAGTAGATCAATTTAAAAAAAACTACCTATTTCTGATGCACTGGTATAACTTTTTTATTATGCAGAGCTTTACTTGAATAGGTTAGTATTCTACATAAAGATAAGATTATCAGGGAGGGTACGAACATTTCTCAGTAAAAACTGCTTACCATAAATGATGGGCATTGCACTGTGGTCCTTGAAGGCAATTTTCGACTGCTGCCTCCGATGACCAAGTCCTGAGAAGCTGAACTGCATCGCCAGTTCTCTGGTGAACAGGCGCTTCAATATACGTCTCCGGACTCTGAAACGCTTACTCGTACGAGACCTTTGAGAGCTACCGGCTGAAAAAAAAACATTTTTCATTAGATTCATATTTTACCTAGGTTTTAGCACAGCTTCATATTCACACTTACCCTGGCTTGCACAATAGTCTCTTGACCAAAGACGAATAAAGAAAATGACCACCTCAATGCACCATTGATGTATTAATTTAATTCAAAATTGGTCCATTTCTTATTGAAGCTTAATACTGTTGCAAAGTTATGCAAGGTTATGGGCCTTCATGTGAAATGTCTATGGCCTTACATAAGAAATAGTTTCTTGTAGGTAATTTAGTAAAAACTTCCATGAACAATTTTTCTTAGATATTTCTTATGATGTTTACAATACTTCAGAGATTATAGATTTAAAGCCTCCCTAACCGCTACAAAAAAAAACGTATCAAAAAGAGGAAGGAGGAAGGCACCATTTAGTATGGAATTTAGGGAACGCCGAATCTATGCAGAAGGGGCATAGAAACAGTAAGGTGGGAAAGAAGTTCATGAAACAAGAGAAAAGTTGAAGAAGAAAGTAGTTGGAGCTAAAAAAAACAGGACAGCAGTGAACCGAAAAAGGTGGTCCCTAACATAACAAAAATATTGTAGTACTTATAGGGCGATTCTTAGGGAATCTTATTCTCAAAATAAAAAGAAGAACCAACGTAATAGAGAACATTTAATGAGGCAAACGTTTCGGAATACAATTCATTCCATCATCAGTGCTGGAAGAAATAAAAGGAAGAAATTTCAGTCATGCATAAGAAAGATAAGGTTTGAATAAAAATACCAAGCAAAAACGCAAAAAATAAAAGTAAATAATTTCTCTAACGACTAGAATACAAAACTTAAACGTTTAGGCAATATACACAGTACATACAGGCATACATAACTATACACAGAAACATTCTCGTACACCTACACATTGAAATGTATATACACGCACACACATACACACATACACGCACGTAATACATGCACACAACCACACACACACACACACAACCCAAGCACACCCCAGCACACCGCAAGCTAAGAAGTAGGGGCTACAAATAATTTTGTCGCGCTGAAATCGTTATTAAGTGCAGGTTTATTTGTAAATATATAAAGGGATTCTAGAATACGGAGGTCTTGTTCATTAAATGCTTTGCATAGAATAGAAAAATTAGACATTTTGAAGGGATGATTAGAACTATTGCAATGGTTTCTAATGGCGGACTGAGAAGGACAAGCAAATGGGCGGCCAGTAATATGAGAAAAACCTGAATGTTGGCTGTGACGGATAAATAGTTGGAGGGTAGTGCTTCCAACGTACGATTGCTGGCAGCAATCACAAACATACACATATACACAGCAACTTTCCAGGCACTCATCCTGTCGCTCTTTCCTATTAAAAAAAGACGATATCTTAAAAGTATTCTTTTACGTTGGTTCTTCTTTTTATTTTGAGAACAAAAATATTTTATTTTAACAAAAAGGAGGCCTACCTCTCAGCTCGGGCCCCCACACATTTTCCCCCTGGGAGCGCTAATTCTCATAGATACATAAGTTCTTCCCCCCTGAGGGGGCTACAATACTTCATTTATCCAAGAAATGTATATTCCCTTGCTGTAACTCATCCAAACAATAAAAATAAACCATAAAATTCATTATTACTGCTTCGATCTAACCTTTATATAAAAATTAAAGTTACCTGTGCATTAATCATTATTTCATGGACCTAGGAACAGCATCATCTATGTATGAAATAAAAATCATTCTATTTAACTCACTAGTTCAAGTTGCTTCACAAGAACGTCCAGTTCTTCCACTGTCTTGGCTGGTCCAGGTAAGGGCTCGTTGCTTGAAGGCTGGGGCTTTCTCACCTCGTCTAATTTTTGTTCATAGACAGCCGACCGATGCTCCAACTTCTTAAATTTCCTTGACAGTATATCTGCAAATTCATCTTGTTGACTGCTGATGCGCTTCAGCCCAGTTTGTAAATCGCTGACAGTACTTGCCACTTTGTGTAGCATGCCCATCACATCAGTTAATGTACACTCATTCCTGTAGATAACAAAACTTCATCAACTACAGTATGGTATATCTAACTGCCCTGAATACCAAAGTGATACTGGTTAAACAAGTGGAGTACATAATTATTCAATTTCAATACCAGAGAAGAAGTTATGATACAAATGCAGCCTTCCTATATCATGAAGTTTGAAGAAAGGTTATGATAATTAGAAAGTTGGTATACAATTCAATGTTAGCATGAATGAGGAAAGTCAGGGTAATGGTATCATGCTTGATAGAGGATATCTCACCGTGATGAACTGGGAGGATTGTAACTTTGCACCAGTGATGACACTTGAAACGAGGGAAGCTGTGTGTCGATGGTGGCACGCGCAGAATCATCTTCGGTGGCTGAAGAAGGATAACCTCCTAGGTATCCTTTTTCCTCACATCTGGCTTGTGAATCTGGGAGATTGAGAAAGCATTATGTATGAGAAAAAACATAGCAAAACTATAACATAAATTCAGCTATACACTAGAAAAAATGAGAAAGTTAGGTAAAGATGAACAGCAGAACTCCCCTTGCTACAAGCTTACAGATGAATAGAAAGACGGTAAATATATGATTAAAAATAATAAATGTTGTTTTGCCAATTGATGAACAGCACAGAGTGACACAGAGTAGAGCAAAGAAATAAACATTTATTTTCATGGACCAAGGTGCTAATGATAATTAGTATGCAAGTAGTATCATTATTTTAAACCCAATCTTGATGTAAAATATACCGGTATCTCAGAACAGTTGCCACCTTTAAAAACAGTGTTCGTAGAAAACTTTTTCTTTTCTTCTCCCAGACACACGATAAATACCTAATGAATTTGACTCTACAGGTTGATGAAAAAAGTTCTGGCTAGTAGAAAATGCTTGAAAAGAAAAATAAATCTTAGAATTTCTTTGCAGTATCTTCCTAATAATTCCAATTTCACACAATTATCACGGCTTGGTACTGTTCCAGCACTTAATTTTGTATCATTGACGCGTACGTTTTTATAGAGATTAAAATCATCTTCCTCACCAATTTTTTTAAAAAGTCTAGGTAACTTTCCACTAGAAGTTTTTTCACATGTCTTACTATTCAGCACACTCACTCTTTCTGAAATTTGGTGCAGAGGCTTGTAGCCGGATCTGACGCTTCTCTTAATATGACTTCCAAGATATGATTCATAGGGGAAACATGAAATTGTTTCTAGATTTCCATACTTTAGATAGTCTTGAGGAAGATGTATGATACTATGAATATTGTATGACACAAAATCAACCCCATACAACTGAGCACTTTGCTTTACAAGGAGTTTGAGCATTTTTGTAACTTCATTCATGTTGCACTGCATGTTATCTGTTAAGAGATATCTCATTGAAGCTGATAATAGTAAGAAATTGTAAAATTTCTCTTTTGATATTATTGATTCATGAGAGAAAATTACTATGCCGGCATACAGAAGAAATGTTCTGAATTCAGTGGCTTTCCACCTTGAAAGATTTTTAAAGCCACCTTCAAATTTCCTTGAAAAGTCAGATGGGATGCAATTTGATATTGAATTCATCTGTTCCTCAAATAAGGCTTTTTGGTGCACACTTAAATGACTTTTCTTGGTTTGGTTTGCACCGCTGGAAAATAGCCTCTTTAGTATTCTTTTCATGACACCAACTGTACACATATGCATATAATCAAACACAAATCCTGACACCATTGGAAAATGCAATTCTGACTGCAGTGGCGAGAGCGAATCTATTTTATGATGGCTGATATCTGTTCTTTCGTTGAATGAAACATCAGAGCGAAGAGGAGCATTGGTATCCAGTAACGTTACGTGCCCTCCATGGTACTGACCTGCTTGGGAACAGCGCTCACAACTATTGTAAGCTGTGTGCGTCACTATATTTTTCAGGTAGGATCGCATGGGTGCATCACAGACAAATGGCCCTATGTTCAAATCTAGATGTAAGCTGTTTTTTACATTTTGTGCAAATTGCTTAAGTTCTTCAATGAAGATATCAAGGAAAACTTTGGGGGCTGGCAACTGTTTATTAGTTGAATTTGTGGTGAAAATCCCCACTGTCACAATTTTTTTCGGGCATTCTTGAATTCTGGAAAGAATGGGATAAGTTGAGTAAAGTCTGGAGTTGGCATATACTGGGATGCCATCAATATTTACAGCCATGTTAACACATTCCAAATTTGGATTTTGGACTTGGAGATTTTTCAAAATTTTTGTGAAAGAGATCTGCCAATTCAAAAGCATGGAATATTCCCCAGAATCCATTTTTACTATTTCATATTTCTGACGTTCTTTCAGTCCCTTACTAGTTTTAGGTAGTTCTGGGAAATCCTTCTATAGTTTATGGAGGAGCCGAGTAATGCAATCATTTGGAATGCTTTCTTCATCATTAGCCCTTTCTTGAGGGCACCTTTTCAGCTTCAGTGAGCACAAATTTCCACACTGCTGAGTCTGAGTTGAACTAGAAATTTTGCATTCTAGTTCAGGTTTAGTAGTTGAACTGTCAGATTTGCTTGCATCAGATTTTCTGGAATCATCCGACTTGTATACATCAGAGCTGTTTGAATCAGAAGTAACATTTGGGTCATATGGAGCAATTGATATCCTACCCACAGAGCTTGCATCACCAATGTCAAGATTTTCTTGGCACTCACTAGCAGCATTTTCAGCATTATGCTCATTACATTCAACACATTCAGGAAGTGCCACTTTATGCTTTTCTGAATTAAGAAGAGCTCCAATTTGCCTTCTTTTTTGTCTGATTTTCAATTCACTGAATGTTTTTCGAAGCATACTGTAAACAGTCAAGACTTTCCAATTTAGTGAAAGATAGTTCCTACTTTTTTTAAATAAAATGATACAACTATAATAAAATAATATAAGAGAACAATGTAACTTTATAACTTTCAATAAGAATCAGCTGGTTTCAAGTAAGAGCTCCTGCACTGTGAAAAGAATTTTTTACACATCATATATAGTGTAATACTGAAAAGATACCACACACTAAGAAATATGGCTCAACCATATAAATACTTAACATGCATATTTCTCTCCAAAAAATGGATATTTAACATAGGAGTATAAATTCAATTGGAAAACATTTTGATATGTAATAAGTGGCAGCTTCTGTAAAAAATACTTACTATTACTTGACAGAAAAAATTATATTGTGAGCCTGTATAAAAAAATTGCCAAATCCGAACAGTGAAATCAAGCACCAAAAAAATCAACAAATGAAGACAATCAACAAATATAGATATATAAAATATTTCTCTGAAATGATCCTCAGTCAATGTTTTATACAATTATTGTTTAACACCATATAGCAACACTTTAGCAGCAAGATTATTGCCTCAAAATTAAAAACCTTATTCACCCATTGTTTGAGTTATAAGATAGACTTGTTCTAAAAATTTAAAAAATATTTTACAATGATACAGTTTAAAAAGAATTGCTAACAAAACAGAAAATTTTTAACAGAGTTTATAACACTTACATACTGCAATTGGCACATAACGCACATAAAAAATTAAGAAGGGCTATGTCTTAAATGTGTGATAAAAGCTGTTCAAAAAACAACCAATTGATTAATTGCCATTTTCATAGATTTTTCCTATTTTGTTATTCTCAAGCGGCTTCATTGTTAACCTAACCTAACGTGATACTACTCAGATCCCATTCAAAGAAGCTCACATTGAGCAAAAATGGCAACAAGAAAAGCAAATACATGTAAATGAGATGTATCAAATTTATTTTATGCAATAAAAATTTTAATCTAAAGTAACTTCACACAAAGCAAGCATAATTTAAGTTTCTGTATTAAATGAGTGAATTTAACTGTTTGAAATGTTGCTTGATACTTATATTTAACACTATGTTTACTTGTGCATCAAAAATTTCTTAAAATTAGAATAATTTATCCACATATATTGTAAAAAAACACCATAGAACTTAAATTATAGTTTTGCTTGATTTGATATGCAGGGGAAGTACTACTAATCTGAACGACGTTTACAGAACACAGAATTCAAAACATGCCGTTCATTATTCAGCCTGCGTACTAGTACACCACCGTCTCATGATTTTAAACGTCAAGTTTATGGCAGGCTGTAAATCACAAAACATTTGCGTACAGAAGCACTTCGTTTTTTGGTCAATGCACCTGTCACCCCAGCACAAATGAAACGATTCAACTGAAAGTAACATTTCTAGCTTTTAATATTATATACGATCAAATGTTACCCAACCACACAATATACTGTTTTTAACCACAGCCCAAGCTACACACTACCAAATACCAACTGCAATCGCAAGAACTAAATGTAACCCGTCTACGCGCCAATTTTCACAAATACCAACCTTCGAAAATGTAACAAAACTCAATCAGAGCAGCCAATAGAATAATCAGAAGATAGCTTGCAATTCCAGTAGTTTCATTTATGAATCATAAGTACAGTAAAATAACATAAGAGAATGTATTTTTATGTGGTATTTAACTTTATTTGGGACATTACACGCACACAATATTACTAAGTACGGTTTTGTACAAATTTCCACAACGCTGAGTCATGGTAAATGCCCTTTAAAAATATGATTAATACCTGAAAACATACTTCAAAAATTTCTGATTGCAACAGGTTTACTAGATTTTAAGTTCAATTCTAATTGCAAAGCAAAACAGATAGTTCAAAAGGAGCATTGTGAACTATTATTTTAAAAACTTGACTATTGTTTAATACGCAAGCGCAAAGCTGAAATGAAAACCCCAAGTTGGATTTTTTTGGTACCTAATTTAAAAAACGTAGCACTTGAATGAGCTCTGTAACATTCTTTTTCATGATTTAGGCAGACTTTCATCATATGTGTTCCTTATTTTAATTTTTCCTCTCTTTCTCAACTTGGAAGCAGCGTATTTAACAATAATTTCAAATATAACAATTGAATGCGAAAGCTTGCTCAAAAATACACGTTCACTTTCGTACTCCAGTGGCATATATTCATATATATTTACAAATAAATATATATGAATATATATAAATAAATATATATATTCATATATATTTATTTGTAAATACGCATATATTTTCCATTAATATGCAGATAGTAATCATAAACACTTTAAATAGTTGGATAGCTTTAGATAAATGTAAATTTTCTCAGATAACCGAATAGGCCCGTGTTATCACTAGACGACCTACAACCCCACAAATGTTCAGATAACGAAGTAAATTCCTGTGCATCGAGTATTACGTATATTTACTTGTATAGAAAGATTCAATACTTTGCGTGATTTGAAGATTAAAAACTTGTAATGCAGTGTCACTAAACTCCTATACTTAAACTCTAATTAGGTTAAAATTCGAATTTGGAAGTGTGTAGTACTCCACCTTTTGAACAGGCGAAAAAATAGTAATGTCGCAATCTTAGCATTTATATTTACGATATGTTTTACGTTAAAATGATCAGACTGTATTTCCGATACTTATTTTTCAAAAAGGACAGCAGAACTCTTATAGACATGAGAAAACTATTAACAGGTTGCAAAACTTCTAAATAGTATGTAAATGTCGTTTACAAAAGCAATACAAGTGTGTGCAATATTGTGAAATGAGTGTAAAAATTTAAGCTGCGCAGTCGCATTGTAGTTTGAAATTTTTTTTTGCATTTTTATGCAAAATGTTGTATAAAAATTTATACTTTCAGCGGCGATAGAAATCGATAAGTACAATAGCCGCCTTTTCGGCGATAAAATCGCTTGAGTAGACAAACACAGACAATTTTTGCAATTTTATGCAAAATTTTGTTTAAAAATGCATACATTGAACGGCGATAAAAATCGATAAGTAAAATTGCCGCCTCTTCGGCGATAAAATCGCTTGGGCGGCGATAAACATGCATGCTCCGGCGAAATGGTTAGACTGGGTAGAACCTCTTTATTGCGTTTTTCCTTACTTGGGTTGCTTTTCTGATAAAATGTCACGAGAACTGGAAGTGCTCTTCAAACGCTATTTTTCGGCAGCACATCTTCGCCTTATATTTGTTAATTCTCATAAAATTGGTTCGTTTTTTTCGTTACAAAGATGTTATACCTAAGCGAATGCGGGCGTCCCTTGTGTACAAGTTTAGTTGTGTACAATGGTACAATGTACATCGGGCTATGTCGGAATGACGACATTGCCATTTTACGTGAGGGTTGCCCAGCATCGTGGTGTGAGCTTTAGAACGGGGAATCGACTTACGCAGCCCGGTCATTCTTCTGTCCGCCTTCATGCGGAGCAGTGCAGTGCCCGTGTGTCTGAAGATGATTTCAAAATTTTATGTTCTGCTTCTAATGATTTGGATTTGAGAATTTTAGAATCTTTGTACATAGCAAAAGACAAACCGGTCCTTAATAATGCCACCAGTTCATTCCCTTTGCAAATTTGTATTTAGTTTAATTAATTGTAGGGTATGAGATAAAAAAAACTTGTAAATATCATTGCATTTTTAACCATTCTCATTGTAAATTTCAGATATGACTTACTGATGATGGAGCTGGACTCCGAAACGTTTAAGAAAATAGGACTACTAGTTTTAGTTTCTTCACTTTTATAGATTAGGTGTGCAAAGAAAGAAGTAAAATTAAAATGATTTCACTACGTGCTGTGTTCTTCGTTTTCAAGTTCCTGATGAACATCCGTCTGAAGAATTATGATTTTCCTGAATATTTGAAAAATAAACATGGCGAAGATGGTTTCAAGTGTTTTCGCACGTACTGTGATTTATCCCGTAAACTAGTGAAGGCCTCTCTTGACGCCAAATTTTTGACAACCTGCAAATCCTATGGTGTAGTTCCGAAGTTTCTACGCTTTAAACTTTATAGAAAATCACTTCATTCCTCGCATTTCTATAAGGCGTGGCAGAAGAAGTTGTTAATCAACGAGTTGAATCAAAAGAATAGTTCAGTGAAGTACATGACAGCGAAGGTGGCGTCCGCAAGTGCTGAGGTCGGGGCTTTTTTCTCGTGCTTTGATGCTTTTTGCATTCGTGGTTTTCGACGGTCGCAGGACGAGTCTTTCAAGAGAACCACTCTTGAGACGCACAGGAGGAAGCTCGAGAGCCTTGGTGTATATGGTGATATTTGCCCTTGTGATCCGGACCAAGTGATTTTCAGATGTATTGAATTTGAAGAAAAAGCGCATTTAATTTTTCCAACTACGAAGGGTGCGATGAATGCATGGATGGAACTTGTGAGGTGCAGCACCTCCAACAAGGTTAAGAACCCCTGCGTCAGATCTACAGCGCTACCTCGCTCCAGATAAAGAGAATGTGCGCTCTTGCTCTTGTATTCAAAGGTGTGATGATGTTCTGCGAAGATGAACTTTGCAATGTGATCGCCTGATATTACGCTACGTGTACTCGGGCATATAGATGAGTTGAACTTCCTTAAGTTATAAAATTAAATTTCTCACTCTAGTTTACGCGAGCTCATTTAACCACTTTTAGCTGAAAAAATTGGTTGTTTTTTATACTGTTTGATTCACTTTCGGAGTTTAAATGTTCTTTGCTTTTCTGAGTACCGTTGTTTAATTTACTTACAGAAGTTCTAATATTGCAGCAACCGCCTTTTTATTTACTTGAAAGGACTAGCAGGCTAACTGCTAATTAGTCCCTGATAAATCAAATTTCAATAGTATTCGTCGGCATCGTTGGTATATTTCGTATTTCAAGGATTAGGCGATTACGAGATACTCGTAGAATATTAGTTACAGCATGGACAATAACTTAATTAATTTAGCAACAAAAAATGAATAAATTGATAAGAAAACCAACTCTATGCTTTTGGGACTGTCAGTCTAACACGTCACTTGGGCTTGGTTCGAATAATCGCATTTATCTCAAAAACACAATATATTTCGTTTTTTTAGTTCTAAAAAGTCTACCAAAGCAATAAGCTTGCTGTCACCGTATTACATAGTGTGTGATATATGTTTCTAATTATTTGGGCAAAATAATTCTAAAGCTTCCACTGCTGGCCTAAATTCAGTGTCAGATTAAAGCTGAATTCAGCACATATTAGTTGGGATTTGTTTATGGAATCCTTAAACAGACTGAAATTATTTTAAAGTCCGAGTGAGGTTTACCCAGCAGTTTTGATGTCTTGTTGTACATCGCATTCATTATTTGAACAATTTTAATGTACTACAGCAACCATGAATTTAATATTTAAATTCGCCGACAGTAAACAGTAATATTTAACAGAATCACTACCTTTATACTTGCGTAAAGATATATCTAAATAGTTGGCAAAGGAATGGTAGAGAGATCCCTAGACAGACAAATTATTATTATCACGATCCTCTAATTTGACAAATTGGGGTACTTGAGGTCACAAAAATGAATCCCAATTACCAACCGTGCAAAAGAGAAAACAAAGAGTTACATTTCAAATAATTTGAATAAAAAATTGAAAATCAATGATTGAATTTCACCACGTATTTTAAAGTATGCTGTCGGTATTTAGCGCAGCCATCAACAGCTGGTGTAACGTATGCTTTATTCCCGTGAAAGCAGCCGACCCCTGCATGCAGAAAGCGTCGCTGTAAGATTGTTAAGGGTACATAAATAATAACTTCAAATGCAGGACATTTGACAACTCCCAATGTTTTTTGTACAGTGGTGCGAACCAGCATGTAAACTATACACGGTATTTATAAATACTGTATAGCTCTTATTCTGTTTTTCCAAACGTAAAATGCTACTTTTGGGTGTGGAGAGTTGTTGGTTCTTACTCTGACATAAGATGGCATTAAATTACTTATGCAAATACAGTGCATGTGAAACATCTCACAGTGCCAAACTCGTGCAAATTTTTATTTTTTCTCTGTTTTTCTACATGCATTGAATGTTTAATTTTTTATTTTCTTTTCCAGATGAACTCTTACATTACAGCTGAGCTTGTCATGTATTTGCAAAATTTTTGACTCCTAGAAAAATATTTTAGTTCTAAATACCCCACCGATATAAGTTCAGTTCGAGCCAACATTTCTTGAGAAGTCGTGAAGTGATTGAAATAATATTATGAGTTTTATCAGATAATGACTTCCTGTTGTGTCCTTCCTTGACTGCCAGTAAAGTTTCATGTGCAAGTTGGTGCTGAAGTGAACGTGTAATCTTTGTGCCGGATCTTTGTTGGACAAACAATGTGGAAAATATTCTTTGTCAGGGAGTTCAGCCTCTGCGAATAACAAAGTGCTCAACCTATGCGATGTCAAGAAGCTTGGAACCTGGCAGGCATTCTCCAGCAACAGTGTCACTGTGATTTGGGTTCAACATTAGACATCACACATAATTTCGAAAAGGAATCGGAAGTTGACATTTTGAAGATGGCTTCCAACTTCAGCATGTGCGACCAATGGGCAGCGACGTACCCAGTAAAGATGCACAGCCTGTTCACAGACCAGCAGTCATATTACCGCCACGCGGCGGCATCATATCCTCCAGTGGCTCTCCAACAAATGGCCCCGATGGCGAACGCGTACGGGTACGACAGCAACGGAGCGGCCATGGGGCGGTACCATCCTTACGGGTACCCCAGCCAGCACGGCAACCCACACATAGCGAACGCGTACGGGTACGACAGCTACGGAGCGGCCATGGGGCGGTACCATCCTTACGGGTACCCCAGCCAGCACGGCAACCCACACATAGCGAACGCGTACGGGTACGACAGCTACGGAGCGGCCATGGGGCGGTACCATCCTTACGGGTACCCCAGCCAGCACAGCAACCCACACAAAGACATGGTCAAACCGCCGTATTCCTACGTTGCCCTTATTACAATGGCCATTCAGAATGCGCCTGAACAAAGGGTTTCCCTTAATGGTATTTATCAATTTATAATGGAGCGCTTCCCTTACTATAGAGAAAATAAACAAGGATGGCAGAATTCCATTCGACACAACCTAAGCTTGAATGAATGTTTTATTAAAATACCAAGGGATGATAAAAAGCCTGGGAAGGGGTCGTTCTGGACGTTAGACCCTGAGGCAAGAAACATGTTCGATAATGGGTCCTACTTGAGGAGACGAAAGCGATTCAAAAAGAAAGATATTAGTAAAGACTCTTAAGACGAGACCATCAAGCGCCAAGGCAGTCAGTCTGAACTGCGACAGCCCGAAGAGCGACATGAGGTGCAGCAATCACAACCATCTGCATTGACAGAATGTAATTCCAATTCTCACCCCTAACATAACCAATCTAAATACTTCAGAAAGAGAGTCTATTCCAAGCGCTAGTGAACCTTTATCCTCCTCGCCTCTGTGTCAACCTAAGCAAGAACCTGTTGACACTCCAGAATTGTCCACCCCTTGCACGGCAGATGGCAGACCTCCCTCTTTACCGACCTTGCCATCCGTGCCTATGCAAAGTCATGATCCCCTTCCGTCGTACCTAGATCCTGCTATTGTGTCTCCGTTTACGGTTGATACTCTAGTTCCGATTGCCAGAAATGCAGACTCCCGGCAGGCGAATTTGTCCCCCTCAAATATGCCTGCCATTGATTTACTTCAGCAGCAGCAACAGCTCTTACAAAACCACCTACAACAACAGCACCAGCAACAACACCACCCACCTCATCTTCACCAACAACAACCTCCCCAAACTCCAGTTCCGACACCCACAACGTCACAGTCCACCTCTGACCAGCAGCTGCAGGCTCACCAGCGGAATCACCACCCGCACCAAAATGACCAACATTCTGCACAAGCTCAACCACCAGCCCAACATTCTCAACAGCATTCGGTGGATCACTTCAGGCCGAACACCTACTACGACGCGACCATGGCCTACTGCCACTACGCCGCGTCCGACTGCCGGTCTCCACTCAGTGCCGAAGACGCAACACTTCTTGGAGGCTACAGCCGAGGGTGGTACAGTCAAGTGGACACGACTGCATCGTCACCTTCTGCTGCGTCTGCTCCCACTGACGATGGTTTTCCGAACGTGCGCGACATGTTCGAGTCGCAGCGTTTCTTAACAAACCCTTCTTATCAGTTAGGCTTCAGATCTACTTATAAATATCCTGCTTCTTATTACGACGATAGCGCTAAGTATTCCTAGGCCACCTCTTCACATCTCTTTCTCTGAGATAATTACCATTACTTGTTGTTTGATATTAATTAGTTTTTACCAAAGACAGTTATTTTTGTTGGAGATGTTTTGAATGCAGTAAGTTTTTTTACTGTACTTAAACTAAATAGCTGTAAATATTTGAGTTAGTGAGTAGTTTTTCAAGAGTTCAACAAACGTTAGCTGCAGGCCGGTTTTCGTTTCTTGGCTAGAGTTCTGGCTTCAGCTCCCGTATACCTCAGAAGTTCAGAACGTGCTGTGTTCATTTGAGTTGAGACCGGCTTTTTACCGGCTAAAATACTTAAGTTTTTCAAGTAAAATTTGAACACAAGAACAACCCAGCATTTAGATAAACTGTACGGTTGTTGGAGGTTGATTTACCTTCACGGTGAATTATGTCCGACAAATATTTGAGGATTTTGGCTGGAAAAATGCCCATCAAGCAACCTGGTGTTGGTCGATGCTATCCACCTCTGCTCTTTCTAGTTCCTATCGAAGAATGTTGTCATGAAATGCAGCACTCATAATTTTAAAGACACAGCTAACTACGAATACTCCTATGCATTTCTTCCGATGAAATGCTACCTGCGAGTGTATTCTATTCATTCTTAAGTTAACAAAAAAAATATTTTAATAATTCTTCCTGGAAGTTCACTTCTTTGAATGATCTGTTTCAGTGTATTAGTGGAAATTTATGTGTTCTATTTGTGCGAGCGAGCACGCTCCCACAAATTTGTGCACGCGAGCACGGCAGCTCAGCTTCGCGCGCAGTCAGAAAATTAATGAAATTCACCTTCGCGCGCAGTGATTTCAAAAGAGTAACTTACTTGAAGATTTGATTTGGTGAAAATGAGAGTTTACTTTTTACAGTGTTACGTTTACCATAAACGTAGTGTTTGAAATTGATTAGTGATTGTTCCTTTTTGTTTTGTTGGGTGTATAACTAACCCGAATTTCATAAATCGTATACTCGATGTGTTATATGACCATGTAATTAAGTTTTGTAATAACGAGTTCTAAGGTACTACGTCATTTGCGTTCTGCCTGTCGATTGACTTGACAAATGTTTTAAATCTAATATGGTGAACAACTTCGACGTGATGGGAGAGGAATCGACCAATTTAGGAATCTAAATCTTCAATTTAGTGGTATTGAAAATATTGAACTTAATTTGCCGTTATATGTAACTGTTATTCATTTTTTCCTTGTTTAGATTTTCACGTTTTCATAAATTATTACGTTTTGTAGCAGACTTTCTTAAACTGTTTGTTTTTATTTCAAAGTTTCTGCGATGAAACTACGAGATAAAAGTTTTATTAAACCCATTGGATTGTTAATGTGAACGAAACCGATCTGTACCGATTTTCCTTTTCTCCTTTTTGGTTTATTTGACCCATTTCTTTTTAATGTTTTATAATCGTATAACCTATATAATCACTATTTAATCTAGTTCTCGCTATGTAATCACTATTTAATCATGCTAATGTTGTATGTGTTTTACGCTCACTATGCGATCGAGCGAGTGCAACATGTTTGGAGAAAACGATGGTGTTAACATTTGTAGTTGTGCGAAATTTAAATAGTGGATTTGCTTTAATTTTGTTTAGTTATTATTTCGTTATTAATGTTGTTTTTGGACTTATTTGAAATTTCTGAACGTTTCACTAACATGAAATAATTATTCTAATGTCATCTCGAGGTAGTTTTATTTGGGTTATGAACCAAAAATTGTCCTATTTTTCTTTGTAATGGTGAAGTGTCTTTACCTATCATAACTTTTTGGCAGCACTAAATACATTCGAACTAATTATTATTTGATTGATTTATATTTGAGCTGGCTGACTTCATTACTGATTTATGGAGTTTGTTTTATTTTTAAACATCGTTGTGAATTATTTCAATTATTTCTCCTAAGCTTCTGATGTTGGTCTTTGTTTTCAGTGATTTGAGATAAATAATTTGGCTCTGGGTACTGAGCATTGGCTGGTAATACCTCGAGAAACAAAAAAATTTCCATCAAAACGACAAAATTTAAGTGAGTGTTTTGATCCATAAGCTCCTGAGCGTATCTGTCTCGTCTTGCAAACTAACTTTATTTTCTGTGTAGTCATTTCTCAAATACAACATCCTAAAAGTGGTTACGCTCTCTGTAGTTCACTTAGATGCATCAATATATCTATTGACCACTCTTGGAGTCACAGAACGAAGCCATATCTCTTTCGTCACACATATTAGTAAGAATAGTGAAAATAATAAATTGTCTATGGAAAACATTTTCTCGGTATTACCCACATTTCGCATTACTACGCCGCTTACACGAAAGCCCGGCGTTCATAAGCCTCGTCACTATATAGTGACGTTGTGACGCAGAAAAAGGACACTTTTGAGTACTGATAGCCTCGAGCTTCATAACAAATTATGCAAGCGCTATATATTTTGTGATGTGGAGAATAGCAGAAAATCAAAGAGATTCTTGCTGGCACTATTCTCCTAGACAGCTTATTTCAAGGTATTTGGTGCAGCACGTAGTCTTAATGCGTATCATTTGTTGGTCAATTTAGGTGAAGCCTCTTTACAAGCCTCAAGCTTGTGACAACGGCAAAAGAATTCAGCCGTGAGAGGTTCTTTCATTAGTTCAGATACATGTAAATTTTTGCTTGATGCAAAGCTCGATGGTAACTTCAAAAGTGGCGCTGAAGCTGATACGCAGATAATTATTGAGAGTTCGAGCATACGTGCCCTTATACCTTCTTGAGGAAACTTGTGACCAGCCTTGCCTTGCTCTGTTAGGTTTATTTTTGCTGAAGGTTTGCTCTCTTGCTGTAAATAGTCCTGCTCATATGACCTATGTGAATTTATTCAATTTTCAGCAATTGTAAACATTTCATAAATATAATCTTTCATGACTCATAATTGTGTTCTTATTCATCCATTCCAGTCCAGCAGAAAAAAAAGAAAAGAAAAGAAAAAATGTTTATTTCCAAATTGTCACATGAGATACATGCCAACATATTGGCTTTTAAAAGTTTCTTAAATATAGGGCATCCTAAAACAAATGTTCCATACGAGGAGTACTAATTGACAAACCATCCGAGGTGTACAAGTAGATGAGCCATACGAGGCATAATAATAGACAAACTATACGAGGTGTACTAATAGACAAACTGTCAGAGGTGTACAAGTAGATAGACCATACGAGGCATATTAATTGACAAAATATACGAGGCGTACTAATAGACAAACCATTCGTGGTGTGCTAGTAGTCTAACAAAAGTTCTATACTAGGAGTACTAATTGACAAACCATCCGAGGTGTACAAATAGATAAGCCATACGAGGCATAATAATAATAGGCAAACTATACGAGGTGTACTAATAGACAAGCTATCAGAGGTGTACAAAATAGATAGACCATACGAGGCATATTAATAGACAAAATATACGAGGCGTACTAATAGACAAACCACACGTGGCTTGCCAATAGTCTATCTCTGTCAAGGGTAGTTGAATGAGAAATGATAAATATGCCCTAAAAATACGCAAAGCCCCATCACCACCAAAAACATATTTCATATCTTCTGGATATTCACCACATCATGCGGACATGGGTACATGGGATAAAATAGAGATACAGTGTAAGCCGGTTACCACTCATGATTGACAAATATCTACAAAATATTGGTAGAAATGGGTAAACAAACATATATTCAATATCAAAATTCATAGCTTGTACAACATACGGACAGAAAGACAATTTTACTACGATTCATATGCTCAAATTGCACTTTATTTCATTAATTATACAGGGTGTTTCAAAAATACACGGCATAATTTCAGGTATGTATTTCCCACATGTAGACAATCAAAATAGTTCATTACAACATATGTCCGGAAATGCTTCATTTCCGAGTTATGGCCTTCACAACACTGAAATTCACCGGAACGTTTTTCTTTCCGCAGGTCGTTGCCATTACAGAAGATGTTCAAAATGACCACCTCCTGCTTGAATACAGACCTCACATCGATGTCTCATTGACATGCGAACACGATCCCACACTCCAGGAATGTTGCGTATGTCCTCAGAGCGTGCCACAATTCGATTCCGAAGGGATTCCAAATCAGGCACCGGAGACGAATAAACCAATGATTTTAAATGGCCCCACAAGTAGAAATCGAGAGGGTTCAGATCAGGTGAGCGTGGAGGCCAAGCAATTGGGCCACCTCTACCTATCCATCGATCAGGAAATCTTCGATCCAAGTACCGGCGAGCCGTACGACTGAAGTGTGCAGGAGCGCCGTCATGCAAGAAGTGAGCGTGCTGACGATCGATCAGTGGAGTGTCGTCATAAACATCAGGTATGATGTTTTCCAGGAAGTTTGTGTACGCCTGCCCCGTAAGTCTGTTTACAAGTACATGGGGTCCAACTAACCGATCACCAATGATACCGGCCCACATGTTGAGGGAGAACCGCACCTGGTGATGAGATACAACAGTTGCATTTGGGTTTTCATACGCCCATACATGCTGATTGTGGAGATTTGTTATGCCATCTCGTGTGAACTGTGCTTCATCTGTAAATAATACTAAGGCAGGAAAGTTCGGATTTGCAGCACATTGCTGCAAGAACCACTGACAGTACCTAACTCGTGCAGGGTAATCTGCTGGTGACAGCGCCTGTACACGTTGCAAATGGTAAGGATACAATTGATACTCTTTCAGCAGTCTCCAGACAGTCGTATGGGGAACATTCACTTGCAACGCTAACCTTCGTGTGCTGATAGAAGGAGTTCTGTTCACAATCTCCAGAATCTCCTCCTGTTCTTCTGGAGTTGTAGATCTTGGTCGTCCCCTTCCCAATCCAGGAGAGTCAAATTTTCCATACTCGCACAGACGCTGATGGAGACTTACAAATGTCTTCCGATCTGGACATTGTCGCTGTGGGTACCTCTCCTGGTACAAACGACGAGCCAGCGCAGCATTGCCGTCTGCCTTACCGTAGATCAAGTGCATCTCTGCCAGCTCCTGATTTGTGTACATGACACACAGTCGAACGCCAAACACAACACTGAATTTAACCTTCGCCTAGGAATGATCTGTCAGAGTGCCCTCTTAATGTGTCCTTTGACGGCAACGACCTGCGGAAAGAAAAACGTTCCGGTGAATTTCAATGTTGTGAAGGCCATAACTCGGAAATGAAGCATTTCCGGACATATGTTGTAATGAACTATTTTGATTGTCTACATGTGGGAAATACATACCTGAAATTATGCCGTGTATTTTTGAAACACCCTGTATATGACATTAATCCGATTCACAGAAACGCCCTCTGGGGAAGTGATAGATCTATTTTTGAATCATTTCGCTGTTGCAATAAAATTTATTAACCGAAAGGTTTTTGCGCAAAGAAATGAAATAGAAACATGTATATCTATTTATGTAGATACATATATATACCTACACACGTACACACACATATTAATATATACTTATTGAAAATAAAATATTAGAAAAAAATACATATATAAGATAAAAGAAAGAAGCCACCTACCATCTACTACACAGAAAATGACAGCTGAGCTCACTGTAATCCTAAGAAATTTTTCGCAAAAAAAATAACTAAAAGGAAGAGAAGACTTCGAAAAACATAAAAATGAGCTGTTTTTTAATTTCTTCACAGAAATTTTTAAGAAAAATCAGGTTATAGTCAAGAATCACCACAACTCTTCAGCATTATACGGACATGTGTACGTGGGATAAAATGGAGTAACATTGTGGCCGGATATCACATCTGATTGGAGAATATTCACAAAATTGGCACATATAGGAAGATTAGGCCTTGATCCAAAATAATAATTTTGATTACAGAAATTTAGAGTTTTTTCCGATTTGAAAGTTCAGTGCTAGTGTGCGCTGAACGCACGAAAAAAAAATAAAAATAAAAAGACTAAATGCAATGCTTAAATTACCCCTTTCCCCCCAGCTCAGCCGAAAATAGATTGAAAACATCTTCGAGAATGATTTTGAAATAGCGAGACAACGTTAGCCAAAAATTTAATTCATTATAAACTTTGCACAACCCTCACATCTATAAACCTGTTTATTGGTGTACACACAAAATGTATTTCATGGTATATTTGTCATACGAACGTTAAATATTAATACAGAAAAGAGAAAGAAATAACAAAATAAAGATGAGGAAATACTCCTAATTATGGAAAGAACGTTCGTTCTGCTGCACTGAACTGACGGCTGTGGTGCTCATTGTTGTCGACAGAAATAAGTAAGATGAATATACGAATCGCTTAGCAAACGTAAAATGAAATAGTTTCTAAATTTCTAACATAAAATTCAGGAAAAATTAAAATTTCTGATAGATGGGAAGTTCACACCGAGATGCTGCAGGCCCTATGACAGAGATGCAAAATGACGTGACACATTTACTCTAAATTCTTTTCCAGTTTTAGAGTTTTTGATATGCTGGGGAAGCTTGTTCCACAAAAAAGCTCCAGAAACTGAGAGAGCTTTTTGTCCCACGTTAGATGAACGGTAACTGACTAAAACATCGTTCCTCCGGTTTGGTCTTTCGTTTGGGATATTAGATGGAAAAAATTTTACCACCTCTGCATTACTTTGGGGGAGGTACAGAGAGGAGAATACTCGTCGAGCTTTCTGGATCATGAATCTGTTCGGTATTGGGATCCAGTCGAGTTTTCTTAAAAGAGGGGTGACATGATCGTATTTATTGAAATTTCCTTTGCATACCACTTGGGCGGCGAAGTTTACACATTTTTGCAACTCTTACTGACGACATTTAGGTAAGTCTCCCCACACAAGACTGCAGTAGTCCAGACGCGATAAAACTAGAGACTGAATCACTAATAATCTAGATTTTTCGTCAAGTGTGTCCTTTATACGATGAAAGAACATTAAGGTTCCGTTAATTTTGTTGCACATTGTTTCGACGTGTGAATTGAAAGTCATATTTTTGTCAAACCAAACGCCCAGATTTTTAACCTTATCGACTGGTTTAATTGTATCGTCTCCAAATGTTAGCTTGAATGGTGGTAAATTTTCAGACGCATTCTGTGATCCAAAAATAATGCATTGCGTTTTACTTGCGTTAAGTTTGAGGCCATTATGGTCATACCACAATTTCAGATTTCTCAGAAGGTTTTCAGCGTTGTTATATATGAATGAAATTGAATAAAGGCGAGTGGCGCTCACGCCTTCCTTCAATCGAAATGTAGAGAATCTTATCTTGAAAATAATTCAGGATGGGCCAGTAATGACAGCTCACGAGAACAGAGTTTATTAAAGTAAGTTAAACTTGGCTGGTTCCCGGGCCGTCACCCTAGCCGGTCGGAGGGTTCCGCTCTCCATAGGTAGAGAACGGAGGGCGACCCCCTTCCCAGCACCCCGAAGTTTCCCAAGAAACGGCAACCTGTCAGAGAAAGTCACGCATTATAGCCGGAGACTAACGGAGCATGACCTACGCAATATAGAGATGTGCAGTAAGTTTCATTGAAAAGAAAGGATATTCCCAAACATACTTTAGGTTTACGCACTTACGCATTTACGCATTTCAATGAATATCACATTATACTGAAGAGATCTCATCTAAAATAGTCAAATTTGACAGGAGAACGTAACGAGATCACTTCGATGAAATACAAGTTGCCGTATGAATTTTTTATGGGTTCTCACCTAATTTGTAGGACAATTACAATTGCTCGTAAGGCCTCCCAACGAATGGTCAAAGCTAGTAGCGCCCACTACCTCTCCAACCAACCTCCGTCGAGAGTCGTCCCACGAGGAGTCCCGAAGTGGTTCCAACGTGCCGAGAAGACCCTCTCCCAGCGCAGAACGTATGGATTTAGCTCATCGCAGTGGCTGAATGCCTCCACGAAGATCTACGTTTGGTAAACGTATAGCGTAGGAGCGGCAGGTGTAACCGTTCCACCATTGCAGCAGCAGAAGATGTAGTCGTGACCTTAACAATGGCCGTAGCAGAAGATGTAGCCGTGACCTTAACAATGGCCGTAGCAGAAGATGTAGCCGTGACCTTAACAATGGCCGTAGCAGAAGATGTAGCCGTGACCTTAACAATGGCCGTAGCAGAAGATGTGGCCGTGACCTTAACAATGGCCGTAGCAGTAGATGCAGCCGTGATCTCAACAGTGACCGTAGAGACACCACCAACACTGTACCTTAACACAGTACACAACACGGCACATACTTATGACCGCTGCCACACGGTAAATTGGACAGCCAGAGACACGGCCTTTTCACTGTGCTCGCTGCCTCTTATCCAGCACTGTCCCGAACTGGACATGAACCGATGCTCAGTCGTACGCGCGGAAGGAGCTCTGCTGCGCTGTGAACATAGAAGGTTCAACGCAGACGAGCATATCATGAGCCCCTTGAAAACCAAGTTGAAGTGGCATTTAGTCTACTGCAATGCCAACGTCTGGAATAAATACGAGCAATTGTAATTTATAAGAGGGGAAGTTCCCCGTTTTCTACATCTTACAGCTTGTTATTAAACTATGTAATGTGATGATGTCGCATCATTCAGTAAAGGCTCCATAATTCGAGCACACAGGAAGAAAATTTACACATTGTGTCTAAATGTGCGAGCTTGTGCCACAATACTTCGGAAAATTTGACGAAACTTTTGACATTTCAAGACATGAGGTCCCGATTTGACAGTTAGTTAGGCCTTCTTTTCGTTGATATATTATAGGTTTTGTTTGGTTACTCATTTTTTTCGGATCACTGCTCTCCTTTTTTTCCAGCACCTATTACTTTCATCGAAATTTTTTAATCTTGTTTCATTCACTTCTTTCATTCTTGCTTTTCCTACACTGAGGATTAGGAAACACCTTGTGCACAGATTGAATTAATTCTATGATAAATTTTTCCTCCCTCCGTCCTCTTGGGAGAATCTTTGATGTAGTCAGGAAGACGTAAACTATCTTATCTAATCTAAAAAAAAACAAATTTGGCAGCACATGGAAAACGCTTGTTACTAGCGTGCACGAAGCAGCGGAAATGTAGCATCACTTGATTCCTCGCTTTATTCAGTGACGAATTTTCATAAGCCCGTTTCCTAGAAGACGTCTCGAAGCCAACGCACCGTGAACTCAACATTGTTTTTACTGAGACTCTAACTTATCTTGTAGTGCTCATATTGGAACAAAACGCAGGTCGGCGTCTTAGACAGTGTTTTCTTATTAATCAGTACATTGATGCCTCTCATGCTTTGGTGGGCCAAATCAAAATGCCCGACAGCGTTCTTCATGCAGTAGATCTATGGGCAATGACTATTCGGTCTACGCTCTGCACAGACAACCCATCATGTTTTTAATATCTTTGTATCTGAAATCATATCAATTTCAATATAAATATCTTTTGCCCTCCTTGTTGAATTTTGTGCTTACTTTAAAGTAAAGCAAGTTGGGCTAATATTGAATATATCTTACTTCATTACTTATGAGACCTTGAGATAGTGAACTTTATGCGAGCATGTGCTGATCAAAGAGGTTAAGTTTAGCTGAAAAATATAATTCAATTTGATCGGCTGAGCGAGACATACGATACGACATGAAAACGCGACTTTTCATAACGATAGGCAAAATTTGCAGCGAACCCCGAAATTTGGGCGTTAAAGAGTTAAAATAAAAATAAAGGGATAAAATTAGAGTTAAAGATTATTTTCAATTTATCCGATAAGTGAATTCATTGAAGTAGTTAAACATACAGCAGCGTTTCAAATCATAAGATTGTCAGTAAGGCAACATTATTGCCTTGAACAATCGCTCGTTTGGTCACCACCTGACCATGCCCGGAACATCACTTCGTTCGCTACATTGCTGAGTTACCGCCAGTGTAAATTACAGTTCTTATGATCGAGTGTTTCTGGATCCAAAAGGTGAAAAGGTTGATTAAGATTAAGAGTTTCAGTCTCCTAAAATAAATGTTAAATAAGAACTCATTCACCCTGTATTTTATCGAGATTTTTCACTTGCCCGCACTTACTCTCTAACCTTTTCACGAAAAAGGAAGGAAACGAAAGGGTCCTATTCAAACTTTCATTTCAGTTTAATTATTTTATCATACAATCTTAATAGGTATAATCTTAAGGTATAATCTTAAGAAACTTAAATTTTAGTTCAGTTGAGACCTCCAACGGGAGGCATAATTTTATGAAACTTATATTTAGTTCAGTTGAAACCTCCAACGGGAGGCAAACTTTTAACAGGGTAACTAACTAAGGCGACTCCACCGTCGAGGCTGTCGCAACACTTGAATTCAAAAAACCTTAACTAAGAAGATAACCTTAACTCAGACAGCTGCCACTATAAAATTTGATCGTCTCTCCGCCGTGTGAACGCTGAGTCAACAACAATTGACTGCTGAGACTAACTTGCGAGGTAATCTAGTTGTTGACACTAGATTAAAAAAACAATGTTGTAACTGTGGCATGGAAAATTAATTTGAGCCAGAGACGAGAGACATCCAAATCCCCAGTTGCTCCAGAGCACTTCAGGGCACCCAAATCAAGAATACGAGCTTGGTCCCCAGCAGACTGGACCCTGCACGAGCGCAGCCACAAGCGTAGAACAGCCCCAAAGGAGCGGCCAAACCAGAGCTTCCTGAAAAAATTAAAAGAACAAGCTCAGGAAAAACTATCATAGAAAAAGAAAATATCAAGAATTGCCAATAGATAGGAAAATAGCAGAAAGTGAATCGATGAAACTAACGTACGCACCCTAAGGAAGTGCCGGAGCCTGAAGCAGATTGATGAACGACACAGAAAGAACTCTCGGAAAACAGGCGCAGTAATCCCCAGGAACGACCTTGGCAATACTGTGGAAAGAACCGTACGCTAAGGTTGCGTTCAGTAACAAAAGTACAACAAATTATTCCTCAATATCTTGTTGCACAAAAAAAATAGATAAATTAATTCTAACTGCTCACCTAAAAACTGGTAGTCTTCAGTGATTGCAATCGTTCAGGCAAGGAATAGACATTCAAAGTGAAATATAGTAGAGTAATTCACGCTCCACGCAGAATAGTTAAGGATAGGTTGAGACTTTGAAGCTTTGGAAAGAAGGTGAAATTTAACTGGCAGAGCACTCTCTGGAGAGTTATTAGAACCTCCCCTTTCAGACGAGTGAATACCTTAAAACCTACGTCAATTTGACTAACTTCAGTTTAAGGGTAATATATGAGCCTTAAAATTACAGTGGAGCGCAATTTAAAGAAAATGGGTGTTAAGAACACAACTAAACAAACCAGAAAGAACTCCCACTTCGTAACTGAAAACATAGACCAGATGAATCACAGGAAGAATAGAATGGCCCGATTCGCAAAACTGATTGTCACCAGGAACAGCAGCTGAGCACCAAGATACCACCAGGTAACCAAGCAAAGCCCGGCCACGAACCACGGCCGCTCGCAGAGAGGGACGTCACTACGACTGATGGTGACCGCACATTACCAGAGCACCCGCCAGAACACAAGCGCTCATGGAGCAGGAGAAGTGGAGAGTCTCCCGGACGGAATCCCCATCCGCTAGAGGTCACGTCCGAAAAGCAGAAGTTTTAATGTTAAGACTTAGTTTGAAAATTAAGAAAGTAACTAGAAAGGTTTTAACTATTCAAGCTTTGAATTTTAAAGATTCTACAATTGTCGAAAATTCGACAATTTATTCCGTGTCGTGCGTCATTTTTTTGTGCTAAAACATTTTGCTCGCTCATACTACAAGAAAACTAGATCGTTTCAGTTATTTCCCGAGTCCCTCGTCTAACTCTCATTTTGCTACAATTTTTCCAATTTAGTTCCCTAATTTCTTCTCTTACTTTCATTTTTCTGTATGTTCCAATTTACTTCGCTAATTTCCTCTCTTTCTTTCAGTTTTTGCAATTGTTCAAGTTTATTGCCCTATTTTCATATCTTATTCCATTTTCACGCAAATACATGTATATATTTCCCTTGCTTTCTTTCTCACTCGTATTCTTTATTAACTTCATTGATTAATTTTTTCAGCTTCCTCATTTTATTTTCCTTTCATTTAAAACAATTTACTTTCTTCTCTAGTTTCCCCTGTTGACTTCACACGCCTTGAATTTTGTTAATTTACTTCCATAGTTTTTATGTTTCTTCAATACGCCCTGAGATGTTTTTTGCCCGCGACTCCTGTTCCTTTCGAAGCTCTCGGCTGATCTGCTGCCTCCCCTCGTTTCCCCTCTTCCCCACCCCTCTCCCCTCACCTCCCCTCACTACCCCGCCACGGAGATACCGCCATCCTTTGCTCTCCCTTGTACTTCACTCGCACAGTCTCTTCTTTATCTCAGGCTGAGCTACATCATTCCCAGGCTTCTCCTTCTTCTTTTTTCCATTCTCGATTTGCCTTTGCAATATAGCTTGACTCCAGTTTCATAGCACTCAAGCATTGGCCGCTACAGTTCTTCCAGCATTTCGTCCTAAACTTTTCTTCTCCATTTCTTTTGGTGAGCTCGTGAGTCACCGTCATTCACACGATAGTTTTTAGGAATTATTTTAAACGTTTTTCACGCCATATAATGAAATACATTGTGATATATTTAAGTTTACTTTTTACAGAGATAATTAAACTAAATGTTTTAAAAATACAGAAACAAATTATTTAATTATTCGTACCTCTAAAAGCAATCGATGAGAGTCCTGAAGCTGATATGCACATCTAAATGCCCACTCACCTCCCAAAAAAAGTTGCTCAGTTATCAGCCTGGAACTGCGATATAATTTTTGAGCTAGAAGGAAGTTTTACTCATTCATTAAGGGTCAAATATCTTAGCTGCAATTTTTAATTCACTCTGAGAGGCACATTTGGTAATTTTTCTCTTCAATTAAATGCTTGGAAATCATTTTCTGCTTTAATGATGGAAAGTTGAATATTTCAGATTAACTTTCCTTTAAATTATTTTGTTGTGAAATAATGATCCGCGATATTGCTCCTTTACTTGGAAATTTTTTAGAGGTTGAGTCAACAATTTTCAACAATTCTAGTTTGGCCAATAAAAACAACGAAATTAAATCGTTTCCACCTTCGAAGATATTCAAGCTATTTGTTCGCTCTTTTTTGACATGAGTTCAAAAGTTGCTTCGCAGAAGAATGCAGTTTTACATTTCTTTTTCAGTCGAGGTCTGATCGGTGCTGGCGGCCCACGCGGCTGTGAAGGAAGTCAAGTCCCGCAGCGTACGCATGCTTATTGGCCTAGAATGCTGCCGGAAGAAAATAAATTCAATTTGTATTTCCAGCAAATCTAACTTTTCTCTCTAAGCGAGCTGTAAAAAGTAGTTGAAGATTAAGATATGTGTGTCAATAGGATGCTGAGTTACTATAGAACTTGAGTTAACAAATACTTATTTTTTGTTACCTTGGTTCTTGGTTTTGCATCATCAACCACCTAAAATTATTGTTTCGACGGTTTTCAGTGTGTATTTGATACTCGTGAAAGCGGACGTTAGTATTTGGAACATTGATAAGTTTTCCAAATGTTAAGGTCTTTTTATATTAGTTTCAAATTTACCCTGAATAGATAAAAACAACTATTCCATATGATTGGTATGAAACGCTGATAAGCGTCTAAACATGGAGCGTGGCCTGTCGAAATTGAAATTGAGCACACAACGTTTTATAGAGTCCTTTATCTGCACATTCATCCGAGACAGGACCAATCATCCATTGAATAGGAACAAAATTATAAGAAGAACGGTAAAACTCAGATATCTGAGCGTTGTACACACATTGAAATGCAGGAGAGCAGCTCCTAAACTCCTGCATATGATCACGAAATGCTTCATTCCTTCAAGTTGATATGCATAGAAAAACAGCAGACTAACGAGAGATGAGATTTTTTTACTGTGGCAACTTTAATACCGGCATGTACCGAACAACGTAATAGTTTTGTGTATTGTAATTATAGAGCACCAGCCGGGTGCACTCACTTTGTGTATTCAAATAGATCCCTATGTAAATGCTTAGTGACATAGGTAAACTTGTGCTAATTGAATGTGCCTAAATGAAATAGTAATTATTTTCACACATTTTATTTCCTATTCTGTTGTTTTCATGGTTGCCAATGCACATGTACGACGAGAATGATCCTGCGATTGAGCTACTCCCCCGTATTTGTGCAGTAGTTCGATCGCTTGAGCAGGTTGAAGAATATTTATTCGTGAAAGTAAAGTTGTAAAGCAAGTTGGCTTAGCCCATGTGCGTAGCAATTAGGTCCCAGAAGCAAAAACGATACAAACAGTGATTTTCGTGTCTTAAAGCTTCATTTCTATTGATACATGTCCTTAAACTTATTATTTGCATTGCAGAACCATGGTTAAATTGTGTATCAGCTCTACTCGAGTATGTGATCGTGAGAAAGCTACTTATATTCATCGCACTTATAATTCCGAAGTTATACTCTGTGACCGCTAAAATACTACAATAAGAATGCAAACGCATTCTTAAAGTTTGTCTCTGATAGCAGCAAACCGCATGAACAGTCGCTATGTACTCGTAATACAGTAATTGATTACGACCATTTAAATAGTCAGAGTTACCAAGCGATTAAGGGCGCTTGTCTTTTATGTTTACTTGTGCAGGGTTCGAGATCCCGCTCTGCAAACCCGGTGTTCCTTCCTGTTGAGGGGTAAAAAAGTTAGCCTCCATTCCCCTCTCGATTCAGATATGTGCTCCAGATCGATCCATATCAAATAGCTTCCGTTGCATTGGGAGGCATTTGGAAAACCAACGTCTGAAATGGCATACAACGACTTGAATGGAATCAATCATTCCTTTGATGAAATCACGACTCTCCACTATACGGCTGACGTTGCAACATTTTGCGAGACTGTGCTTTAGGCTATCCAAGCAGTGCATAAGATGCTACTTGAACAATGGAATCAATCAGATCACGACTGTCTACTACTATACGGCTGACGTTGTACATTTTTAAGACGGTGCTTTAGGTTATCCAAGCAAGATGCTGCTTAAGCAATGGAATCAATAATTCATTTGATGAAAACACGACTATCCACTATACGGCTGACATTGCAACATTTTGCAAGATTCTACTTGAGTATGAAGCATAGGTGCAAGGGCGACAATGTGCGCGGTGCCACAGCCCCCGTAGTGACGGGATCAGATCAGGCCCTGAAAACAGATACTCACCGTGAACAGGAGCCGTCATAAGTGCTCGTAAACCATCTTATGACCTCAGCTAAGCGACATGAATCTCGTGTTTGAGATTTGTTGACTTTGTTACTGGAGCCACCCTTAGCTGCACGTTGCAAGTTCACACAAACAGTGTCAAGCGCCTCCCGCGACGTGGAAAAATGTTATCTTTCAATAATCTAAAATATTACACGACATCATACTGAGAAGACATAATGTCTGCTCTTGTATTATAAAATATTATCCTGCTGAAGATCATATTCAGTGATTCATGGTGACAGACTGGAAGATCTATCAAACATGTCCGAGGGTGAGCAGTTATTGAGAGACCTTCTGCACGCAGCACTTCAGCAGCAGTGCACATAAAGAGCAACACCTCAGTTCTTTATTCAAAGTTTCAATGCTACTGAGACAGCGAATAAGCTAGGCTAAATTACGTATAATTTTTATCTGTATTGAAATTGCGTGGTTGAAAAATTTGAATCAACTAGAAGTATAAACCTAGATTTAAAATTGCATTTGATTTGGTTTATTACAAACTAGTTAATGCTTTCCTAGCCCCAAGAAATGAGTTCCCAGAAGAAAAAAAGAGGAAGGCGCTATTTAGCAGGGAATTAAGGGAACGAGGAATTTATGTACAAGTGTGCTCCCTTATACGATTACTGGTGCAGAGAAACAGTAAGATTGAAAAAAGTTTACGAAACCAGATAAAATTCGGATAAGAACGTAATATATGCTGAAAGAAGGACAACAGTACCCCGAAATAGTCTGTAACAAAACAGGAAAAACTATTTTATATAGAAAAATAAGTTCTATCTAACATTCAGCTCGAAACCTCACATCATCTCGGTAGGAGCACTAATTCCCATGGACACAATGTTTTTGTCCCTTTGACGGAATGAAAAAGCTCATTCGTCAATAAAATGATTCGTTACTGAGGCGTAGCACAAACTGCAGGGCTTATACCAATCGACCTGAGAGGTCCGTTGCTCTTCAGTATGTGGTATGCGGCACTTGAGCTTGAGGCCGGCCTAGTGACGTGTGTGTGCAAAGGTTTAGTTTCAGTAGCCCGCTGCCTCCACAATTAATGTGTCAAGAGTTGTAAGGGTTGAGCAACCACTGGACAGTCTGCGCGGCGTACAAAGAAAGAGCAGAAATGTCGGGCTCTTGAGCGGTGTCTTCATTAATTATTACCTCAAGTTACGTCTCATTCATGAGCCGGGAGCTGCAACGATCAGGCTTGAAAGAAGCTGCTAGCGCCACCCCGGCGCACCAGCCTGCCACAGCTAACCTGCACCAGCCTGCCACAGCTGACCTGCACCAGCCTGCCACAGCTAGCCTGCATCAGCATGCCCCAGCTGACTTGCACCAGCTTGCATGAGCTGGCCTGCAGCACTGTATGCCAGCTGACCTGCACAAGCCTGCACGACGCAAGGAATGCGTTCACCTACATATATATACAGTATCTACGATTTTCTACCTGCGGTTTCAGACGTGCTTGCTATAAAAGTTTCCAGCTGAACTTTTTGTCGAGAGCAATTTTCCATTACTTTCACTAAAAATTGTAGAAAAAATTCCTGAAATAAATAATGTCATACAAAATCAGATCCGTGAATTTATGACATTGTTCAGGTCTGGCTACTCTTTCCTTTGAAAATGTCATAAAGTGAAAATTATTTTCTCGCTGAGCTGATTCCGGCTTTATTTATTGTAATAATTATGCAACTATTTTGATAAAATCTATCATGTGCGTGTCTGCACAAATCAGTGGTTAATTTTTGTCCATCATATCTATCCTGGGATACATGTGCATCTGCATCTTATATAAGTGATTGTGGCTTTTAAAATCCATATTCTCTTGAATAAATGTTATTAAACCTGAACATTTATGGAAATGCATTATGTGTCATAAAATAGCGTACATGAGGTGCTACTTAGAAATTTATTTCATAAACGCAGATTTTGATAAACAAAGAAGGATCGATATAGAAACGAGATAGAGTTTACTCTAACGCTTAATTTATTTAGATTCCATCGTGTTTGGCAAGTTAAATTATACTAGGCTGGGGTAATTTTTTTCGTCAACCGAGTTTCAGCGAGAATGGTCTGAGAAGTTAGTCTATAACATCTCGATATGTTTGCCTTGAGACGAAGATTCAGGAAATTGATTTAAGTGTTTCACGTATACGTGAATGAGTGTATCATTTGGTTAACCCTACGTTTGTAAAAATCATTTGTAGATATCTTCCTTACACGATTAGAAAGATCATTTATTATCAGTTTGTGTGATCTTTCTAACTGAGTCAGTCTTCGTTGCCTTCGAAAGGTACTGAGTCGGCAGTTGAAGTTGCCTGGGCTCGTTAACTGTACTCGAGTTAGTTAAAACAAACTAGCTCGATTTTATCGCGAGTCTAAATGTTGTTTGTATTATGATTTCAGGTCGCACCACCACGGGCGTGTGTGAATGATCCCACACTATTGAGGGTTGGAATAAGCTAGAGAATTCTGAATTATAACTGAAGAAATTTGGAAAAATTTTGCATGTGAAATTCGAGGAAGCTTACGTTTTTAGATGAGTGTTGAAATTGAGGCATCTTCATACATTGCTCAAGTTTGACAAATAGATGAAAACCATTAGTAGGGTAAGGCGTCAAAAGCCGATCAGCTATTCTTTAATTCATCTTCAACAGTCCATATATTTTCAATGTTAATAATATGAATGTACGAAGTTAGGACGAACACTCGAAAATGTCATGATGCAACAAATTTTCCAAGCTCTTCACTCTAGCATATTATTCAAGGGAAGGTATGCTAAGATTTGTAACATTTTAACTCAAGATAAAAATATTTTTGGCGAGCGATATTTTTAGGACGGGAATAATTTCCGACTTCTCACAGCAGCACAGCTTCTGTAGGCCGTGTGTTCGCGATACCTGCCGCATCTGAACCTTTGTCCATCCAGAAAGACTTGTAGTCTTCTGATGCAGGGTTCAATGCTTCTTATTACAAAGGTTTATAAATTCAAATGATTTTATTGACGGAAACATGTTTATATAGTTCAAATGCGGTTTCAAGCAGGTAGAGTAAACGTCCTGAGCATTCCAATTTTCTCTTACATAATGACCCTTAAACACTAGCGCAAAGAAATACAAAAGGCAAAATCACGAGGACAAAATAAATTTACTATGCACTTCAGCACATTGCAGGTCCAATCAACATAACTCATGATGTGTTGAAAAACTTGAAAGCTCACTGTTGTTTTCTTTAAAATAAACTTAACTTCCTAATATGGAAGTAAGAAATACCAGTTAGACTTTAAAAATGTGAGCTGCCACTTTTCAAAACGCTAAACTCTAAACAAGCATCGCCCTGACGACGCAATAGCCCATTTCTCATGTGTCTCGGCCGTTGAGGCGACTGCTTAAAACTCCCTCAAAGAGCGCGAGGGAAGCCCGGCCGCAGCGCACGGCAAATCAAAGGTTCTCTGAATGTAGTGATGTACCGATACCATTTTCTTGGCCGATACCGATACCGATACCCATTTTTTGGCCGATACCGATACCGATACTCCGATACTTGAAAATACCGATACTTTGACCGATACCGATACTTTTACAATCATCAAACCTAATAATATCCGTTGTAAGTTTGTTTATTTAATTGTTCGGTGTCCGCTTCTGAAGAAACATAGGATGTCTGAGTTTGCGGTATCATGGATACCAAATTCATCAGTGTAACACTGAAAGATCGTCTGTACATGCAATGATATGTTTGAAATTTTATCAGGATAGGTTAGTAGTATTGGATAGGTTGTTGTGATCGCAGTAATTTGCGCATTTTCCTAACCATGTCGCTTTTGTGCAGCTTTCAGGCCATATTGAATAATTAAAAGACATTAAATTAAATATAGTAATTTGGTGAATAGCTGTGCCCAAAGTTATCATTTTTGAGTAATGGTGATTTGTCACCGGAGATGAACTCCGAGTCAAGAGAGCTTTGTGTGTTCTTGTGCATATGTGTTCGGCATAAACATTTTAAACCTACCCGACTTTCCGTTCTACGTATTGGCAACAGTGGACAACGCATTAGTGGTGTAGGGTCTACAAGAACCACAGTTGCTACCATGTAATGACGATCGCTAGGCCTTCGCGTCGTGAACGTGCTTTGCGGCGGTGCGAGTTACGACATAGAATTAGGATAGCATAATTTAGATAATGTTGACGGAATTTTTCCATGGGTCCATATAGCTTAACGATGACATTGTCCTCGGCATTTCCATGGGTCACGCTGCTACCTAATAATACCCTTGCCCTTGGTTTATTTGTTTGGTGTCTGTTTCTTCCATTTCTCTGTCACTCACGCTCATAAGGATAGTTATAATGACCGTATCTGTGACACGAGTTTCAACGGTGCGAAAAATATTTTTCATCACGGGTACTGTTAGGATGGATATACTGTATTTGTTTATCATCTACATCTTGAAAATTCGTTCATGAAAAGTATTGAATCCCATTTTTGGCAGGCCGTGCACACTTGTATTGAAATAAAACCATTATAACTCCTCCATGGGAGTTATAATAAAATTATTTCCTTATATATCAAATAATACAAAAGTATTGACAAAAAAGTTTCCGATTGTGAAAAATAAAATGCTCTTGCTATGTTAATATATTGTTGAGAAAACAACAAAATGATATCCATTCAATAGATATGCGTTTCTAATCGTATTGCAACGTAATGTAGACTAGCTATGATAGCAACTGGCTCCAAAAGTGGACCAAAACAATAGTTTCTCCAAAAAAGGATTGTCATTTTCGTGTTATTCACACCAAATACGAGTACATACTTTGGCGAAAGAAAATATCAAAATTCGGTAAGCCCCGAAACCGAAAATATCCGCAAACACGCAACCATCTATAAGATGAAGAATTTAAAAACGACAATTTCAAGGAACTTGATCATATTTATTAGGATTACGTTTCGGAGTCCAGATCTATCATCAGTTCGTAAATTTACAAATCATTATGTCTGCAATAAAAGGTAAAGCAAAATGTTGGATAGTCAGTAAAGGAAATCAAGAAAATAAAATTAAAATTAAAACACGTCCCAGAAAAACTAAAATCGACAAGATTACTATTTAGTTACAATTTGTTATGGGTAGGAACTATCAGAATTGTTGAGGGCCGGTTTTCGTTTAAAAATATGTAGTGACTCTAAAATTCTGAGGTCACATGCAGTTGAATCCGAATCTAAGATTTAGTTGCATTTTACTGCGTGATTACGTACTGCGGAGTGTGAGGAGTAAGCTAATTAGTTCCCCGCGCGGAAGCTTCGACCCCAATGTTCGACCATTCTATTATAAAAATTTCGTGACGACATGCCGACGTACGATGATGTGCACTGCACACAACTGTATAACTGTTAAAAATAAATCAGAGATCGAGGTTCGCATCTCCATCGGAAGCGTATCCTTGTACCGGAAAAATGAAGCAACCATAAAATTATACAATTCCGGTACAAGGATACGCTTTTGATGGAGAAAGAGCCTTTCTGATTTATTCTTACAGTTGTGTGCAGTGCACATCATCGTACGTGGGCATTACGGCACAAAATTTTTATATCAGAATGGCCGAACATCGGGGTTGAAGCTTCCGCACGGGGAATGAATTCGCACAATTCGTACATAATCACGCAGTAAAATGCAACGAACCGATATCCTCTGCGGACTTCAAAATCTTAGATTCGGTTTCAACTACATGTGACCTCAGAATTTCAGAGTCGCTACATATTTTTAAACGAAAACTGGCCCTCAACAATTCTGACAGTTCCTACCCATCGTAAATTGGAAGTAGATCATGTCGATTTTACTTTCTCTGGGACATGTTTTGATTTTTTTTTGTTTTCGTGATTTTCTTTAATGACTGTATCCAACATTTTATTTTTTCTTTTATTGTAGTCGTAATGAATTTTAATTTTACGAACTGATGATGGAGCTGGACTCCGAAACGTATTCCTAGTAAATATGATTAAGTTCATTGGAATTTTCCTCGTTTTTAAATTCATCAAGTTGCGATGAAAGCAATCAACTGACCCGTTCAGATGTATTGAACTATAAGATTGTTCGTGAATTGTTCAAACATCTTAACATAGAAGAAAAATGCAAGATTCGTAATGAACGGTGATATGCATGCTAAGTTAAAATAAATTATTAGCTTCGTAATATTTGGCGATTTACAAGCTAAATTAAAATAGAATTTTCGGCAATTTCTATATTAAATTCACAAAAACTTTCAAATGCACCTTCAACTTTATTAAATTGGTTTGGTTTTTGTTAGCCTGTCACATACTTTAAGATATGGACATTAGGTCAAACTATAAAGGTATAGTCGTAAAAGTATAAAAATTTTATGTAGCTACAGGGTTTAACTATTCATTTTACATAGCTTTCAGTTATGACCGTGACTCATCGGGAATTCAAAGTAGTGAATACAGTTAGCGGGCCTGATTGAACGCTATAATTCAACAGTTAGCTATTTAATTAACTAGGTATGAATAGGCTCTTTATTTGATTACAAGTACGCACAGCCCGTCAAAAATTACGGGACTCACTAACTTTCTTGAACAAATTTCCGAATGTGATGCCCACGAATGTATTCATCCTAACAGCGCTCATGATGAAAAATATTCTTGTTCTTACGCACTGGTGAAACTCGTATCACAGATACGGTCACTATAACTCTCCTCATGAGCGTGACGAAGAAAATGGAAGAAGCGGACTCCAAATAAACCAAGGGTATTATTAGATAGTAGCAGGACCCGTGGAGATTTCATGGATAATGTCATCGTTAAGCTAGGCGGACCCGAGAAAAAATTCTGACAGTATTACCTAACCTGTGCTAACCTAGCCTATCCTAATCTAAGCTAACCTATCCTATCCTAACAAAACCTATCCTGATAAAATGTCAAATATTTAAGTGCATTGAAACGCCATCTTTTAATGTTACGCTGAGGAATTCGGTATCCATGATACCGCAAACTCACACAACGCGGACACCAAATAAATATATAAATAAACACACAACGGGTATTATTAGGTTAAATACTTTTACTTTCATGATTTATGACCTTCATTTGAATGATAAAATACGTATTTTTGGAAAGTATCGGTAAAGTATCGGCCGGATTTTGCCGATACCGATACCGATACCACTAAAAATGGCCGATACTGCCGATACCGATACCGATACATCGGTACATCACTATCTGAATGCCACACACGTGCCGGTCGTCTCTGTGGCGCTGATATCGCCGCTGCTGATTTGCCTCCTTTATTTCTATGCTGGATGCACGCCATGCTTCCCAATTATCTGTCAATGATCGTCTGTGGAAATTATACTGGGCTCACAATGAGGTTTGAATTGGAAATTTTAGCTTTAATAATGATGTTAGAGAGATTTTGTAAGAATTTCTGCTGTATAAAACAATGAGAGGGATATTACTTTGATTCATATAGCATAATTAGAGAGACAAAAATTAATTACTCTAAAACCCGTCACCCCAGTTGCGTATTTTTACTGCAGTCTAATTTGTGTATTTCTGATACGATTGTCTAAATGATCCTTGACCCTAGCCGAGCTCGAACTGTGAATAGTTTCACGCAGTAGAGAGGGTGCCGCTAGCGCAAACAAAGGGCAACATTACAATATTTCAGAGGATTATAATATAGCATTACAGTACAAAATCGCGGTACCCAAGATACATAAGAAATAATGATTATATTAACTGAGATCAGATCGTTTCTGAGATCATTCATCAAAGTGGCTTCTTATCCTCTTCTTCGGGCTCCTTTTTTACTCGAACTGTTTAATCGCATTCTCATCTTCAGGATTATTTTTCATCTAACAACTTAATTTAATCCCCTTCTTCAGCAGGATATTTTCTGCCTCCTTATTATACTCTATTTATATTTTACTTTTTACTTACTTTTTATTCACTATTTTTCTCAATTTTACTTTCTTTAATGTGACTGCTTTATAGTCTCTTCTTTAAACTTGAGCAAGACTGTTACTTAATTGACTCGCATTTCAGTTATAGGTGTTCTAGTTTCCGTTTCTCACTGTCTCACAAGTAAAGTAATTTTTCAATTTGAAAATTATCTTCTCCTATTTCGCTGATTACATATCAAATATTGAGAAAGTCTTTGGTATTTTTAAAAGCACTCAAATCAAAAAATATATTCATTTTGAAGGCTACGCTGTGCGTTTTTACAAACTTTGAGCAAACGCTAATGTAAACTAAAAAATTGATCGTTATGGTAAAATGTTGGAGTTACCGACTCCATTCTAGTTGACCGCGCCCCAATAGAGCAGCTAGGCACTTGCCAGTTATAACGCTCACATATTTGCAGGAGATGTAGTGACTGCAGTGGCTTTAGGGAAATTTAGACAATTCTAATGAAAAAATCGAGAATACAATTTGAATATGCATCATTTTCTTGAAATGTTTCAGAGTGTACTGTAGTGAACAACAAAATGAAGTAAAATGAATCACATGCATCGGTCAGCCAAGCTTCAATCGATCAGCGCGACACTCAGAAGTTTAGTCTACACTTGATCCTTAAGCACGGGAACGTGACTTTGGTGCGGAATAACACAACAGCATCAACCTGCCTAGAATAAACAGCCGCAGTTCTCGAGAGAGCGTACATCATTCCAACGTCAAGTGAGGCAGGTAGGGGATAAAGTGGCAAGTTTAAACGCGGTATGGCTAATGAGTAACGTGACCACTCAGCAATGTGAAGGGCAACATGAAGGAAGTGTTGTTATTCGCACTGCATGCTGCTCTAACCAAATGAAAGAAAAACACGCTAGTTGATTAAAGTTTTCCCTCCGTGGGAGAAAGAACAGAACTATACCCTAGAGTTAATTGGCATTTCACACTACCGAGTGTTTAAACGAACCAAAGGTGCAGGAACAGGAACGTACGTGACGTTTTGCTCGAACTGTAGATGCTGCTCTGTTTGGCGGGCTACTCAATTGCTTCTTTGCGGTGTAATTTGTCGTCAAGAGCTATACACAAGACTAGGCTTTTTTTGAACGTTTTTTTTTGAACTTTTTTTGGTCACGGTCCGCTACTGTTTTATATTTTCATTAATGATTTCCCTCCAATGCCTTCTAACACACGGATCTCGATGTATGCAGATGATGTTCAAATTGCAATAACAAGTTCTGTATCGGAAATACCACAGACGCAAATTAAAGCCGAAACTTTACTGACTAGCCTGAAATCATGGTACGACCGAAATGGTCTTAAATTAAATGCTAATAAAACACAATGCATTATTTTTGGATCCAAAGATGCAATTAAAAAAACTTCAGATCTTACTCTTGAAGTTGGAAATGATAAAATAAATGCATCAGAAAAAGTTGAAAATCTAGGGATCTGGTTCGATAGAAATATGTCCATCAAATCTCACGTTGAGACTACTTGCAACAAAATCTACGGAACTTTAATGTTTTTTCATCGTATAAAAAGTATGCTAGACGAAAAATCCAGATTATTAGCAATTCAATCCCTTGTGTTATCGCGCATTGACTACTGCAGCCTAGTATGGGGAGACTTACCTAAACCACTGAACAGAAACGGATAAAAACAGCAGGAACTTGACTTTGAACCCATCTAGGTATAATAAATTAGATATATTCCATCTAAAGTACACTACCAACAAAACAGTTTTTTTTAAATTGTCAAATAAAAACATGCAGGTTAGGAAGGGTTAAATTTAATCTTACTAAAATTATGAAGAAGAGCAATCAATTACAGGTCAATGAAGATAAGTTCATATCAATGTAACTAACCATTTTGATAAAATGAATAACTTACCTACTCGATTCCATGTAAAAGAATTCTATAGCTAGTTATATGAACAATTATTTCATACCCACTCCTTGATGATGTTTGTTAGGTTGGTTTTCACCCGCAATTCAATCATCTCTGCAAAACCGTCTGAATCTCTGAAACATGAAACAATTAATAATTAGATACAGTATTTTTATTTATAGAAGTTAAATAATGAGCTTATTGAAAATATCCAATTGAAAACCCTTTGTCTAACTACTGAAAAAAATTTCATCAAATAAATTGCGTCTTGAAAACATTTTACAGTACAGAAGGCTCGAAAAGAAATCATCATTCCAATTAAATTAAACTAAGTGTTATAAACGTAGAGTAAAGAGGGTCATTTCCACGGTCTCCCAAGAGGCACCCTCTGTGAACCGTCGTTGACTTTATATTAAAGTGGAAGTCTCACCATGATGAATCTGAAGTACTTTAGTAAAATTTGAGATCGGTTGTCCTCAAATTTCACTAGAGTACTACAGACTCACATAGTCCTACATAAACCACTTGAATTAGCATATGTAGCTACTGATACCAAATAATATGACAGGACAGTGTGTGTGTGTAGGTGTGTGTGCATGTGTGTGTGTGTATATGTGTGTGTGTGTGCAGTACTTTGTTCACAACATAGTAATGTAATAATGTATGAGATTTAATAAACCATCTATCCTCAAAGTTTGTCCTTCAAACCACATGCTCCAGTTACGAAATTAAAAATTTTCAAATCGACACAAGAATCTAAATTAAAAATAAAAAAAGTTTAACCGCATAAACATTTATTCAGTAAATAACCATTTCAGACGTATAATCAAAATGAATTGTTTACCCAGGGTTCATATTCATCCTATAGCTAATTCTCTACAAATTTTCTGATGCCAACATTGTGGAAACAAAGTTATATACCAAAAAAATAAAATAAAACTACAGTAAGCACACCTTTCTTCACAAATCACCTACATATAGATAGATTAATTAAATTATTTTCAAGTTTAGGCATGCTTTCAAAATTTAGGAAAAAAATTTAACTACCCAGATTATTTTGACAAGGTATGGCAATGAATTGAACATAACTAAGTTTGAAATACCATAGTTACCTACAACAAAAATATAATAACTAGCTATATGATATTGCCAGTTATAGCTAGTAGCTACCCAGTCCTTTGAGTAAATTATGTCCTTTCAACTAGAAATAATTAACACTACTACGAAAAAAGAACATCATTCATTGTCCAAAACGCTCAGTGGCATTAACCTCAATACTGGAAATAAAAAATATTATTACTTAAATATATCTATACCACATAGCTACTCTAAGCTAAAGCCCAAAGTACATATATTATAAACGCTTATGCCTTCCTCCCTCACTAGCAAGGATGTTCAAAGGAGAAAAAGAAGTTTATAAAGCAAGAGAAAAAGATAGAAAAGGTAAGAGGAGGCGTTGAAATAAAGGACAGCGGTTGCCCGGTCGAATAAAAGAATGATCCGTAACACAACAAAACCTAATCTATTAGAACAAAAAGGAGACCTGTCTCACCAGAATGCATAAAATAAAAATCAATAGAAGAAAGTATGAGACAGAAATTCAAGAAACTTTAACTAATCAAATTAGCAATTAAAAAACAGAACGGACCTAAACAATGTAAAGAAATAAACGAGCATCCAATAACCCCAATGGAAATAAAAAGAACATAAGAATGTATCCAAATTCTTTCAGCTGCAGATATGTATCTCACAATTCGTTCAAAGTTCACGTCCAGGTTCAGGCTCATCCTGCCCCTGCGCACCAGACTCTTGAACAGCACCTTTCTTTTTGGTGAGTCTGTCTTTGGCATGTGTTAAGTTAAACGCCATGAGTTTCACAATTTGATCCGTGCTAGTTTCAGAAGAGAACGGATTTTTCTTCAAGGCATCTGTTGAAGCATAAAATTTAGTTAAAAAAATAAAAATATTGTAAAAAAGTACCATGAAATGTTATTAATCATACAGATATAGGGTAATGTTCGAATGGCCGGCCGGTTCGAATCGTCTGTCATTCTTAGTTAATTTTCAATTTTGACGGTCGGTAGCAATCCAAAAGCCAACCCGTTAGACGCGTAGCAGATCACACCACTACCGGCCTTGCGGGTTGAGTTTTTAGATATCTACCGAGCGTAAAAATTTAAAATTAACTAAGAATGACCCACGATTCGGACCGACCGGCCATTCGAACATTACCCTAAATCAAATATTAGTTAGTAGCTATATTATAAATTTATACAATCACATTTATGGATATAGCAGACTACAAAAATCATAACATATGCAAATACATATGTATATTTCTTTTTTCTATAGCCCCAGAATGAAGAAGAAATTTAGAGATGAATTTCCACCAGCGGACAGAATGGAAAAAAATTCATGTCTACAACTAATTAATTACTAAAGTAGAAAGGTTGAAAGAAGTTTTGCAATGAATAAGTTTCAAAGATATATTTAGCCATCGCCTTTTTTACTATTATTAATAGTGATAACTTGATAAGTATTGAACCCTGTGGTTTAACTGGTTTTCATCATTTACACAGTAAATGTAATTATTAAACTTTGAATCTGATTCTTCATGGCACAACTTATTTAAACCTAGCATCTAGCTAGTTAACTTCATGATGACCCAAAGAAAGGTAACATTTTTTGTCACCCTAGTTAGGAAATTTTCAATTTTACATACATACAGAGTATCAGTGTTGCTTACCCAATATGCAGCTGAACAGCTTCAGATCTTTAAAAGGTTTTTTGCCAGTTTTGCCATGCATACTGAAGTCCAGTGCTAGTTCTCTTGCAAGACAGAAGTTCATCATATTATTTATGATAGCTCTCGTGTGAGTACCTCCAACAGTTTGTAATTTCATTACAAGATTTAGTTTTTCATCTTCACTGTTCAGAAGTTCCTCCAATGCTATCCAATCATCATTTGTTTTAATAGGAAATGATGGTAACTTACTTTCCTAACTATGTTGCAGTAACATTTCACCTGAACTGGATGCACGAGCAATTTTTTTAAAAGTATTATATGCCCTATTGGCTTCCTCACTTCCATTAACAACTTCCTTGTGAATATTAGAAAATCCTTCAACAACAAGATTTTTAAGCTCTTCTACTTCAGATTTCAAGGCAGCACAACAACAATTCTTCGTTGAAGTTGGTACATTGCCGCTTTTAACTGCAGGTGCCCGTGCTGCACATACAAAAAAAATATTTTAAATAACAATCATACGTAAATAGACAAGCACAGATAATATAATGTTAATGTAATTTGAGCTGATTCAAAGTATGGGTATCATTGCTCAAGATGTGCTCAACAACACGCAATTCCATAAGACTTATAATTTTATCTGAGTAGCAATGAATGGAAAGTATCTAGCTTGTTTTGTAAATTTGTAAAAAAATTAGTGTATTAGCATTGGTATAGAGTTTTGCTATCTGTGAATGTTGAGTCCCAGTATTAGTATCTGCGGTGAAAATTTCAGTTGCAGTGAAGCTAAAATGTTTGGTCAATGTGAAGTTTAGTGCAATCATGAAAATTGATAATTATATTCCAAACAATCACTAAAGGAACCCATTTAAGAACATTTTTCATGAACGACATTCTGCTCGCTGATGCGTTATTTTTGAATTATTGAACTTTGAAGTTGGCCGTCGCGCGCCCAAGGAAGCGAGCGTAATTTAATTAAAAACGGAAGCTAACCCCCTATTACAAACGTAAAGAGGTTGGGTCGTGAGGGGTAGCCACAGTTCTTTTAGTGAAAAGTATAAATAAAGCTTCTAACCACCCATTAGGGTGACGACCACAATCTTGTTTACATCGGGTCTAACATGGCGACCACCATGGGGGCCGCCATCTTGGACCCGATGTCAACATGATTGCGGTCGTCACCCTAATGGGTGGGTTAGAAGCTTTATTCATAATTTTCACTAGAAGAACTGTGCCTCCCCCTCACGACCCAACCTCTTTACGTTTGTAATAGCTTCCGTTATTAATTAAATTCCGTTTCACGCGCTCGCTTCCTTTGGCGCCAAGGCCAACTTCAAAGTTCAATTATTCGAAAATAACGCATCAGCGAGCAGAATGTCATTCATGTAAAACGTTCTTAAATGGGTTTCTATAGTGATTCCTAAGATCGGAATTCTTATTTTCCGTGATTGCATTAAACTTCACATTGACCAAATGTTTATATAAGCTATTTATTTTCATTCATTTACATTATCTATTTTTAAAATTATTTATTTACATCATTGCAGTACCTAGGCAAATATCCAATTTTATGTCAAGTGCCCAATTTCTAAAATCATTGGTTACACATTTTCTTCATTATTATGATTAGAATCTGTAACAGTCTCAGCAGCAAGATAAACAATTTTCAAAAAAAAAACTTAGGCTTTGTGCTCATTCTTTTCTCTCATAATTTAAATAACTAAAATGGTTTGACATTACTTACCTATAAATAAGGACTTACCGATTGAAGGAAGTCTAACTTGTTTCTTCCTTGGAGGAGATGGAAGAAGTTCATCAGAAAATGATTGAGTATGAATTTTCTTTTTTGTCACAGGGGTTCTTACTTCACTGTCACTACTAACTGCTTCACTTGTAAGATCTGCTGCCTGCTGTCTTGTTTCAATCATGTCATCATAATCATCAGCATAAGCTTTTACGGAGCATTTTACGGCCTTCCACGATGTAGATGGCTGAGAGTTCTTTTTTATAAGTTTAGATATCACTGAATTGTTCTCTCCAGCTGGCCACAAACAATAAGTTTGGTCATCTGTCTTCAGAATCCAAGATGATGGCACTCCTTCATAGGTGCCCTCATCACAAAATACAACAACCGTATACATTGTGGATCTGGTAGTTGATGCGCATATACACTAGAACAATATTAGCTATCAATAAAACAGAAGGAGGAAATGAGTAGCTACTAGCTATACAATATATATCATTGAGTAGCTATATCTAAATATACACCAAATATGAGTGAAAATACATTCAACTGATACAAATTGGAAACTGTAAGAGCTATGTGTACATGAACTAATTCCATCATTAAAAATGCAATATTGAATTTAGTTAACACAGCAAAATTGAGCAAGCTAAAAATAGGTAGCTACTTACAGGAGACTAATGATGAGGAAATTTTTATTCTTGTATGGAAGAATCATACATTTCTGCTGTAGTTTGTCTTTACTAATTTGCACAGTTTTTGTTTTTTTTGTTACACGATACATGTCAAAGAAATCAGAATTGCAAGGATAACTACAAAAAGATTCTTTTTTGACAAATTTTTGAACAATTATATGATGTCCATCGACTCCTTTAACTACACCAATTGAATCGTCTTCCATTAGCACACATGAATTTCTGAATGAACCTACTATGATCCTTTTACCTTTTAAAAAGAATTTGCTACTGCAGTGGAGTTCTGCAGTTTCATCAGGAGCACAGGTATTTAGAAAGCCTTCACTAATTCTTCTACAAATTTGTGCTAATGGCCTATTGCTTGATCTAATTTTTCGCTTCATTTGCCCCAGCATTGTCTCAAACGGAAAAGCGCTGAATGAGTCCAATTCACCTAGATGCCGAACATCATCACATATATGGGCTAGCATATGAACATTGAACAATACACTAGATGTACCAGAATAGATTTTTTTGTACTGTTTAATAAATACAAAGCATAGCTTTTCAACATAAAGAACAGCTTCTTCGCATTTTACTTCTGCAGGATTACATAATGTTCGCACGATACATACCAATATTAAAAAATTCTTGTACATATCTTTCCTCAATACATCCTTAAATAATAGCACACCTATGTACAGAAGAATTGTGCGAAACTCAGTTGCCTTGAATCTATCTAGGGTAGCAAGAGATCTTGGTTTGCGATTAAACTCGCATGGAATATACTGTTTAATAGTTGTAATATGCTCATCAATTCCAATTTTTTGTGATGCTGAAAATTTGTGTGGAATTCAATTCATCCAGATGCTCAAAAGTCGCTGAGTAATTCCTAAGAGGATGGCATGCATATAATTCACAGGAAAAGAATCTATCATATTAATATTAGTAGTTAAAAATGGACTATCGCCTATATGATGTTGAGGCTGTTGTTTGGAACGGTAAGATAAATCTGTTCTTTTAGGCACGTCAATATCTTCATAAGACATAGCTTTAGTTTCTGAATTGTATATGCCCTTAATCAAACAACGATCACAGGCATAATAACCTCCATGTGTTTTGATTTGTTTAATGAAAGCTTTAGCTGGAGCATCAGCTATAATAGCCCGAACAAATACTTTAATGTTTTGACCTTTTATATCAATGCCATTTTGAACACAACTATTCAATTCAGAGCAAAATTCATCAAGAAAACCATTAAAGTTAGGTTTTTTGTCTCCACAAAACACAGCAAGAATGAAAGGCTTGCATGAAATGCCAAACTTGAAAGAATATGATATCGAACACAGAATTGGCCAGAAGCTTGAACCAGTTGACTTGTACAGAGGTAATCCATCAATATTAACATTAAGGTAAATAGATTCCAAGTTGTTGTCTAACCTAATATTGTTCCTAATACCTTCTTCCAATCCAAAATATGCTAATGATCCCTCAATTAATTGAGTAGTACTTGAACTTTTAGTTCCTAAAATTGTACGAGGATCTTTTGGAATTTTGTGATGCTTTTGAAGAATCTTGAGCATTCCTCGAAAGCACTCATGACTGACATTATATTTGAGTGCCCAATTTTTTTAAATCATTGGTTAAACATTCATCTTTATTAATATATTCTGAATCTTTAACAGGCTGCGCAGGAAGACGATGTGAATCACTGTCTGATGACAGCTCATCATTCAAAGCATCATTACCTGATACACCTATCTTAGGTTCACTAGTCACAGAGAAAACAGACTCAGACTCACAAGAGTTACGTGAAACATTATCAAGTTCACTATCAGCACTAATACTTATGTCAGCATGACTTGAACCAGCACTTGTCCCAGGTATTGCCAGAGCTTCATTGCAAGATGGCGCTATACTAGGAACGCTATCCTCACCTAAATTTACTCCACTGTTTACTCCAACACTTCTTATTTTTTTCAGAATTCGGTTGTTTTTCTACATATACCATAGTAGTTTTTCTTACACGACATTGTTTAAAAGAAAAATGTCACAAGCATTCACTTAATAACGCTATCACGTATTCACGTATGAATCTTAGAGGGCGTCAACACTACACAAGCAGCTAGCTTGAAACTGCCACGGCGCCGCTGCACTTGAACTTGAACTTGAACTTGAACTTGAGGGCCGACAGTGTCGGGGCCTTTGTAACGGCCTACAATTCCCTCCACAATTTTCACACAGAGTTCAGCGCCTGGTACCAGACTTGTCCACTAAACTACTCAGGATCTACGATCCTTGTCACAAGCCTCCATTGGAAGGCATCACCGGGACAACCAGTGTGTCAAAACACCATCCCCCGGCACATTGGGTCATTACAGCCCATTCTGCCAGACTGGCTCATTCCAGTCACTGTCTCTTACTCCAGGCACGCACAAGAAACACTTTCATAGCCTCAGTGATACTCGCATTACACTCCTGATCCAATCCAGCAAGACAGCTCATACCGCAATCATCTTCAGCACATCTGGCATTCCATTCATTCTCTCCATACTGCTCAGACACCACATTTATTAAACTCTCTCTCTCTTGCTCATACTTACTACATTCCAGCACAAAATGCTCAATTGTTTCCTCTACTCCACCATTACACTGCTGACATAATCTGTTATTATTCTCATTCCATCTCCATGTACGTCTGTTCACACTCAATGACTTACATCTCACAGCAAACAAGAGTTGACTTCCAAAACTACCATCATAGAACAGCTCAAACTTAGGTGCTTTCTTTTGCATATACCAGTTAAGTGTAGGCTTCCGCATCATGCTAAGCTTCCACTTATTCAATCCATACTCTTTTGTTTGTCTCTCAATCTCTTTCTTCCACCTCTTGCAGTCCCACTCAGGCCCTACACCTCCAACATTTATTAAACTCCAGTCATCCACAGGTCTCCCAATTCTAACATGAATAATCTTTTGCATACTGAGTTTCCTTGCATGCCCCCAACATACTTTCTCCCAATAGCTTACACTCAGATTCCATTCAAAGATTCGCCTTACCCACCTGCTATTCTGCATTCTTTCAATTCTCACCTTATAATTCAGCACAGCTTTCATCATTCTTTCTGAAAATAGGCTCCACCCTAGGTCACCTCTAATGGCTTCTATAGCTGTCCATTTTGGAGCACCCAATGCTACACGTCCTACCTTATTTTGTATCACATCCAGCTTTTCAAGATCACTACCATTCCAAGCAAGAGCACTCATACCATACATGACACTAGGTACAGCAACATACTTCCACATTCCTCTCACACATTCGTACTTGTTTGCTCTGTATCTGGCCACACTACCTAACCGTCCACTCCACTGCATTGCTTTAGCCACTTTCTCACCTTTAGTTCTAGTACATCCATCTTCACTTATCATACAACCTAGATATTTGTATTCTTTTGTTCTACCTATTCTGATTTCTCCAATATTCCACAGTCTGTCTCTATCAGTCTCATCACTATTTATAACCATGACCTTACTTTTATCTGCACCAAAGTTCATCTTGAAATCTGTACTATATCCATTCACAATGTCAAGCATCCTTTGTAGTTCATGACCACATTCACTAACCACAACCACATCATCAGCATACAACAAACAGCTCAGTCTCTCATTACCAACTTTCAGTCCTAAACCACTCCCTCTCAGTCGAACTGCTAATTCTTCTGTGTACAATCCAAACAACAGGGGGGACAGAGTACAGCCCTGTCTCACTCCTCTAACACTCCTCACTTGCCCTGTTTCCAAATTTCCTAACCTGTAGATAGCACTTGTGTTCTCATACAGACTCTGTACAATGTTCACTATTTTTCTGCTAAAACCAACTTTTCTCAAAATTTCAAACAGCCTAACCCGATCCACTCTGTCATACGCCTTTTCAATATCCAGGAATGCTAAATATACCTTCTTATTATCCTTCTTCATTCGCTCAATTATTTCACTCACTACAAACAAATTATCTTCCCCACGTCTATCCTGCCTAAAACCATTCTGTTCTTCTCCCAGGACTCCTAATTCCTCAACTAAGTTTTTCATTCTCTCATTCAAAATACCACAAAAGATCTTACATACGGTGTCACCCAGTGCAATTGGTCTGTAGTTTTTAAGTTCTTTCATACTCTTATGTCCACCCTTATGCAACAGAACTACATTACACTTGTTCCAGTCATCCGGTACTCTTTCACTCTTCCATATCTCATCAAATAAACATTTCAACATACTGACTACACTCTCTCCTCCACATTTATAGAACTCATATGGTATCTCATCAGGGCCACATGCCTTTCCATTTTTCACTTTCTTCAAAAAACTTACAATCTCTTCACAAGTGATTTCGTCTTCCATTTGCAGTTCATGTTCATCTATCAGGAAATTTATTGGTTCATCATCTGTAACCTGCTCATTCATTCCACCAATGTCCTCCCAGTATTCTTCAACTGCTTTCACCATTTGCATCCTATCTTGCACACTGCAACCATTGACTACTAATTCATCAACTTGAACTTCACTACCTCTATCATTACCTTGTATAAACCTATACCAATCTTTTATTCCATCTGGACCTTTCTTTCTTAGGTTTTCAACTTGGTGTCTCTCTTCTTTAACCCTAGCCTCATTGATCATTCTCTTTACTTTCTTCTGCTGGTCCTTGTACTCATTCCATACACTTCGCCATTCATCCTCAGTAATTCTGCGTCTTTCATACATTTTCCTCATACAGCGTTGTTTTTTATTTAAAGTCTTCCTTCTCATTCGTTCTTCCTTTATCTCACTCGTAAACCATCTAGCATTTCCTGTACTTTTCCTGCATTTCATTCTACCAATCTTTTGCTCTGCCACATCATACAAGGTTCTTGCAATCTCCTTATTTAGGTCATTTACATTTCCACACCTGTTCCAGTTACATCTACTCAATTCATTTCTAAATTCTTCCCAGTTTGCCATTTTAATACGCCAATTTTCACTTACTCTGCTGGCCTTCTGCATTGACTCCTTTCCACCCCAATTATATTCTAGTACAAGCATTTTATGGTCACTATCAATATCAAAATCATCTTCATCTACAAACATTTTTTTGACACACGCTCTAGCTCTACTATTCACTATCATATAATCAATTGCAGATTTACATTCCCTACTTTGCCATGTATGCAAGCTATTTCCTATTGTTACATTCAGGTTCTCAAGTTCATTCTCATCACAGAAATCAATCAATTTTTGTCCATTTGCATTCACAGGCTCACCAAGTATACCAACATGGCCATTCATGTCCCCCATCACAATCAGAGGGCACCTGCAATGCTCTTGCACAATTCTTGTTAATATTTCATACTTTTTTACATTCTCTTGATGAGCTAAAATACCATCAGTTGTCATATAGCATACAACCACAATAACACATTCTCTGGCATGCATTCTTTCACACTTTATTACTAACAGATCTTCACTCTCAGGTTCATTTCCAACAGGAATTTCTTCTAATTTCCAATTTAGAGCATTTTTTACAATGAGACCAACTCCACCACCTCTTTTTTGCCAACTTACACGCCCTTTTCCAATCATATAGTACTTGCTCTCCTTACATTTTAAACTGACTCTATCACGCATTTGGGTCTCTACTACACCAACACAATCCAAATCTCCATTCTCAAATTCTGCTACAAGGTCATTCAACTTTCCTGCATTCCATCCACGCACATTTATACATCCAAACCTTACAAAACTATTGGACAATTCACGACATTTTTCATTTTTGCTCTGACAGCTTTCCATTCATCCAGTTCCACCTTCCATTACAATATGAGTACACCCAATCCACTGGATGTATCTCCTGGAGAGTTTCATCTCACCTTCTTGAGTAAGGTGGACTCCATCTCCACGAAAACACCCACTCTGGATCAGGTTATCCATATCAAGGAAGCTGGAACCCATTTCACGCTTTCTCATACTCTCAGCTTTCATACTCATAATCCTTTTATGCACTTCCCTATTCACCTCCTTTCGCACCCTTTCATACTCCTCACCACATGCAGGCCTTCTCAGCAGGCTGGTCACAGCCACTCTTACATTCTTCTTTCGTGCCCTTTCAACAACATTCATAATTGCATTTACCGTACGCTCTCTCCCACATTCAAGCAATCCATTGCCACCTCCTTGCAGTACAACCATCCCTTCATCCATTCCATCTATCACATCCTCAGCATGCCTACAAATCTCATTCACTCCCTTTCCTCTCATGCTCGTACATCCACTACGGTCAGTCATACTCACAAACCTATCCACATTCTTCACCATGCTGTCACCACATATTCTAATCGTAGGTCTCACTCTCCCTTTCATACTACTCTTTCGTTCAACTCTTCCACTCACATCACTCTTTCCATCCATCTTCCTTTCATTCACTTCCACTACAGGCGCCTGCACCTCATGTGGCATATCAACAGGTTGCTCCTTCACTCTCTTCCCATTCGTACTTCTTTCATCATGCTCATTCATCCTTCTACTCTCATCTGGCACATTTGCACCACCATTCACTTCATTTATTGCATTCACACTCCTTGCACCATCATTCACTTCATTTGCACTCCTTGCACCATCATCCACTTCATTTGCACTCCTTGCACCACCACCATTTACCTCTTCATTCACTGCATTTGCACCATTCTCATTCTTTCCTTCATTCAACTTCCTTTCATCCTTCAAATCAGCCTCTAAAGCAACCATCAGAATTGTCAATCTCTCAACCTCCTCTTCCAACTTCTTTCTCTCGTCATTCAAACATTTCCAGCACGTAAACACAAGATCATTCAACTTCCTCCGACTCATCTCTCTCAAACCTTTGCATGCATCTATATCTACCCACTCTTTACAAGTCATGCACTCAATCTCCTCATCCATTCCACTTGCACCTCCCTTCCTACGACCAGTCCTATTTCTTGCCATCCTCAAACACAGACTTCTATCTCAGTACAAATTTCACAGGCAGAAGAAGTCTTCACTCACCAAGTCTACTGAAAATCAAGTTATCAAACAAAAAGAAACAAAAACGTTTCCTACTACTCACAGTCACTCTCTACAATGTCACACACTATACTCTTTATATGCAAAGAAAGCTTAACTACCAGTCAAAACACCTCAGTCAAAACTTGCAAGTCACCACGCCAAAGTCCAATGCTCAGTCTCAACTCTCACGCAACAAAAAAACTACTCTCACGAGCACTCCATACAAAGTCACACACTGTACTCACGTGAATATACAAACTATACCATTTTTTAGCAACTTCACTTTAATTCACCACAATTTTCGTCGGAGAATTAGACGCACGTGCACACCGTATCGTACCCGTCGGATCAGTCAAGCACGCTGTGCAGTGCTAATAAGCAACCCTCATCTATAGAACGCAATTGAAACTAGTCCGTTGCAGAATGCTACCGGAAAATAATGTGAAATTTTTTATAAGCCCCAAAAATTTGCATTTCCACATTGAAATAGATAATATTTATCGAAGGTCCCTACAAATTTTCGAAATAACTAAAATGAAATGAATAGTATTGTTGCTATTGCAAAGTACGTACGCATGTGCGTACCTCCGTATATATGGTAGTAACACTTCTGAAAGCACTAAAAAACTTCCATGTCTTTATAAAAAACCTTGTAATTATCTATATTTACAAAGACATATATGTGTTTGAACTATCATAGCCTAATGAACATATTCTTTAAATGAGTTGGGTATGTGAAGAAAGTGTTTTGAGGGGCTTGAAAGAAAACGTGAATACCTATTATGTGACTGGCATTATTGTTTAGTTTACTGCATGTAAAATTCCTATATAATTATACTCATACCTTTAAGTTTGACAGTAGGTCTAGGTACATTCGTGCAGAAAATAGTTTACTAATTCATTATATTTCTGATAAGAGTTTACATATTTAATTAGATTTTTTATTTCAAGTTGTCATTTAATATATTATACGAAATTAAAGGAGGTAAATCTCCGGACGTTTACTGCCTTCAAACAAATAGAAACGTAATTCGTTCAGGGGAGAGCATATTTATGATAATTTCGTAATGTAATTTGTTTGAAATTAATTATTTACTGAATGGAAAAAATTATTTGAGAGTGTTTATAATTTTTATTTTTGTTCAAATTATGACGCTCATGAATTTACCCTTCGTAAAAAGGTGACAAAAGATTTATTTGATTGTATAATAGTGTTTAGATAATTAAACTCAAAATAAACATGAAGACAAATTATTTTCAGAGATACCTATGTCCTTGAGTAATATCCGGTGGATATTAAGAGGAGACCATCTGCAAACACCTATAATACTTCACGATAGAAACAAATTTTTAAACATGTCCAATCTCAATTAGACAGAAAAAAACTCGAAGAAATATTTTATTTTCAACTAAATTTATTATTAGACTTCAAAATACGTCAAAGTTATCTTGAGGATATCCTCTCAATATTGAAAAGGGGTATAGTTAATTTACGATATCCGTATAATATCGAAACAATGTTAGCTCCGAACATGAGGACATTCAGCGAACATAGAGGACACCGAGGGAATATCCTTAGGATATTCTAATGCTGCCTGGGTAGTGCGATTTGATCGCCTCTACGCTGCCGTTTGCAAACATGCTTACTTGAATATGTGTGTACGTATATAGGTGTATGTGGGCATATGGGTGTGCATATGTGCACGTACACCTGTGTGCACTAGAGTAGATAAACCAGTCGAAGGTTGCATTTTATGTCATTCCTCTCCATTTCTGTGCAAGCATCAAACTAGACCGTCATGGTACCTACGTGTGTGTGTGTGTTTATCAATTGCAGACATTCTGCACCATATTACAAAGATAATGTGATTTTCTTTCTAATATGAAATTGTAAAGCAACCATGTAAAAAAAGCAATAAATTCGTTGTGTGATCACCCATTTATACTGCAGTATTACGCTTATAGTTATATGCTTATAATAATGTGATACCTATGTCTGCTTATCAATTGCCGACAATTTGCGCCATATTTCAAAGATAATGTGATTTTTTTTTCTAATATGAAACCTTTATAGGACATTAATGTTTTCTTTCTTATTCACGTCCCACAATCGTTTTCATGTTTCAGACATAGGTAGACTGTTTTGTGCCACTATTTGTAGTACGAAATTTTATAAAATTCATGCGATAATAAAAGATATTTTCTCCGTTTCCCTCGATTGGAATTTCTGGTTTATACTGACTGGTTTACGCTGATATTCGCGCACATGCTTACTTGTAGATATCTGTACGTGAAGTACGTGTGCACGCTGTGCGTATGACACTAAATAGAATGCGTATGTATTGCCTCGATGCATAGAAATGCATTTGTGTATCCTTACGAGTTTGGTGTAATTATGTGCGTGCATGTGTATATGTATGTATTTGCGTGTATTTGTGCACACATGTGTGTACTAGACTGACAACTAGCATTTTACTAGAGATAATGGTCTTTTTTCTGTTCACTCTCAACTTGTAACATTACCTAACTCGTCATCTCTTTATTATTGTAAAGCATTCATGTAAAAACTATACATTTGTTGTGCGATCATCCACTTTTTGTTTAAATAAAATGCTTATCAACTAATGACCGATATGTTAAAATTGTTGGATTAGAAATACAAAACTTATTATCTTCTTGGTCCTCATGCTTATGTGTACGTGTATACATGTATATGTATGTGTGTATATGTACATGTATATGTCATGTACATGTAAACTGTCAAAAGTGTTTTCACCTCACAATGAAAATGCATCGTCCATGAAATTGTGTTGTCTCTTATAATGAAGGCTCCTTCTCAATTGGCATCTGCTGAGATTCATTGAACATAACGTCTCTACTCAAAAATATCCTTCTGCTGCTTATGTCATACAGACGATATCCCTTGGATCCACTTCCATATCCTACAAGAACACGCGGTTTAGATTTTGGATCAAGTTTTTTTTCCCTCTCATCTTTGGGGACATGAGCGTACGCACTGCAGCCAAAGGTTCTGAGGTGCTGTACATTGGGCTTGTGTCCATTAAGGGCTTGATAAGGAGTCATACCATTCAATGCACTAGCAGGGCTCCTATTTTTGACATACACGGCAGTTGATATAGCTTCACCCCAGAATAATTTTGGTAACTTTGAACCAGACAGCGTAGCTCTGACAGAGTCAAGGAGAGTTCTATTCATTCTTTCTGCAACTCCATTTTGTTCAGGCGTCTTAGGCACAGTTTTTTCATGGATAATTCCTTCCTTTTTTAGGAATTGTTCAAAGTCATTAGAGATGTATTCTCCACCGTTATCGGAGCGCAGAATTTTAATTTTGTGATCATAGTGATTTTCTACCAAGGATTTGAACTCCTGAAACACTTTGAAAACATCACTCTTATGTTTGATAATGTACAACCAAGTATATCTGGAGTGGTCATCTATGAAGGTTACAAAATACCTTCCACTCCCAAGTGATGTGGGATTAAGCTTGCCACACACATCACTGTGAATTAGTTCTAAGGGTCGGCGTTCCCTTTCGTGATTTGTTTTGGGGAACGGAAGCCTGTGATTTTTACCATCACAACAGTTTTCACAAAAAATGTCATCTCCGCTCACAGAACAATCAAAACCTTTAACAAGATTCTTAGTGCCTAATTTCTTAATATTATTAAATACTATATGACAGAATCGTTTATGCCACAGAATTTCATCAGAGGAAACGTTCATGCATTTAGCAGCTGAATTAAGGGTGCAATTAAGTTTATATAATTTTCCTACTTTACTGCCTAAGGCAATTAGTTTGTGGTCTTTATTAACAATCTTACATGAGCTTTCGTCAAGTAAACTAAGTTTCCACTTTCTGTAATCTGAGGCACAGATAGTAAATTGTAGGCTAAGCCAGGTACAAACAAGACGTTCTTAACAACACAGGTATCTACTAGTCCTTTAGGCAACAACACCATAACTTCAACATCACCTACACCAACACCTTGCAAGTTTCTACCATCACCAACTTCAATGTTAATTGGACTAGATAGCTCATTCATACAGGAAAAATCATTCCTATTATTACACATGTGTGCTGTTGCTCCGGAATCTATTACCCAACAATTATTGATATTTATTACAGACAATGCACTAAAATAATTGGTTTTACCTGCTCCAAAATTTTTCTGGTCTTCTGTGTGGTTCCCATCTTCTTGCTTCAATTTTTCTTGATAGATCCAGCACTTGGCGCGTAGGTGTCCCATTTTTTCGCATTCGAAGCATCTTGAGTTTTTCAATTTGGAGGTCACAAGGGATTTTTCACTGAAGTCTGAAGCACTTTGGTTTTTCAGTTTTGCTTCTTCATTCAGAAGGCGCTTTGTCACAATATCCCATGACGGTAGTTTTTCGTGAGCTTCCAGTACAGTCACCAGCGTGGAGAAGTGGTCGGGAGTGACGACAGCAAGATTATTACACGACTTTCTTAATCAACAGCGTCATCAATCACACTCAAGGACTCAAATATTTCGACAAATGCTTTGAGATGAGTTTGTAAGTCTTGGTCTTCTTTTAGTTTCATGTTGTAGAGTCTTTTGCGTAGTCTGAACTTGTTAGACCAAGTTTTCTTTTCGAATGTATCTTCAATTTTGTGCCACAGTTGCACAGGGTCAGTAGGATCACCCAATAAATACAGTTGACTCGTTTCGACACCAAGCACAATTGTTGCAAGTGCACTGTCACGTCTTTCTTCAAATTTCCGTCGAGCAGTCTCGTCCGTAGTCTGTGGCATGGTTTCCGTTCCTCGAACCAAGTTCCACAACTTTTCTTTCATTAAGATCATCTTCATTTGCAGCTTCCACGTAGGATAGTTTTATCATTTAAAGCCGTGAGGCAGTTCTTAGCACTTTCACTTACGGAGCCTGCCATGTTTCTTTCTCTCACTGTTTCTGTCTCACACAGTATTAACAGTTCACCAACGTCTGTTCTCGCTGTCCCGGGCTGTTTTTCGCTTCGGGACTTAGGATAACCTCACTTGAAATTGTTTCTTCGGAAGGTTGTCTGGGCCCATAACCTATTGAGGTTAGGGTAAGTAAAGCGAGACACTTGGGACTTATATATTGTCAGTAACACACAGCAGGACACAGTAAGGTTACATCGCGAAGGTAAGGGGTGGAGTGGGCTTCAGCCACGGTACACATAATATACCATATCTTCTGTATACCGTGGCTTCAGCCAAGCCTGAGAACCATGAGCTCAGTTCCATGAGAACCATGAGCTCAGTTCTCAACGTAGAGTACTGTTTAAACACATTCAAACACAAGAGCACTGTAACATTATCAGTATTATACACATATACATTCAAGGTGCTACAATAAAGTCGGCACGTCGGGAGTACGCTCGGCTCGTGACGTGGAGTGGTGACGGTCGCCAGCCTAACTCTTCCATCCCTTCTTCCTGCATGTTCAATAAGTTCTTGGTTTGATTGTGTGTGTGAAAGCGTTAAATTTAGGTTCTTTTTCATCAATTAATTGCATGATTAAGGCGAGTTACGAACCGCAATTAACTTTCCTCTAAATAGGCGTGTTCGCTGCTCTAGAAGGGGGCCAACCTTACCCTGTCGCAGTGAACCGCCGTCTCTATTAACTTTTACTATTAACTATAACTATTACCTATTATCTATTATCTATAACTACTATTGGGCTTCTGCCTCTATTACTATTGAAACTGTATTGCGACTTCTATATCGCCAATACTGCCATCGTCTAACAGTCGCTATGCGCACTGGAGGATAAATTCTTCAGGTTGGTAGTCGTGTGTCTAATATTTGCCGATTATTGAAACTTAATATCTCTGTTAACCTTTATTAAGAAGATTGACTTTGTTCTTACCCGGTATCTATTTTTTCAGTATCTAGCGGGCACTTCGTCGCACTGCGCACTTCGTGCTTCCCAACGTTGATAGCCAATTAAGCCATCGTGTGGGACAGCAGTAGCCGCAACTAGGTAATTACGTTGACCATTAACTACATTACTCTTTCTAAATTCTTTGTATAGCGCTGTTTCATAATATTTTCTTATGTAATTATTTTCTTGTGTACATTTCTTCATCTTTATTTACAGCTGTGAAGGGACTGGAGGCGTTGGTCACGGTGTAGCTGCTCTGGCCCTGGTTGTACCGCAGTCGCCGTGTTTGTTTCCTTCGTGTAGCGTCAGTTTGGCGCTTACTTCCGTCTTCCTGAAGTGTTTGTAGCAAGCGCGCACGTTGAAGCTCGGTCAATACCCCGTGACGTCCGTTTAAGCTGGCGCTGTTAGCCCTGAAACGGAGAGCCTCTCCAGACTCCTCGTTCCTGCGCCTGAAGACTGGCATTACCTGACACCCTAACTTTGAACCTTAAAATTACATGCGCATTTTAACCTAAATAATAAATAAATAAATAAATCAATGAATAAAGGAATAAACAAATGCGATACTTGAGGGCGAATTGTCCTTTAGTTTTTAAAAACTAATACTTTGTAAATCGGCTACTTGCCGTATTGTGTTTGGTTAAGTACTTGTTGCCTTATTACTATTAAGAATCTTCCTTGGCGTTCAGGCGACTGATTGAAAATTAAATTTGGAAACTTTGTGTCCTTGTCTTTATTAATCTTTGCAGCTTCGAAACGGCTGCTGAGTCAAATGTGTCGAGGTAGTTCCTCACAAGACTTGCTAAACGGATCTCACGCTCAGAGGAATTTTAGCGAAGAATTCATCACGGACGCTGCAGCAAAATGCAGTTATGCTCATGAACTCATTGTCGTAAACTCACAGGTCTCGTGGAGTCGATTTAACACTTTGACCGCAACGTGCACCACCGGTGGCCACGGAGATGATTTTCATTACGCTACTAGCCAACCAGTAGTCAAAAATTTAACTTTGAAAAATTCTTTACTGAAGCTAAATGAAAGCATGATCTAGTTACTGTTTGTTATTTTATGAATTGCGTACTACAATTTATTTTAAATCTGAGTTGAACATTAAACTTCAGTTTAACCAATTGAGGTCAAAGTGTTAAACTGAAGTAACAAAGGAATTATAATGAAAACTAGAAATAATGTTCCTTGATATTGACTTTGATACGAGTGACGTACAGTTTAGAGGTTCTGGTGAGAGTCGGTATCAATCATCTGTTTAAATGGGAGTACTACTACTTTAAATGGGAGTAATCTCCACAATATGCCTGGCAAAGCTTTCTGCACACTGAAATCGAGTTACTTTCAAACTTCAAATTAATAAATAGCGGCCCATATAGCAAATTGTGATGTAGATATGACATGAATAAAAATAAATCATTTTTCCTTCTCTTTCCATCAGATGCTCCCATAGTGAAATATCAGAGATAGGGCATAATAATTCAATTACGGAAACATTAAAGAAATGAAAATAAGAAGAGATCTACAAATTCGGAACAAATAGGCCCGCAAACAAGCAACGTTCAGAGCATGCACTATGAGGAACAGGCAGTATGAGTTAACCACACAGATAAATATTAACAATTTAGCCCATAAGTGTTTTTCAGGAAAAATTTTGAAAACATGGAACGATGCAGCTACTCTGCCAGACAAAAATGATTGAAGAAATGGATTACAGAGGCCATAAGTGGTCGAATTAAGGAATAGAGAAAAAAACAGACGGTAGTTACAAAACTTGACCCTCAGATAATGAAGGAGTTTTGGGTGTTATGTTTTAAAATATGCTTGTTATATAAAGAATGAAATTCTCATTACAATTATTTTAATACAGTAATATCTATTACTGTGTGCCTTCATATCAGCATACTCATGAGTATCACGACCGTATGAAGAGAACAGTTTCTAGAGTGTAATCGAAGTGAAAAGTGAAACGTCCTGGCAGATTGATTTTGGCAGCAAATTATTAAATTTGCTGTGTATACCAAGGATCTTTGAAATTTCATGAAGACTCTCGGAAACTATATCGAGGAGAGTTTTTTTTTGGCATCCAGAGGCTGGGTGACTGCCAGTTGCTGGGTGACTTGCATGTCCAGTCACTTCTGAGTTGAGTCTCTCAGTTTCACGGTAACTCTTCCATTATATGAACGTTCTACAGAATGAACGAACAAAAACTGAACACAAAATTGGTCTAGGAAGGGGAAAAATACCCGTTTTTTAAACTATCAGATTACTTCAGGATGGATGAAACAGAAATTCCATAGAGTGAAGTTGGGAAAGCCCTAAATATGAAGGGTAATAGATTTTTATATCGTACAATAATTATTATAATTTATTAAATTTCCTTCTAATTTCAGAATAAAAAGAAGAACCAACGTAATAGAGAAAATTTAATGAGGCAAACGTTTCGGAATACAAGTTATTCCATCATCAGTGCTGGAAGAAATAAAAAGAAATTTCAGTCATGCATAAGACGGATAAGGTTTGAATAAAAATACCAAGCAAAAAACGCAAAAAATAAAAGTAAATCATTTTTCTAACGACTAAAATACCAAACTAAAGCGTTTAGGCAGTATACACAGTACATACAGGCACACATAACTATACACACCCAACATTCTCGTACACCTACACATTGAAATACATATATACACGCACACACACATATACACGCACGCACTACACACACACACTAAGCACACCTCAGCATACCGCAAGTTAGGAAGTAGGGGCTACAAATAATTTTGTCTCGCTGAAATCGTTATTAAGTGCAGGTTTATTTGTAAATATATAAAGGGATTCTAGAATACGGAGGTCTTGTTCATTAAATGCTTTGCATAGAATAGAAAAATTAGACATTTTGAAAGGATGATTAGAACTATTGCAATGGTTTCTAATGGCGGACTGAGAAGGACAAGCAAATGGGCGGCCAGTAATATGAGAAAAACCTGAATGTTGGCTGTGACGGATAAATAGTTGGAGGGTAGTGCTTCCAACGTACGATTGCTGGTAGCAATCACAAACATACACATATACACAGCAACTATCCAGGCACTCATCCTGTCGCTCTTTCCTATTAAAAAAGACGATATCTTAAAAGTATTCTTATAATAAACATGAACGTCAACCGCTGTAAAGAAGGTTCGCACAAGGACTAGAAACTCTCTTTGAAGTTCACTGTTCAGGTAACGTAGGAATGGAAGCCCAATAAATATATTCTGTTTCGGTACGGTCAAGGTTACAGGAGGGGGGGAAAATTTATTATCTAGAAATTTTCTGACTATTTGATTAACAAGATATTTTGGATAATTATTATGCATAAACAATTTTTGCAGATATTCTAATTCATTGTGAAATATTTGATACGTGCTCGAGATGCAATAGGCCCTATGTAATAAAGTTTTCACACACGATTTAATATAACCTCTGTAGACACAGCTAAAATAATTTGTACAAAGACCGGTAAATGTAAGCTTTCTATAAACTGAAGAAATAAACTTAGTGTCAGACTTCCTTATCAGGACATCTAAAAAAGGTATTTCACCATTCTGCTCACATTCCATTGTAAATTTTATGTTGGGGTGAACGGCATTAACATACTCAAAAAATGTATTAGCTTGATCTCGGGCCCTAAACAATAGAAAGGTATCATCCAAGTAACGCCTATAGAAAACAGGTTTATATTCAGTCGAGCAGGAGTCCAGAAAATTTGTTTCTAAATGGGCCAAAAACATATTAGCAATGACAGGAGACAGGTTAGAGCCCATGGCTAGTCCATCTAGTTGTTGATATATTACCTTATTGAATACAAAATATGAATCTTTAAGAGAAATTTCCAAAAAACGCTTGAATTGCTGTCGGTCATAATTCATAAAATGGCTAGTGTTTACAAAAATCTTATCCAGCAAAATATTTATAGATTCCGTCAAAGGCACATTTGTGTACATAGATTCAACATCAAAGCTACACATGAAAAGATCATTTGTATTGTCGATACAAGATAGTTCACGAAGGCAATGACTAGAGTTTTCCACTGTATAAGGACTGGTACTAAATGGAGTTAGAACGGGGACCAAATTTGCACAAAGCCTGGAGTTCGGCGTACTGCACGCAGACAGAATAGGTCTCATGGGTACGTCAGGCTTATGTACCTTAGGTAATCCATACAACACTCCCAGTCTAGATCCACTTCTCCGTGTTCGTCTCTACCGTCGTCAACTGGAGGACTCTAGCCTGTGGCGATCTTTGCAGCGCAAGCTTCTGGCGAATGAACTGAAGTTTAAGGAGCGCTGTCTGAGGAATGCCCAGCGTTTATGTGACACGAGTTTGCATGTTTTTAAGGCGAATGTTTCGTCAATTGATTATGCTTGCGTAAAATTATGGCTAACTCGGAAACAATCGCAATATGTAAACTCAACAAAAAGAGTACAAAATAATAAGCTAGTCAGACTCAGAATTTCTCCTTTGCGCAATTTTACAGATCCAGATTCAGTGATTTTTAATTACTCAAATAAGGTACTTTCTAATGATGAAAAACGTGTTTTAAGCTTAGGTTTAGATTTTGGCCTACCAATTTCAAAATTAAATTTTCACAGGTATTTCTTGCATTTTGAGCACATATATGACAGGTCTTCTAAACTAGAAATTAACCTTGCGATTGATAATGCCAGGGTTGTTTTTAGAAACAAATTGAAAACCCTAGCTCACAAATTTTACAATAAATTTGATGGCATTAGTAATCAATGTGCTTTGTTTAGTCGTAAAGATTTTTTGACCCTTAAGAAATTAAGCTCTGATTCTAGTCTTCATGTCACAAAACCAGATAAAGGCAACGGTGTTGTTCTACTCGATAAGCATGAGTATATTTCCAAAGTTGAAAGGCTATTGATTGATCCGGATAAGTTTTGCAAGGTAACCACAGATCCTAAGACTCTTATTGTAAAGCTAGAAAATAAAATAAACTATAGGCTTAGAAAGGATAAGGACGCTGGAATTTTATCAGATGAATTTTACAAGTCCAGCCGTGCTAGTGGATCTAGACTGGGAGTGTTGTATGGATTACCTAAGGTACATAAGCCTGACGTACCCATGAGACCTATTCTGTCTGCGTGCAGTACGCCGAACTCCAGGCTTTGTGCAAATTTGGTCCCCGTTCTAACTCCATTTAGTACCAGTCCTTATACAGTGGAAAACTCTAGTCATTGCCTTCGTGAACTATCTTGTATCGACAATACAAATGATCTTTTCATGTGTAGCTTTGATGTTGAATCTTTGTACACAAATGTGCCTTTGACGGAATCTAGAAATATTTTGCTGGATAAGATTTTTGTAAACACTAGCCATTTTATGAATTATGACCGACAGCAATTCAAGCGTTTTTCGGAAATTTCTCTTAAAGATTCATATTTTGTATTCAATAAGGTAATATATCAACAACTAGATGGACTAGCCATGGGCTCTAACCTGTCTCCTGTCACTGCTAATATGTTTTTGGCCCATTTAGAAACAAATTTTCTGGACTCCTGCTCGACTGAATATAAACCTGTTTTCTATAGGCGTTACTTGGATGATACCTTTCTATTGTTTAGGTCCCGAGATCAAGCTAATACATTTTTTGAGTATGTTAATGCCGTTCACCCCAACATAAAATTTACAATGGATTGTGAACAGAATGGTGAAATACCTTTTTTAGATGTCCTGATAAGGAAGTCTGACACTAAGTTTATTTCTTCAGTTTATAGAAAGCCTACATTTACCGGTCTTTGTAAAAATTATTTTAGCTGTGTCTACAGAGGTTATATTAAATCGTGTGTGAAAACTTTATTACATAGGGCCTATTGCATCTCGAGCACGTATCAAATATTTCACAATGAATTAGAATATCTGCAAAAAATGTTTATGCGTAATAATTATCCAAAATATCTTGTTAATCAAATAGTCAGAAAATTTCTAGATAATAAATTTCCCCCCCCTCCTGTAATCTTGACCGTACCGAAACAGAAAATATTTATTGGGCTTCCATTCCTAGGTTACCTGAACAGTGAACTTCAAAGAGAGTTTCTAGTCCTTTTGCGAACCTTCTTTACAGCGGTTGACGTTCATGTTTATTTTAAGAATACTTTTGAGATATCGTCTTTTTTAATAGGAAAGAGCGACAGGATGAGTGCCTGGATAGTTGCTGTGTATATGTGTATGTTTGTGATTGCTACCAGCAATCGTACGTTGGAAGCACTACCCTCCAACTATTTATCCGTCACAGCCAACATTCAGGTTTTTCTCATATTACTGGCCGCCCATTTGCTTGTCCTTCTCAGTCCGCCATTAGAAACCATTGCAATAGTTCTAATCATCCTTTCAAAATGTCTAATTTTTCTATTCTATGCAAAGCATTTAATGAACAAGACCTCCGTATTCTAGAATCCCTTTATATATTTACAAATAAACCTGCACTTAATAACGATTTCAGCGAGACAAAATTATTTGTAGCCCCTACTTCCTAACTTGCGGTATGCTGAGGTGTGCTTGGTGTGTGTATGTAGTGCGTGCGTGTATATGTGTGTGTGCGTGTATATATATATTTCAATGTGTAGGTGTACGAGAATGTTGGGTGTGTATAGTTATGTGTGCCTGTATGTACTGTGTATACTGCCTAAACGCTTTAGTTTGGTATTTTAGTCGTTAGAAAAATGATTTACTTTTATTTTTTGCGTTTTTTGCTTGGTATTTTTATTCAAACCTTATCCGTCTTATGCATGACTGAAATTTCTTTTTATTTCTTCCAGCACTGATGATGGAATAACTTGTATTCCGAAACGTTTGCCTCATTAAATGTTCTCTATTACGTTGGTTCTTCTTTTTATTTTGAGAATAAGATTCCCTAAGAATCGCCCTATAAGTACTACTTCTAATTTCATTAAATAATATAAAGTATGTCGTGTAATTTGAGGTACATATTTCAACCATATACAGAAAAACGCTAAAAAAACGATTTTCACGAGTGACATAAACCTGAATATTTCATCTTTTTGAGAAATAACGATCTAAAATAACTTTAGATTCTTCTATTGGTATTCTACAGCGCGGGGCAGCAGCAGTTAGATTTTACTCAATGGCTGCATTGTAAGCCAATTCTTACGGGAAATCTTCTGGATAAACATTTCTCGAAAACGAAGGAGTTCTGAGGTTTTTGTCACTCATGAAAATCGTTTTATTTTGCGTTTTTCTGTTTATGGTTAAAATGTGTGTACCGAATTACACAACACCCTGTAAAAAATAATCTATCTATTTGATATGCTATGTAGTTGGTATATATAATTTAATTTTGCATGAGTATACAATAAAAAGCTTTTTTATGTATATTTATTAATAGAGTATCCTCAAGTTGTAATTCTTTTGCAGCAACGAATAGTCGGCGGTTACAATTTTTCTCTATGTGTGGATGAATCAAAAATTGTATTCGTTTTCTATTTCTTCTCTGACGATAATGATTATATAGTTTCATATCTTCGCCACTTGAATCGCTATCCACAATGTTGCTGAATGATTGCATTATGCTGTCCTACTTCCACGAACACCCAGAGGAGATTACGGAATTTGAGTAGCCTCGTGTGCGGAACCGCATCACTAATGAGTTAGTGACTGGTTAGTGACTTCAATCACAAACCAGTTTAGTTTCCTGAGAGTAGCCTCGTGTGCGGAGGGCCTTAGTGCATTGCCCTGTCGTCAATAAAGCGGTAATGGGGAATATTTGTCATGTGTTTAGTTCAATTATGAAGTAAGTTTGGTCATAATTTATTCCCTCGTCTTGCAATATGTCGGCAGCGACTAAGACGAGGGTCGTCGACCAATACTATTTCGATTGGTCCGTGCGCTTCAACTATTTGAAATTATAAGACGCTCTATCTCTCTATGCTATTCCTGTAGCCGTGATTCTAGTGATATTTTGATGGCATTTAAATATTTCCTACATGGACTTCACAATGGAATTACATGAATAGCGATAACATCGGAAGTTCTTCTAAGCGATATAGGTTTACGGAGCTTATTCTACTCCCCACAAGAATACGCCACAAAGCAGTGGTATAAAATGTCCGAGTTCCCATTCCTTCGCATCACATTTTTGTGCAATATTTTGTAACGTTTCAGCTTTTAGAAAACTCTAGCATCAGCATTATTGGGAGTTTTGCACCATTTATACATTCAACATTTATACAACGAGAACACGGGAAATGAAGTTGACGCGACTCTTGCACCAATGCAACAGCTATAGTGTAGTGCGTCGTCGAACACCAGAACATGACAAATGTAGAGGGCACGACAGTACCGATCCACTCTTACACAGCCGGGTCCACACGCTACGTTTTTTACTCCGTTTTGCATGCGCAGTTCAAGACGTTGCAGGTAAAACGTAGCGTGTAGACAGGAAAACTGCGCAAATTTTTGGTCCGAAGGAAGACTGCGCAGTTGCAACGATAACTGAGCTAATGAGCATAGATTTCCGTGAACTGCGCAGACAAGTTGGAACGTGTAGACGCTAGCTCCGTTTTGTGGCTCATCTTTTTACACAGTTCTCGTGCAGCAGGTGACAATGGCTGACATCAGGAATTGCCCTCGGGAGTTTCTCACAGAATTTATTGATCTATACCAAAGCTTTCCTTGCCTGTGGCGCGTCAAATCGAAGGAATATTGTGATAGAGACAAAAAGGCCAAGGCGTATGGAAAATTAGTTGAAAAATACAGAGAGATTGACGCGGAAGCAAACAGAGAAACAGTTGTGAAAAAAATTATTCACTCAGAAGTGTTTTTCGTAAAGAGTTGTGTAAAGTCAATAGTTCGATTCGATCTGGTGCTGGAGAAGAAGAAATATACAAACCAGCTCTATGGTATTTTGACTTGCTGCATTTCCTGAATGACCACGAGACTCCGAGAGCATCTAGAAATACCATAATTGAAGGTGAAGAAAATGGAGCACACGGACGACCAAAAGAGGTGAGTACAGTAATATTTCCTTTGATATGTTTCTAGTTTATTAGTGAGCCGTTAGTAGAAGGAGCGTAGCTATTGCAATCGTCATGCCGTAGTTAATATTTACCGTTAACATTTGCCTTTCTAAACCTGCAACGGCTCGCTGTTACACGTAGTAGCGCTTTATGTATTTTACAAAGAATAGGTAAGGAATTGAAACAAAAAAGTAACTCACAAACTTTTAATATAACTGCATCATATATCAAATTTCATACCTTTTTATGAATTTTTGAGAGATAACAAAAGAAAAGATACCATATTAATATTAAATGCAAACAGTAATTCAAAGAAAACGTAGAAAACCGTGCCACTGCATTTATAACAATACATTCATTTCCTAGGTACTTACATTGTTGTGCCTACAACAGGATTGTACATAAATCCCAGAGTAAGTGATCGTTCTATCGCTGATTTATGCCCTATACATTATTACGTAATTTTCTTTTTTAATTTTCATTCGTGTACATACTATATTACTTACTGAATGGTTTTTATTGCCGGTCTTAATTTGACATTTCTTGTATTTCAGAATAGCTGATGATGATCTAGATGATCGAAACGTCCTAATTTTTAATAGATATGTATTTTAAATCTATTGTCTTCGCTATAACCTTCATTTTAAAGCTTTGCCGTGTGGTGCAACCTAATCTAATTACTGAATATTAATATAAATCGCCTTTTCATATGAACTATCTGTAATAAATTCTTTGGACAAGGCCAGTAACTCATTTAATTCGATATTTATGAGTGGAAGAATTCAACAGATTGAGGGGTTCACAAACATGCAATACTCGTATATGCTGAAACGAAGTTCTAAATAATACAAAACTTAACAGCCGATGCAGAAGTTGAAAATAAATGATGCAGAAGTTGATAAATGTCAATATATGTAGTTACTATGGCATTTATGTACTGATCGATGATGCAACACGAGCAGCATGAACTTTAATGCAAGGTTATAATCCAAAAAATACGGATAGGTTTTCCTCAGTCTCTGATCGAAGAAACCCGTACGAACATTTTACTTCATTTAACTGTTGCTGGCGAAGTAAAACGAGCAAGTCTGATTCGAGCACAGTCTGATTGTTTTATGATCAATTTATTTCCTTTTGAAGACCTTTGCTAATGAAGGGGTACTCGTTCGAGTACTGTGTCAAGGGGTGAACACGAGAAGGTAGCTCGATGCCTGCCTGCCACTTTCATATTGTTTACCCAGAGAAACCTCGTATCGAGTGGTGTGTGTGTGGCGTGTGTGGAGTGCGTGTGGTGTGTGTGGTGTGTGGCGTATGTGTATGGTGTGCGTGGTGTGTGTGTGTGTGTTGGTGTGTGTGTGTTGGGTGTGTGTGGCGGGTGAACGCTGCAGTACAGCATAACACACAACACAATACAACACACACACACACACACACACCCAACACACACACACACACACACACCTTGTTGTGGGTGCAGGACCCATAATTTTTGTATTAATAAATCTTGTGAAAATTTTCGAACATATTAAGCACCAAGGAAATTAATGGGCTCTCGGTTAATTTAAAACTTATCCAGCGTGCGGATGGAAGCTGGACGTCTCGAACAAAACATCAGTTTTTCTTTTAAAATCAAGTGCGACGCTAACGCTGACGTTACGTCGATGTACGGCGTCCGTTCGATCAGCGTGCGAGCGCCAGCATCAGCGTGCGTCAGCCTTCTCTTCTTCTCGAAGGATACGCGTGAAAATATTGAGAGTGAACAATATCAAAGGCTCTTTGTTGGTCAAGTTAAAATAAATCTTGCCTTTATTTTGTATCTCGAATCTTTTAAACATTTCTGTTGATTTAATACGATTGTATAACAAAACCTCAAGGAGTAAAAAATTTCAAGGAGTCGCTTGAGGTGCGCTTCCAAGAAATTGATTATAATGGGAGACTGATGAACTTTATCTCTCATCAGTGAGTAATTTTTATGCTGTAAACAAGGTATAACACCTCGTTATCTTTCAATTTGTTTCCAGGTCAAGTATTGGAGATGAAAATAATCAATGATTAAGGAAATCAATGTTCTAAGCAATGTAAAGGACATGATGGGCTTCTTAAAGACTTCAAAACGCCGTCAACATCGTCACTGTGTCAAAAAAGGTAAGATTTTTTAAACATCTTAAAATTGAGTTCAAAACAACTCACGGCTGTTCAGTTTACATTTACTGATGTTATTAGCCTCTCTTGCATTATTTTTAGTACCGCTGCGTAGTTTTTGTAAGTGCTTGTTCAACTAATTCTTGGAAAAACTCTCCCGAAAACCGACATCATTTATGACAATAGATCGGACCACTAAACATAATGAAGGCATCTAGCTTTATTTCCAATTTCAAGCCTGATACATATCACCTTATACATTGGATTTTCAAATGCCTTATAACTAACGCCAGGACGCTTTCCCCCGGTCAAGACCGGTACCCATTTCAGAGACCTGGGTAGAGTGGGGTTTTGTGCTTGGAATTTTTCCCCTATACCCAACAGAGAAAATCGCCACCAGCGCCGGGACGCACACACTCCAAACCCGCAGATTTGGACGCCGCCCAGCCCTCCCTCTCCACCTCCAAGCAGCTACAGCACCACCTCCAAGCAGCTACAGAAATGTTAGGTTAAATTAATTTAGGTTAGGTTAAGTTAAGTTAAGTTAGGTTAAGAGGTTAGGTTAAGTTAGGTAAGGTTGGGTTAGGTTAGGCCAAGTTCAGTTAGTTTAAGGTCAACTTCAAAAAGTTTAAAAATGCCTGTTTTTGCGTGCCGAGGTGGAGGGGCGAATAGCCAAACACCAGCGGTCGTTGTCAAATCTTATTATAATGATTTAATACAGGTTAACTTTGGTATTCCGCTGTAGTATCCACTTACTAAATTCATGTAGTGCTTATAATGCATTGATTAATAATGAATGTATAACGAACAGATAGGTTAATAAACCTCAGAAGTACTACATAGTTAAATAAATGGCGCGAATGGCAACGTTATGTAGCAACACGGAGGTGGAAGGAGAGAGGTGGGCGGAGTCCAAATCTGCGGGTTTGGAGTGAGTGCCGCCGGGACTCGAACCAGGGTCTGCCTGGACGGAGGCAAGTTCGCTAGTCTCCCGGCTACGACGAGCACGTCGTAGCCGTGAGACGTAAACGTGCTCGTCGTCGGAGCCGTAAACAGCCTTGATTAAGCAAATCTGTAATCAGTGAAGGCATTGTTGTTGGGTTTTACTTTTACCAACAATGGAGTGAAACTTGACTTTATGACGAATTTATATCAGTCACATAACGTACAGGTCAATAGTTTTAACTGTATGTGTTTTGATTGTCGGTAAATTTAATATAACAGAAGAGGAATACAAGTGTTGTATCTATCGGAATTAGCACTTCCAGAGGGAAGATGTGAGGTTTCGAACTAAAGGTTAGGTGGCCTTCTATTAGCTGAATTACAAGTAGTGTAAGTTTTGGTTTTAGACCAAGTGGTTTTCAGTTGAGTGCTTTGCTTTTTATCAGAACCGATTTATTTCCTCTCCGATTTTTTCTTGTCTCGTAAACTTCTTTTAGTCGTACTTGCCGCTTCTATACACAGTGTTCTGGGACTCTACGAGTGTTTAGATAATGAGACAACTTGTGCGCAGGGCTTCCTTCTGTTTTCTCACGGGAATACCTTTGTTGAGGTTAGGGAGGCTCAAACTAACTTATCATCTAATCTTATCATGGGCCACACTGAAACTTTCTGCAGTTCGCAACTTTTTTTATTTGCTGGCGAATCTATTTTTAGAGAAAAGTTGAAGAACAAATGCTGTTGCCAGCACACGTTATAACTTGATAAATGAGTTAGGTTTAGCAATATCAATGTCGTATACAGGGTTTTATGTAATTCAATACACATATTTTACCCATATACAGGAAAACGCAAAATAAAACGATTATCATGAGTGTCAAAAACCTCAAAGCTCCTTCGTTTTCGAGAAATGACGACCCGAAATAATTATAGATTCCCGTAGGAATAGGCTTACCACGCAGCCAACGAGTAAAATTAACTTCTTGGGCAGGCTGTTGGCGCGCGCTTCAGCCTATTCCTACGGGAATCTAAAATTATTTCAGGCCGTCATTTCTCGAAAACGAAGGAGTTTTGAGGTTTTTGACACTCATGATAATCGTTTTATTTTGCTTTTTTCTGTACATCGGTAAAATATGTGCATCGAATTACGCAACGCCCTGTATACAAAACGAAATGGCCCTAAACAGATCCTTGGGAGCTCTTCGGCAAGTGTGAGGTTACCCCAAAAAAGCGTCACAATTGGCGAAGGTCGGGTCCAATTCGTCCGGTCGTTCGATTCAAACCATTTCTGAGCACCTCCTCTCATGCCGTTGGAAGTTAACTTCCATAAAATTATCAGTTACAGTCAAATTTAACACGAAGGTAAAATGAATAAACTTTATATCCTAATTCGGTATCAAAGACACATATAGCAGGTAATTTAGAACCTCCAGCTGTCATAACATGACTTGGAACCTCCAGCTGTCATGTCTCTGTGCCACAAGTAAAGTTGTTTAACGTAGAGAAATAATTTCTATTCAGAGTTTTAGAATACTCGTACAAGTAAATTTATGCGAGGTTGGTAAAATAACGCGTATGTAGAAATGCACTCACCTAATTTGAATGTAGATGTTGTCATAGCTGCGGGAACTCCGCCACAAATTCAATTAGAAAACCCGACCAGGACATGGACTATGATGGCGCTTTTAGAATAGGCAGGGAAATTTAATTTTTATACGGGGCATTTAGATGGACGCACTCAATCAAAATTTTCAAATTAACGACCAGACGCCTAGAGGACCGCGCTAAATGTTCAGGTAAGGTGCATTCTCTGTCCGCCTGCTGTTCTGTTCGAGCCAGCCTCGTACACTTCATCTCGCCCACTCAGTCACATTTTTAACAAATGCTTACATTCCGTATGCGTCAATCAAGTAGCTAAGCACAATACAATCAATAGGGCGATTGTTTGGAAATCGTATCATATATACAAAAAATAACCAATGTAAAAGGGAACATTCTTTTCATTGCAAATGGTTCGGAATTTCCGACAGTAGCTCAGCAGGATTATCAATCCGCCACTCTCACTTCATCCATGCACCCCAGGACTTTTTTTTGCGTCATCCGCTTGCACGTCCACCCCACACTACGCACAGCCACACATAATTACTAGACATGTTAGGAGTTCGGCCTACTCGCACGCCCCGCAGTTACCGACATTTGATTAGCTCCTTCCCTCTTCATTTTCGGTATGTTCCCTCAACGCTACTGAAGCGCTTCTTTTGATGCGTAACATCTCCATAACGACTAGTTGGTCATGAACTCCTAACTGCTCGGGCGGACAGTTTCTGCGCCCGAGAGGAGAGGGCTGCACATCTGGCAGCTCTGCGGTGACGGTCAGCAGATGCCATGTCACAAGCCGGCACTCCTCACACCAAGTGCTAACCATCAACGAACTGTCCGAAGCGACTGTGACCCTTCCATTCGTGTGGCTCAGTCCATCTCACATCTGATTACCTTTGTTGAGTTGTAGTGACGATTGTCCATGGGGTTAAGGTTCTTTGATGACTCCTAGAATGTTCAGCACAGGTATGCACTAGAGAAGATGTGTGCGGTCTAACGTGACCTGTGTACATTCGTTAATATCATTGTCTTCCATAGACTTGGAAGACTGAACTTCAAGTAACTATTTCTACGCTTTGCTTGTATCTTTTCATCACCTTCAAAAGCGATAAAAAAAACATCTCTTATCTATCGTATCACATACATATCAAAATTATTGCTCATTTGAATTCCGCGTTTTCTTGCATATTAACCGTTCCTCTTGACTGATCGTTCTGTTCACACACATAACATCAGTTATCAGAGAGCGGCTCTACCAGATCCGACCGAAGCAGCTATTATTACTTATCTCCACAGCTCGAGTAGCATTTCTGGGACATGTTTCCTCATCCCCAGAGCTCTCCTCTCACAAAATCACACCATACCTCCTAGTCTCTCCACCACGCATCCTTCCATTTTAACTTCAACAATCCAACACTCGGACACAGCTTTTTTTCAAAGCCTAAATCACGTAATTTACACAACTCTACACTAAATGGTCTCTCTGAATCCCTCATTTTTTTCTCTTCAAGCCGAGTCACCCTCTCAGTATTTCTGCAACTATCTTAGGAACTTCATCTCATTTATTCCACACTCTCAACCTTTGATGTTGACCTGACATGGAATCACCTCACTCGCTCGTCACTTTCTTTTTCAACTCCTGCAAGTTTCTTGTCCTGCATTACCCCACTCAGCAAGTCCTTAGTAATACGGACTTAAATGAATTCTTCACACTTCCGATGTAATTGCCACTGTTGCAAGCGGCCTTCTGAACTACACGTAGAATTCTTCTAACTCTCCTTCCGCAGACAAGTAATTCTTTCATACAAAATTGTAGCATATGAATAAATAAGAAAAGACTTGGCTTATTTATTGCCCCACAATAACGCAGCCTCGAGGACTTAATTTCCTGCCACATCCGCGCAAAAAACCCTGAAATTTTTTTTTGTTTCAGGGCGGCGTTCAGAATGGGTACGTTTAAGCGTTCGATTCAACATTTTGACTGTAGAAGGTAAAACTGAAGAATACGATTCAATTCAAATTTAAAGTCAATTGTAGTAAGCAAAGTTAAAAATACATAACGTTGACTGGATTGGTTTCATTTAGTTTTGATCAAGTATTTTTTTTTAAATTCAGCATAATGAAAGTTCCCTCAGTGACCAAACATGGCTCACGTCGGGGTCAAAGTGCTAAAAGGAACTTCACGCAGCACGTGACAGGAATAGGACGACAATGGCTACAACCCAAAATGGTCCTGTGGTGGATGAAGAGAAAAGGCCAACCGAACCCTGCATCTAACCTTCGTCGCAGCTAGAAGTGACACTAACACTTACTCTTCAACTGTACCTTGCGGTAATGACGAATGATCAGACATTATGACGAAAAAAGAATATATTTACCTGAAATCTTACTTCGGTTCCTATATACATGTATCTTCTGGAGTACACTGTTCCAAGTTATCAACGCACGAAGTTGTCTGCAGACCACAGACCCAATATTTAGCTGAACCATTAACATGCTGCAAATAAACGTACACTGCTCTGCCACAGACAAACTCCATTCGACACGGTGTTCAATGATCGTCCTCCTCGTAGCCGCCGGGAAGGGCGTTCACGTGAGGGTTGTGGAACAGCGACTTCTGGCCGTCACCCCATGGGAACCTCTGCAAACCAGACACCACAGTTAGCACCGTTTTACTTAAGCAAGTCCCTCTCAACATTTACTAAGTTCAAGGCAAATTAAGAGATAGAGTAAAAGTTGAGTCACCCAAGGGCCTCAGCCAAGTTCAAACGTTACAACCGGTACTTACTAAACAAGAAATGTTGCAGCATCCTCACTTTACACCTCGACACGTTAAATATTAGTTTTCCACGGCAAATACTTCATCTGTCTAGCGCAGTGCCATTAAATGTGCCCTGCCTGGTGCTTCGCTTCACTGATGCATTTCTTTAGAAGCGCCACGCTACCAGAGGGAGAGGCTTGATACACGTGTCGCACGTCTCAAAAATTGCAAGTACTCACTATGTGATAAGTAATTTTTTCTAAGAATACCCCCGTCCTCCTCCCTCGGAAAAATGTCACTATTTGTAAGAATAAATGGAAAGGTTGAGAGACTCCCGTCACGTTGCCTGCCCACACGAGAGCAGGCAGCAGCTCAACACCACGCTGCTGCAAGAGCTGGACGAGCCCGTCTTAACGCCTTTTTTTATTTTTTTACCACTCCTACCATTTCTATTACTATTATTATTTTCATCACTATTCTTATATAGGACATTCCACCATTGAAGATCCTAACGAGGCATTTCATCGGAGTATTCTATATTCCCCAGTTCATCATTTCTATATACAGGGCGAACATCCTTTCTGCTATCTCAACACCCCACACCATTTCAAGGAGAAGCAGGACACAGTGTTCCAGTCTGGCAATTTAGATGTTAATTCAACGCATTGACTGCGATACGGTGCACTGGTGGGTCATATCGTAGATTTTCAAGGTCTTACGTTTTTCCTAATACAAAACGACCCGTCGATAGGCGGTTTGAAAAATTCTAACAATCTTCTTTAAATTAATGGTATTTAGTGGACCCATTCAATGTTTGGTATTGATCAATTTGCCAATCACTTTTCACTTGATATTTGAGTTGAATATTGAACTTCAGTTCAACCCATCGCAGTGAAGGTGTTCTGTGAGCCTCACTAACAGCAACAATGGAGTCCCAAAGAGAAGAAAGCCACCATTTTGTATTGACTTGAGGGAACACGGAATTTTCATATGCACAAGGTGCACTGAGACACTAAAATTAGAAAGAAGTTTATGAAATATGATTTAAGCTTAAGATGAAAGTAGTAGGTGCTGAAAAATAGGAAAGCAGTGAACGAAAGATTGTCCTTAACCAACAAAAAAATCTATTTTGGGACCTCACAATTTCTGACCAAAAGTGCTAATTCCCATTGATTCAATAGTTGTATCCCTGATCTAACAAGTATACACCCAAAATCGTCGTAGTCACACTCAAATGAGCAGGTACTACACTAATTTCATTTCATAAAATAATAAATGAATGCAAAAAAACAAGTGCAGCAAGCACTGAAGAAACAGATTGAAGCATGCAGCAACATTCACAACGACTAGATCCAAGAGCAACTATTTCCAAGCAGAGCAGGACGATTCAACACGATTGCTCCCCAAGGTCTCACATAAATTGAAAGTCTGCACTGTAGCAACCGATTGAAATACTCGTAATTGGAATTAAATAATTTCACAATTGAAAGTCTGCACTATAGTAATTGATTGAAATAATTAAAGTTGAATTTCATAATTGAAGGTCTGCACTATAAGAACTCCGCAAAAGTTAGCATCAAATCTCTGCATTATTGGCATCGTTTTGTAGGCACAAGGAATTATTGACAAATTTATTAAAGGTTTAAAAAATTTTAGTGAAAAATCATAAGGTCATGTGTGTATAGATGATGCAAGAGCTGCCCATAAAATTATAGTGGCTGAGACAGTGCCGTCCCACGGCAGCGCATTAGGCAGCCCGCCTACTGATGCAATTCGATGCGATGCGTTTTGCCTCAGTCGTCGGTGAGCTAGCCAACACAATGCTATTCCTACGGTGCTACAAATGAACCGTGCGGTTTCCACTTCGATGCGATGCGCCTCAGTCGTCGGTGAGCTAGCCAACACTATGCTATTCCTACGGTGCTACAAATGAACCGTGCGGTTTCACAAGGCGTCGAACCTATCGCATCAGTGGGCGGGCTGCCTTAGTCAAGTTAAGTACCAAAATATTTGTTCACCCCATCCTACTCTCTTGCTGATGTCAGGGGAGAAGCCACTCGTGAACACACGAGAGAGTACCAGTAGACGTTCAGGTGCGAGAACCATTTACAGATTAGATTAGATTATAAGTTAGTTTAAGCCTCCCTAACCGCTGCAAAAATAGAGCGTATCGAAGAGAGGAAGGAGGAAAGCACCATTTAGTATGGAGATAAGAAAATGAGGAATCTATGCAGAAAGGGCATAGAAACAGTAAGATGGGAAAGAAGTTCATGAAATAAGATCAAAGTTGAAGAACAAAGTCAGAGGTGCTGAAAAACAGGACAGTAGTGAACCAAAAAAGGTTGTCCTTAACATAACAAAAAAATTTTATTTAAAAAAAAAGGCCTACCTAACTCTCAGCTCGGGCCCTCACATTTTTCCCCTGGGAGCGCTAATTCCCATAGATACAATAAATGTATCCCCCTGAGAGGGAACCATTCACAAAAACATCTCAGTATCTTACATGCATAATACACTTAGAAAAATTTGAACTATGAATACTCCACAAGCCTCACCTAAATATCAGAACACAGTTCACCTAAACAGCAACTCAGAGCTGGAGAATGAAGTATCTAGTCACATCCTTTCCTCCCAAGTGCAATTCCAGTTAAAAAATGTATTGAGATTAGCTGATGCTAATATATTTCTTAAGATACACTTTAAAAGCTTACTACAATGTAAGTACATCTTTTAGAGATGCAACACAAAAAAAGAAGCTCAACTCTTGAGTGCATTTCAGAATTAGGCATTCTAACATTAAGTACATCTATCATACAAAAGAAAAACCTTCGCCTTATTTGACACATTGACTCAACACAACCCACCAGTGAGTCGTGCTTAAAGTTTTCCTGCTGTGAAACAACCCATCGATAGGATGTTTGAAAAAGTTTTGAATATCTTTCAAAATTAATGGTATTTAATGGACCCAGTTAATGTTTGGTATTTATAAAATTCCTAAAAACTTTTGACTTTAAATTTGAGTTGAACATTGAACAACAGTTTAACCCATCACAGCTAATATGTTTAACAATAGGAGAACACAGAAGAAGTTGAAAGCTTATGCTGATCCCAACACTGCCCACCTTATTCCTGATACGCAGGTGCTCATAGGGGATGAACTCGGGGCGCTCATGCTCCTCGTGAGACAGGTAAGCGTTGACCATGCAGAGCCCAACTGCGGGGAGGGCCACCAGGAAGGAAACCAGCCTCCACTGCTTCGTGCCACCTGCAAACCAACTTAATTTAGTACACAGGTCCAAATTTTGGTGCAATATCTCCTTACAATAATATATGAGGCCCCAAGAATCATACAGTACCAAGTGCAATTTGCAGTATAAATGAAATCACAAATTCCACTGTACACATTCACAATCCTTCCTCTACCTGGAAAGCATGCTAAGTTGTAGGTACAGAAAGATAGTTGCCTGTTGGGACATTCCTCTATTAGCAGCTGAGATAGAAGAATTTTAAAATCACCAAACTTTAAAATCATTTTCCGACAGTTTTGAGAAGTGGCACTTGGTCCTGTGATTCTAGGAGCCTCATAGATTAAAATTCAGAAATAAAATATTGTCAGCACAGGGTAGTTCCTAACAATGTGCTACTTCAACACAACCCTAGAATGCAAACCAGTCTCATTGCCCACCCTGGCCAAGGTAGTACTGATCCAAAATGTTCTGTGTGTACACCAGTACACAAAAATCATCCCACAGCATTCATTCTAAAAACATCAAAAGAAAAAAAATAGTAAAAAAAATAGTAATTTTGCGCAAAGTGATAAATTGTGGTACCAAATAAGGAGGTCCATAAGTGGCAAGGTCCATATTTATAAGTACCATAATAGCAAAGTCAATGTTCATAGAAAATATTGCAAGTGAAACATGGAAAGTGCATTTTCTTGTTTAGTTTACTCCAAGTTCAAAAAGCTAAAGAGTACTCAACACATTAGGAAAATATGAATATAGATTACATCTTGAGGGCATAAGCTCCATTCACATGGCATACAAGCAAAGCTATTTTGCAATACTAGCTTATTCGAGAGTATAGTAAGTGAAAATGATGAATTGTGCATGCATGACAAAAAAAACAAGCAAATTATAAATTTAAAACTTTTAATGTAAAGACACCTACAATTACCAAGCTGCAACATACAATTTGCAAGATGTAGCTCATTTTATTGCGTATCACATGCAATAAAATCATAAAATTTCACTCCCAAATGATGCTGATAGAGAATAATAAAAAGCTAACAAACCTATATTTTAATGATGATTAGGTATACGTGAAGAAGAGAACAATAATCGATTTTCCACTTTTCGGTGCCTACCGTACTCTAGCAGCTCAAGCGCGCAATGGTTTCTGCTTTTTGAATGACTGGAACTGCTATGGAACACGAAACTACACCTACCGCTATAACTTGTTAAATACTCATTTCCCCCAAACAGTGCATTGAATAAAAGTTGTTTATTTAGATCTAATTAACTGAGTTAAGGCAGCAAAAATAAGGAAATCAATTATTGTCCTCTCCTTCACATATATGGATAATTATTATATACTAATGATATTGACTAATTACTAATTGATATGTTTTATGATAATCTTCTACCAGCAAGAAATTTCAGTTCTAGATATTTGCAAAAATTAGAATGCTTATAGATCCGAGAGCAACAAAGATGATACACAAAGCACTTATTAATAATCAAGCCAGCTAATTCAACGCTTCAGCTTTGAAAAATTGAGGGCATACATAAAAGATGAGATGAAATAGTTTAAGCCACCCCAACCAAAACAAACATGCTCTAAAGAGAGAAAGAAGGAAGGCACAATTTAGAATAAACTTTATAAAATGAAAAATCTAGGCATAAGCTGTATTTCTACAGGAGACCTATACATAAAAACTGTAAAAAAAGATTATAAACCAGATAAAATTTAAAAAAACAACAGCAGTAACCTAGATGATCGAGAATAAGAACAAAAACTTTTTTCAACAAATTAAAGGCCTACCTTTTAGCTCATGACTTCACATATTAGTACAAGTAGTAATTACAGAGGGTCAATGTCGGGTTTAATGCAATCACGGATAATAATAATTCCGATCCCAAGAATCGCTAAACGAACACATTTCAGAACGTTTTATATGAATGACATTCTGCTCGCTAATGCTTTATTTTCAAACTATTAAACTTCAAATTTGGCTTTTTCGCAGCATAGGAAACAAGCGCGCCAAGCGGAATTTAATTAAAAACAGATAATAACCCTCTATTACAAACGTAAATAGGTTGGGTTGTGAGGGGGAGCCACAGTTCTTCTAGTGAAAATTATAAAAATAAAGGTTCAAACCCACCAATTAGGGTGACGTCAACAATTGTGTTGACATCAGCTCCAAGATGGTGGTTACCCGGTATGGTTGCAGCCATCTTGGAGCTGATATGAACACAATTGCGGACGTAACCCTAATGGGTGGGTTTGAACCTTTATTTATAACTTTCACTAGAAGAACTGTGGCTCCCCCTTACGACCCAACCTGTTTATGTTCGTAATAGGGAGTTAGCATCCGTAATTAATTAAAGGTAAATCTGAAGGATATGTCAGTTATCGATTTTGTGAATTTTGATGCCTGAGCATAGTTAATAAGATCGAAATAAACAAGTTTTCTTCCATGCACTTTCCGTCTCAAATGAGTATTTTATTAGTTATAGCGGTAAATGACTTACCGCAACTCCAGTGTTTGAAGCGGCAAGTTATTCAAGGAGCACGTCGGACAGCAGCACTGCAATGCGCACTCGCTTCCTGCGCGATCGTCATCAAAGACGAAACCAAACCTACCGCTATACCTTGTTAAATACTCGTTTGACGAAAAAGTGTATAAGAAAAGTTATTTATTTCGATGTTATTACCATGATTCAAGCAACAAAAATTCGAAAATCGATGAGTAGCTGTTTATTCGAGCGCATTTGTCATCATAGACGAAACTAAACTTACCGCTATAAATCGTAAAATACTCATTTGAGACGGAAAGTGCATAGACGAAAACTTGTTTATTTTGATTCAATTAATTAGGTTCAGGCACCAAAAAGTGGAAAATCGATAACTGACATATCCTTCAGATCTACCAAATCGATAACTGACATAGGGTAATGTTAGAATGGCCGGACGGTTCGAATCGTCGGTCATTCTTAGTTGATTTTAAATTTTTGCGCTTGGTAGCTATCTAAAAACTCAACCCGCAAGGCCTGTAGTGGTATAATTTGCTACACGTCTTACGGGGTGGCTTTTGAATTGCTGCCGATCGTCAAAACTGAAAATTAACTAAGAATGACCGACAATTCGAACCGTCCGGCCATTCGAACATTACCTGGTAAATCTGAAGGACATGACAGTAGTCGATTTTGCAAATTGTAATGGCTAAACATGGTTAATGACACCAAAATAAACAAGTTTTCTTCTATGCACTTTTCGTCTCAAGTGAGTATTTTATTAGTTATAGCGGTAAATGACTTACCGCAACTCCAGTCTTTGAAGCGGAAAGAAATTCCTTGATCGAGTTGTATGGCAATACTGCAATGGCGTCTCGCTTCCAGCGCTCTGTCTTGAAAGACGAAACCAAACCTACCGCTATACCTCGTTAAATACTCATTTGACGAAAAAAGTGTATAGAATAAAAGTTGTTTATTTCGATGTTATTACCATGTTTCAAGCAACAAAAATTCGAAAATCGATGAGTAGCTGTTTATTTGAGCGCATTCGTCATCAATGACGAAACTAAACTTACCGCTATAAATCGTAAAATACTCATTTGAGACGAAAAGTGCATAGAAGAAAACTTGTTTATTTTGATTCAATTAATTAGGTTCAGGCACCAAAAAGTGGAAAATCAACAACTGTCATCTCCTTCAGATTTACTAAAAAATTTTCAGGAAATCAACATATTCTTGCACAGGGGTCGTGATTCTTTCCATGAGAACCAACATATTCCCCTGATATTCCATTTCCCAACTCACCAGCATGAGCGTCCCCAGCAGCTGCGCTGTACATCCTCGCTGATGGAACGATGCTCTTTCTTAGCAAATTTGATAAATTGAAAGCCATTATTGCTTTAGTGGTTGAAATTACAACTACATGAATTACAACCGACCCCAAAACTTCAGTTTTCAGTACAGTCTAAACCGACAGCTTTCGACATACATAGACCGATAATTACTACTTCTCTGTACGACACAGTTGTTAAAATCCCATTGAAGACCAAGAATTTTTGCACTCGTTCTTTTAAACTTTTCCTTGTGATACATGGAAATACATGAATTGAAACATTTTCAATTTTACTCTCTGAGATCTACAATTTGGTAAGTACATTGTTACGCACATGCATCAATCATATATCCCCTAGTACTAAATCGATTAGTCAAATAAATTTATATCAAGCTTCAATGATTATGAACCTTCACAGTTAAATACGATTACAAAAACATTCGTTTTAAGAATGATTCCAGGGGATGACAGCTATTAAGATCATAGTGGCATATTAAATACAATCATAAATACCTGCTATGGAAACATATGAACTTGCACATTCCAATACAAGTCATAAAAAAATTCTACTCAAAATTGAAGACTTTCCTCTTACCATTACTAGATATATGCAGCCTCTAAATATTTCCTCAGCTGCTGAACGTCTTAGTGTAGAGTGAAATTTCTTTTCTCGCTTCAATAGCGGAGGAATCATTTAAATCCCAGGGATCCGACGACGAATAATCCTAAATGAGCGCACGACGAGAATTTAGGTTGGATTATTGGAAGGCAAACTGTCTTTAAAGTATAAGTATAAGTATAAGTTGTGGCATCCGACGGGTACGATACGGTGTGCACGTGCGTCTAATTCTCCGACGAAAATTGTGGTGAATTAAAGTGAAGTTGCTGAAAAACTGGTATAGTTTGTATATTCACGTGAGTACAGTGTGTGACTTTGTATGGAGTGCTCGTGAGAGTAGTTTTTTTTTGTTGCGTGAGAGTTGAGACTGAGCATTGGACTTTGGTGTGGTGACTTGCAATTTTTGACTGAGGTGTTTTGACTGGTAAGCTTTCTTTGCATATAAAGAGTATAGTGTGTGACATTGTAGAGAGTGACTGTGAGAGTAGTAGGAAACGTTTTTGTTTCTTTTGGTTTGATAACTTGATTTTCAGTAGATTTGGTGAGTGAAGACTTCTTCTGCCTGTGAAATTTGTACTGAGAGAGAAGTCTGTGTTTGAGGATGGCAAGAAATAGGACTGGTCGTAGGAAGGGAGGTGCAAGTGGAATGGATGAGGAGATTGAGTGCATGACTTGTAAAGAGTGGATAGATATAGATGCATGCAAAGGTTTGAGAGAAATGAGTTGGAGAAAGTTGAGTGATCGTGTGTTTACGTGCTGGAAATGTTTGAATGATGAGAGTAAGAAGTTGAAAGAGGAGGTTGAGAGATTGACAATTTTGATGGTTGCTTTAGAGGCTGACTTGAAGGATGAAAGGAAGCTGAACGAAGGAAAGAATGAGAATGGTGCAAATGCAGTGAATGAAGAGGTAAATGGTGGTGCAAGGAGTGCAAATGAAGTGGATGATAATGCAAATGATGATGCAAGGAGTGTGAATGAAGCAAATGATGGTGCAAATGTGACAGATGAGAGTAGAAGGATGAATGAGCATGATGAAAGAGGTAAAAATGGAAAGAGAGTGAATGAGCCACCTGTTGTGGTGCCACATGAGGTGCAGGAGCCTGTAGTGGAAGCGAATGAAAGGAAGATGAATGGAAAGAATGATCTGAGTGAAAGAAGTGAGCGAAAGAGTAGCATGAAAGGGAGAGTAAGACCTATGATTAGAATATGTGGAGATAGCATGGTGAAGAATGTTGATAGGTTTGTATGTATGAGTGACAGTAGTGGATGTATGAGCATGAGAGGGAAAGGAGTGGAGGAGATTTGTAGGCATGCTGAGAGAGTGATAGATGGAATGGATGAAGGAATGGTTGTACTGCAAGGAGGTGGCAATGGGTTGCTTGAATGTGGGAGAGAACGTACGGTGAATGCAATTATGAAAGTTGTTGATAGGGCGCGGAAGAAGAATGTTAGAGTGGCGGTGACTAGCCTCCTTAGAAGGCCTGCGTGTGATGAGGAGTATGAAAGGGTGCGAAAGGAGGTGAATAGAAAGTTGCATGAAAGGATTATGAGTATGAGAGCTGAGAGTGTGAGAAAGCGTGAGCTGGGTTCCAGCTTCCTTGACATGGATAGCGTGATCCAGGATGGGTGTTTTCTTGGAGATGGAGTCCATCTTACAAAAGAAGGTGAGATGAAACTCTCCAAGAAATATATCCGGTGGATCAGGGCTACTCATGTCATAATGGAAGCTGGAACTGGATGAATGAAAATCCGTCAGAGCAAAAGTGAGGAACGTCTGGAGTTGACCAATTGTGTTGTAAGGTTTGGAAGTATAAATGTGCGTGGATGGAATGCAGGAAAGTTAGATGACCTTGTAGTAGAATTTGAGAATGGAAAATTGGATTGTGTTGGTGTAGTAGAGACCCAAATGCGTGATAGAGTCAGTTTAACATGTAAGGAGAATAAGTATCATATGATAGGAAAAGGGCGTGTAAATTGGCAAAAAAGAGGTGGTGGAGTTGGTTTGATTGTAAAGAATGCTCTAAATTGGAAATTAAAGGAACTTCCTGTTGGAAATGAACCTGAAAGTGAAGATTTGTTAGCAATTAAGTGTGAAAGAATGCATGCCAGAGAATGTATTGTTGTGATTGTATGTTATATGACAACTGATGGGATTTTAGCTCATGAAGAGAATGTAAAAAAGTATGAAATATTAACAAGGATTGTACGAGAACACTGCAGGTGCCCTCTGATTGTGATGGGTGACATGAATGGCCATGTTGGTATACTTGGTGAGCCGGTGAATGCAAATGGACAAAAATTGATAGATTTTTGTGATGAGAATGAACTTGAAAACCTGAATGTAACAATAGGAAATGGCTTGCATACATGGCAAAGCAGGGAATGGAAAACTGCAATTGACTATATGATTGTGAATAGTAGAGCAAGAGAGTGTGTCAATGAAATGTTTGTAGATGAAGATGATTTTGATATTGATAGTGACCATAAAATGCTTGTGCTTGAATATAACTGGGGTAGAAAGGAGTCAATGCAGAAGGTCAGTAGTGTGAAAGAAAGTTGGCAGATAAAAAAGGCAAACTGGGAAGAATTTAAGAATGAATTGAGTAGGTATAACTGGAATAGGTGTGGAAATGTAAATGACCTAAATGGTGAGATTGCAAGAACCTTGTATGATGTGGCAGAGCAAAAGATTGGTAGAATAAAATGTAGGAAAGGGACAGGGAATGCCAGGTGGTTTACAAGTGAGATAAAGGAAGAACGAATGAGAAGAAAGACTTTAAATAAGAAACAACGCAGTATGAGGAAAATGTATGAAAGAAACAGAATTACTGAGGATGAATGGCAGAGTGCATGGAATGAGTACAAAGACCAGCAGAAGAAAGTAAGGAGAATGATTAATGAGGCTAGAGTTAAAGAGGAGAGACACCAAGTTGAAAATCTAAGAAAGAAAGGTCCGGACGGAATAAAAGATTGGTATAAGTTTATACAAGGTAATGATAGAAGTAGTGAAGTTCAAGTTGATGAATTAGTAGTTAATGGTTGCAGTGTGCAAGATAGGATGCAACTGGTGAAAGCAGTTGAAGAATACTGGGAGGACATTGGTGGAATGAATGAGCAGGTTACAGATAATGCACCCATAAATTTTCTGATTGATGAACGTGAACTGCAAATGGAAGACGAAATCACTTGTGAAGAGATTGTAAGTTTTTTGAAGAAAGTGAAAAATGGAAAGGCATGTGGCCCTGATAAGATCCCATATGAGTTCTATAAATTTGGAGGAGAGAGTGTGGTCAGTATGTTGAAATGTTTATTTGATGAGATATGGAAGAGTGAAAGAGTACCGGATGACTGGAACAAGTGTAATGTAGTTCTGTTGCATAAGGGTGGACATAAGAGTATGAAAGAACTTAAAAATTACAGACCAATTGCACTGGGTGACACTGTATGTAAGATATTTTGTGGTATTTTGAATGAGAGAATGAAAAATTTAGTTGAGGAATTAGGAGTCCTAGGTGAAGAACAGAATGGTTTTAGGCAGGATAGACGTGGGGAAGATAATCTGTTTGTAGTGAGTGAAATAATTGAGCGAATGAGGAAGGATGATAAGAAGGTGTATTTAGCATTCCTGGATATTGAAAAAGCGTATGACAGAGTGGATCGGGTTAGGCTCTTTGAAGTTCTGAGAAAAGTTGGGTTTAGCAGAAAAATAGTAAAAATTGTACAAAGTCTGTATGAGAACACAAGCGCTATATACAGGTTAGGAAATTTGGAAACGGGGCAAGTGAGGAGTGTTAGAGGAGTGAGACAGGGCTGTACTCTGTCTCCCCTGTTGTTTGGATTGTACACAGAAGAATTAGCAGTTCGACTGAGAAGGAGTGGCTTAGGACTGAAAGTTGGTAATGAGAGACTGAGCTGTTTGTTGTATGCTGATGATGTGGTTGTGGTTAGTGGATGTGGACATGAACTGCAAAGGATGCTTGACATTGTGAACGGATATAGTACAGATTTCAAGATGAACTTTGGTGCCGACAAAAGCAAGGTTATGGTTATAAATAGTGATGAGACTGATAGAGACAGACTGTGGAATATTGGAGAAATCAGAATAGGTAGAACAAAAGAATACAAATATCTAGGTTGTATGATAAGTGAAGATGGATGCACTAGAACTAAGGGTGAGAAAGTGGCAAAAGCTATGCAGTGGAGTGGACGATTAAGTAGCGTGGCCAGATACAGAGCAAACAAGTATGAATGTGTGAGAGGAATGTGGAAGTATGTTGCTGTACCTAGTGTCATGTATGGTATGAGTGCTCTTGCCTGGAATGGAAGTGATCTTGAAAAGCTGGATGTAATACAAAATAAGGTAGGACGGTTAGCATTGGGTGCTCCAAAATGGACAGCTACAGAAGCCATTAGAGGTGACCTTGGGTGGAGCCTATTTTCAGAAAGAATGATGAAGGCAGTGCTGAATTATAAGGTGAGAATTGAAAGAATGCAGAATAGCAGATGGGTAAAGCAAATTTTTGAATGGAATCTGAGTGTAAGCTATTGGGAGAAAGTGTGTTGGGGGCATGCAAGGAAGCTTAGTATGCAAAAGATTATTCATGTTAGAATTGGGAGACCTGTGGATGACTGGAGTTTAATAAATCCTGGAGGTGTAGGGCCTGAGTGGGACTGCAAGAGGTGGAAGAAAGAGATTGAGAGGAAAACAAAAGAGTATGGATTGAATAAGTGGAGGCTTAGCATGGTGCGGAAGCCTACACTTGACTGGTATATGAAAAAAGAAGCACCTAAGTTTGAGATGTTCTATGATGGTAGTTTTGGAAGTCAACTCTTGTTTGCTGTGAGATGTAAGTCATTGAGTGTGAACAGACGTACATGGAGGTGGAATGAGAATAATAACAGATTATGTCGGCAGTGTATTAATGGAGTGGAGGAAACAATTGAGCATTTTGTGCTGGAATGTAGTAAGTATGAGCAAGAGAGAGAAAGTTTTATGAATGTGGTGCTTGAGCAGTATGGAGAGAATGAGTGGTATGCCAGATGTGCTGAAGATGATTGCGGTATGAGCTGTCTTGCTGGATTGGATCAGGAGTGCAATTTGAGTATCATTGAAGCTATGAAATTGTTTCTTGTGCGTGCCTGGAGTAAGAGACAGTGACTGGAATGAGCCAGTCAGGTAGAATGGTCAGTAATGACCCAATATGCCTGGGGGTGGTGTTTTGACGCACTGGCTATCCCAGTGACGCCATCCAATTGCAGCTTGTGACAAGGATTGGTAAATCCTGAGTAGTTTAGTGGACAAGTCTGGTACCAGGCGCTGAACTCTTTGTGTGATAACTGTGGAGGGAATTGTAGGCCGTTACAAAGGCCCCGACGCTGTCGGCCCTCAATTTCAAGTTCAAGTTCAAGTTAGTTTTGGAAGTCAACTCTTGTTTGCTGTGAGATGTAAGTCATTGAGTGTGAACAGACGTACATGGAGATGGAATGAGAATAATAACAGATTATGTCAGCAGTGTAATAGTGGAGCAGAGGAAACAATTGAGCATTTTGTGCTGGAATGTAGTAAGTATGAGCGAGAGAGAGAGAGTTTTATGAATGTGGTGTCTGAGCAGTATGGAGAGAATGAGTGGAATGCCAGATGTGCTGAAGATGATTGCGGTATGAGCTGTCTTGCTGGATTGGATCAGGAGTGTAATGCGAGTATCACTGAGGCTATGAAAGTGTTTCTTGTGCGTGCCTGGAGTAAGAGACAGTGACTGGAATGAGCCAGTCTGGTAGAATGGGCTGTAATGACCCAATATGCCTGGGGATGGTGTTTTGACACACTGGCTATCCCAGTGACGCCATCCAATGGCAGCTTGTGACAAGGATTGGTAGATCCTGAGTAGTTTAGTGGACAAGTCTGGTACCAGACGCTGAACTCTTTGTGTGATAACTGTGGAGGGAATTGTAGGCCGTTACAAAGGCCCCGACGCTGTCGGCCCTCAATTTCAAGTTCAAGTTCAAGTTCATCCCTGTAGCAATCGCTACACAAGCGTAAAAATTATAAATTTTCCCATTCGCACTTAAATAAATTAATTATTAGCATTAAAAATCTTACTCTAATTTATTATTAATTATTTTCTACGTCTATTTCGTAATCCTTAAAGTTTTTGTGCAAAAAACATAAAAATTAAAGTCACTATTGACATGTTCGTGTTTCAAGCCTCTGAATCTGGCAGCACTGTGCGTGGCGTCCTCTCGAATCACATTCTATCGTGCCTTACTAGTTCGTGCATACCGTGTTCGTGTAAGTGAAGAAAATTAGTGTTTAAATAAGAAGTAACCTGGTAACGTATACAAGTGTAAATTCCCTGTGTGCATGTCAATTAACTTAAGGATCTGATCATCGTCGTGAATTAAGGATAAACTTAAAAATAGTGCTAAAGCTCTTAGACGGGCATGTGTATTTCGGATGCTACCTCAGCGTGAAATAGCGTAAACATTTGCGTGTCATTTCCAAATTCACGTGTTGAGACTTATACTAGATATTCAGCTAACGTCCTTGTTTTTTTTACTGCAAAATTTATATTGCGGTTGCCAGTATCATATCGAGAATTATTCATAAACTGACTCGTGAATGAACGCGGCTAAATTGCCGGCGTTCTTTGTGGATAGTGTGTCTTTGTTTTCCAAATGGCGGAGCATACACTGCCGTCTCCTGTCACTACTCGGTGACTATAATTACACTATAAGCATGTGTTATAATAGTACTTTCTTTTTTTTACAAACATACTTGCAGTAGTTGTTCGTAAATAATGTTTCAACGCGAAATAATAATTAAAAATGTCTCTTAATAATCTCGTATGTTTATAAATTACGAAGGTTATTCATGTCTATGCTTGGTAAAGTTTTTGAGTTTCATTTTTTTATAGTTCATACTCCTTGAACCTTGCGTTTAATCGCACTTATTTCAATTTAAATCATTTCAATAAAAATTTAATTCCATTCTGTTCATTCTTGTGACAAAAACACCCACTACCATTTGCCTTTCGTGAGTGCGTACAAATTACGCCGGCGGCTTGGCGAATGCCGACGTGTAGAGCCGCCGGGTTAATCGCCGCACTGATTTTCATGTTTTCGTTTTGCGCATATTTCCCTTCTGTGCAAGCAAAACGTTTAGTTTTTCTCCTTTTTTTTATTGTGGAGATTATTCCCTAAATTTTAGTATTGCAAATGATATTTATCAGTGATTTTCAGTAGGATTTATATCAATGAAACCTTAGAATTTTTCTCTGTTATTTCTTGCACAGTTATAGAGACGTTCTAGAATACTTAAAGAAGCATTAATTCTCTTTCTATGAAATTCTTAATTGCTGTAATTCTTTCCTTCTGCTTCATGAACCATGTCTTGTTAAGTCATGTGTTTTCCATGGTTCCAGGGATTTGATCCCCGATTTTGCTCTTAGATAATCACTAAAAGTATTACTAAAAATTCTTAATATTACTTTTGAGCTTGACGAGAAAGAGAACTAATGAAATTAACTAGAGTCAAATCTGTAGGATTTCTCGAATTCTGCCGTGTGGGAGTTTTATTAATTACGATGCTGTGGGACTGTCAGTGGTGGAATTTGCCTTGATGTCTCCTTGGACTGTTCATCCAGCGTATTGGACTCTTTGCAGGACTCCAACGTCATCGCCACACACCACTCGCAACAGCCTCCCCTGGGCCTTGCTTTGCCTCAACTTAACGGAACTGGCCTTAAACTCCCCACGCATTTCCTTAGTGGGATTCCCTTTTGTTGGACTGGTATTGGGTTTTACCTCAACCGGCATCAACTGAACTGGCACGTCCTTAACTGGACGTGACTTGACCAGAATTTACCTTGCCTTGGGCCTCATTTTGCCTCGCTTGTATGGGCTTTAATGCTACTTAACTCAACTAAGAATTGCCTCAACTTGAGCCGCCCTGCCTGGCCAACTCAATCAAAATCGATCACTCACAACGTCACGGTTTCCTCAAAGTCTATATACTGGGGCTCTTAAATCATTTGCAAACCACACACACACGGTCGACTCCAGCACTTCTCCAGGAGCCTCCCGACTGCCCGGACTGCAAACCCTCTTCAGCCAAGTTCATCGGTGGTTTACGACTCGGCGGTCCTCTCCGGCTTCCTTCCAATATATACCCAAAAAGCTGAGTCCAGAGTGCCTTATTATCCTTTCTCATGATTTTCTCCCAGATGCTTGTCGAGGTTTGTAAGGACTGGCTATACCCCACGGCCAACAACACACATTAATTCCTTACACTGGTGATCCCCAGTTAAAATAACCCCAAACTTTCTTTAAAACTTGAAAACTATTCAACTCGATAAGTGTTTGAGAAATTGTGAGAGAGGTAAATTTTGGTATATCATTGTAGTGATAAATTTCCCATGTCGTAGTCTTTGAGAATTTCTTAGATTTACCTTGTTAATGGAGATTCTGTGAGCAGCTCTAACAAAAATTTCTTTTCAGCGTTATCCTGTCCTTGTTTGTTTTATGTGCCTCAGTAGGTAGGGAAAATATTTTTTTTCCTATTTCCGTGCTTACGTTTATTCTGACTACCGTAAAAATTCGCGTTTCCATTCTCTCTTTCCCTCCGTTTCTTCAACGTTATTGATCGTTTGAGTAGGTAGAAAAATAATTTTTCTCACCTGTTTCTGTGCCTACGCAAATTGCCGCATACCGCATAAAATTTTTTTTCTCGTTTCCAATTTCATATTTCCTTCCTTCTGTTTCAACTTAATTTGAATGATTGTGTAGGTAAAGAATTAACGCAAACCCTTGCCACTTAATTCCAAGTCATAGGCATTGATATCTTAATTGTGCATCCCCAAAGAGATTGCTAGCATGACTGAATCAGATAATGAAGATCGATCCCCCACAAAACCCATTAGGCTCCCCCCCTTCATTCCGGAGGACGCTCATACCTGGTTCCAACAGGTAGAAGCGATGTTTAGGTATCATAAAGTAACTGATAACACCGATCAATTCTACGCCCTTGTTTCCGCAGCCCCGACAAAATTGTTAAACGATTCAAATCAATTGCTCGAAAACCCTCCCGCCTTTGATCCGTACGGCACCTTGAAAAGAAAGATTCTGCAGAAGTTGCAGATGTCCGATGCGGACAAATTTAGGAATCTTGTAGACGCCTCAGCAATTCCATCTGTCTCTGTCTCTTTCTCTCCCACTTCGCTAGTTAAAGAGCTGCGCAAACTCGCTACGGGTGTTGCCGTAGCTGAGGGATTTCTGAAGGAAGTTTTCATGACTAAGCTTCCTCACAATGTGCGTCCATTTCTATCGCTAGCAGGCCCTGATCAAACTTTAGAGAAGCTTGCAGAGTCCACTGAGACGGTGATGCGCAACATTAATTTGTCACAAGCACCGCAAGTTGCTTCCCTGAATGCAGCTGCTGCAAACTTTAGCCCCGCAAATACTCAGAATCAATCCTCAGCCATTATAGATAAGATGCAGCAAGACATCGCTGAGATAAAGCAAGCGTTACAGAATTGCAATTTAGGTCAGAGTGTGGCTCACATTCAGCAAGGCCCAGGGAGATTCCAAAGCCACCAAAATGCCTACGACTATCCCTATGACTACCCCTCCAACTATCATCCTCTTCCTCCTCCTCAACGCTTTGATAGAGGTAGATCCTATGATAGGTCAAATCAAGACCGCCGCTTTCGGTCGCGCTCTCGTGATGCTAGTAGCAATTTATGCTGGTATCACACAAAGTATGGTGACCAAGCACGAAAGTGCGGGTCCCGCTTTTGCCCTCGTTATACCGAAATGACTTCGGGAAACGCCAACAGCGACGCATAGTAGCGAGTACTGCGTTGCCTCATTCCCAGACTACTCGCTTACTACAGATTCTCGATCCCGTCACCAAATACCGATTTTTAATAGACACTGGCTCCAGTGTGTCAATTATCCCAGCCACGGTGAAAGACAAAAACCACCCATTGTTGGCGACATTACGCGCCGCAAACGGCACGCCAATTCCTTGTTACGGTGAAAGAGTATTAGAGTGCAGTCTGGGATTGAGGCGAAACTTTCTCTTCACTTTCCTGATCGCGGAAGTCCAAGAGCCCATAATTGGCGCGGATTTCTTAGCCAAGTTTGGCATACTTGTAGATGTTAAAAACCGTAAAATTAGAACGAGGAGACACAGATCTCAATTCCCGCTTGTGGCATAACTAGAGCTAATGTCTTGCATTCCTTCTCAATCGCTTTCAAACAAGAGTCCATGTTTGAGCAGGTGCTCGCAGATTATCCTGCACTAACAAATTCTAACTTAGCTTCTAAGAACATGCAGACCAGCACAAAGCACTTCATAGAGACGACGGGACCGCCAGTCTATTCCCGAGCAAGGCGACTACCGCCTGATCGATTGGCGTTAGCCAAGAAAGAATTTGCGCGCATGCAAGAAAATGGCATTATCCGCAGCTCCAAAAGTCCTTGGGCTAGCCCTCTTTTGCTAGTACCCAAGGCTAACGGTGAATTCAGACCGTGCGGGGATTTCCGCAGATTGAATGCCGTTACTCTACCTGATCGCTACCCTATTCCTTACTTGCATGATTTCAGTGCAAATTTAGAGGGAGCTAAAATTTTCTCAAAGATAGACCTTCAGCACGCCTTTCACCAAATTCCACTTGATGAGAGTGCTATCGCTAAGACCGCGGTAATCACTCCGTTTGGTCTTTTTGAATTCCTAAAAATGCCATACGGCTTGAGGAACGCTCCTCAGACGTTCCAAAGGCACATGGCTGAAATTTTCTCTGACCTCACTTTCGCTTATGTCTATCTAGACGACATCCTAGTGGCATCCACAACCCCGGAGTTGCACAAAGACCATCTTAGGGTCGTTTTTCAAAGACTGTCCGACAATGGACTCCTGGTAAATCCTGCAAAATGTGAGCTCGGAAAGCCATCACTGATTTACTTAGGTCATGAAATTTCTAGCCTAGGTCTAAAACCTTTGCCTTCCAAAGTAGAAGTGATCAAAAACTTTCCCCTTCCACAGACCCAGAAGGAACTAAGAAGGTTCCTGGGTTCTGTTAACTTCTATCATCGTTTCATACGCAACTGTGCTCAAACCTTAGCCCCCTTGTCTGACTTGCTCGAACCGAAACGAAAAGGCAAATCTATTGAGGTAATATGGACGGAAGAAGCGCGCAAAGCTTTTGAGGAAATAAAGCACAAGTTAGCTTCCGCGACTGAATTATCCTACCCTATTGCTAATGCTGATTTCAGCCTCGTTGTTGACGCATCCAGTACCGCCGTAGGTGCTGTTTTGCAACAACAAGTAGGTACTAACATCTCTCCTCTTGCTTTCTTTTCCAAAAAGCTGTCGCCCACTGAGCGTGCTTATAGCGCGTTCGGTAGGGAACTTCTTGCTATCTATCTGTCTGTGAGACATTTTCGCTATGCTCTAGAGGCAAGGGAGTTTGTGATCTACACAGATCACAAACCTCTGACCTCAGCGATCAAGATGCCTTCTGAGCGGCATTCGCCAAGAGAAGCTCGACATCTGTCGTTTATAAGCCAATTTACCACTGACATCCGCTTCATAAAAGGGTTGGACAATACTGTCGCTGATTGTCTATCACGCATCAATACTGTCCAAACCAGTGGTGAAATCACCTTCGGCAATATTTCCAAGACTCAGAAGGAGGATCCTGAACTTCAGGACCTTCTCAAACCTTCTAACACTTCCTCTCTGAAATTGACCTTGGTTGACGGCGTGTACCGTGATGCCGAGCGACTTTCTCGTTTGTATCTTCCTGCAACTCTCCGCAGAGTAGCTATCCTCCACTATCATTCCTTCTCTCATCCTGGTATTAACCGTACATTGCGTTTGATTTCCGATCGTTTCGTCTGGCCAGCGATGCGTAAGGAAGTCAAGCAAATTGTGCAAAATTGCCATGCATGTCAGAGTAGTAAAGTGGTGAAACATAATCGTGCAGCGCTGCAGAGTTGTGCATTCACAGGTCACAAGTTCGACTCTGTACACCTAGATTTGGTGGGTCCTTTGCCTTTATCGCGCGGTCATTCTTATTTGTTGACCATCATAGATAGGTTCACACGTTGGGTTGAGGCTGTCCCTCTTCCTGATACCCAAACTGAGACTGTAGCGCGCGCTTTCATGTCCAACTGGATCTCTAGATTTGGTGTTCCCTTAAGTGTCACACATGACCGGGGATCACAATTTACCTCCAAATTTTGGAGTGAGCTTAGTACCGCCTTAGGGTGTGCAAATACATCAACTACCTCTTATCATCCACAGTCGAATGGACTTATTGAGAGAGTCCACAGAGACCTCAAAGCTGCACTTCGCTGTCTTAATTGCAGTCACGATTGGACTGACAGACTTCCAGTGATACTGTTGAGCATCCGCAATCTGTACCGACAAGATCAGCAATGCACAGCAGCTGAAATGCTCTATGGTCAAACACTTCGTCTCCCCGGCGACATTGTTGACCCAAAACCTTTGCCTGAATTTTCATCCGCTGACCGTTCCGCATATGTAACCTGCCTAAAAGATTGCATGCGCCAGATCAAGTATGTGGCTCCACGAATGCCTCAGACTAAGGACAAACTGGATCCTGCTTTGCAAGACTGCACACATGTGTACGTCCGAAACGACGCCATCAAACCTACACTCACGCGTCCTTATGATGGCCCATTCAAAATACTCAAACGCACGCCCAAATATTTCATCCTTGAAAGATCTGGTTCACACGACCCTGTGAGCATTGATCGATTAAAAGTCGCGTACACTTCCGATCATAGTGTAACTCCTAAACTATCATTCTCTCCACAGAATTCCCTTTCCACTGAGACTCGATCATATCTACCATCTCAGCTTCCTCAGTTGGCTGCATTATTGCCTAGTCAACTTGAGTGTAATCCTTTCTATGTGCCTGTACATGCAAACCCTATCCCTAAGCCTATCGTAGATTCTAATTCTAGCCCTCTTACTGAAACAGCGACAAGTCTGGATAGACCAGACGAGCCCGCTGCAGTAACTCGTGTTCCTAGAACTCTTGCCGATCTAAATTTGCAGACCCGTTTGGTGAAACTTCCCCGCTCAGTAAGATTTTCTGACCGCCAAACCCGGCACGGTCGCGTTGTCAAAACTCCTTCCCGCTACAAATGATTGCAGCGGGTGGACCTTTCGGTCTGCGCCTTGGGGGGTAATGTAGCAATCGCTACACAAGCGTAAGAATTATAAATTTTCCCATTCGCACTTAAATAAATTAATTATTAGCATTAAAAATCTTACTCTAATTTATTATTAATTATTTTCTACTTCTAATTCGTAATCCTTAAAGTTTTTGTGCAAAAAGCATAAAAATTAAAGTCACGATTGACATGTTCGTGTTTCAAGCCTCTGAATCTGGCAGCACTGTGCGTGGCGTCCTTTCGAATCACATTCTATCGTGCCTTACTAGTTCGTGCATACCGTGTTCGTGTAAGTGAAGAAAATTAGTGTTTAAATAAGAAGTAACCTGGTAACGTATACAAGTGTAAATTCCCTGTGTGCATGTCAATTAACTTAAGGATCTGATCATCGTCGTGAATTAAGGATAAACTTAAAAATAGTGCTAAAGCTCCTAGACGGGCATGTGTATTTCGGATGCTACCTCAGCGTGAAATAGCGTAAACATTTGCGTGTCATTTCCAAATTCACGTGTTGAGACTTATACTAGATATTCAGCTAACGTCCTTGTTTTTTTTACTGCAAAATTTATATTGCGGTTGCCAGTATCATATCGAGAATTATTCATAAACTGACTCGTGAATGAACGCGGCTAAATTGCCGGCGTTCTTTGTTGATAGTGTGTCTTTGTTTTCCAAATGGCGGAGCATACACTGCCGTCTCCTGTCACTACTCCGTGACTATAATTGCACTATAAGCATGTGTTATAATAGTACTTTCTTTTTTTTACAAACATACTTGCAGTAGTTGTTCGTAAATAATGTTTCAACGCGAAATAATAATTAAAAATGTCTCTTAATAATCTCGTATGTTTATAAATTACGAAGGTTATTCATGTCTATGCTTGGTAAAGTTTTTGAGTTTCATTTTTTTATAGTTCATACTCCTTGAACCTTGCGTTTAATCGCACTTATTTCAATTTAAATCATTTCAATAAAAATTTAATTCCATTCTGTTCATTCTTGTGACAAAAACACCCACTACCATTTGCCTTTCGTGAGTGCGTACAAATTACGCCGGCGGCTTGGCGAATGCCGACGTGTAGAGCCGCCGGGTTAATCGCCGCACTGATTTTCATGTTTTCGTTTTGCGCATATTTCCCTTCTGTGCAAGCAAAACGTTTAGTTTTTCTCCTTTTTTTTATTGTGGAGATTATTCCCTAAATTTTAGTATTGCAAATGATATTTATCAGTGATTTTCAGTAGGATTTATATCAATGAAACCTTAGAATTTTTCTCTGTTATTTCTTGCACAGTTATAGAGACGTTCTAGAATACTTAAAGAAGCATTAATTCTCTTTCTATGAAATTCTTAATTGCTGTAATTCTTTCCTTCTGCTTCATGAACCATGTCTTGTTAAGTCATGTGTTTTCCATGGTTCCAGGGATTTAATCCCCGATTTTGCTCTTAGATAATCACTAAAAGTATTACTAAAAATTCTTAAATTTTATGCCTTGTATTTAAAGCAAGAGCAGCTGTATAAGAGTTTCTTAATTGATTCTATCCTATCTCTCTACTTTTGAGCTTGACGAGAAAGAGAAAAAATGAAATTAACTAGAGTCAAATCTGTAGGATTTCTCGAATTCTGCCGTGTGGGAGTTTTATTAATTACGATGCTGTGGGACTGTCAGTGGTGGAATTTGCCTTGATGTCTCCTTGGACTGTTCATCCAGCGTATTGGACTCTTTGCAGGACTCCAACGTCATCGCCACACACCACTCGCAACAGCCTCCCCTGGGCCTTGCTTTGCCTCAACTTAACGGAACTGGCCTTAAACTCCCCACGCATTTCCTTAGTGGGATTCCCTTTTGTTGGACTAGTATTGGGTTTTACCTCAACCGGCATCAACTGAACTGGCACGTCCTTAACTGGACGTGACTTAACCAGAATTTACCTGGCCTTGGGCCTCATTTTGCCTCGCTTGTATGGGCTTTAATGCTACTTAACTCAACTAAGAATTGCCTCAACTTGAGCCGCCCTGCCTGGCCAACTCAATCAAAATCGATCACTCACAACGTCACGGTTTCCTCAAAGTCTATATACTGGGGCTCTTAAATCATTTGCAAACCACACACACACGGTCGACTCCAGCACTTCTCCAGGAGCCTCCCGACTGCCCGGACTGCAAACCCTCTTCAGCCAAGTTCATCGGGGGTTTACGACTCGGCGGTCCTCTCCGGCTTCCTTCCAATATATACCCAAAAAGCTGAGTCCAGAGTGCCTTATTATCCTTTCTCATGATTTTCTCCCAGATGCTTGTCGAGGTTTGTAAGGACTGGCTATACCCCACGGCCAACAACACACATTAATTCCTTACATCCCGCACTTGACGCTGGGAGACGATTTGGCTGTAGCGCAGCTAACTGTTAGGTTTTTGGATGGGGGTGCTAGTTATCCGCTTCCAAACCCTAATCAATCACTCGATAGTATTCGTAAACCATGAGAGAAGGGTAATAAGGCGAGGGAACTCAGCTCGGTCTTTTATTCGGAGGAACGCCCGGCGGACTGGCGGGATCTTGACTGGAAGATCTTCTCTAGGTGGGCACTCCGTGCCAGCGAGGTCCGGTGAGCGATGGTGTAGGCAGGATGTAATGAGTCGTGTTTGGGAATTGATATAAGCCCAATTTAGACTAACTAGTAGCATAAGCCTTTATAAAAAAAGGAACCCGTGACGTTGGTGGTGTCACTTATGGTATCAGCTTTATTAATCTCAAGCTGGACGAGCAAGTTATCGTAGTAGAAGCAGGTAGTTTAGCTAGCCTGTGAGTGTAATCTTAGGCTTACTAGCTTCCAAAAATAACCCATGTGAATTGCAAGGGAATAATTTGTAAATGAGATCTCTCAGGCCCAAAGCTCAGGTAAGATTCAGTTAAGGCAAAACAAGGCCCAGGGAACTGAGTGTGTGGTGGCGTTTGGCGATGTCGTTGAGGTTCTGCAAAAAGTCGAAACGCTGGATGAGCAGTCCCAGGAGACATCAAGGAAAAATTCCACCACTGACAGTCCCCAACATCGTAAATGATAAACTCCCACAAAGTAGACTCTCCGAGAAATCCTACAGATCCGACACGAGCTAATTTAATAAATCTCTCTTTTGTCAAGCTCAAAGTAGGATAGAATCACTTTAGGTTTGCAAAAACTCTTTTACCACTGCTCTTACTTTGAATAGAGGCATGAAATTTAAAAGGAAATTTTTTTGGTAATGAACCACTTGTGATTCTTTTTAGAGCAACAATCGGTGATTCCATTTGTGGAATTATAGCAAATTCGTGAGACTGAATGCACGGGATTCATGCAGTCGGAAGGAATTATTCAGAAAATAGCTAAAATGCATAGGATGAGAATTAATAACTTTTTCGTGTACTCTAGAACATCTCTATATCCGTACGAGAAATAACAGGGAAAAAATCCTATAGCTTTCATTAAGATCAATCATACTGAAAAGCACTGGCAAGCATCATTGATAAAAAAATAAGGAATAATATCTACCTGAGAAAAGAAACACTAAACGTGTTGCTTGCACAGAAAGAAAATATTCGCAAGACGAAACATGAAAATCAAGGTGACAATGACCCGGCGGTTTTTACGTTTCGCCATTTGCAATAAACCGCCGGCATAACATCGTAAGCGTTCACGAAGTATTTTGTACGCGAGAAGTACGCGTTTACGATGGCAGATGCTAGTATGTATTTCTGCCGCAAGAATAAGGAAAAATTGATTTAATTTGTTGATAGTGATTTATATTGAAAAAAGTGCGATTAAACGCAAGATTTAAGGAGTAATGAAATACGAAAAAGAACTAAAACTTTAGCAGGCATTTTCGTGAATAATCTTCGTAATCTATAATCCGTACGAAATTATTAAAAGGCATTCCCAATTAATAATTTCACGTCAAACACACTTCAGAAAACTACTGCAAGTATGTTGTGAAAAAGAAATATTATTCCACGTGCATAAAGTACGATTTTAAATCACAGAGTAATGACACGAGACGGCAGTTTTATTCTCCGCAAATTTGGAAAACAAAGACGCCGGCGACAAAGACTCTATCAACAAAGACGCCGGCGGTTTTAGCCGCGCTCTATCACCCGTATTCGTGAACGGATCTTGAATTAATATGACAGCTGCAAAATGTGTAACTTTGTAGTAAGGCACAAACGTATTTGGATAATATAATGACTCGACACAGGAAATGAATCGTGACACGCAAATTTATACGTTTTGTCACGTCGAGGTAGCACTCGAAAATGAACATGCTAGTCTAAGAATTTTAACACTATTTTAGAGTTTATCCCTACATCACGACGATGAACAGATCCTTAAGTTTATCACCATGCACACAGAGAATTTACACTGTATACTTTACCGGGTTTTTCTATTCTCACACTTAATTTCTTTCACTTACGAGAGATGTACGCACGCTAGCGAGTCACGAAAAAAAATGAGTCAGTTCAAGCGTCGCGCTTGGATGTTGCCACTTCCGGCTGCTTTAAAACACGAAATGTCGATTGATTATTTGATCTCTCATGTATTTACACAAAAACTTCAATGATTACGAATTAGAAGTAGAAAATAATTAATAATAATTTAGAGTAAGATTTTTAATGCTAATAATTATTTTATTTAAGTGCGAATGGGAAAGTTTATAAATTTTACGCTTTGTAGGGAATGCTACATAACTATGGTGAACGCATAAAATACTTCATATTCATTTATCCATTCAATAAGCATGCCCTTAACTTTACCTATGGGTCTATTTGATTACGTAGATTGGATCAATTTCTGTAACCCAAAGCGATTGAAAAGCCTTCTTTGGATACCATTCCAGGACTCGCAGTGCACAAATTTGTTGAAATTATGTTTTACTTCTTTTATCCTAACTTGACTTTACTGTCAGGCAAGTATGCTACATTGTTAATTTGAGATCCTCATATATCAACGTTTATCTCACTGCAATATTCTCAAGGTGAACCAGTTTTCCAACGCTTGAGGCACTTCTGCTAACGTTGCCATATGTGCTCGTCATAGTCGTAGTTTAAGGACCTGCCTCGTGCGGGCTTCGAGGGTTCGAATCCCGGCACTGGGCGGCGATTTTCTCCGTTGGGTATAGGGGAAAAATTCTAAGCACAATACCCCACTCTACCCAGGTACCTGAAATGGGTACTGGTCTTGACCGCGGGACAGCGTCATGGCGTCCGAGTGTTAGTTAAAAGGCATTTGAAAAACCAATGTACAAGGTGATATGTGACAGGCGTGAATTAAAAATAAAGCATCCGTAGATACCGATTTTTTTTTGTTTGTTTGTTTGTCAGTCTACCATGCGTACTGTGCGGAAATGTTTTTCGACTTACTGGTGCATACAGGTGTATTTAGTGACGCACAACTATTCTATACCCATTTACTTCTTACACAAATACTAAATTTGACTGTGCCTATTACTAACCTGTTTATTTCTATGTTCACATCTCTGATTCTCCTCACTCGTTAACTTCAGAAAAAAATATTGAGTGAAGTAGCTGTGGCCTCTTCTAAGGATAGAGAGGTTGCTCATTACTATTATTCATCACTAACTTTGTATGTGTAATAGACTGGGACCTATATTTTATTGGTAAGTCTACCGTAGACTACTGAAAGGCTAAAATAGTGTTAGCTGCTAGCAAAACCAGCAATATTGATCACCCCTTTGAGACTATCACTCAGACTATTTCTTTTCCCTTCTTTCTTCTATAACAGATAATCCATTCGCCTTACGGTAACGAGGGCAGTGTAGTCAATATGTAACACTAATTTCTCTCATATAAGTTATATTGCGTTCACAGAAGCTTTAAACAACAGCTTCACTCCTTCGATGGTATAGTAGAGAATTTGAACATGAATTTTCATAGGTTTCATATCTGACAATTGTTTTGAAAATATCTTTAGCCAAAAATAAAGATATGTTTTTAATTTAGTTCTGACACGTCTGTTAAAGCAGGTGGGAAGTAAATTTCATTTTATCACATTATCAATGATAAATTAATATCCATAAATTGTACAAACATTGCACAGAAAACCATGCGTTACCAAGAAGCAACAGGAATTGTTCCTGGGCTTAATTGCGTTCTATTGTTATCAATTTCAAGTTAGTTGGTATAAGCTACAGTGAAGCGCGACAAGCTGCGACATGTATGCACACTCGTCAAAATATTCTAAATTGCAGTCACATAAGCTGAAGAGTACCGAACTCTCAATTTTAAGTGGAAATATGTGCATGTCATTTATAGAAATTACGACGTAATTCCAGCACAAAAGGAGATACAAACTTGCACATTAAATTTCCATTAATAAATAGTCATTAAGTTTCCAAGAGGCCTTACTTCGTGAACAAGGGCGAGTGCAATTACCTACTTGTCTTTTTCAAACAATTCGGTTTGATAGAATCGGTAAGATTGAACGCCACGAAAAGGTACAAAGAGACCGTTACAGTTTTGAACTTTATTGCACAATTTATCATTCGTACGCAGCATTATAACAAACTCTTAATCCAAAGGTCATATACTGAATATATTTGGACCTGGACATCGAACTAAAACCAAACTCTGAAAAATACTTTTAATGTGGGAATGCTAAAGTTTCAGAAGAGTATATAAACACACGTTTAATAGAAGATTTGTTTCTCAGTGACGAGAGCCTTGATAACAACTTGAGATTTCAACCTCAGGGGACGAAATAATATTTTGTACGAGTAATGCAGAAACAAAATGAAAAATTTGCATAAAAAAAGGCTAATTTACAAGTGTCCAGGACCCAAAGAAGGCGAGAGGTGCAGTTCAGCGAAGGTGAAGCGGCAACAGCAGCAGCAGTGAGACAGATCTTCATACTTCTACAGCCCGGTTCACTCGAAAAGCTTTCAATGAATTGAAGTCCTCAGCCTCTGGATGAGGAGTACAGATCCCGTGGTCAGAGTCACGAAGCCTCGACTCGTGAGGTTTGATTTGGATCTACTGGCCATAGCCTTCTAACGCACGCGTGAGAATCTTCAGCAAGCAACTGGAGAGGTGTTTAAGTACACTAACCTCTCGTGAATCCAAGTACTAATTGGTAAATGGAGCATTCATAAAATGTGATTTTGTTCAATTTAGCACTATCACTCAATCACATCGCCAAAATTTGAATGGAAAAAATTTCACCCAAAGGGAAAGTTCAACGTCCTCCATGATTGCTTAGGCAAATTTTGCACGTCGGTGACAGGCACGAAGTTGAGCATTAAGTCCCTTACCTGGTTATCATTGGCAGCTAAGTTAACCCTTTAACGTCAGCATTTTTCTACTCATATTACCGTTAATTTAACCACCATCATTAGACTTCCTCCGGCATCCGGTAGTGACCGACAGGATGAGGAAGGAGCTGATACTCGGCAGTGAACCCCAAAGAACACACTAGGGAACCAATTTAGCAGGATCAACAATGTATTTTGAGGCTATTTTCAAAAGTGAAGCGAATAGTTTTCTGGGGAGTTAAAAGGTTAACACATTAACCTCATTATGCTCCATGTATGGCGCACGACTAACTGACCTGACCATGACCGTGTGCCAACATTGCTCCACCTGAGATGGCCACGCATTTTGTGGACTGTCTCAGCGATATACACGCATTGTTGATAGTGAACATTATTTAGAATCACTGCAATGATTGCCCGCCCTGTGTAACAAGTGCGATACATTAATTGTATTCCACAAGATACCAGTACTTCTACTCACCTACCGTAACTCAACCTCCCTGCGTGGGTTTACAAGAGTTGCAGGCTAAGCATTACTGGCAACTTAAGAGATGTGGTCAAAATGTTGAGAAAAAATATAATGCTCTGGTAGACCACACAACACACGATAACGCTACATGGAGCTCTTTAGCTACCCTTCACTGTGTAGTTAGGTAACAATAATTTCAGTACAATATTTATTTCAGTTTTATTTCGGATAAAAAGTAGTCGGAAAATTCCTTCGTTTTCGAATATGGCTGGAAGGTAGGCATTACTTTATATGTATATAAAAAGGGCCCTGTCGGTACTGTTCAACTATTTAAGTTTCAATAACATTCAGGTGGAGCTATGGGACATGAGAGCACTACGAAATTTAATCTCCTAAAAAATTACCAAAATTATTTCTTCAACGAAGCCTAGTTACTGGTAACTATTTCGTTTGCTGTTTGTACCTTCCTCCAATTTTGCATACGCAGTCACGGCGAAAAGAAAAATCAGACTAACATCTTCGCACGCCATTCTGGTTTACGCCATTCTGGTTTACGTAGCAGATTTTTAGACGAACTCGAAACCACAAAAACTTTTCGTTTGAACCGGACAAATTCTAGCAAATTGTCCGCAACGCTCGACTCGCCTGATGAGTGCTTGGGTCATGAAAGTAGAGGCGAAGTATCGCTCACTTCTCAGGCTGAGCAGACAATGATCTAAGGAGCTAAGCGAAGGTTTATTTCAAGGAAATGACGCGATCGTACGCTAAGGATGATTTGCACTTTGATGCTTCAATAGATTAAGCGATAGCGGCTCACGTCCAAATATTTTTTCCGTGCTACCCCATTCACGTGACCGGAAATTTTGCCTTTAAACCATGGCAAACAAATTAGTTAGAGAGCAACAAGCCTAATCGTTAGGATTCGCCCCAAGCCCTCGCGTGTTCACTCGCGAATCCCTCTGAGAAGATGCATAGGATTAAGATTATTTGGTTCACATTAAGCAAAACTTTGACCTGAGATTCAGTTCATTGGTAAAATTTAGAACGAGAGCTAATTAAGCATTGTAAATAAACTGCGCCTTTGACTTACTGCCCCAAATACCAGGCTGTCACGCACACTCACGATCGACTTAGACGGGATGCGACAGCGTGAGGGGTGCCCGCACTGGCCTCTGCTGCTGAGTGCAGTGCTCGTAGATACTCAAACACCGGATAAACTCGGGAAAGTACCGGATAGTACATGAAATAATCTCCTAAATAAAGGATACGGTCGGATAAGCTTCAGTGTGTTTGCATAACTTACACAACAATGCTAGGGAGATCATATTACACCAGTAAACCTTCAGTGCAGCAACAAATTTATTTTCAAGTATGTACACTAAAGCAAAATCTCTAGGGTTATTCTAGCAACGTAATACCAAGCAAATACTGTACAAAAGCTCTTGCTCAACAAATTAATTCACCCCTACTCTGAATGACTGTCCTATTTTGTTCTACTCTGCCATACAAATAATAAAATAAAGGTTACTTACACTTCTGTATAAAAATGAACACGCCCATCGTTAGCATACTGAGAAATTGGGACGCTGCCAGCAGGAAGACCAGCATTGACAAACAAACGTCAAATACAAAAGAGAAAAGACAGGAATTGTAGCGGTTAAACTCGAGCAAAGTCGTGACAACACGCGAATTACCTCCTCTAGAGAGGGCCAACGAACACGTTGACGTCTGTGACGTCACCCACACCGCATTCTTGTCGCCAAAGCTGTTTCTACTGCCAAGTCCAACTTTTTCGCCGCCTGCATACGTGTTTTCCGCCACCCAAGTAATTAAATCGCTAGGGTGGCGAAAAAACATGCATACTCCGGCGAAAAAGTTTGACTGGGTAGGTGTGCTGCCTTAAACACACGTGAACTCTCCTCGACATGAGCTTTAGAATCCCTATTTCCATTCAAGGAGCACCAAACTCTAAAATTCAACATTAAATTTGGGCTGAAACATCGAAGAGATGTAAAGCTACACAAGAACCTACAGAATAGAAATCAGTAGCAATGATCCATGGATGAAACCTCTCTATTTTTTCAAAGAAAAATAAAATGAATCAACGAGATCAGATCGTTTCATCTTACTCATCATTACTCCATTTTGGAAGATCCGTTCAAAGTTTAGGACATCGTCGTATTCTACAGCCTAATTTATTGGACAAAATATACAGGTGCGGTGAAGCCCTCAAACGGAGCTCCCGTACTAAGTAGACGAGCCGTAAGCGAAGACGTTCTTCGTACTTCCATCAGGTCCTCTCATGCAGCCGCAATATTTGATTGAAAATCTGCGGATTTTTATTTCATCGTTTACAAAAGATTTTCTTCGGCATTTTGATCCCATATCTCGACGATACGAGCGGGGCCTAGGACTAATTGACATTGAATTAACCATGTTAATTGCTTTTACATTAACATTGAGCTGCAAGCTGGATGGAAGGAAACTCATTTCTGTAGGGTTAAAGACTAGCAATAAAAGTGTTAATCTCATCTCGCTTGAACAATTGGAGAAGTTTTCGTCGCCTATACGTATTTGGCAATCAGGGAGCAAGCGCTAGATGTCGAGAGGAAGAAAGTCAAGTAAGAATCATAAAATTCACAAATCGATGATTAAATTGGCTGTTGGTTAAAGCCTTCCTAACCGCAACAAAGAAGTTGCGAAAAGAGGAAGGCACCATTTAGGATGGACCTATGGGAACGAAGAGTTTATGCCCAGGGTGCATAGAAACAAGTTGAAAGAATTTCATAAATCAAGATGAAAGTTGAAGGAAATTGTAGGCGCTGAAAAACTCGACAACAGGGAAGCGAAAATAGATGGGACTCAACAAAATAAAAACCATTCTTTTTCAATATGAGGAAAGCCTACCTAATATTTAACTCGGGACCTCCCATATTCGTCTGAGAGCCCCAATTCGCATAGATACAATACGAGCTGAAGGTGCTTCTACTCGTTTGAACCTCAAACATTTCAGCCCCGCATTCGATAGAAGTGTTCAAACAGCGCCAGCATGCACGTAAATAAACGGTGAACTTGGGTATAAAATTGATTGATTTAGCCCAGAATTCTCTACTAGCGACACTTTTCCCTGCAGAGAATGGACACAAGTCCGACACCAAAATACAACACCCCAGCCTAAACACAACTCGCAAGTATGCTGAACGTTCGGAAGGTAGCCAGAGACACTTGCACGGATGACAAAGCCACCAACATGTTCTCACGCAACATATCATAGCTTCAAGAAAAACTCAAAAATTCTATCTAAAATCAAGGTACGCTGAGGCCAATCTTTTACTTTATTGTTTTAAAGCGAAGGAAGTTCACTTGGCTACAGCGTTCAGCTTACAGTTCACCTTTAAATACTGCTATTGAATTCGCAGGCGTGGGAGAGTTGGCTGATCTAGAGCAGATTACCGTGAGGCAGTTTGCACTTGCATGGATCAACTCTACTTCTGCCACTCGTGTCTTAAGGCCTGTTTACACGATCATTGAGTGCGCGCGTGAGCAGTGAAGAAAGGCACAAGCCCCGTTCACTTGCTCTCGCTTCCGGCGCATTTAATGCTCAGTGACAGTGTGGCTGTAATGACACTGACAACCTCTGGCCAGTGCCAGTGACAAGCTCTGGCCAGTGCCAGTGACAAGCTCTGGCCAGTGCCATAGCCCACATTGTCATTGAACACTAAATGCGCCTGAAGCGAGAGCAAGTGGGTGGGGATTGCGCCTCTGTTTATTGCTCACGCGCGCTCTAAATGATCGTGTCAACAGGCCTTTAGGTCTGTCGAGTCAGGTGTCCTCATTTAGGACGTCTGGAATCGGTCACAGGACTTCCTGAATCGGTGACAGGACTTCCTGAATCGGTCACAGGACTTCCTGACTCGGTCACAGGACTTCCTGAATCGGTCACAGGACTTCCTGAATCGGTCACAAGACGTCCTGAATCAGAACGTCCGGACGTCGTCACACCTCCAGGGACGCGACTCCCACGAAGCGACCGCACCATCTTTGTGAGACATGAGGCACCTGAGTAGCCCACTCCCCCACTCCTACTCCCACTCCCACTCCCACTCACGAGGAGCACTCCCCCTCAGTGGGGGGCGACCACTCGTGAGGAGCACCCCTCAGCGGAGGGCGACCACTCACCCACTCACGAGGGGCAATCCCCCTCAGCGCATGTCTGTGAGAGACGCAGAACAACGAACCATGGAGACAAATTCGCGCAGTCAATTTTGCTTGACATCAACGATAAAATGCGAAAAATACGGGGGAAAATAAAATAATGTTCATAATTGCTCTTCATTTTGAAATTAAGGGTACAGTTGAAAAAAATAAACACACTCGCAAATAATGGGTAGTTTATTCGTTCGCTGGAATGGAAGTAAGAGAGGACGCTTAACGATGTCCTCGATAGGAACTCAATATAAGTGATGCTGTGCCTGCATGACAACAGCGCTGGTCACCTCAAAGCACCGGCCACACAAGCACAGTAAAGGTAGTCGCGAGAGAGGTTCTGCTGCTTTCTCACAGCCTCCTTCAAATTATCATCATTATTATTATTGTAAAAAACGATTCACCACCGAAGACGCTACCGAGGCATTTCGTTGGTGTATTCGATATTCCCCAGTTCACCATTTACATATACAGGGCGAATATCGTTTCTGCTATCGCGTGAGGTGACATAGTTGCAATTTTGAGGTAACGTTTTATTTGATGCTGGCATTGTATGCCGTTCGATTCGCTTGGACTAGGAAATAAACCCCTATGTCCTCCTTCAAAAATGATATGCTCGTATCTGCACGGAATTCAGTACATCACAATTGGAGATATTTCCTTTTTAAAACTCTGGACTCAGAAGTAGGGTAACAGTAGCGAGGAATTTAGCCCGTCAGAAATGCGACCCATCGGCCAACAGTGAATGAAGGTCATCCGAAAATGTTGCCAATGTGCGCAACACCGAACTCACCGTCACTCAAATGAAATGGCCGACCCAAAACTCCAGAAAAATGGCGTAATGTTTTCTTCAAAAGCTTCTCTCTAGGTGACAATCAAACTAGACTAAGATCAACAGGTAACATGCGTATAAAAATATAAGCCCTATGCCAATTTCACGAAAAAACATTTTACGCTCAGGCTGCAGCTTCCTGCGACCGTGTGAGAGAACGGCTTCCCAGTCTAACTTCTTCGCCGCATGCATGTTTTTTGCCTAGTAAATCGCTTAACCGGCGATTAAATCGCTTATGCGGTGATTAAATCGCTTAAGCGGCGAAAAACATGCACGCAGGCGGCGAAAAAGTTAGACTGGGTTACGAGCGGCGAGACTCGTTGAGAAATGGGCATCCTCGATCCATCAACTGCACACTTTGTAATGAGGAGAGTGAAATTCAGCTGTTGCTTTGAAGGTAGACGTTCTGGCTGTGAGATTATTAGGATGGTAACCAGATCAATGGAAATAAAAAACAAGAGGACGACAGCCTGACAAAAATCAACCAACGCACTCAAGACTTCAAAAACGCTCTAATGATCGGTATATCTCTACAATGAAGGACGCATTGATGTCTGATATAAAGTTTTTGTTACATTATACATTAATTGGCAGCAAAATGCACAGGAGTACGCGGAACAAGCGAAGAAAACTCAAATTCAGATGAGTTTGGTAAAAAGTGGAAAATTGCAAGTTTAACAAAATCATCTTTATCAACGAGTGCGCCGAGCAACAACACATGCTTATTTATATAATTTTCCTCGCGTAGTTAACAAAGAGTCGGCCTGAGGAACAGCACTCAGACTGCCCAACACAACGGGCACCAACAACGAGCCTGCTTGTTAACTTACGATGCAGCTATTCTCTATCTAGTGCACCGTACCAATAAGAAGCTCCTATTTCTACTTAACTAAAAATAAACTAGAGTGTTTCCAGTAGACAAGCTTAAGAAGCAGTGCCATTAAGCAATAGTTTGGCAAGGAGCAGAAGTTGGAAGGAAGCAGCAGTCGTTGCGTTATTTGATCACAACTCGAACGCCGCAAGCTCACACCAATACAAAATTAAAACGTAAATGCCATTTAAACTTATACTGCCGTAATCTAGAACAGTCGCAAGACTCGGTAAAACACTATACAACTGTAAGTTTAAATATAAAATCTTTCTTCAATCACACTCTTGGGATCTCAGCGCAAACTTCACAAGCGTCAAGTAACTCGAGCTGTCCATCTCACGAGAAAATATCCAGGTCTCAAAGTTCCAATCAATTGCTGAAATGAAGTTTAAAAATAGTGCACAAGAGACGGGTCTTCAGTAACTTCAATACGAGATTCAACGAGTGAGTGCAGCCATTCAACAATAGCAAAATAATTAAAAAACTAAACCAGACTAAAAAATTAAGTATCGTCAACGTTGTTGGAGGAGGTCTGTGATACGGAGGGCCGGCGCTATGTACGAGCGAGCAAGACAAGCGAAAGAAAAAAAAATGAGGTTCACTTTACTAAAATAAGCCCACGACCGCCTCCTGCAACCAGTGATGGTCGTCCAACAGCGGGTTACTAGAGCTTCAATTCACAAATGTGCACTGAGGAGGACCGACGCAATCAATATATCTTCTCAAAAGGAGATGGAATACACACAGCCTGTTCAGAGGAGCGCAAGAACTTCAACCTCCGCTGAAAGGCAACCCCATTCTGTACATCTTCTAATGGGTTCTTTTAACCATGTTTCTTTCTGAATTCGCTAATATTCCAGTAATAAACACGGATTTCCAATTGCCTACGGGGGGGACAGCACACAGCGCAATCTCAATCTCAGCGCAGGGGCGCTTAAGCAATCCGCTGCAGCCATCAGGCTAACCTAACTGTGCACATTAGAACACCGTTTTTTGGTTGGATGCCCTAGAAGTCACTGAACTTATTCGGGCCCACACGTAGCTATACTTAATTTTGACCATTGTATACTAGGCTTAAGAAACAATCTACTTTTGTATCGCTTGTCGTAAATAAATTGTTTGAATTATTTAAATTCTGAAATAATTCAATTAGTAATAATTCAGACACTAGCATCATTGAAGAACACTAGTAACAACCCTCCTTAACATCGCTGGATACCCTCAAGGACGGGACTGTGAGCAGCAATAATTAGTATTATTTTTGGTGCTGCTTCTATCGAACTAATAGAAAGCTTTCCCACTCCTCTGACGCAAAAAAATTCTCTTATTCACCACCAGTCTGATGAAAGAACGAACCTGTTCAATAGAAACGCCAAAGGGCGAATAATTATACGTAATCAATATTCAGCGCTATAAGTAGGTCACATCGAGATGGCAAAATCCCCCAAAAATAGTAAATGAAGAACATAAGAGTTGAATGTAGCTCTGAAAAGCAGCAGCGAAACGAAAGGCGAGAGAAGAAGGCACGAAGGGGAAATTTTTGACCAGCGCGCAAACAAACATGGCCGCCACAAGTGCTGAGGCAGCAGCAGACAGAACAGGACATCGTCCCTCTGGGCTCTGCTCACCGACATTCAACGCTGCCCGCAAACAACAATACTACTCTAAAATTGCCTCCTAAATTTCCCACTTATCAATCATTCACTATACTTAAATAGATTTGACAACCTACTTCTTAAATGGATGCTGCGAACCGTCCGCCACAACGTAAAAGAAGCACAATGTGCACAGGATAATTCCTTCGGCCTAGAGGAGGAAGATGCAGTTGTCTCAGAAATTTCACGTGCGTGTCCTTATTCATACGCGCGAAAAGCCAACAAAATGCTAGGTCAGCTTCCGCAGAACTACAGGGCGCCATCGGCGGACAGCACAGCACAGCTAAAGCCTCGTCCAGTGCGGACAAGCCACACTGGAGAGGCGCTCGTCCAGTGCGAGCAAGCCACACTGGAGAGGCGCACGTCCAGTGCGGGCAAGCCACACTGGAGAGGCGCACATCCACTGCGGGCAAGCCACACTGGAGAGGCGCACATCCAGTGCGGGCAAGCCACACTGGAGAGGCGCACATCCAGTGCGGGCAAGCCACACTGGAGAGGCGCTCGTCCAGTGCGGGCAAGCCACACTGGAGAGGCGCTCGTCCAGTGCGGGCAAGCCACAATGGAGAGGCGCTCGTCCAGTGCGGGCAAGCCACACTGGAGAGGCGCTCGTCCAGTGCGGGCAAGCCACACTGGAGAGGCGCACATCCAGTGCGGGCAAGCCACACTGGAGAGGCGCACATCCAGTGCGGGCAAGCCACACTGGAGAGGCGCACATCCAGTGCGGGCAAGCCACACTGGAGAGGCGCACATCCAGTGTGGGCAAGTCACGCTGGAGAGGCGCACATCCAGTGCACACAAGCCACACCAGAGAGGCGCACATCCAGTGCACACAAGCCACACCAGAGAGGCGCACATCCAGTGCACACAAGCCACACCAGAAAGGCGCACATCCAGTGCACACAAGCCACACCAGAGAGGCGCATAATCAGCCACTACCGCAACTAATAGCAAGGCGAGACCCACACAAGCACACACATATTTGAGCACCGCGGTTATACAGGAACGTAGGTAAGCACCTATACTACAGCCGTATAAAATCACCTTCGAGCTCAAGTTTGCAGCCACACGTACCTCGCTCAGAACTCGCATAGAAACTTCCCGTATTATACATGACCTCAAATTGAATACTATTATTCAAGAAGTGGTTCAGGTCGGACAAAGTTTTGGCTTTGAGTGTAAAATTATTAATGATTTTTCATTTCTGAGGAAGCAAAACGCGCTTAATGAAACTTCCAACACACAGCAAAGTTCCATACGATCTCAGCGAGAAGTTGTAGCAGAAACGACACGAAGCTAGCATCTAAACCAACTGCCCAACAATACTCTATCACGTAGCTCTAACAATACAGCAATACAAACATGGAAGCTGGGTAGCAAAAAAAACATAATTTATAAGTTTCAGCATACATGAAAGAACTATAGGGAAGCTGATGTGTTAGGTACACTTGCGATATCTTAAAAGCGCTCTATATCTCCAGCAGATTCATGTGGTGCTAGAGCTGGACCATATCGTATGGAAGAACAAGTTCGTAAAATCCGACATTTTCGATATGCTAACAAAGTAACCCACCTTATCATCTACTGTATTTTTCACGTATCTGATACTTTTTGAACACTCTAAAAATTCCATCTACGCCTTTGCTGATGAATATTTATTAAAATTTTTCCCTTCAAATCAGCTCGGCTTTGTAATTCAAGCCAGGAAGCGACCACACATGGTCTATTGGTACGAGCGGCTCAGCCAAAGCATCGGTTTCCTTCGAGCTCAACTGGAATGACTCGCAGTCAAGACAGGAACTACTTGAGCAGGTCAAACTGCGACATCAGCGCGAGCTGTTCGTCATTGAGATTAAATCTTGGAAACTGGAAAACTGTCTTTATCTTGATTATCTTCTCTTACGCACAGCTGAAGCGAGTGTTTCTTGAGGTGGCGTGTTGAATTTAGCATGATCCGCCCACGTTGCGTTTAACTACCATAAAAAAGCAAGTAAAGGATAGCGATGAGTTCGGAACTATAGTTTTCAATGAGTAGTTCGGTTCAATGAGCGATGAGAAGTGAAGGACTACTAGATATACGAGAAAATGGCAATGGAAGAGAAGAATGACAGGGGAAGATTATAGAAAGAAGTTGAACATGTTTCTACGCAGGGAATCACTTGTCGAGATTCGTAAACAATTTATGAGCAGTAAACGAGCGGTAACATGTCGCAGGCATAAAATTTTACAAGTGCAGTATAAGAGAAGGTAAAAATAATGCTACAAGCCAAGAAGTTGTGCAACTGTTAATATGAAGTTGTTATTTGGACGAACAGTGCAGCAGCTTTACATAAATTTGTACAAGAACCGAATAAGACAACTAGAACGAGTTAAAAAAATGTATAATGAATATTTAGAAAGAGTGGGGTATATTTCAAAAAAACGTTTTCTTGTGAATGCAAGGAAGAATAACGCAAAGTTACTGGAGGCATTTTCTGTTAGCTGACCTGAGCACTCGAGTGAATTAAAAATAATGAGATTACAATAACGAGATTACAAAAAAAGGACGACGAATTCGCTTAAAATCAAGGATTTTTTATTACGATGCTACATACCAGCAGAAGTAACAGTCATACATATAATATGACATTATCAACGCCCACTCAAGCGCACGATATCCATTCCAGAACAGTGCAAATGAGGCCGGCGTCTCAGCAGCTCTCCGTTTACAAGCGAGAATTTAGAGCTGTGGGACGGCGCAGCGTCTTGCATGAAATGAAATGGAAATCGCTTCTAAGAAAACGCTCCAAATACTCGTCAACCAAATTTAAAAGCCTAGCTCACATTATTAACCAGATAGTCGATTACATAGTTAATGAAAAATAGTGAAACATTTTGTCTATTTCTTCGCGATTATTCAAGAACGCACAATTTTGAACTTGCCGCTCATAGCTTAGTGAAGAATACCATTTAATTGCAAGCATTAATAAGAAATTTTTACTTCTTTTCCTTTTAGAATAACAAGGCAAACGTAAAAAGCAGAAGGCGGTTCTCATAACACAAATCTGAAAGTTAGTATTTCAACAACGAACCTCAAACAGCACAGTTCTCAAGTAAATAACACTAGTTCCATCCTCCTTAAAAGACTACATAGAAAAGGAATGGTGGAAAAAAATTACCCAATTAGATCCATTAGTCTGCCATTCTCCTTCAAAGACTACATAAAAAATATTAGTGAAAAAATCAACCAATTAGATCCATTACGCCGCAGTCGACACGCAGGCACGACAGTTGGCCGACGCTGGGTGTGTCCTCAGCAGATTGAAGGGGCCCGTTTTGACGGAGAACTCGTGTAAGTCATTATCATTTTATGAAAAAATAAAGAAATTCGCTTTGTTTAACCATCTCCGGAGCTCATAAGAAGAGGAATGGGGAGCAGAGCAGGGAGCGGCCGACAGTTGATCTCCTGCGCAGAGGCGCGGGCCGCTCTAGACCGTCTCGTACTGACGCTTCAGCGACCGGCCCAGACAGCACGCGAATGCCACTCCCACCAGCTGCACAAACTTCACTTAATTAGAAAGAAAGATAAGAGAAAAGAAAAGAAGAAGAGAAAGAAAAGAAGCAAAACGTAAGAAAGAAAACAGTTTATTTTCAATAAAGTTGATACAGGAAGTGTTCAACATTGGCTTTTAAAACATCGAAGGGGCTGTAGAGGTGACCATAAGTGAGCTGATCAATACGCGAGCTGATCAATACGCGAGCTGTTCACTCGTACGCTTAACATATGTCAACAATAAAAATTAAACACAACATAAAATATAAAAAAAGACACTTAAAACAAAATTTACGAGAGGAAAAAATATGTCATGCCCAAAACCTGCAAATGTTGACTGGAATTTGTGGGGGGGGCAAGCAAGATGACGAGATCAGACATTAGGACGACCTGAAGAAATATTTCCCAGAACACTACTAGATAATTCTCGTCGGTGTTTTTTCTGAGACGTTTGGCAAAGTTATATCTACATTACTGAAGAAAATTTTATTGTTTGATAGAATGGTTTTAAAAATATTTAAAAATAAAATGTGGAGCAGCACAGTTGAACAGTTTAATCATTTTATACGCTTTTATATATTATATTCTTTAATCACTATCACACCAACAAAACGTTTACGAGATTACAATTACAGAACAGTTTCCCACTCAATCACTCAATTGTTACTGCATGTGTAAAATATACATACGTACATCACAGGCAACTCTTCTCGCCAAAAAATTACCCTAATTTTTCCCTATTAAACTCCAATATAAAAAAATAGAAATATGTATTTTACAGGCCACTATTGACGCCAATAATTTGCACTAATTTCTCCCGATCAAACTTCCATGCCAAAATCCATTCAAAAAACAAAAATATGCATTTCACAGGTGTTAGGCCCCGCGCCAGTACGGCAAGATGGATATTCTAGTATTACGCTACCGGCGTTGTAAATAATGTTCGCCGGAATTTAATACGAGTAACTTAGATACTCCCACACCCCCTTGAATCCGGCTTGTCCACTATTCGGGAGAGCGACGAAAAGAAAAACGGTCAGCGCTCTGGAATTTCGGAACCTCATTATCCGTTAATGAAATACTCTGCAGCTAACATTGTTCCCTGCAAATAAATCTGGAAATTAACCGAATACTATCTTCCCCGAGAAGAATATCGACTACAAAGAAAAAAAGGGTCTCAACTCCTAGAGAGTTTTCAAATGAGTGGCGCCCAATGAGCGGCAGCCCTACATCCGCTGAGTACAACCTCTACGAACTAAATTTCGGCCCTCGTGAGCAAGGTCAGCCCGTAAAACCATCCGAAAGATCTAGAATCTGGGGCCCGAACAATGACCAAAAATAATAATAAATTTAACAATTGGCGTCGAACAGGGACGGCCTAACAATTATAATAAACATTTCTAACAACAGGCCACTTTTGACACCAATAATTTAGACCCTATAAAAAATGCCGTGAACACAGAAATGATACGCAAGCGACTCCGGCACTGGCGCGCACAGTTCAGCCCTCGTCACCTGCACAAAGCCGATGCCAATGGCGATGCTGCCGAGGATGGTGACGTTCTCTAGCAGGTCTCCTTCCAGCTTGTCGAAGCAGCCGTCCTTGTAGATGGTGTTCAGCTGCTCACACAGATTCACATTAGCGTTATTTGAACCACTGCAGATAAGATGTTAGTGTACTACTTCAACTCAAGGCCTCCATCGAGATAGAAATCGAGGTAGAACTCGAGGTAGTACTCGTGGCAGAAATCAAGTGAATAGGACCAGTTCTAACCTCGCCGCAATGAACAACCTGCTAAATCGCACTGATTCTTGTCTCGCTCAGAGAAGGGAGCAGCAAATGAAGAATATTTTACTCAAAAAGTTATCAAAATAAAACCAGAGCTTCTCGAAATTGCATTCCTGCTTTGTTTCTTAAAATTCATCCTTTTTTGTGAGTCATTACATGTTTTTTAGGACCCATGTTTAAAAATTCCAGTGATCAAAAAAAAAATGACTGGAGTAGCATGGCATGCCAAACAACTATCTAAATGTTCATAAATCAAGTTACACTAAAATTTACATCTTCGCATCACCCTTCAATGAAGAAAAGGAAGGTCAAAATAGGTTGCATCATTCTAGGTAATGATGGTTTTTATAACGAGCACTTCACAGGAAGATACGATAGTTGCACCTCCCGTAGGGGGGGGGGGGGGGGGGGGGTCTTGTACGAGAATTTGCAATCAGAGAATAAGCCTAAAGATTTTAACTCGTCGCTGAAAGTCACAGATTCTGTTTTGATTTTTATAATCCGCGGTAAATAGACGTCAGGCTGGAAGGTGGAATGTACAAATTTTCTTTACGATATGGCAACGCCGTTAAGTAAGGACCACATAACGACACAGTCGATGCAGTGCAGTACTCAAACGGCCCTGCAGTTTGACGATGGCCTAACCATCGTCCCTAGGAGGACGATGTCTTAAACTTTGAACTGGTCTTCCAAGAAAGAGTAGGGATTAGCAAGAAGAAACGATCTGATCTGGTAGTTTCATTTTTTTGAAGAAAATAAAGAAATTTCAGTCATGGAACATTGCAACTTATTTCAGTTGTAATGGGTGCACTCAAACTACAGAGTTTGATGGCGTTGAGTGCACGAGGTCAGCATCTTAGCTGGAAATGTCGGGACACCTGGCATGGGCAGTCGTTTTGGATGGGTTTGTGAAATTTTATTCAATTTTATAATAACTGAAGTTACTGGGAAGGTGAGGGTCACTATATCTCCTGGAGAGGAAAGGTATAACTGGTAACTGTTGAGTAGAAGGACCCTAAATGTTCTATTGTGAAGGAAATACTCTACGTACAAGAAATCTACTTGAAAATTTAAAAAATTGAGAGCGGATAAAATGACTTCCTCTCGAAAGCTAGCTCATAATTTCCAAACGAGATGAATCAAAGCTAGAAAGTTTGATCGCATCAAGTTACCGTGATTACTTTCGTTTTGCAGCTGGGAAAATTTACTGAGTGAACAAACAGAACGGAAAAATAACCTGGTCTGGATTTTCAAAGATGCCGTGGCCGCAGTTGCGGACACTCTCCTTGCAGCAATCGTCGGGGACGCCCTTGTACAGCTCGCCGTAACTCGTCGCCATCCAGTCCTCGAAAGAGTTCGTCCCGCAGCACATGTACTGAAAGATTATTATTATTATTATTATTATTATTATTTATTAATATTATTATTATTTTTATTTTAGGGTATTTGTACTGCAAGATTTCACGCTCAAACTTTACGGAATGAAAACACGGTAAATACAGAGAGGCAAGTAAGAGTAACCGCTACTGCCCGGGGGGCTTCCGGACAGTACCGGGAAATTATTGCAACTATTGCATGGCTCCTGGTTATGTGAGGGTGACAGTACCGGGAAATTATTGCAACTATTGCATGGTTCCTGGTTACGTGAGGGTGACAGTACCGGGAAATTATTGCAGCTATTGCATGGTTCCTGGTTATGTGAGGGTGACAGTACTGGGAAATTATTGCAACTATTGCATGGTTCCTGGTTATGTGAGAGTGACAGTACCGGGAAACTTACGGACTTGTGCAAACTGAAATACGCTCACATGTTCACAGGTGTACTAAAATGCAAATCTGCCCCATCAATGCATTTATTTGAATTAAAGTTTTTATGATATGTTAATTCAACCGGATTTGAAATTAGAATTTAGTTGAGGCATGAAATCCTTATGAAAAATTGTAAAACAGGTAAAAACCCATTGAAACTGAGATCTGCAAAAAGTTGCACACTGTGAGACGAGTACAATTATAACACGCTCATGATCTTTACTGGGCCTTCCCGAGGTGCATTAGCCTATCAAGCGAGATAAAGTACAATAGTGCATCCCCAGAGCACGGCAGCGCGCCCTCTCACATGCTCACCTGAAAATTTCAATGATAAATCCTCAGCATTTTGAGTTTTCAAAATCATGACAGTGATGTTAATAATTTACGAGGCACAACCCAAGCATCTCATCGTTCTAAAACACAACTCACACCCTCGCAATAATCTGACTACAACAGGAGAGGCATAGGGTCGTGACGAGCTGAATAACGTGTATGTCTCTTATTAACTGCTAGTTTATGCTGGAACAATATAACTTTTTTTTTGAACCTGAACCATGATTGGCGTGTACTGTAACGTCATTAGCTGATGATTTTTGTCTAAACACAATAACTCTTTTTCCAAGCCTGGACCATAAATGGTAGACGATAACGCCAGCACTCACGTCATGCTGGATGATGTTCCAAGTCTTGTAGATGCTGGCGTTGCTCTCGTTGTAGTTATTCATGGACGCGAGGAGGTTTTCTTTCAGCAGGTCCTTGACGTCAGCCCGCCGCACGTAGGCAGCAATACCGGCTGACACCTGCACCACGAAGATCACCACCACCAGCACCGCGAACTGCAACACAAGTGTCCTCAGAACTAGGGAAAATGGGGGAAGAAATGATACGTGATTCTGAAGGTAATCTCCTTCACGGCGAAAAAAGGGCACTGAACGTATAACTGAAATCTGTAACTGTTTCAACTTCGGTTATAAAACTGCTACGAATATGAGCAGTTCAGGTGATCAGTTATGAGAACCAAATATCACATCGAGCTAGCTAAACCAGATCATTATGTGCAAAATTTTACCCCTGAAGACGCTACTCAACCGTTTCATGAATGCATACATTTTTCAACTCCGTCTTTTTTTTACATTCAACTACTTGTATTACCGCAGTTTACCAGCACTCGTATTGTTTAATGCAAAAATGAATTTATATTTATTGTTTTCAATTAAAAAGGTGATTGGGATTCATTAATCTAATTTTAAAAACACAGGCCAGTTATCAAGAAATTCACAAAGAAGCATTCAAGATTGATCAGGTTGATATTGGAACGCTTCCGATGTATCTGCAGGTGCGAGATCTGAACATCAACGTGGGAATAGAATTGAGGAAATTCTGGGAATGATGCATCTCTCTTGAGAACTGTAACAAGTATGGAAATACTAAAATTGTATTTGCCGAACATTTATGTGTAGATGACACAATTTCACTCACTCATTTGGCCGGCATGAAGGGCAAAGTTGCGTAAGTAGCTAATTTCAAAGTATTATCCAATGCAAAAGCTCAAAAATTTCTCTTTGAAGCTAAGAAAATAATTATCCACTCGAGAAGGCACGAAACAAAGATCAAAGATGCGAAGCCAATACTGAGTACCGTCACAGGACACTCTGCATCGTCCCCTCAACATCGCGTCTGACAGAAGCGAACAGATGCAAAGACGCGCGCCTACAAATGGCAACTTGAGCCTGAGTTGTCAAAGTTGCCCTGACAAGACGACGACTCAAAGTTGGCATGAGCAGCTGCCCACCAACGAGGAGAGGCGGCTGATGCGTCAATAGCATTAAAACTTTGGCCAGACAGTGCAGTTGTGACAGGCGACGGCGACGAATGGCAACCCTGCATTGAGATGCGCAACTGTCGCTGTCAACAACACCACTCCGCTGTCAACAGCAGCACCTCAGTCTATAGGATAAATTTATTTATTCTAGTTTACATGATAAATTTTACGTTTTTATCTTGACCCCAAACTTGAGATGTCTGTCGTACGTAAGATAATGTTTTGCCATTCATTTATAATACGTACCAGTACTGCCACTTTCCAACGTTTACACTCGCACTCTCATGATATTTGCAGTGATGAAGTTGTGCCAGCAAAAACAATTCTTGTGAGTCAAGCCTACGCTTTTCTTATGTCTTTTCAATGTAACGCAATTCAATTACAAAATTTGATGTTTTGTATCCAAAATACACGCAATTCCTATGTGTATCGTGAAAACGATTTAAGCTCACAGAGATAAGTGCTCGTCTTTACAAAGCTAAAATTGGCGCAGCTAAGGTGTATCGCGTCCCTGATCTAACTTCAAGGAACATCAATGAACACTTTCACCGCAACGTGCGCCACCGGTGGCCAAGGAGGGAATTTTCATAATGCTGCTGACTGACCAGTAGCCACAAACTCAACTTTTATAAAATTTACATCTAAATGGAGAAATGATCCAGGCAATGTTGGTTGTTTTCAAAATTGCTAACTGCAATTGACTTCATTTTTAAGTTTAATATTGAACTTCAGTTTAACCGATTGCGGTCAAGTGTTAATGTTGCCCATAAACCGGCGCAAACCACGCGATAATCTCCATAGGGTTATTGAGAACAGCAAAGATTTAACACGTTTGTTACGATACGATTTACTGGTGTGTCGTGCTAAGGTTTTCCCTGTTGCGAAACAACCCATCGATGGGTCGCTTGAAAAATTATGACAAAATTTTTTAAATAATGGTATTTACCGGGCCCAGTTAAAGTTTGGTATTTATAAATTTGTCAATCACTTTCAAATTTAAATTTGAGTTGAATGTTGAACTTCAGTTTAACCCCTCGCAGTGAACGTGCTAAGAATGTAACGTACCGTCATGACCATACAGCGACTCTCCTTGGCAGCGCCGCAGCAGCCGAAGAAGCCGACCACGAAGATGAAGACGCCGACGCCGATGAGCACCATCGTCGGGCTCACGAACGACAGCTTCGGCGTCAGGAAGTTCAGGTAGTTCCAGTAGATGCTCTCTATCACAGCCCCGATGATGATGATCACCACACCGCTGATCTGAAATCAGAAGTAAATTTATTCATCTCGTCAAAATGAAGGAAAAATAATTTTTACGAGTGTGGGTGAACTATTCAACCTTGTGAATATAAATTAGCCTCGTGAAATTGAAGTTTCCAGTAACTTCAGGCAAGCTTAAATTAACGCCTGTTTTTAAATGGAATAAATATAAACGTTGAACATACAGCAATGTAAAATTACAGTCGATAATATGAGTTTTGGTAGCCAATTTCGCGTATTTCATAACAAAAACACGGTTTTGAAATGAACTTCCCTAGTTGATCCAAAACAATAAATTTCAAAATTAACATGAATGAATTTCATCAATTATTTCTTGTAAATGGACAGAATAAATGTATTTCAATTTTTTATATAGTCACAAGTTAAGTAAAATAATGGACTATTGCATGACAACTTCTCTCGCAAGCTATTCCAGGGATTTTAAGAGTTGCAAACTCAGCCTCTTCCTCCGTTAGTTACCCTGGCAGCGGAACAGTCACATTGGTCGGTGCTGCTTTCCACACTTTTTATATAGCGATAAACCATTAATTTGCACATCTCAAACAGCACCTGGATAGGCGATATATGGCGGTAGATTTCACGCTATAGTACACAGCACCCATTGAGTAGTACCCATTGACCGTAACACTGAAGGTTACAAAAAAAGTTAGTATCAACGCTATAAAATATTCTTAGACAGGAAGTGATCGACTGCCTCACAACCGCTGCATTTAGAAAGCAACTGGACCAACGCACCAATCTTACCTTACAGTGCAGTTGCGGCCAAATGCACAGCACAAACGAACACCTGTCAATTGTGGCGATTCTGTACCGCTAAGAGAATTAGGACATGATTCTTAATTTTTTGTTTTTTTAGTTGCACACGACCGTGAACTGCAATTGTTGCAGCTGCTAGTTCTCGCTGTGTACTGCAGCTGTTATGTACGTACACTATATCCAAAGCCTCGATAATATGATCACATTCAATAAAAATTAAAATTTCAAAAACATTACGTAGGTAAGAGCTAAACAGAACACTTATGAGAACACCATGTAGTCAATGTGCAAGACGAGTGTCTTCAAATTACACTAGCAGTCCAAATGTAAAACGTAATAAGCTATGATTATTGATAACGTGTTGAACCATCGCCATACTACAAAAAAATAATCATATAGGTCGTGTTAAAATTGTCCAGAATTCAAAACTTGGTTCGCGTTGCTTTAATCCATATAAAATCTGTTTTTAAGGAACGATATTGCCTAGTATTATTGTTTCAAACAAAAATACATATAACTTCAAGATCACAGGTAATGCTCAAAGATTAGATTAGATTATAAGTTAGTTTAAGCCTCCCTAACCGCTGCAAAAATAGAGCGTATCGAAGAGAGGAAGGAGGAAGGCACCATTTAGTATGGATATAAGAAAATGAGGAATCTATGCAGAAAGGGCGTAGAAACAGTAATATGGGAAAGAAGTTCATGAAATAAGATAAAAGTTGAAGAAGAAAATCAGAGGTGCTGAAAAACAGGACAGTAGTGAACCGAAAAAAGTGGTCCTTAACATAACAAAAAACATTATATTTTAACAAAAAGAAGGCCTACCTAACTCTCAGCTCGGGCCCTCACATTTTTCCCCTGGGAGCGCTAATTCCCATAGATACAATAGTTGTATCCTCCTGAGGGGGGTAATGCTCAAAATATACAAGCCTTAAATAACAACTTTTTTATTCGAGATGCATCCCGCCAAGGTAGAAAATCATAGATACTTTAATGACCGACGTGCAACATTGTTTTGGCATCAGAGATAGTTAAATGTTCGGAGTAAACACCGTGGAGTTTAGGCATCAAAGATAGTTAAATGTTCGGAGTAAACACCGTGGAGTTTTGAACCATGCCATCAACACCCCCCCAGTGTACCCAAAAAACCCTCTCTCCCCTTCTACACGAGCACCAACCCCTCCCCGCTGAGCAGCACAAGAAGCAGACACAGCGTCAGGAGCGCTGCTTCATCAAAAACTCGTCTCGTCAGCGCTGATGAGGCGACGCTGCCGTTAATTACGGAGATGGCGGGCCGAGGGTTAGACCGGTGGGCCGAGGGCTGGACCAGCGGGCCAAGGTCCGGACCGGCGGGCCAAGGTCCGGACCGGCGGGCCAAGGTCCGGACCGGCGGGCCAAGGTCCGAACCGGCGGGCCAAGGTCCGGACCGGCGGGCCAAGGTCCGGACCGGCGGGCCAAGGTCCGGACCGGCGGGCCAAGGTCCGGACCGGCGGGCCAAGGTCCGGACCGGCGGGCCAGGAAGGCAGGCCCAGCCTACCTGCCTCCAGCACCACCGACGCACCCCACAGCGCAACACTCAGCTCAAATGACGGACGTGGGGAAAATTAATCAATGTCAGAATTTCACGAGTGTTCAAGGTAGGCAAAGTTGAGCAGGAACAACAGATGCACGTGAGCTAGCGTTCTCCTGAAGTAAAAGTTTCAAACTAAAGGTACAAAATTTCGGTTTTGTTAACTCTGTCGTCCTCCTTTCAATGTATAAAAAAAATATCATACATGTTCAGACTGAGCTTCCTTCTTTACTTCACCGTAACGAAAATCAGTCAAAAAGTGTCCTACAGAGAGTCTTTCATCAGGCTGCATGGAATCTGTTTTATTTAGTTTGGATTTCGGTGTACTCTACTGCAGCAAAGTCTCACATGGGCTCGGAAATCAATTTCAATGACGCGCACTAATCCCAGTCTAACTTTTTCGTTGCCTGCATGCATGTTATTCGCCGCCCAAGTTATTTAATCGCTTGGGCGGCGAAAAAGATGCATGCTCCGGCGGAAAAGTTAGACTGGGATGTTCATGCAGACTGTCCAGGGCTGGTTGTACTTTGAAATAATTTACTGCCGAGGAATAACCATTACAGCAACTCTCGTTCCTTTATTACTGGTGATATCGACACGTGTTACGAGACCACTCACTATTCTCGTTGAGATGAGATGAGTTAAGTATGACATTACTATTATTATTATTATTATTATATAAGAAAGTTTTAGCCTCCCTTAACCACGACAAAGATGTTCCAAGAGAGGAAAGAGGAAGGCACCATTTAGTATGGAGTTGAGGGAACGCGGAATCTATGCACAAGATGCACAGAAACAGTAAGCTAGGAAAGAAGTTCATGAAACAAGAAAAAAGTTGAAGAAGAAAGTAGGAGGAGCTGAAAAACAGGACAGCAGTGAACCGAAAAAAGATGGTCCGTAACAAAACAAAAACCTATTTTATTACAACAAAAATGACGCCTACCTAACCTTTAGCTCAGGCCCTCACATAGTCCCCCTGGGAGCGCCAATTCCCAGTTAAGTATGACAATTAGCGGTAAAATAAATTGAGGACCTCACTGCAGCCACAAGATGCAGCGCAAGCATCTTTTACGGAGCGCACTGAATCCAGCACGAGTAAATAGGCGCTCGCATAATGATCCGATGCATTGGTTCCTTCAAAAATGATAGAAAGCAGCAAGCAGTAGAAGGGGTAACGGCTCTTCGTTACCCCTTACGCTAAGTTCACTGCACTCTATGAAAAAATGCGTTGATATTTCGAAGAAGAGCAACTAGCGATACAAACGCCCGGAGCCTGAAGCTTCTCTAATGCACCTCAACACGGAGAACACATCAGTCTAATGCTCTGAAGGAGGCCCAAGCATCCTCCTCGCAACCGAAATAAGTCCAAGTCACCAAGATACGAAACAGCAAACGTCGGGTCAGCAAAACACTTGATAGAAATATTGCTGAGCTAATCAGATGGGAAAGTGAACAGGCTGAGCAGCTCTCAGCATGAGTATAAGGGCACAGCCAGCTGGCTGAGAGCACAACCAGCTGGCTGAGAGCACAACCAGCTGGCAGAGAGCACAACCAGCTGGCAGAGAGCACAACCAGCTGGCAGAGAGCACAACCAGCTGGCTGAGAACACAACCAGCTGGCTGAGAACACAACCAGCTGGCTGAGAACACAACCAGCTGGCTGAGAACACAACCAGCTGGCAGAGAGCACAACCAGCTGGCAGAGAACACAACCAGATGGCAGAGAACACAACCAGCTGGCTGAGAACACAACCAGCTGGCTGAGAACACAACCAGCTGGCTGAGAACACAACCAGCTGGCTGAGAACACAACCAGCTGGCTGAGAACACAACCAGCTGGCTGAGAACACAACCAGCTGGCTGAGAACACAACCAGCTGGCTGAGAACACAACCAGCTGGCTGAGAACACAACCAGCTGGCTGAAAACACAACCAGCTGGCTGAGAACACAACCAGCTGGCTGAGAACACAACCAGCTGGCTGAGAACACAACCAGCTGGCTGAGAGCACAACCAGCTGGCTGAGAGCACAACCAGCTAGCTGAGAGCACAACCAGCTGGCTGAGAGCACTACCAGCTGGCTGAGAGCACAACCAGCTGGCTGAGAGCACAACCAGTTGGCTGAGAACACAACCATCTGGCTGAGAGCACAACCAGCTGGTTGAGAGCACAACCTGCTGGCTGAGAACACAACCAGCTGGCTGAGAACACAACCAGCTGGCTGAGAACACAAGGCTCGCAACACAGACAGCAGGCCGAGCGCTTGCGGCCAAATCAAATGAAGACGCCGAATTATCGCCCGTCAATAATCAGTCGCCGGAAATAGACGTGAATGTCGAGCCCTCGAGGCCTGGCCGAGCTCTGGAGCTTGTTATTGCGGTGCGTGCGTAAAGCGCAGCACACACGTGGTGTTCTCGTGCACGAGGGAACACAACAAGGTCCATGCACAAGGTGTGTTCCTATGCACGAGGGAACACAAGAAGGTCTATACACACGGTGTGTTCCCACACACAAGGGAACACAACAAGGTCTATGCACACGGTGTGTTCCGACAAAAACCCCTGCGCATAGCAGCAGCAAGTTCGGAAGCCAGTTAATGGTACTAGAGAGAAGTTGAAGAAGAAAGAAATACGGTGTCAAATACTGGCCGTCATTGAATATAAGAAATGAACCGAACTAGAACTTTTTTTTCCAACAAAAGGAAAGCTTACCTAATTTTCAACTCGGGACATCTTATTTTCTCCCTGGCAGCATTAATTCCATTTGATATCGTATGATATGTTACGCTTGTAAAACGTTCTGTTGAATCGAGCCTCTACAGAATTATTTCAACAAAACACAAACGTAAAGCAAAAAGATTCTCTCACCACAACAGAAGTGAATTCAAGAAAGCTAAGAGAGAGGGTCATTAGGTTTAGACTATAGAAAATGAGGAATCAATGCATAAGGTTTTCCCACGTAGGGTACCCAGCACACAGAAACAGTACGTTAGGAAGCAAGTGAAAGAAAAAAACATAGAGGAAATTGCGATGAATGCATCAAAACTGCAAACTGAACACGAGAGACGGAAGTTCCGAAGGTCTATCTGTAGCTGAGGTAACCTGACTGTAACCTCACTTGGGCTACTAGCATCATGCAATAGGATAGAGAACCCTAACTAACCTAAACCTGTGGGATAAACAAACCCTACTAAGCTAAAGCATCCTTTGAACAACAAGAATTCACAATAAAATTTGTGACATTTGGAATAACTTAACACTACTGGAAAACTAGCTTAGAATTACCTGAACAAGACTGCACAGATTCCCTGCCACTTTCAATTGATCCATAAACATTAGAAATAAGTTGGACATTTCCAAGAAATTACTCACAAAGATGAAGCTTCCCCCGCAAAATTAACAATGGTTATCTCTTTGTGAGGAAATGAATGAATAAAACGCTTCGCTAACTGTCGCTTCCCGTAAATTAAGCTGAAGTTCATTTTATTGCTCGAACAGCAACATTTGTGTGAGAGCAATACTGACACCTGCAGCAGCACCACACCCCACCACTCAGCACCACTACGAGACGCGGTAGCAACATGCGCCAAATCAGCCATTTTTAACAAGTCTAAATTTCGTAGAATTGATGTTTATTGAAAATAACACTTGAAATAACGTGAATGAATAGATTTTACCACAAAAAATGATTCATTGCAGAAATTGGTGAAATTCATACATCTACAGAAAAAAATTAGTAATAAGTAAACATCTGTTATGTCCTTCATTCAAGCGTTTAAATCAAAATTCTTCTGTCAAGTCTCCAAGCAAACCTACATTCAGGCTTCCTCCAGGTCAGTCAAAAAACCAACAACCGCTGCTGCATCTCACTCGTGACCTCTGAAGCCTTTACCTTTCATCCAACGTCCAAAACCTCTCGAGATCTCAACGACCCCCATCCAATCAGGACTGGACTACCCTCAAGCACCCTCCAAGTTCAACAGTTCGTGCACAACTCCAGAAAAATGGAGAAAATTGTTCTAATTCTTCCCTCCCTTCAATTCTTTCACTTCCAAGATCCGGTGCGCTGTTGCCTGGTCTCGGCGGGTCGGCCCGCCAGTTCCGCGTTCTGTTAATCCGCAGTCAAAAATTGTTCTGGAGGAGAAGTCAACGTAGCGTGACTGGGGCAACAGCGGCGGCTCTCGCCCGGCAGGCTTCGTTGAAAGGAACTCGCGCCTCCACAACAGGGGAGTGAATGCATGTGCTGCAACGCGTTGACTGCGATGGGTTAAGCTGATGTTCAGATACTGAGCTCAAATTTGAAGTCGAAAGGTGTTAGCAATTTGTTTAAATACCAAACAATAGCTAAAAAAATCCTATATTTTAAGAGATTGCTAACATTTTTCCAACGACTCATCGATGGGTCGTTTCACCGCAGGAAGAACTTAAGCACGACCCATCAGCAAGCAACGAATTAAGTGTCCAAACAGAAATAGTCAAAACCTTGAGCGCAAAATAGACTGTAAAGTTGAGTAGACAATACAGACGAGGAAAGGTGGCAGAGAAGCGGTTGCTATAAGATTCATCGTCATCGAGAGCCTGCCTATTTCATGGTTTAGATGCTGAGAGCATTTGAACAGAGCAAGTTTCTCCTTCTTCCCGTAAAAGAAAGCACAAACGTGAATACAAATTCACGAAATTTATTCACAACCTCACCCTTCGTGAAGTGAACCAACATTCACGAATAGTGATTTCACCTTCTAGCAAAACCTCACACGCGTTAAAAAAAACTCCAGAGTGATGCCAAGCTCGGATCCCCAAGGCCTCGAGCAAGGAAATCGTGCTCTCCATCTTCCCTGTCCTGACTTCAGTGCTTTTTCCATGTTTTGGGCTGACGCTGAAGCATTGGCCCGTACCAGAGTCGGTGGTTTGAAGTTGTCCTCAACAAAACGCGGGACAAAATTCAGCGGCAGATACCGAGGGCAGCAACTCTGGGCTTCAGAAAGAGAATCCAGACATATCCGAGCACAAAGATGCATCAAAAAAACAGAAACTGGCTTGTAACCGTTTCTGGAATATGCAATACAATAATGTTGTATTATCAGGAGCCATGAACGAAGTATTAACTATTTATTTGGTCTGGAAATTTTTTTCACACCACGGAATAGTATTAAGAGTAGGATGAGTAATTTTAGAGTAAAAATATAACAAGTACAATGCGCCAGCGAAATAACAGTAAAAAACTCTGGCAGAACCATCAACGAAATCATTCAGACGACAAAAAGACATAAGGAGAACCAATAATGGGAGTCAGTTAAAGAGAAATTAGAACCAAACAATGAAACTACCAATAACATGAGTACCAAAACAGCGTCAACAATTAGAACAAACCATAAACCCCAACAGCAACATCATCAGCAGCGGTACTCGGTCAACTGTGGCAAAGTCACACCAAGCAAAAGTGGCAGACGTACTGCACAGCAGCAGCAAGAAGTTAAATTTTAAGCCCAAATAAAGATCTTACACTAAAAAATTCAGCGAGCAACCGACATACTGAGGGCAACAGGCATCTAACGCTTCTCCTGCAACTTGTTCAAAACAAAAGTGGCGCAAGAGACGGCAACCTAGAGCTACACCAGCCCCAGCGTCTGCAGCATCGCAGACACTAATGGGAACATCGCAGCAAGGATGGATTAGCATCATTTGTAGGAGCAACAGCAACAATAAAAGCGACAACACCAACAACATAAGCGACAACAAAAGCGACAACAAAAGCGACAACAAAAGCCACAACAAAAGCCACAACAAAAGCCACAACAAAAGCCACAACAAAAGCCACAACAAAAGCCACAACAAAAGCCACAACAAAAGCCACAACAAAAGCCACAACAAAAGCCACAACAAAAGCCACAACAAAAGCGACAACAAAAGCGACAACAAAAGCGACAACAAAAGCCACATCAAAAGCCACATCAAAAGCCACATCAAAAGCCACATCAAAAGCCACATCAAAAGCCACATCAAAAGCCACATCAAAAGCCACATCAAAAGCCACATCAAAAGCCACATCAAAAGCCACATCAAAAGCCACATCCACACCATCCAACACCATCCAACACCATCAACACCATCAACACCATCAACACCATCAACACCATCAACACCATCAACACCATCAACACCATCAACACCATCAACACCATCAACACCATCAACACCATCATAACAATCAACACCATCAACACCATCAACACCATCAACACCATCAACACCATCAACACCATCAACACCATCAACACCATCAACACCATCAACACCATCAACACCATCAACACCATCAACACCATCAACACCATCAACGCCATCAACGCCATCAACGCCATCAACGCCATCAACGCCATCAACGCCATCAACGCCATCAACGCCACCAACGCCACCAACGCCACCAACGCCACCAACGCCATCAACGCCATCAACGCCATCAACGCCATCAACGCCATCAACGCCATCAACGCCATCAACGCCATCAACGCCATCAACGCCATCAACGCCATCAACGCCATCAACACCATCAACACCATCAACACCATCAACACCATCAACACCATCAACACCATCAACACCGTCAGCACCGTCAACACCGTCAACACCGTCAACACCGTCAACACCGTCAACACCGTCAACACCGTCAACACCGTCAACACCGTCAACACCGTCAACACCGTCAACACCGTCAACACCGTCAACACCGTCAACACCGTCAACACCGTCAACACCGTCAACACCGTCAACACCGTCAACACCGTCAACACCGTCAACACCGTCAACACCGTCAACACCGTCAACACCGTCAACACCGTCAACACCGTCAACACCGTCAACACCGTCAACACCGTCAACACCGTCAACACCGTCAACACCGTCAACACCGTCAACACCATCAACACCATCAACACCATCAACACCATCAACACCGTCAACACCGTCAACACCTACAACACCAACAACACCTACAACACCAACAACACCAACAACACCAACAACACCAACACCAACAACACAAACAACACCAACAACACCTACAACACCAACAACACCAACAACACCAACAACACCAACAACGCCAACAACACCAACAACACCAACAACACCAACAACACCAACAACACCAACAACACCTACCACACCTACAACACCAACAACACCTACAACACCAACAACACCTACAACACCAACAACACCAACAACACCAACAACACCAACACGAACAACACCAACAACACCAACAACACCTACAACACCAAAAACACCAACAACACCAACAACACCAACACCAACAACACCAACAACACCAACAACACCTACAACACCTACAACACCTACAACACCATCAACACCACCAACACCATCAGCACCATCAACACCATCAACACCATCAACGCCAACAACGCCAACAACACCAACAACACCAACAACACCAACAACACCAACAACACCAACACCAACAACACCAACACCAACAACACCAACAACACCTACAACACCTACAACACCAACAACACCAACAACACCTACAACACCAACAACACCAACAACATTAACAACACCAACAACACCAACAACACCAACAACACCAACACCAACAACACCAACAACACCTACAACACCTACAACACCTACAACACCTACAACACCAACAACACCAACAACACCACCTACAACAGCCACAAGAGCAACAAGAACAAAAAACATCAACAAAAAACAAAAACAAGAACAAAAATAACAACAAAAATAACAACACAAATAACAACAAAAACAACAACAAAAGCCGCCAAAACAACAACAGCCACAACAAAAGCAGCAACAACAACAGAAGCAACAGAACAACAGCAACAAAGCTTTCCTCAAGCAGCAGCTCCGGAGCGGGCGTCGGAGCACCCGCCGTTGCCACGCCCTGTAGAGAGGCACGGTAACGAGAAGAGAAAGTAACACGAGAGCGAGAGAGCGCCTGCAGTACAGACATCTGCAGTATGGTCCTGCCCGGCGCATTATCCTCAAGCTCTAACAGAAAGCAACGATCAACACACCAGATGCACACTAATCTGGATCACACCAAAATTTTCATTGAAATTCATGCTTTGTTTAAAAAGTGAGAGTAACTGCTCCTTATATACGAGGTCTGGTGTGACAAGCACGCATAACCATCACTTGAACAAGGGCCCACACCAAACACTGACTACAAATCACAAATCTGTTCTGTTGTGAGCGATGAAGACGCAAGTTAACACGTTGACCATAATGGGTTAAACTGAAATTCAACATTCAACTCAAATTTTAAGTCAATTGTAGTCAGCAATTTTGAAAATGGTAAGCATTAACTGGATCGTGCATTCATTTAGTTTCGATTACGCATTAACGAAAATCGAGTCTGTGACTACTGGTCGGTCAGCAGCATAATGAAAATCCCTTCCGTGGCCACCGGTGGCGCACGTTGCGGTCAAAGTGTCAAGGAGGCAGCTCTCGCTGAGGGGGACGCTCACTAATGCAAATCAGAACTTTTCCCTCCGTCACGCGAAAATTAGATTAGATTATAAGATAGTTTAAGCCTCCCTAACCGCTACAAAAATAGAGCGTATCGAAGAGAGGAAGGAGGAAAGCACCATTTAGTATGGAGATAAGAAAATGAGGAATCTATGCAGAAAGGGCACAGAAACAGTAAGATGGGAAAGAAGTTCATGAAATAAGATAAAAGTTGAAGAAGAAAGTCAGAGGTGCTTAAAAACAGGACAGTAGTGAACCGAAAAAAGGTGGTCCTTAACATAACACAAAACATTTTATTTTAACAAAAAGAAGGCCTACCTAACTCTCAGCTCGGGCCCTCGCATTTTTCCCCTGGGAGCGCTAATTCCCATAGATACAATAGTTGTATCCCCCTGAGGAGCCGTCACGGGAAAAACCGCAAGGCCTGGCAACAGGAGCAAGACAGCAGCAAGCGATGGAGACAAGCATCATGACAAAGTAGCGATGGATGTAAGATATCCAGGAAGGGAAGCCCGAGCCTCTCAATCAGGTGAGTGCAGAGGAGGAAAAGAGACCATCATGAGCTCCACGCATGGTAACAACAAGCGATACATCTTAACGAACTCCAGCAGAAATAGCCGTCTCTAGGAAATAGTTATGCTAAAATAAGGATTTGAAAATAAAGTAAGCTTGTTCTTGCGTTACTTGAAGGATGCAGACAGAAAAAATCGAAACATAAATTATAATCCAATACAAAGTTATGAGCAAAAATAAAAGATTCCGTGACAGTTTTTCACGTTAAAACGTTTCCACAGATAACTAAATCATGGAGAAAATTACCAACATTGAAATTCTGGGGAGCGCAGATCTCACAAACTTTTTGAGCGCCGGACACTCAGGGCAACACAAGAAATTCTGCACAGCCAAGGTAAAGGAAGAGAGAAAAGCAGCTCTGGGCGACCAAATTCGGCATTGCCGCCAATTTGGGCGTCACCGAACATTGCAAGCACCAACTCCAGAAGTGAAGTGATGGCTTTGGTGAGAACACTTAAAATAATTTTTGACAGAAGGCTGTAGCTTAGGTTAGATGCTAGTTAAAGCCTCATTTATGGCAAAAAAAAGCGATCCGAAGAGAAGAAAGAGGAAGGCACCATCAAGTAAGGAGATAAGGGAATATCTATACGTGGAATCTATACAGAAGGGACATAAAAGCAGAAAGTTGAGAAAGAAGTGCATGAAACCAGATAAAAGTTGAAGAAGAAAGGAGTTGGTGCTGAAAAACAGGACTGCAGTGAACCGAAAAAAAGGGTTCTTAAGGTATCAAAAAACATTTTATTAAAACAAAAAGAAGACCTACCTAACTCTCAGCTCGGGCCTACACTCACATTTCCCTTGGGAGCACAACACTACACGACGCTGCTGACAACACGACGCAGACCTCGGGGACAAGAGGCATAAGAACCAACTTCCTGTTTGTGTATGTGCTGTATGCTGTGACAAAGGATGCAGGTGATGTAAAGTGAGTTTGTTAAAGAAATATTGAATGAGAGAAAATATACGTCAATATTATTTTTAGTGAAAGAAAATACATCGTACGTGAGAAGACTATAAATAATACAATATCACCAATGAAACTTTTCTCACTACCCGCCCTGTCGCGTGAGTAGCGAAATGCAATTTTCCCAATATGAGGAACCCGCCATTTCGTTCGACAAAAATGCGATAATTACTTCTGCTTGGGTTTTATATTTTTTGTGGTGGTGACTCATAGCGGTTAATTAATATTACCCGCTGTTGATTCTAATTTATGAAAGGCGTTAATAAATTAATATATCTTTTATAAACTAATTTAACTTTTTCACTGAAATGAAAGTAGTGGCTACTGCGCTTGGTCTACAAGGTGGGTACACAAAATACTGTAACTGTACTATATGAGTGGGATAGCCGTATAAAGCAAGCCTATCACAAACAAAATGAATGGCTGAAGAACAGCTTTGGTACCTGGCACTAAAAATGTTTTATACAAACTTCATGTGAACCATAACAGTATTTTCCTACCATCGTTACAAGTAAACTTGGACCTATGAAGCAATTTGCGAAAGCCCTTAACAAAACCCCCGTGCATTTGAATACTTATACCAAAAGTTTCCACGCTTAAGTACAGTGAAGGTTTGAGGTTTTTTTTTGGCAAGACAAAAAGTTTGAATAAATTCTGAATCCTAATGAGCTACATCCCTGGCAATGTTTCCAGAATGTTAATACACAATTCTTAAACAACTTTCTTGGGGAAAATTACAAAGACCAAGTGGAAGAACTTATATCTTCCTATGAGAAAATGGAATGCAAAACGTCACTAAAACTTCACTTCATGCATTCACACACACTGATGTTTTCTAAGCGAATTGCGGGGCTTTCAGTGGCGAACAAGGAAAGCGATTCCATCAGGATATTCCAGCAGTGAGGAGCGTTACGGAGGAAAATGGTCAGTTTCCATGCTGCTAGATTTTTGCTGGATGATCCCAGGAGATACTCGGGACGTTAACACGAGCACCAAGTCATAAATTGAAGTGTATATATAAAAGACAGTTTGCTAACTACTTTCGTGCGATTGTATTTCCGTAACGTTGTATGTTAAATTTGAATAATAAAAGAACTTGAAAATGAGCCAGCGAGCACCTTTAAGTGCCATTGTCGTGTTCTGTGACCCAAAATCTATAGAAAACCGGTAATTCCATTACTGTTATTTTGGCGATGTTGAACATTGTTATTATTCTATAGGTGAAATTCGAGCTCATATTAGCTAAAGAAATGAAGAATAACACTGCGGACGTTATACAGCTGTATTTCTAAGTGAGATGTTTCCGGCTTCAGATGGATAGTATCGATGCCGTCCGTATCTGGCGTGACACACTGCGTGCAGGTGTAGAAACAGAGGCTGATCAGCCGCGGAAAAGATACAGACCCTGCAAATTTGGGAGAATCTGTGGAACAGAGGAGTTGGATGGAGCAAACGCCAACGCAACGCCCGCGTTCAACACAAGCAAACTGTGACATCGTCTCGTCGCGACATCGTCTCGTCGTGACATCGTCTCGTCGTGACATCGTCTCGTCGTGACATCGTCTCGTCGTGACATCGTCTCGTCGTGACATCGTCTCGTCGTGACATCGTCTCGTTGTGACATCGTCTCGTTGTAACTTAGTTGCCGCTAAAGCACCCATTCTCCAAGCTAGCACTACGATAGAAGTCACTTCAAAACACATCCTCCACACACAAAAGCACTGTTCAAACAATCTACGGCTATCCACGGTCCGGTTTACTTAGATGTGCTGTGGGTTCTTAAGTGCAAGTAAGTGCAGCACTGCTCCGTTCACTAAATTAAAACTTCGCAATAAATCACGATGAACACGACAGAAATTATCACTAAAAATACGGAACACCAGCACCAACTGCTAAACGCGGACCCCAAGCAGACCCCCACAGGGAGACAGACGCCCCTCCCCTCAGAGGGAAGGCATGGAGGCCGGTATCGAGGGTACGCGACTCGCATCAGTGAGTGATGATCAAAATGTTCGGTCGTAAAGAGCCCAAATTATTGCCCCGAACTCGGAAACTTCGATGGTGTCAGAGCCATTGAAGGCCCAACTAATGCCACCAAAAGCAGCGCGGCTTCAGGTGTAATTAGAGAGAAGATCTCACGTGTGTTCAACTCGCTGGAAGACCTCAGCAGCAGCTCACGGCTCTGACACTTTGAAAGCACGCGGCGGGCAACCCAAAGCTCAACTTTAAATCCGATCAGAAGGATTCACAAATTGTTGAAGATCAAACAAGAAGTAGAGAGATGACAGTCTTTAGCTGTCCGTTAAATGATTTCCATACGTAAATACGGTATTTCTCATTTACCGTCTATTTTGAAAGCTCGTAAATTAACTGAGCTCGATCGACAAATGAGAATTCGTGCAATAAATTCAAGATTTAGGGCTGTCATTCGAGCGCAGCTGATCTTTCTTCAACCTCACACAGAATCGTACAAAGATCGGGAAAGTTTATCCAAAGCCTCAGAGTCTCTACTCATCGCGTCAATACCCACGTACATTTCTATCCGTACAAATAAATAAGTTAAGTGCAATAACAAAATAGTTGTATGACTTAAACAAAGGCAACCCCTCATCTTGGAAAAAATGAAACTTGCTAAATTCTCATAAATCGTACCAGCAACAATAGTAATATAAGCAAAGCACCCCTACAAGTTCTTGCAACATCCAAACAAAACATATCAGCACGGACGACATACGATCTCCATTCACAAAAACAGAACAACATTGCATGCCAGACAGAAAACAAGCACTGTGTCATGCAAGTCCTGACTCAGGCCTATAATAGGTCTGAACATCAAAAACTCGATGAAGACCACAAAGAAAGAGAGTTAGAGGTGATAAATTTGGTGCGTTTTATTGGCACGCTAAAATGGAAAAGCCCTAATTGGGGCGCGGGCTGACACCTTAAATAAATAGAGAGAATTTACGAGCCAGTCCAGCGGGGCGCGGGCCGGCGTCTGAGGAGGCAGCGGCCTGCTAACAAATGGGCGGCGCTGGCGCGTCGGAGGCAGAGTGGACCCTCGCGCCAAAATACAAGTATTTACTTCCAAGTTAATACTTGTATAAATATGTAAAATACAAGTATTTACATGAGAAACACATGGCTGCACTAACTATGTTGACCATTTGAGTGCACTAGCTAATCCACGTATTTATTTCCAAGGAATGATACAAAGTATTTATTTCCAACGAATCTACAACATGAGAAACTGATGGCTGTATTAATCTAAAAACTCATATTTTAAGACCGAAATATGATACTAAAATAAGTAAAACTTCGTCTTAATTTAGGAAATAGCTGAAGAACGCTCACTTGACTGTCAGTGGAAGTTTGGAGCAACAAAGTCTCGCAACATGTGTCGATTGCAGTTCTGCAATCACGTCACAAATAAACTGGCTAATGTGCTTCAGTTTTGCAATCGCGTCACAGAAAATTTGACTTTGGTGCTTACTCTCACTAGGTTCAACAGCATGAAAATATGATGAAACCAAAATGCAGAGTTTATTAAGGTTTCGAAAAGTGATAACATTAAAAACTTTTACCTAATTTTTCACTCAGGACCTCGCAACTTTCTCCTGTGATACATTTCATCTTGTACATTGGTTTTTCAAATGCATTATTACTAACACCAGGATGCAATGACGGTTACCCCCGGTCAAGCCGGTACCCATTTCCTGACACCTGGGTAGCATGGGGAATTGTGGCTGAGTTCTTCTCCCTTTTCCTAACGCGGAAAATCACCGGAGAGCACTGCCGGGATTCGAACCGCCGACACCTTCCCGTGAAGAGCGCGCTCTCAACCACTCGGCCACGGTGACCACAATAATACAATGACAACGTCATCAGTGATAGCAGAGCTCAGGAATACGACCGCGATTTGCAGGGAGCTTAAGTCCAAGATACACGAGAAAATAATCCCTTTCTCTAGGCAGCACAAAATTTGTAACTAAGAGTTCCTACCGTAATCCATCACTGCAGAAACTTGCAGTAAAGAATTAAAGGTTTGTAAATCAAAGATGTTTGCAGGGCTGGAGATGTGATCAATAAGTAGAGCCATGCGACCCCAGGGGCAGTGAGCAGCAACTGGTGAAGGCTGCGTTTCCAGCTGCCAAGTCTTTTAAAAAATTACAAGCACAAGAAGTATAGAAATAGTTCAAATAGCAGCGAAGATATCACGTTTCAATTGTAGAGCGATTGAGATTTTTTTCCGATTTTACGAATAAGCCCCGCTGTTATTCGAAGGAGTGATCCGAAAAATAGTGTCTCATGATCTGCTGCGCAATTATTTCAAGTCTACGACATACATAGGGATGACTCCGACGTGTCAAACTGTCCGATGTTGAGGAAGTTCTCACGAGTAGCTCTATGTTTATTTAAGGTCACGCTAAAATCAGGGTGTACTCTTCGACGATAACAACAGAACGAAACAATAACTAACGACACTGAATGATGTGAAGAATCAAAGCATCATATTATAGCACGTATAACAACTACAATAAATTAATTCCTATTTACCATTAGAGTAACAGCATAAGTAAGAAATAAGAAGCACGAGAATAGCCCACAATTAATTAGTATAGTCAGTTTTCAACCCGTACTAGTCAGTTTTCAACCCGTACTAGTCAGTTTTCAACCCGTACTAGTCAGTTTTCAACCCGTACTAGTCAGTTTTCAACCCGTACTAGTCAGTTTTCAACCCGTACTAGTCAGTTTTCAACCCGTACTAGTCAGTTTTCAACCCGTACTAGTCAGTTTTCAACCCGTACTAGTCAGTTTTCAACCCGTACTAGTCAGTTTTCAACCCGTACTAGTCAGTTTTCAACCCGTACCAATCCAAGGGTCGGAGAGCAGATCACGGAGACTGCCACGAGTCAGGCACTGCACACGTTTGTGATGGTGAACACGGGCGAGTTTATGTAGTGAAGAAAAGAATGAGGAATGAATCAAATTGAAATTTTCATGAATATTGAAGAATTATAGACTGCCTGGATAATTATTATAAAAGGAAGTTGCAGGGCGTGAAAACAAACAATAACCATTTTTAATCAAGACTCGTAATATATTGCCTGCAATGTCGGTCTTAATGCAGAGATATTTCTTCAAGGACGTCTAGTGTATAAATTACAACCATTGACAAGAGATGTGTTTTGTTAATATGCTCTCAATACGTGCATCGCTATAACAAAAGATGAAATTTAATAGCAACAGGAATGACTGGCAAGCGCGACTCAAACAATACAATATATAATTTAATCGACAAAACGCAAAAGCGTGGAAATGGCACACAGCTACGCGAGGCAGCTGCTCCGGTCGAGGCAGGGCAGGGCAGAGCAGGGCAGGGCAGGGCAGGGCAGGGCGGGGAATGTCACACAACCTTTCAAGTCGCAGCCCCGCGTCTCCCCACCACCACCTCGCTAAGGTCAAATTTGCTTTACGACCGCCGTAGTGTGCGCCTCTACATGCCATGTTGTGTCGTGTGGCCGCCATGTTGTGTCGTGTGGCCGCCATGTTGTGTCGTGTGGCCGCCATGTTGTGTCGTGTGGCCGCCATGCTGTGTCGTGTGGCCGCCATGTTGTGTCGTGTGGCCGCCATGTTGTGTCGTGTGGCCGCCATGTTGTGTCGTGTGGCCGCCATGTTGTGTCGTGTGGCCGCCATGTTGTGACGTGTGGCCGCCATGTTGTGACGTGTGGCCGCCATGTTGTGACGTGTGGCCGCCATGTTGTGACGTGTGGCCGCCATGTTGTGACGTGTGGCCGCCATGTTGTGACGTGTGGCCGCCATGTTGTGACGTGTGGCCGCCAGGTTGTGACGTGTGGCCGCCATGTTGTGACGTGTGGCCGCCATGTTGTGACGTGTGGCCGCCATGTTGTGACGTGTGGCCGCCATGTTGTGACGTGTGGCCGCCATGTTGTGACGTGTGCCCGCCATGTTGTGACGTGTGCCCGCCATGTTGTGACGTGTGGCCGCCATGTTGTGACGTGTGGCCGCCATGTTGTGACGTGTGGCCACCATGTTGTGACGTGTGGCCACCATGTTGTGACGTGTGGCCGCCATGTTGTGACGTGTGGCCGCCATGTTGTGACGTGTGGCCGCCATGTTGTGACGTGTGGCCGCCATGTTGTGACGTGTGGCCGCCATGTTGTGTCGTGTGGCCGCCATGTTGTGTCTTGTGGGCGCCATGTGGCCTTACCAACACTCAACGCAACGGACGTGACAGGAGCTCACCACCTCCGAAGTGCCGTCAAATAAATCCCGTGAAAATGAACACACCAAAGCTAAAAGCAGTCATGACGCTTTGACGTCTACACTATCCTCCAGTGGAAAGACATAGCAATAGAAATTACTAAAAGAATATGAGACAGTTAAAGCAGTGCAAGAGCATCGAGGAACGTTTCAGTATATATATATATTACACCTGCACGCACCACACCACACCAGCCCTACACCACACCAGCCGCTCACCACACCACACCAGCCGCTCACCACACCAACCCCTCACCACACAACCCCTCACCGCACCAGCACGCCCCTCACCGCACCAGCACGCCCCTCATCCCACCAGCACGCCCCTCACCCCATCAGCACGCCCCTCACCCCACCAGCACGCCCCTCACCCCACCAGCACGCCCCTCACCCCACCAGCACGCCCCTCACCCCACCAGCACGCCCCTCACCCCACCAACACGCCCCTCACCCCACCAGCACGTCCCTCACCCCACCAGCACGCCCCTCACCCCACCAGCACGCCCCTCACCCCACCAGCACGCCCCTCACCCCACCAGCACGCCCCTCACCCCACCAGCACGCCCCTCACCCCACCAGCACGCCCCTCACCCCAACACACCAGCCGCTCACCAAACCACATCAGCCCCACATCACACCAGCCGCTCACCAAACCACATCAGCCCCACATCACACTAGCCCCTCACCACATCACACTAGCCCCTCACCACACCACACCAGCCCCACACCACACCAGTACGCCCCTCACCCCATCAGCACGCCCCTCACCCCACCACGCCCTCACCCCACCACACCAGCACGCCCCTCACCCCACCACACCAGCACGCTCCTCACCCCACCACACCAGCACGCTCCTCACCCCACCACACCAGCACGCCCCTCACCCCACCACACCAGCACGCCCCTCACCCCACCACACCAGCACGCCCCTCACCCCACCACACCAGCACGCCCCTCACCCCACCACACCAGCACGCCCCTCACCCCACCACACCAGCACGCCCCTCACCCCACCATACCAGCACGCCCCTCACCCCACCACACCAGCACGCCCCTCACCACACCAGCCGCTCACCACACCAGCCGCTCACCACACCACACCAGCCCCTCACCACACCACACCAGCCCCTCACCACACCACACCAGCACGCCCCTCACCACACCACACCAGCCCCTCACCACACCAGCACGCCCCTCACCGCACCAGCACGCCCCTCATCCCACCAGCACGCCCCTCATCCCACCAGCACGCCCCTCATCCCACCAGCACGCCCCTCACCCCACCACACCAGCCCCTCACCTCACAACACCAGCACGCCCCTCACCCCACCACACCAGCACGCCCCTCATTGCACCAGCACGCCCCTCATCCCACCAGCACGCCCCTCATCCCACCAGCACGCCCCTCATCCCACCAGCACGCCCCTCATCCCACCAGCACGCCCCTCATCCCACCAGCACGCCCCTCACCCCACCACACCAGCCCCACATTACACCAGCCCCTCACCTCACAACACCAGCACGCCCCTCACCCCACCACACCAGCACGCCCCTCACCCCACCACACCAGCACGCCCCTCACCCCACCACACCAGCACGCCCCTCACCCCCCCACACCAGCACGCCCCTCACCCCACCACACCAGCACGCCCCTCACCCCACTACACAAGCACGCCCCTCACCCCACCACACCAGCACGCCCCTCACCCCACCACACCAGCACGCCCCTCACCTCACCACACCAGCACGCCCCTCACCTCACCACACCAGCACGCCCCTCACCCCACCACACCAGCACGCCCCTCACCCCACCACACCAGCACGCCCCTCACCCCACCACACCAGCACGCCCCTCACCCCACCACACCAGCACGCCCCTCACCCCACCACACCAGCACGCCCCTCATCCCACCACACCAGCACTCCCCTCACCCCACCACATCAGCACTCCCCTCACCCCACCACACCAGCACTCCCCTCACCCCACCACACCAGCACTCCCCTCACCCCACCACACCAGCACGCCCCTCACCCCACCACACCAGCACGCCCCTCACCCCACCACGCCCCTCACCCCACCACGCCCCTCACAACACCAGCACGCCCCTCACCACACCAGCACGCGCCTCACCACACCAGCACGCGCCTCACCACACCACACCAGCCCCTCGCCACACCCGCGTCAGACGCCACAATTCGTAGCAGCATCTGACAATTAGAGCGGCGCCGCTGCCTAATGGTCCCTCTCCTGTTACGCAGCCCCTCGTGTGGTGTTGTGCAGCCCCTCGTGTGGTGTTGTGCAGCCCCTCGTGTGGTGTTGTGCAGTCTCTCGTGTGGTGTTGTGCAGCCCCTCGTGTGGTGTTGTGCAGTCCCTCGTGTGGTGTTGTGCAGTCCCTCGTGTGGTGTTGTGCAGTCCTCGTGTGGTGTTGTGCAGCCCCTCGTATGGTGTTGTGCAGCCCCTCGTGTGGTGTTGTGCAGTCCCTCGTGTGGTGTTGTGCAGCCCCTCGTGTGGTGTTGTGCAGCTCCTCGTGTGGTGTTGTGCAGCCCCTCGTGTGGTGTTGTGCAGCTCCTCGTGTGGTGTTGTGCAGCCCCTCGTGTGGTGTTGTGCAGCCTCTCGTGTGGTGTTGTGCAGTCCCTCGTGTGGTGTTGTGGCAGTCCCTCGTGTGGTGTTGTGCAGCCCCTCGTGTGGTGTTGTGCAACTCCTCGTGTGGTGTTGTGCAGCCCCTCGTGTGGTGTTGTGCAACTCCTCGTGTGGTGTTGTGCAGCCCCTCGTGTGGTGTTGTGCAGCCCCTCGTGTGGTGTTGTGCAGCCCCTCGTGTGGTGTTGTGCAGCCTCTCGTATCGTGTTGTGCAGCCCCTCGTGTGGTGTTGTGCAGCTCCTCGTGTGGTGTTGTGCAGCCCCTCGTGTGGTGTTTTGCAGCCCCTCGTGCGGTGCTACGGCTATCCTATTCTGCACTCAATATAGAGGCCCGAGTTATCAACTCGTACTAATCTTTCTCGCATTTAAATAAATTCTTCATAAACCAACATAGAAACTAACTTCCAGGAAGAGCTGTCTAATGTCATTAATGAGTGTTCTCTTATGTGTTATGAACGTTGTATTATCGTGTAGCAATTATGTGTTCATGATCCGCAACAAAAAGAAGATAAGGAGAATTTGATAGCACATGCTAGCTGCAGGACTACCCAAAATCAGACTCGAGAACACTCAGCAAATGTTATGGCGGAATGTGAGCAATGCAGCAGTACACTCCTAGCCGCTGTATTGTTACGCTGCTAAAGCCACACAGTTTTACTTCACGAAGCAATTTGGTTCAAATTGCCTCATGTTCAAATTCCTACCAAGCAGTTCTTTCGTCAATAGTTGCCGGCATTCGCTTCGTTTCTCAGGAAGGAGAAGAAGCAGCGCAAGTCACAGCCAGCAATGATCGAGCTGTCGGTTCACCAATGAAAGAGTCCTCACGAGCATATCAGAAATCGATGGCTCTTGATGGGACCGAAGAAGATAACTAGAATTTCACTTGGAATGTTCGGGCCAGATGCGCGAGAAGCTCAGACTTTGACGAAGTTCTCAAACGACATCGCTTGTGTTGAGATGTCAGCCAACGTTCGTTTGAGGGCGCAGCTGATGTAAGCATCAAATCACACTTTTGGGCGAAGATTTCTAGTCATTATCTACAACAGAACTTTTCATTCGAAAGCATAAAGCAATCGTAATAAAATACCCCCGATAGAAACTAACATTGTATATGGATTATATTAACATTCATGAAAAACGTGAAACATGATTTGAAGTACATTCTTTGTCTGAAACGCGTGTCGACAGCCGAGCATCACAGAAACGTAGAACGCACGAAGCATTTTATTCGACTTTTGACAAGGTGGGACACTGAAGTGCATGGAACAGAAATATTTTCCACCCATTCCTCTAGCTGAACAGAGAATACCTAATAATACCCTTGCTGTGTTTATGTATTTGTTTGGTGTCCACTTCTTCCGTGCTTAATGACCGTATATGTTTCACCAGAGCGCAAATGTGTACAAGAATATTTTAATCGCGAGAACTATTAGGATGAATATATTGTTGGTCATTCACACCTGGAAAAGATATTGAGGGAAAATATTGAATCCCGTTATTTTTGACGGGCCGTGTGCACTTGTGAAGAAATAATTCAGGTGAAATAGCACCGAGCTGGTAAAAAGTTCGTCTTCTCAAATATCAAACATCAACGCCGAGTGGAGTGACGACGGCGCCGCAATTTGGGCCCATGCAATGCCGCGGTCCATAAAAAGCTTATGAACAGCTGCGGGCTCGTGCTCGACTTGGAAGAATGGGTGAAGTCCAAAACTGTGAAGCTTAAAAAAATCGCGACCACATTAAAACCCCATAGAGTCCTTTCGAAGAGAAATCGTTTTACATGTAAAAAATGTCAACTCAAATTTCCGTAGTTCGCATCATTTTCTGAATAATTGCCAGTCAACCCCCGATAATTCTGTAGTTATTGATCATTAGTTTAAAAAGCTCCATATTCTTCAAACATTTAGCGAAGCACCGCACTACAAATGTGTGAAACATCGCTGGCTCTCCATGAAGGAACGCCAGCAGTTCCAAAGCAATTCGGTGCGTTCGAATTTCTGACAGATGAGGAAAACGTCTCCAAATAATTGAAAAGCAGAAAAGAGGCGGTAGAAAGCTCTCATGCAGCCTTCGTCCCATCGGACAAGAACTCTCTTAACTAACGTAGTCGCTCAAGCCAGAGTGCCGGCGCAATGTGTTGAATTGCATTATCAAAAGAAAAAATTAGAAAACACCCGCATCACCGACAGCAAATTTAGAAAACTTTAGTCATGCTATTATCAATCGTTTCTTAACCACCAAATTCAATATACTTTTCATATTAAAAAGGTCTCCGTCACAGAAGCACAAATGCCAACTGAAAATCCAGTGCAATCAAATTTAGCAGTATATGCCGTACGGTGTCCATGTCGAAAAAACGGATAACTACACGATAAATATAAACATTTAGGTAAATTTACCAAGCATAAAAATGATACACACATTTACGTAGATTTACCAAGCATAAAAATGATATACAAATTTACGTAGATTCAACATACATAAAAATGCACGCACGACCCAACTGAAAGCAAAGGAGCTCAAAAATTCTCGATACTTCTGCAGACATCGCAACGATATTCAAACGCAAAAATTCCATCCATGTAAATCCAGCGAAGTAATTGAAGCGCTGAAAAACGCGTCCAGTGAAAGGTTGACACGAACGCTGAATATGCACGAGGATTCAATCGCCAAACAGGCGAGGCTTGGTTGTTTCGCTGGCTGACCTGCAGCGGCGCATTCAATATTCCATAGAGAATGTCATGCAAAGATTGCTTGCCCGATTGCCAGGCTCTGAGAACAGCGCTGGTGTGAGGGTCAGTTGCCGCTCATCATCGCTTGCAATTGATGGCAAATTGGCGCGATGGCATCGCCTTGAGAGGAGAGGTAACAAACTAAAAAAATACTCTAAAAAATACGGGGATTATATTATAATACGGGATTATTTGCCCTATTGAGGGAAAATAATCTAAAAAATACGAGGTCGCCTCGGGAGGAGCGAACCCGAACTAAACAGCACGCAACTGCAAAAACAGCTGCTGCTGCTGTTATATCTGCGCTCGACATGACGTGCGATCATTGAGGTGTTGATAATCGACTCCATGTCCATAATTTTTGGGAGAATTTCACGAGATTTGTGACTGCCTCAACAATTTCTATCGACGAGGGGAAGGTTCAGAAAAGTCCACGGATGATGCAAAACTTGTCTTAAGCAGCCATTTATTTGTACATAAATTTTCCTGAAATAGAAAGGTCTAGTTAGCACAAAAGTAATACAAAAAATATACAGTTTTTAGAGATTGCATATCTAAAAATGATTCAGAGGGCAAACCAGAAAATAAGGACGCAAAAATTGGGGCAGAACTGCATCACTGGCACAAGAAAATCTAATTCAGAGAACACGGGTAATACTTCAGCGGCTCATTCAACACCCAAATCATTGGCGAGACTTAGTACAATTTTCATACGAGCATCCCAATGGCACAATCAGATATAACCAGTCAACCTAATGAGGCCCTCATTAAATACTAAGGTCAGGCAGTAGGCTCTACACACTAATGTCCAACCAGGTAGATGCTGAATTGAAGTTACACGGCTATTCCCATATAAAAATGCATGTCCAACCCGGTAGACGCTGAACTAAAGTTACACAGCTATTCCTACGTAAACAGTGCCTGACAACTTGAGTTGTTTCTGACTCACATGACTAGTCACAAAGTCTATCAATCTATAGTACCACCTGGGCATAGTTAAAACACACCCATCTACAAAGGTGGTTAATAAGTGAACAAGGGGGCACACTTAGACACCTCTGAACAAGTAAATAGTTACCTAACAGGCATGAACACGTCATCAACCAGGCAATATAAAATACCCGCAGCACAGTAAAAATCACACAAATAAAAATAGGCAAAAACCACCACACTCTACAGACTGGTAAAAATCACACAAAAATAGGCAAAAACCACCACACTCTACAGACTGGTAAAAATCACACAAATAAAAATAGGCAAAAACCACCACACTCTACAGACTGGTAAAAATCACACAAATAAAAATAGGCAAAAACCACCACACTCTACAGACTGGTAAAATAGCAACTTGAGTGAGGAATTACACAATTCTAGAGTCCAAACACCAGAGTTTAAATCCACTAACATTAATCGTGAATGATAACCAGGATCTATATAATGCAATGTGCTTAGATCAAATCAACAACTGAGCACGATGAATCCAGCTGTGAATTCCAGCAAATAAATTAAGTAGCACTGACAAGCACAGAACAAATCAGGCTCAACAATATCATCAAAACATGACTGATTGTTTGCAAGAAAGTCTCACAACCCTGTCCAACACAGGGCAATACCACTAGACAATTTGAGCCAGGTACAAATAGGTAAACACAGCATTACATTATATTGGCACCGCGAATGAAGAATCAGTATCTAGAATTTTAAAGCACAAACAGAAAAACTGTGACAGCACACATTCTAACATCCCCTGAAATCTTTTAGCTTTTCTAGGACCTAAGAATTCACTGTCTAGTAGGAGACACAAAACAGACATCTATAGGGACCCAATGCACTTAATATTTAGCTCTCTTTACTTACATTTCCTTCTCTGGAGTCTACACACTACTTCAACACAACTGGCGGCCTCTACTCAGCTCGCAGAGTTTAAATACCTAATGTACCGGAAGAGAGCGTTTCCGGAAAACGAGTGAACGTGCGGACTGGTTCCCTCGATATTCGAAGGCACAAATTTTCTACCGCTGTTTGAAAATAGAAATTTCCTAAATTGCTGCGAAGGCAGCACACTCCTCTCTCTCAACAGTGCTAGGTAAGATTACTACAATATCTTTAATCGATCGCTCACAACTTTTGGTACCTCCGGAATTGTCCGTCCGCCGCAGCGTCGCCCCACGCACGCGTCCGTCCGATCCCGAGCGATGCACCGACTCTACCCGAGCCAGGGGCCACTGACATCTTGGAGACTGCGAGTCTCGTACCAGTACGATGTCCCCCTGGGACAAGGGACGCCTTGGTGTCGTCCATTTTCTGCGACGACTGATTTCTTGAAGGTAGAATTGTCTCCATAGTTGCCAGAACTGGTCCGCCAACAGCTGCACTCGCCGCCATCTTCGTGGACCATAAGCGAGGAGGTCGCGATCTGTGAACGAGTCTGACGACTGTGTGCGAGTAACCCCGAGAAGCCTGGTCCACCTACTCAGTCGGTCCATCACCGTACGAAATGGAGGTGGCGAACCGGTCAAGGTCGTGAAGGCTTTGGTCTCCGGCAACGATTCTGTTAGTTGCGCTTCCTCAAAATGGGGCTGAGCGTCGACGACGCAATCTTCTAATATCCAGGCAGGGCCGGTGAACCAATGGCTGTGTACGAGCTGCTCTACATCCGTGGGACGAGTAGCCATGTCTGCGGGGTTCTCTTTCGTGTCTACGAAGTACCACTGAGTCGGAGAGCAATGCTTATTAATCAACTCTATTCTCCGGGTCACATATCTGGTGAAGCGTTTATCCTCATTTTTCAGGTATCCAAGAACAATTTGACTGTCCGTGTAGTATCTGACTTCTTGCACATTCACCTTGAGGTCGTTGAGGGTCTCTCTTGCTGCCAGTACTGCTTCGACTGCGGCGCACAGTTCCAACCGTGGTATGGTGGTAGCTGCCCTAGGTGCCACCCTCGAACTGGCGTTGATCAAGGTGGAATGTTTCTGCTCTCGGGTACTGGTCAGCCGCAAATAAATCGCATAGCCAATGGCCTCCTGAGAGGCGTCACAAAAAACGTGAAGCGAGTGCCGTGAAACCTCCCCAAAGTCGCGCGGCTTCACGCACCGACTGAGGCGTATTTCCTTTGATCTTCTCAGTCCGTCTTTCCACGATTCCCAATGCTCTTCCAGTTTCTTAGGTAGAGGTTCGTCCCACAGAGTGGAGCTTTGGTTAGTTTCGGCAGTGCTATCAGACAGCGCCTTTCTTTGTAGAAGTCTGCCACCCAAAATAAGAGGCGCAGCTAGTCCGAGGGGGTCAAAGAAGGAGTTCACAGTAGACAGCACACCCCTCCTAGTGAAGGGTCTGTCCGGGATATTGACCTTGAATATTAACAGATCTTCGGAGACGTTCCAATGGATCCCCAATGTTCGTTGGATAACGGATCCGTCCCAAGTGACAGTCTTTGGTGCGGCTAGTTCCTCGTCTGGCAGACCCACCGTTACCCGAGTGTCAGACGTGGCAACTTTGTGAATGTTCAACCCATACTTGTGCAACAGAGACCGCACCTCGCCAAGCAGCTCCCTGGCCTCGTCTGGGGAGTCCAAACTAGCAGACCCATCATCAACGTACGTCGCATGACGGAGAAAGTCAGTGGCCCGGCTCGGGCGTCCGGATGCATCGCCCAGGTCGGCGATATGGCGGAGGGCGAACGCAGCGACGGCCGGAGAGCTCCGCAACCCGAAGACATGGACCTTAGCTCTGTAGGGGACAATCTCGTTAGTAACCCGATTATCTTTGAACCAAAAGAAACGCAGATAGTCTCTGTCTTCAATCTTGACTCGAAAATTGTGGAACATATTTTTTATATCAATTGTAAAGGCTACCTGGTGGAGTCGGAATCTCTGCAATATTCCCCGAAGGCTGTTGTTCAAGTCGGGGCCCGTCAACAACTCATCATTGAGGCAGTGTCCCTTGTGCTTTGCTGAACCATCGAACACCAACCTAACTTTCCCTTCTTGGGCTTGCCTTACCGGGAAGATAGGCAAGTACCATCCCACGCCTTTCTCAGGAAGTTCCCCTGCGACTACTTCCTCAACGTGATCATTGTCAATGTACGATTGCATTTTCTCGAGACTTAGTGTAGCACTTGAGGGATCTCGACGCAGTTTTCCCAACGTCGTGTTCGTTCTTCCCAATACAGACACGTAATTATTACACAAATTTGGTGGATCTCTAGTAAAGGGTAGGGGCGCAACAATCCTATCGTCTTTCACTTCGATACCAGCTCTCAAAATACTTACAAATTTATTGTCTAACACACTCAGACCCTGGAGCTCGTCGTCGACTCGCTCCTCAAAGACGTCGAGCGTCTGCCTCCCAGGGTTGGGCCCACGTATCTTGATCGAGAAGTGATGATCCTCTGGGTTCACGAATGACGTCCGCAGGGCAGTGGTCTGCTGGGTTCTCGCTCCTCCGTTCAATGGTCCCAACAGTGCCCAGCCCAGGGCGGTCTTGCAGGCAAGAGGACCTCGTACTCCATAGTGTCTAGGTGCCATGAGCGACACGGCATCTCTTCCGATGAGTATCAGTGACCGAGCCAAAGGTTCCTGCTCATTGAAGTGCTTGGCCAGGTGCGCAACGTGGCTGAGCTTCTTCACAACGTCGGGAGTGGCTACTTCGTCAGTCGTGTCCGGGATATTTTCGTTGGTCCATGTAGTGGGTAGCTGATGCCATCGGTTCTCACCCACACCCCTTATCTTGAGCCCGGTGATGGCGTGTCCTTCCACCTCAGACGACAGACCACTCAGTGTTCTGAGGGCGTACTTCCAGGGAGTGGCCTTAAGATCGAGCTGTTCTATCAGAGAAGGGTCCGCAAAGCATCTTGAGCTTTGCTCGTCAATGATGGCGTAACAACGCACTTTTCTCTGGGTGGACGTCGAGGTGACATCTACTAACAGCGTCTTGGAAAATTCCCTGGACTCGAGACCGAGGCATCCCGTTCTGGTGCAGGTGGCGACCTCACTAGGGGTCACCGGTTTAGTGCTTGCCCGGTGCATGACCGTCAAGTGTGAGCCTCGACAGTGAGAACACTTCACTTGTTTGTCGCAGTTCCTGATGTAATGGGGACCAAGGCATCGGAAGCATACCTTCGCCTCGGTGATGAGCTTCTTCTTCTGGTCGATGGGTAGTCTTCCAAAGGACCGGCACTCCCAGGTTCCATGGGCGTCGACCTTGTGGAAAATACATTTGTTGATTCTATGGTCCGTTTCCGGAGGTTTTTTGTTGTGAGGTCCTTGCGCCTCATATCTTGACTCAGGTTTGTTGTAGGCCACCATGGACTGATCACCTTCACTAGACTCTTTCTTGGTATTCTGGTCAGCGCTTGTGTGCAGGACCCGAACGGGCTTGGGTCTTCCGCCTGACAGTGCTGGGTTGAAAAATGGATCCCTCATCGCTCTTTCTTCGTCTCTTAGGAACTGGTTGAAGAAGGAGAACGTTGGGCGCTGCCCACTCTTGGCTCGTAGGTCAGATGCTTTCCTATGCCATCTGCGTTGCAGATCTGGCGGGAGTTTGAGTGCCAAGAGCCTCATGCCTCTGGTAGTGCAAAACTCCTCCAGCTCGTCCGATCTTGCTGCGTTGGTAAGTGCGGTACTCGTAGAATCTAAGAAATCCTGGAGAGCGGTAAGATCCCCAGGAGGGATGTTTGGGAAGTTCCGAAGTTGGTCTGCCGTGTGTTCTGCTAGCAACCAGTCCGAACCATAACGCTCACGAAGGGTGTTCCATACCACCTGCAACACTGCCTCTGCATTGTTTCCGATGACTGACCTCATAGTTCTCTGAACGTACTCCTTGGGTTTACCCGCGGTATTGGCCGCCAAAACTTGTAGCTCTTCGATGGGGCCCAAAGCTAGTCCCTGCAGTCGATTCTTCAGATCAGATTCCCAGCAATGGTACAATCCGATGTCTCCTTTGAAGGGGTTGGCAGGGGTCTTCAACAGCTCAGCCCGGATAAGGTGAACAGAAGCTGCATCTAGAGTGCTTCCCTGCCTAGGAGCTCTCAGTCGATGGTTTGCCTCTACTCTAGGCTCTAGAATCGACCTGCGAGAGCTCACGGAAGCGTGTTCCATCAGCCCTGCCAGATCATCTAGGTTGCTTTCCTGCTCTTGATATTCTTCATCCTCTCCTTCTGAGATAGTAGAAACCTCAGAGGCTACCGACAGTGGTGTGGAAAAAGGTCCAACTTTTTCTCTTCTTACGGAGGTAAGTTTACTCATTCTCTCACTACGCAGAGAAGACAGGTCTTTGGGATCAAGGTTGGAAACCATGTCCCCTCCAAGCCTCTCCATCTGTTTGTTGAGCGTCGCGATGCGACCAAAGCAGTCTTCCAGCATCACACGTCTCTTCAAAAATTGCTCATGGTACCGCTGCTTATGTTCTGCTCGTTCCAAGGAACCTTCAAAGGCTCTGCTTGAAGTGATGAACTGATCGCGCTTGACCTTAAGTTCAGCTATGAAGGATAAGATGGCCGACGTCTCATCCTCTCCTGGACTCTCCCTGGACAGGGCTTCATAAAGATCGTCATAGGTCTTTACGGCTTCAACTTCAGCTAGTTTAAGGGTTTTCTTTGAGCTTCTTTTGGCCATTTGAGACATTGCAGAGATGTTGTTGAAAATTTATTGTGACTGCCTCAACAATTTCTATCGACGAGGGGAAGGTTCAGAAAAGTCCACGGATGATGCAAAACTTGTCTTAAGCAGCCATTTATTTGTACATAAATTTTCCTGAAATAGAAAGGTCTAGTTAGCACAAAAGTAATACAAAAAATATACAGTTTTTAGAGATTGCATATCTAAAAATGATTCAGAGGGCAAACCAGAAAATAAGGACGCAAAAATTGGGGCAGAACTGCATCACTGGCACAAGAAAATCTAATTCAGAGAACACGGGTAATACTTCAGCGGCTCATTCAACACCCAAATCATTGGCGAGACTTAGTACAATTTTCATACGAGCATCCCAATGGCACAATCAGATATAACCAGTCAACCTAATGAGGCCCTCATTAAATACTAAGGTCAGGCAGTAGGCTCTACACACTAATGTCCAACCAGGTAGATGCTGAATTGAAGTTACACGGCTATTCCCATATAAAAATGCATGTCCAACCCGGTAGACGCTGAACTAAAGTTACACAGCTATTCCTACGTAAACAGTGCCTGACAACTTGAGTTGTTTCTGACTCACATGACTAGTCACAAAGTCTATCAATCTATAGTACCACCTGGGCATAGTTAAAACACACCCATCTACAAAGGTGGTTAATAAGTGAACAAGGGGGCACACTTAGACACCTCTGAACAAGTAAATAGTTACCTAACAGGCATGAACACGTCATCAACCAGGCAATATAAAATACCCGCAGCACAGTAAAAATCACACAAATAAAAATAGGCAAAAACCACCACACTCTACAGACTGGTAAAAATCACACAAATAAAAATAGGCAAAAACCACCACACTCTACAGACTGGTAAAAATCACACAAATAAAAATAGGCAAAAACCACCACACTCTACAGACTGGTAAAAATCACACAAATAAAAATAGGCAAAAACCACCACACTCTACAGACTGGTAAAATAGCAACTTGAGTGAGGAATTACACAATTCTAGAGTCCAAACACCAGAGTTTAAATCCACTAACATTAATCGTGAATGATAACCAGGATCTATATAATGCAATGTGCTTAGATCAAATCAACAACTGAGCACGATGAATCCAGCTGTGAATTCCAGCAAATAAATTAAGTAGCACTGACAAGCACAGAACAAATCAGGCTCAACAATATCATCAAAACATGACTGATTGTTTGCAAGAAAGTCTCACAACCCTGTCCAACACAGGGCAATACCACTAGACAATTTGAGCCAGGTACAAATAGGTAAACACAGCATTACATTATATTGGCACCGCGAATGAAGAATCAGTATCTAGAATTTTAAAGCACAAACAGAAAAACTGTGACAGCACACATTCTAACATCCCCTGAAATCTTTTAGCTTTTCTAGGACCTAAGAATTCACTGTCTAGTAGGAGACACAAAACAGACATCTATAGGGACCCAATGCACTTAATATTTAGCTCTCTTTACTTACATTTCCTTCTCTGGAGTCTACACACTACTTCAACACAACTGGCGGCCTCTACTCAGCTCGCAGAGTTTAAATACCTAATGTACCGGAAGAGAGCGTTTCCGGAAAACGAGTGAACGTGCGGACTGGTTCCCTCGATATTCGAAGGCACAAATTTTCTACCGCTGTTTGAAAATAGAAATTTCCTAAATTGCTGCGAAGGCAGCACAAGATTTTTGTAGAATTTTCTAGGGATATCTAATCTGGAGGTAAAGTAGTGGGTTTTGTGAAAGGAATTTGAAAATATTCGTTTTTTTATTTTGCAGCTTTCAATCAATGAGGGGCAAGGGATGGGAATACGCAGCTATAGAAACCGTCCCCCCCTCTGTATAATCCTGTCGAATCCATCAACTGACTACTGCATTCTCGGGGCGCTCTCCCCGTACTAAAGAACCCAGTCCAACTTTTTCGCCACCTGCATGCATTTTTTTTCGCCGCCTAAGCGATTTAATCGCTTAAATCGCTAGGCAGTGAAAATCATGCTGGTGGCGGGGAAATGTTGACTGGGAAGGGCTCTACTGCTTGAGCTCCAGTCGGTGGACATGGTAGATTTATCTACGTTCAACGCCGTGACATGTACGCGCATGACGCTGAATTATCCCTTGTTCCATGCACTAATCGGGATATTAAATAAAAACCGTACTAGACACGTAAAAAATATTTTAGCCCATATGAGATTTGACTTTCCTACAAAATATTTTAATCTAGATTCAAAATAGTGTATTGTCATTTCAGGCATTGTAAAGTGAATACCTGAATATTTTTACACGATTAAATGTAATAGAGACGATGCCTTATATTCAAGTATGAAGCACCTCCAGCACCTCGCGCAGCTCCATCAACCAAGGATGTCTCGGAAAAGCTCATCTGCGTGACGTTGCTGCAGATTCTCAGATTATCGCTAACTCGACTACTGCATTTTGGGATCATAATAAACCGTGAGACCGAAGGAAGACATTTAAAACGACGAGAATTCAAATTTTGCGCACAAGGTTACAAAAATTATCAATTCGGTATTGATTAGCTCTTCCACAAGGGAAATGAGCTTCTTGAACACAAAGGAAACTTTAGAAGTGAATAAACTTTCTGGTAATTATAGTCTCCCAGCGCTGTTGGAGGCGCTCAAATAGGACTCTACTGTCGCTCTCACCCGATGTACGTCATGACGACGCCATTTGGCCGAGCGCTGAAGTGTGTCGCAAGCGTTCGGCGGCAGCAACGACCGGTTACGGCTGCCACAAAAGATTTTAGGTGCCAGCAAGCGGGATTTATTAAGCAACAAACGAGGCTCGTGAGGCCTCGAACAAATGCTCTGCTGACGAACGCTTTCCCTACCGCGAGTCAACACGACTACATCAGGAGAAAAGAAATCGACATGAGGACGAGAGAACGCTACTACAATCCGGAGATTGAGAATATCTTAAAAAATGTTCTTGAACAACACAATAATAACAAAAGCAGGGAGAAGAAAAAAAAAGGACTGATCAACGCACTGGAGTACAAATATGAACAACTGGTGAGAGGCAAACTGTAATCAAAGCATAGGAACGCGCGGACAAATACGCATGAAAAGAAAAAGCTGGAAAGAGGAGGAGAGATTAGTTTAGTTTAGTCGTTGGTTTTAGCCTCCCTACCCAGCAACAATTGCGATCCAAAGAGAGGAAGGAGGAAGGCACCATTTAGTATGGAGTTAAGGAAACGCGGAATCTACGCAGAAAGGCATAGAAACAGTTAGTTGTGAAAGAAGATTATGAAACAAGACCAAAGTTGAAGAAGACAGTAGTAGGTGCTGAAAAACAGGACAGCATTGAACCGAAAGAAGGTGGTCCTTAACATAACAAAAACATTTTATTTCAACAAAAAGAAGGCCTACCTAACTCTCAGCTCAGGCCCTCACATTGTCCCCCTGGGAGCGCTAGTTCCCATAGATACAATAATTGAGAGGAGGAGAGAAATTCTAATGCAGAAAAACTGCAGTTAGTGAAAGTAAATGATGAATGAGTAGTATGCAGTATTTATGTTTAGCATGACAGAAAGGAGCAAAGATAAAATAGAACACATACCAAAAGAAGTGGTAGATGGGAGGAGATGAAGAAATTCTTATACCTTTGCGGCAGACATTCTGCTTAGTCAGCAAGGCAGCCCTGGGGAATTAGGCCGGGGGAGGCGGTGGGGAGTGGGGGGGGGGGGAGGGGGATAAGTCTTCATCTTTCAGCTCGCTGCAGGAAGCGAGCAGTAATTGAGTGCCACAGTTCTTTGCACGACGTACATTACGTACTAAATTCCTAACGCTATTTCATGAAAGTGTTAGAAATTTCGGTTTCTGACGCGGGTAACGCTTAGGCGCGACTGGCAGGCTGTGTTGACTGTAACGCGGCAGCTGTGTTGTCACTGTGGGTTTCTTACACACAGTGACATATTGTAAAATATACATATGCACTGAGAAAAAATATAGGGTCATTTTGACACACTTAGGCGTGTCATACGTTTGTCACAAAACCGGCACACAATTGTGTGTCATGGAGGCGACATGACACACTTAAGTGTGTTACATGACACACTTAGGGCCGTCATGACACACCTAGGGGAAATCTACGGAACCTAAAACATAGATTTAACTTACTCCTACCATACCCCTCTGACTCGCCCGTGGATCAAGAAAAATGGTTATACAGGATTATTGAACTACGAGTATTTGAGGCTTATGGTGTATCAACTCTTGACTTTCAAATTTAAAATTATCACTATATTTCCACAGAACAAAATCAGTTCTTAAATTGCATACCGTAGTGTAGAGAAACTTCAAAAATTTATTGAGTAGAACAGATTAATTGAAATCAGCAAATAAATTGGGAACATCTTCAATAACTTCTCCACAACAATGTTAAATGTATATTAACACGATATATGAGCTTGAATCACTGTGACGGTTACAATACCTATACATTCATCGAATGAAGAAAGCCCTGAATTCATAACAAATTGTATTCGAAATAACTAAGAACTTTCACGCTCTAAAAATAGGCTTCAACATGACCACATCCTTCATTCATTCAAATAAAAACAGCATCAGTTCAGTTCGCCCATTTTATTCAACACTGAAATACACATTTTCTCGGTATTTATTTCTCAGAAAATTAATAGTTGAAGTCTAAACAGTAAAAAAGGTGAAACAAATTCAGCACCAAATGTTTATCTACTTAGAACTGGAAGTGAAAAAAATTATTCAACGTTTAGAATAAATTCTGTGTACATCTGTGAGAACTTTTCCGCATTCGTAATCAAGAAATGTCCTAACAATTAAAACATATTTTTTTCAATTTTAATTTCATATTTAATATGAAACATAAAGGTCTCACGCTATAGTACAAGAATTCTCTATTTTGAAACGAAAAGTTCCCAAAACACTAGTCACACAAGTAACATTCTACTTTCTCGCAATACCTTTAGAAATGTTAAATCGCATTTTAAAATATTTTTCTATCAATCACAGATCAAGTTAATGAATAGTATTATATTATAGGACTCTAAGTGAAATAAAAAAATTCTGCTCTGTACTCATTCCCAGGTGAACCTGAAAATATTCATACGGAAGGAAATAATTTAGTTCTGCTATTAGTTTCATAATTAATTTAAGTTCTTGTAAAATAACGCATGTCTTAAGCAAAGGTGAAAAGATTTCATTGTGAAAATTAAAATAACTTTCCAAACACAAATGAAATCATGATTCATCTCCACACAGAATGATTATATTTTCATTCAAGAAAAACTTTGACAATTATTTATACCGGTCAAGTTATCCATGCACTTTCACACAAGTAACGAAATGAAAGTGAAGAATCAAATATTAAAACGTCATTTTGAACGTTCCCGAATAAATTCAGGAGCTTTCGAAAGAACGGAAAATATTTTATTTTTCACTTTGGGTTCCGTAAAAAACAGGAGTTGTTGCAGAATTGGACAAAGTCTTACACTGCTGTAGAGAAAATGTTCTTCAAGTTGTAACCGCAAAGAGAATTCTACCCGATTTCATCACTTATAAGAATTCTTATAATAACTGTGGTTAAACAGCTTAATGGTAGTATTTTTTACACGACTAATAGAACATTACATATTACTAATCGCAGTTAAAGGAAATGGATGCTATAAAATCAGATAATTCTACTCCTTTGTCACTTCAAATTAATCTAAGTCAAGTTCAATTCAATCCAAGTCAAGTTCAATTCAATCCAAGTCAAGTTCAATTCAATCCAAGTCAAGTTCAATTCAATCCAAGTCAAGTTCAATTCAATCCAAGCCAAGTTCAAATTAATCCAACTCAAGTTCAATTTCATCCAAGTCAAGTTCAATTTAATCCAAGTCATGTTCAATATAATCCAAGTCAAGTTCAATTTAATCCAAGTCAAGTTCAATATAACCCAAGTCAAGTTCAAATTAATCCAAGTCAAGTTCAAATTAATCCAAGTCAAGTTCAAATTAATCCAAGTCAAGTTCAATATAATCCAAGTCAAGTTCAAATTAATCAAAGTCAAGTTCAAATTAATCAAATTCAAGTTCAAATTAATCAAAGTCAGGTTCAATTTAATCCAAGTCGAGTTCAATTTAATCCAAGTCATGTTCAATTTAATCCAAGTCAAGTTCAATTTAATCCAAGTCAAGTTCAATATAATCCAAGTCAAGTTCAATTTAATCTAAGTCAAGTTCAATTTAATCCAAGTCAAGTTCAATTTAATCCAAGTCAAGTTCAATTTAATCCAAGTCAAGTTCAATTTAATCCAAGTCAAGTTCAATATAATCCAAGTCAAGTTCAAATTAATCCAAGTCAAGTTCAAATTATTCAAAGTCAAGTTCAAATTATTCAAAGTCAAGTTCAAATCAGTCCAAGTCAAGTTCAAATCAGTCCAAGTCAAGTTCAAATTAATCCAGGTCAAGTTCAATTCAATCCAAGTCAAGTTCAATTCAATCCAAGTCAAGTTCAATTCAATCCAAGTCAAGTTCAATTTAATCCAAGTCAAGTTCAATTTAATCCAAGTCAAGTTCAATATAATCCAAGTCAAGTTCAATTTAATCCAAGTAAAGTTCATATTAATCCAAGTCAAGTTCAATTTAATCCAAGTCAAGTTCAATATAATCCAAGTCAAGTTCAAATTAATCCAAGTCAAGTTCAATTTAATCCAAGTCAAGTTCAATTTAATCCAAGTCATGTTCAATTTAATCCAAGTCAAGTTCAAATTAATCCAATTCAAGTTCAATATAATCCAAGTCAAGTTCAAATTAATCAAAGTCAAGTTCAATTCAGTCCAAGTCAAGTTCAAATTAATCCAGGTCAAGTTCAAATTAATCCAGGTCAAGTTCAATTCAATCCAAGTCAAGTTCAATTCAATCCAAGTCAAGTTCAATTTAATCCAAGTCATGTTCAATTTGATCCAAGTCAAGTTCAATTCAATCCAAGTCAAGTTCAAATTAATCCAAGTCAAGTTCGAATTAATCCAAGTCAAGTTCAAATTAATTCAAGTCAAGGTCAAATTAATCCAAGTCAAGGTCAAATTAATCCAAGTCAAGCTCAAATTAATTCAAGTAACAATCGAATTAATCCAGCCCTCAGTTGAGTTAAAAAATAATACCATCACTAGTTAATTTGAGCTTTTTTGTGTTATATATGGATCTATTTGATGTGATGAGCAAGACAGGTTTCGAGGATTTATTTACACTCGAATATATTTATATACGTGAAATTTTACTTTATCACATGTATGAAATCATATACGCAAATACAAAAGATCATTGGACGATATGTAAATTTAAACTTTTAAAGGAATATAGAAATGCGATTCACTGAGTACTAATGAACGATTTCGTTTGAGTACAATTACATTACTACCCAGATACATTCCTGCACTAGCAATGAAAATATTGCCATCCATTATAATTCCTTGTTAGTCAATGTGAAGAAATGTAGGATCCATTTACAATACACAATAATAATACAAGAAACAATGTTTCTAACATAATGCTGATCTTATTTGTGCGTGTTTATAATTCAATATATAATATTATCAAGACTTGAATATTCATTAAATGATTATCATAAAAGTTATTCAAGTCTTGAAAGCATCATATATTGAATTGTAAACACACACAAATAAAATCAGCATTAAGTTAGAAATATTGCTTTTGTATTATTATTATTATTATTGTGTATTGTAAGTGGGTCCTACACTTCTCCACATTGACTAACACGGAATTAGAATGGATACCAATATTTTCATTGCTAAAGCATAAATGTATCAGTGTAGTAATGTACTCCTTTGAATAGTAATCAAACGGAATCGTACATTCGTACTCAGTGAATCACATTTCAATATTCCTTTTAAAGATTAAATCTACATATCGTCCAATGATAATCTTTTGTATTTGCGTATATGATTTCATGGATGTGATAAAGTAAAATTTCACGTATATAAATATATTCGAGTGTAAATAAATCCTCGAAACCTGTCTTGCTCATCACATCAAATAGACCCATATATATATAACACAAAAACGCTGAAATTAACAAGTGATAGTATCATTTTTTAACTTAACTGAGGGTTGGATTAATTCGATTGTTACTTGAATTAATTTAAACTTGACTTGGATTAATTTGACCTTGACTTGGATTAATTTGACCTTGACATGGATTAAATTGACCTTGACTTGGAATAATTTGAACTTGACTTTGATTAATTTGAACTTGACTTGGATTAATTTGAACTGAAAAAGGTGTAGTGACCATTAATTTTTTTACAATAGTACGGATATTTCTACATAAATTAGAGAATGTATGAACAAGCGAAAAGCTACATTAATCCTTTTAGTATCATAATCACTTCAAGTTAACGAAAAAAGGTCTCATGCAACATTAGGAAACATTCTGTCTATTCTGAAACGGTGAAATAATTTCCTATTGCTTATCATCGCACAAATGAAATTCTCATTCACTGTAAAGTAGGCGTGTTCCTTTGGAACTCAATACGAGTTTAAACGAAAATTTTTTACACCAAACTAAAATTCCACAACGCAACCTTAAGCTATGTCAAATGGCCATGACTCGGATGTGTTGACGGCCACTGGCAGCGATACCGAGATCTTTTGGTGGAGGTGAGGACTGGACGAGGTTGTCGTTGTCGCTGGACGAGGTTGTCGACTGGTCGAGTTACGGGCACCGGATCCTGCTAGCCTGTTCTGCTCAAGTAAGAATACATGCAATGAATTTTCATCAACAAATTTAACACATTTTTTACATGATGTTAGTAAAACTGTTGCTTTGATGAGCATCTATGGGATAGGTGGACACAACTTCATAACAGTGTGATTAATCTGTAGAGTCAGATTTGTGGTCTTTCCGAAGTTCAGTTATTATTTTCATTAATAATTCATTCGTAAGCTTAATATTAAGATTCTCTCAACCACAACATACGCGATCCAAAGAGAGCAAGGAGAAGAGACAAACATTTAGTAGATTAGATTATTAGTTAGTTTAACCTCCTTATCCGCAACAAAGGCAATCCAAAGAGAGGAAGGAAGAAGGCACCATCTAGTATGGAGTTGAGGGAACGTAGAATCTATGCAGAAAAGGCACAGAAACAGTAAGATGAGAAAGAAGTTCATGAAACAAGATCAAAGTTCAAGAAGAAAGTAGTAGGTGGTGAAAAACAGGACAGCAGTGAACCGAAAAAAGATGGTCCGTAACAAAACAAAAACCTATTCTATTCCAACAAAAAAAAGAAGCCTACTTAGCTAACACTCAACTCGGGCCCTCACATTGTCCCCTTGGGAGCGCTAATTCCCATAGATACAACAGCTGTATCCCCCTGAGGAGACATACATTTAGTATCGACTGTTAAAAAACATTGAACTTATGCACGAAGTGATTCCCACCAAGGGTACCCTGCACAATAAAACAGCAGGTTAGTATTGCAATAGAAAAAGAAATGGCATGAAAGTCAACGAAGAGGATATGGAAACTAAAAATCAAGGTGGTCGCGAAAGAAGTCTCAAGGGCTTATCAATAGATGAGGTAACCCAGCAGTACCCTATTGCCTTTATAAAGCCTCCTACAACTTATGCTGTGAATTGTTTGACCTGCTAAGAGATCAGCTGATAAACGCAACCTGGAACTAGAAAGGGAAGTTCTGCTTTATAATGAAGTTTTAATTCTTTGTTCATGAATGATACAAAGGAGACTGTTTAAATAATTAAGACTTTATACTAAATAGGTAAGTTTGTTGGGGACATGAGTACTGTGAATTTCACTATCTTCGTTAGACGGAGTATAATGCGGAGTGTACCTTGAATTAAGAACTGGGTAGTCAATACCTAAATTTTCTGAACAAGTATTTAATCACAGTTGTACAGCTAATGACTTCGACTCCAACTTAGGGTTATATCAATTTGAATTTCACTTGAATTAATTTAACTTTGGCTTGGATCAAATGGAGTTTGACTTGAATTAAACTGAACTTGACTTGAATTAATTTGAAGTAGGCTTGGATTATTCAAACTTGACTTGGATTAATTCGAATTTGACTTGGATTAATTTGAAGTGAAAAGGTGTAGTCTGAAGACGAGACCTAATTGTCACTTACTTGAGTTTTATCTTATGGAAAGTCGCGCAGCATCATTTAGGATGGCAGCAATCGAAACCGTAGCAACTTCCACCCTCGACTGCTATGTCAGCGTCCTTCAAAAGCGCAGACCTCTCCTCCTTCTGCCACAAGTCTCTCGCATGTGGCTGGAGCCAAATGTTTGGACCGTCGAAGATTGTCATCGGTAATGGCTCCTGGGTGAAAAAAGAAAAATTTTAGTATGTGTGTCACTTATAATCTTGAGAAATTTGACCTGAATACAATAAAACTTTTATTATTTAGTTTGTTTAAATGCTTGCTTGGTCGTTTGTAAGTTCATAAGCATCCATGATATGCTTATTAGAATAACATTCGACTACATTTTCAGTAATAACGTAGGGTTTGAATAAATTTCCTCGCATTGTAGTACGAACATGATGGGTTTAAATACTTATTTTTCTAAAAATTCATATCTCTAATATCTTCCATATGAAGACTGACTTGATGGGCAATTACTTGTTATGATTTAACATTAGGTCAATATTCGTTAAAAAATATGTAAATCCAGGATTCCTTCATTAGTGTAAGTAATTTAATTTTCACTCTGCACGCCAACTCTACAATGAAGGAATAATTATGAAATGACAACAAATGATTTTCACTTTTTTCAAATGAAATTTTTGCCTTCATTTTTGCGTTCGCTTGGACTATTTTAACAACTGCCTTTAGAAGACAAATGTTTCATTTTCATTTTTTCTTAATAATTGAGGGACAAAAACTGCTAAAATAACAATAGAATGAAGTTCTTACCTTTTTACTTGTCTTCACAGGGCGAGGTATGGACACCTCACGAGACACTTGAAGTATTCCAGCTGCATATTTCCAGGAGATTACCTCGCATTGCATCGATGATATTCATCTCAGTGATTCCCACGAATTCAATGCATATCTGAAAAAATTAAGGTCATGTTATTATTCAAGAAAGACAAAAAATATACTCTCGCATGATTTTTTTCCTCACCTAGAGAGTTTTCGTCTAACAATTATTATTGTGTTTTATTTTCATCATCACAATGTGAAACATCCGATAGCCAAAATTTTCATTTTGTGGACGAACGTCAATGCTCGCCCGCCTTCGCTGTGTGCGGAATTCGCGAAACATACGTGCTGAAACCCAACGTTAAAATTTACGAATTTTTACGATTAGTTAATTCCATCTACTCTGGAACATGGAAATGTAGACAGTAACTTTATATTGTCAGACATAATTATTGGTTAGAAATTTATATTAAAGTACTTCTTCTAACATACCTATTCAAGCTATTATACTTTAAACTATGTTCATTCTTCATTTATTTGTATAGAAAACATAAGTGCAATCCACATCTTCTTATCAAAATCAACTTCTGATTGGATCTATTTTAGTTTCAAGAATTTCCAATCATGAATTATGAATTGCTTAAGCAAACTGGCAACTCCATGTTCAGCATATCTGTTGCTTTGATTATCTATACATATATACAGTCTGAACTTGGCTGTCACATATCTTGCAGTAAGTAAAACATTTATTTTGAAGATAACAAAGAAGTTAATTCTACTTTTCTTCATTTTACCAAAATCCTCTGTAGCCTGAACATGTTAAAAAGAATTGTAGACTGTAACAAAGATTTAAATTTTCATTGATTATCAAGCACTTTTGAGTTGGAAGTTTGAGTTTCATTATAACAAACTTTTTTGAGGACAGTCTTCTCATATCCTATTCTGTAGGTATATATTCTGGAGAGGCCTGCTATAAAGTCATTATTTATAGATATTTACATTAACAATAACCTGTACAAAACATCAAACTACAGAAAATTAATGGAAGTACTTTCACGTGCAACCAAAATACTTGATTATGTTTGGGTCCCATATTACGCTTAAGTTAAAGCCTTTCTTTCCAATACCTACTAATCAGTAAACTCTAATGGAATTGAATTAGAAGAAAAACTATTTTCAATAATTTATGTACCATTTACAAGTTAATAACCTAATAATTAATATAGGCTAATCAATTAATCAATTATAATAAGAATTTCATGCAGAGAAAATTAAAGCACTAATAATATAATGAGCAGTAGTACTTACATGAGTTTTGTCCTTGATTGAGTGAACTCACAACCACTGGTTAATGGAGAAGGCTCACTCCGAGCACAAGTTGAAGGAACTGAGAATAATTTTATCAAGCCATTACTGGGCCAATGATCTGTTTAGTTTAATAATATTCAAGTGAAGCTATAAATCTGGACTTACAAGAATAGAGGGAACACTGTTTGTAATTCATTTTCAAATGCTGAAAAATATCAAAAACTTTTAAAACAAATTAGGATATATTTTTGAAAAAGAACATACCAAATGAGTATCAAGTAAGGTCTTAGTGAAAAGCAAGCAAAAAGAAAAAAGTTAGGCTATCCAAAAATAAGACTAAAGCCAATAATAATTGTAAAAGAATTACATTCATGGTTTCACCAGGTTCTCTTAGTGTGACTAACTTTAGCCTAGTCCAAAAAATCAGGTAATATAGTTTTATACCTGCTTGTTTGGTTTTCTTCAAAGCTATTTTTTTTAAACATATGGCCATTGTTGAATGTAATATTGAACTTGAAATTTCATGCGCATGATTGGATAAATGAATTTCCCAAAGCAAGATACATATACCGTGGCTGCGTTTAAATGAATTTTCATATCAATGATAATTTTCAGTAAAATAATCATATCATATCTGATTTTATCTAATCATAATACTGTTACTAATTATTCATTCATTACCTTTTAACATAATAACATGATTTTGACTGCAAAAGTTAATCCATGTCCCAAACACATGAAACTGTAACACATGGTTTTGTATTTCATCCCTGTTGCTTTTCATTCTAATTAATTACTTCTTTACACATTTGCATCATAACAAATTAATAACCAGTAATTCAAACCCATTCATTTATACGCCAACATAAATTATTACTCTATTCCTTCCGAAAACAATAAAGAAATTTGAATCGTCGAGGATGCGACCTTGAACTTGAACGCCAAGGTCGCATAAAGACGCTTAAGATGAGTCACCTGTAATCTATCAACCCACAAGCCCGTATCTCGGCTGATGCATGAAAAATCACATTTGACGCTCAAATACATATCCTCTTTACACATGAAATAAAATCAAAACATTAAACAGGCTTTAGAACGAATGACTTTCAGGTTATCATCATGAAGTGAACGAACTAGTTAGGTAGCCCGGGTACAAAAATCATGGCGGCAGAAATGAAGATGCCCCTTTAGCTGTTTCACTGCTACGTAATTGAATGCAATATGTTTTAACAGGTGCACAAGTACATGTGGCATTCAATATACACCAAACAAATCACTCGGGTCTTGAATGAGACCACTAAGATAGTTGACACCACTTTCTTACGAAAAGTACGCTGGATATGGGTGCTTCGCGGATTACACATGCACGCGTAACTTCCCGCAATGACAAGCAGACCGATACTAATTAATCATGCCATAATGCCATTGCATGCATGCATGGTGGCGAGGCCGCGGGTTATCTGCGTGAGCTGCGGTTGCCTCTCACGACGTTGGAAGGAACACAAATGAGCTATTTACTTCAGTACTTGATAAATAGCTTAGTGATTGGCGAACTGAAGATAATTGCAATTATCATGCGCTATTTCTTAATAGCTTTCATTCTACCAAGCCCTTCATTATCTTCATTATACGTCTAATTTAACTGCATAATTCTGCTGGAAAGTGTAAGTTAATTTATTACACCAACAAGCTTGAGTCGTAAACGAAAGTGTTGCCTAATAAATTTTTCATTGTAATTTCCTTCTAGTATATCGGCATTAATATCTTGCATTTTAGTTATTAACACGTTTACCGCGTTTTTGCGGTTGTTAAAGGTTGGTTTGGTTGCGTTGCAAGTAGCAGAATTGGGAAATAGATTTTAAATACTTCCTGAGATATGTGAGAAATACAATTGCGTGATAACATTTCACCTTGTATTTTAAATATTTTATTTTAAAAAGATCTTGATGCAGATAAACTTCAAAAATTTATACGGGTATGCAAATAAGTAATTTACTTAATAGTACACATAGTCCTAAAACGCAAGAAACGTGTCCCCTGAAGTGAATATCTTATATCTTGGAATGAACTGAACAAATATGTTTATGCGTGAAAAAAACGTACGCAATAACTTTATTTTTTTCCTTTTTTTCATGGTATTAACTGAGAAAGTGAAAAAAATGGACATATATTTGCTTACATTTACTTGTTATGGTATATGAATTGAACATTTTGTTGAAAATGTAAAATTTGGATCAACAAAACCCCTAAACAGGCAACCGATACTTCATTGTCTTACTGGCGGTGACTTTACATTCTCGCCCGACCTGTGAGTGCGTCAAGGTTGACACACCTGGGTGTGTCAAGATTTCTCTGAGTGTGCATCTTAAATAATTTGAGGTGATAGTAGAGAAAATAACAAAAGTAATCGCTATACATTTCAAACCATAGTGCCACTCCCACTACGTCCACGACGTAGATTTTACTCGTGATATCCAATGCTATTGCGTTGCGCTGGTGTCTACAGCGGGCGCTACTTCGCAATAAAATATACAACCGACGCCACTCATGATCACCAAACACAACAATCAGAGTAGCGGTACTAAAGCAGTAAGTGTGTTAGGGAATATCAGCTAGAAGAAGGAAAGAAAAATATTGGGAAAAAGCAAAAAACTGATATTGCTGAGCGATGACACGCAAACATGACTGCTAAGTCCGCTCGTTGCAAGAACTTGCATCTCGCGGAGATGAATAGTTCAGCCGACGCTGTGAAGTGAATAGGGTAATGTCGCTTACCCAGTCTAACTTTTTCGCCGCTGAACGCATGTTTTTCGCCGCCCAATTAATTTAATCGCTTAGGCGGCGAAAAAAATGCATGCTCCAGTGAAAAAGTTTGTCTGGGTTAGCTTGTGTTCTTGTTCTATCAGCTCCCACGAAGACAACGTAATAAGATGCGGTCGGAATGAGCAGCGAGGCCCTAGAGGTTAGGAGTCGCCGCACTGGCCATCTCACACTGAACAAGAAAAATGAAGCGAGAGATTGCGCGCGGGATCGACTCCGCTGCTGGGACGATCCTCAGGGACGCGAGCTGCAAATGAGGGAGCTGTTGGAGGCCTCATTTTGGTGCAAGGCTCACGTGATGTTTCCTGGGCCTAATTCAGCGGTCCTTGTCGGGATAGTGAGACACTTTATTATACCGCAGCTATCATTCATAGTGAGACACTTCATAATACCGCAGCTATCATTCATAGTGAGACACTTTATAATACCGCAGCTATCATTCATAGAGAGAGACACTTCACAATACCGCAGCTATCATTCAATGGAACGGCACTAACAAATGGAAGGAATTCGTGCAGAACTTGCAGCCTGTGTAGTCCTGCACATTACTAAAGTCCTCGTTAGACGTTTATGACAAGTAGAAAAAATGAAAAAATATTATTTTACATGGATAGACAACACAAGTTTTCAACTGAAGTTAAACATCGGTAAAGGTAAAGGAAGAAGAAAGGCTAAAATTTTGTTTTTTATCAATTCCATAAGAAAATCTTATTTGATGTAACTGACTCGCTCGTCAGGTGATCGAAAAACTAGAACCAGTAGATGAAAAATAAAAGACCTTTTTACAACCAAATTGACGCTAACAAAAGAAGAAATTGGTAATTAATCACGCCTACATTTCTGTTAACCTCAATAATAATTTCATCGCAGCATGCTTGAAACGAAATGTCCGATAGCGTTAAGAGAAGACTACCCCAAGGGATGAAAATGGCATTACGAAGCTCGTTTACTGTCGATTTTTATTGAAGAAATTCCTTTCATCTACCTGAAATGTTCTCTATCTGGAACAAAGATTTGGTTAAATGCTAGTTTAAACCAGCCTCTTTAACTACAACAACAGCGTTCCAAAGAGAGGATTAGATTATTAGTTAGTTTAAGCCTCCCTATCCGTAACAAAGGCAATCCAAAGAGAAGAAGGAAGAAGGCACCATTTAGTATGGAGTTAAGGGAACGCGGAATCCATGCAGAAAGGGCATAGAAACAGTAAGATGAGAAAGAAGTTCATGAAACAAGATCAAAGTTGAAGAAGAAAGTAGTAGGTGCTGGAAAAACAGAACAGCAGTGAACCGAAAAAAAGATAGGTCTTAACATAACAAGAGCATTTTATTTCAACAAAGAGAAGGCCTACCTAACTCTCAGCTCGGGCTCTCACATTGTCCCCCTGGGAGAGCTAATTCCCATAGATACAGTACTTGTATCCCCCCGAGGGGACGATACCAGAACAACCACACCAGACTAACCACACCAAAAGAGCGTGCAAAACGTACAAACGCTGCACGCAGTCTGCGTTTCGCCAACGAAGAAGTAGGTGGCCGAAAACGAGCAAACTCGACCTCAACGTGCCTGTGTTGGACACATTCAAGCTCTATTCCGACAAACAACAATTCAACTGGCAGGTCAACAGATAGACATTCAAAGACCAATCCCGAGCAAGACCAATAACATACAAGTCAAGTTTTACGGCACATTCAGTGGGAAAAGTTGGCCCGCTGTGGAACTGGAAGGCCATCGAAGCAGCCGCAAATAAAATTTTCTCCTCTAGAGAAGTTTCTCAGCAAAAAAAAACAACAATGAAACCTCCAAGAAAATTCGGCACTTCGGAAAATACTCAAGCTCACAGAGGACAAAGTTTTCGAGTCAAAAAGATTGCAGCCAAAAGGAAGTTGAACGAGCGGCGCGGGCACAAAACAATGGTGGCAGCAGGGCAGGCGAGGCCAGCCTCAGAACAACGCGAGGCGTCCACATTGTGGAGTCGACACGGAGTTGAACCAACTTTGTTTTACCTCGGCACACTGAACCATCGCTCTCAACTAACTTTAAACGAAATTTGGTTCAATTAATCAATGCTTTCATTTATTAACGGGAAAATACCAAGCAAATCTCTTTTATAACCCCACTAAATTCGGAGCAAGGATTGCGACGATTTGAATTTTGAATGCAGCACAACTTTACTGTCTTAGCGTAGTAGTCCTCTGGAACCTGGGATTCAAGAGCCCTAGAGCTCACTGAACTTACTCGGGCCCACAAGTAGCTATACCCAAATGTGTCCATTGTACTCGACTTGAGAAACAATCTACTGCAGTATTACTTGTGGTAATAAAATAAATAAATAAGGACAGCATTTGCGGGTCAGCTGACAAGGCACAGCACACCCGCACCGTAATTAATGAAAGTTGGATGCTCGTCAGGTGAGAGGCATAAGAAAAGAGAACTTTACGACGCTAAACATGATGAACTCTAAAACATAAAACATCACAATCATAAGGGCACGGCTGGTGCGAGACCATGAACGGTGTACCGGCATCTCTGAAAAAGACAGGGCCAGCTAACTGTTAAATCAGCAAATAAGAAATATCTTCAGGTCTACGAGTGCCTCGGCATCGCTACACGCTATCTCTGCCGTGTCTTTACCTTAAATTTCCCGTCCTCAATATCCAGATGTAATTTGGTATATTTTATGTACTTAGTCATTAAGTGTTGACACCAGCGTCTACATTGAGAAGACCAGCATAACGTAAAAAGGGAGATAAAAAATCAGCAGGGGCCCCACAATAGATAGGCAGATGACTACTGACTCATTTCAAGATTACTTATCAGTAATCAAGTACACAAAACTGCATCTCTCTCACACCAATTATTGAGAAATTTCATCCGACAAGTGAAAAAATGATTATAAAACTATTTTACTAAAATATTTGACTTCAAGCTAGTCTTGAAAAACTGCCCTTCAAAACGTTGAAGTATAAACTTGAGGCCTTTAAAGTAGATGAAAAAGGTGCAAAAGAGAAGCCCTTCCATTATTCAACACTTTGACTACGGCAGGTAAAACTGAAGTTTAACATTCGACTCAAATTTAAAGTCAATTGCAGCAAGCAAAATTGAAAATAGCAAACACAAACTGGACCGTGCCTTTATTTAGTTTCGATAAAATATTTATGAAAATTGAGCTTGTGACTACTGGTCGGTTAGTAGCATTATGAAAATCCCCTGCGAGGTCACCGGTGGCGCCCGTCGTAGCCAAAGTGTTAAATCATTCCAATTTTGCTCTCCAACTCATATCATTCTGAAATCCCTCGCAATCTGAGCTGCCAACTTCTCCTTCAATCCGCGCAGTTGTAGTTTCCTTCTCAATCCTCGCAGTAGTAATTTCCTTCTCAATCCCAAGCATTGTAATTTGCCTCTCAATTCGAACCATTCTAATTTGAGAGATCAAAGCAGCGGACTGAAGGCAGGCACCAGCGCGAGCACCCCGCACTGACATCGACAGCAGCACAGCGAGGCTCGCTGCGACTCACCCGAGTGCCCTACACCAGCGCTCGACACCGAGCCTGTGCTGATGGAGCCTCCGAGGCTTTAATGCCGCCATTCACATACAGCTGCGGCGCCTCTGGCTAAGCCTTATCCGAAGTCGGGCTGCCGTTCACGTTAAATTCCTGAGTCTCGTATGCGAGACGCAACCTTGCGACATGAGACAGGCTTAGGAAAGCTTAGGAGATACAGATACATGTATTGACGGGAAAATTTAAAGCAATTTTTTTCATAACCTTGCTAAATTTGAATCAAGGAGAACAACGATTTGATTTTCTATGCAGCGCAACTTCCATTCTTCTTAAGAAGGATGAAGTCTAATTCACTTCTGGTGAGGTAATTCACTTCTGGTGGAGCTAATTCACTTCTGGTGGAGCTAATTCACTTCTGGTGAGGCGTCTTCAGTTGGGCACATATGCAGTTATTCCCGCGGTGGTGAGCTGGGCGCCACCAATTCGTATTATTGGATACAAATCTTATCTTTCATGTTGGGGAAAAATTCAAGCAGCCCAAAGACTCCTGGATCAGATTCCCACTGCGTGCTTTAGCGCGAAGACCCTAAAAGATCCACAAAAACGTCCCTCAGTATAGATTAAGGTACGCTGCTGGGTTTTCCCAAATATTCGATGACTGTTTACCTCAGCGATTAATTATGACGAAGAGGAGTCTAAAATTAAGTGAAATTTTTTTGTGAAATCGACAATGCATACTCTACCAACATTCAAAGCATTCAAGATCCAAAAGAACGTGAACACATGTCTATAAACAACTCGAATCGCCACAAATTTCACGATATCTTCCTATCTAACTCAAATTTTCAATGCAACAAGAGAGAAGGATCAAAACACACGTATGAACACAAACATCAGCTCTCTCTTCAGCAACAAACGACACACAGACACGCCAAACACTAAATATTCACGATCCCACAGCACAAATGCGGCAATCTTCAACTTTTCAGCAAGCGACCTCTCCTGCGCTGGCCCAACAAAAGAGGACGATGTGCTACGGCAAATCTAATTCCAAGAAGAGCGACTTTTAGCTGCATAAGGGAGAGTGAGAGGGCAGGGCACAGCGCCTCATTCTCGGGACAATCAATCTGCCTCACCTGACCTCCGCAGTCACCCTCTCCCTCCGCTGCGCCACCTCGCACAACCACGCATGGGGGCGGAAAAATAGAAAGTTATCATATTCCAATGCCTTTATTGATGAAGCCTTAGCCTCCTGCAATGCCATACAAGAGAACGATGGCTGTTAAAGACTTGCAGGCGAGCAGGCAAGGTAGGAAAGAGTTTCACTCAGATAATTTAGAGCAGCAGGTCGACCTTTGCAAGCGCCAGACTTAGACTTGAGTTGTCCTGCGTCACAGCGCAAGGCATCACCTCATGCAATTCATCTTGGTACGCTCTCACGTTTATATGAATCTAGACTCTATTCTTAATAGGATATATGTACTTATTTTGGCTATTTTCAGTTACTTTAGATTTCAGATTAAAAATTGGAATGCAAGAGTTGAATGACATTGAAATTCCTGTTTGTTAAAATTGTTAAAATCATTCAAGATTTTTTCACGGAGTAGGCTACCTATTTACACTAATGAGAATTTAGACAAAATAATAATCAAAGAAAGCACTCAAAATGGAGGAAATAATTTCGTTTCGACTCAAGTAGACACTGGCTCATTGGCTCACCCCGAGCATGGACACGCAAACTGAAATATTTGTCTTGAAAAGAAGCCAAGTGACAGGCTCCAGGGAATTAATACCATTGAGGCTAACTAGCTGGTGATCTGAACCTCCCGTGCGGGGGGGCAGGGGTCGAGGCGTAGGGATCTCTTCAAGCAACAGACTTGGGATGGCAGGACCAGAGTGACACGCTGAGTCAGGCTCACAGCCTCCAGTACAATAAGGCGTACGATTAGATTATTAGTTAGTTTAAACCTCCCTATCCGTTTAAACCTCCCCATCATTTTTCAAATGAGTACAATGAGAGCGTGGTAAACTAGGTTACCCTGAGAGAAAAATACCTTCAATAAGTAATCTCAACAAAATTCGAAAGCATGAGAAGGACGGTGGAAGGAAATTACGCCGTCACGACGCTGCTGGCTCACCTGACCTGCACGTCCAACAGCAACCAGTGAAGCTGCTGCGTCTACAGGCCGAAGCAGAGAGAATATTTCCATTTGGCCTGACCAGACGTGTGCCAGAAAACAAAGAACAAAACCAAGAAACTCGTTTGTTTCTATATATATATATATTATATATTATATATGTATATATATATATATTAGTGTAGGTTGGCAGCAGGTCATTTTGCAAACACACTTCGTTAAAAGTTAGATGGCACATATCCTTTATTTTCTTGATCACTTGTTTTTCAAGAGCGCGAAATATATATATATATATATATATATATATATATACATATATATATATAATCCTAAATTTTCCAATATATGGGACTCAAGAACACACGCACAGAGAGCACATTTTCACATTTGGCCTGGCCAGACATAACCTAGAAACACATTTTGATAATCCTAAATTTTAAAGTATATTCGACTGAAGAAGACTCGTTTGCTCGCCAGCGTACGCACGGCGCGTCACCACACACAACGGACACTCGGCCACCGCAATAACGAACAACGCGTTTATTTCAGGTGAATTTCGCAGGTCCGATGGCATCGAATCAAATCACATGTCGTTGTCCGGCCTTCGTGTTCAATTAATTCACGGACATGTCAGGAGGAGTTCATTTGTCGAGGGAGCTGAGGGGGGGGGGGGGGGGGGGGGGAGCAGGTGACAAACAGTCATTTGTCACCTGACAAACGACTTGTCTCGACTCGATCGCCCCACACAAACATTTGGCCGACCAACACAACGACGCTGTGCTGATTTCAGTGGTACAAAGCACGGCAAACTAAGGGGAGTGAGACCGCCCGATTTAATTACGAAGGCCTCTGTATTTGAGGAACGAGCGGCCCAGTTAGCGCACATTCAATTTACCGAGATTGCTTAATTAAACGTCCACTTATATTGGACAAAACGTCCAATTATGTTGGGCAAAAATGATGAAATCTTTCTCATGCATAAACTAAGCATTATACGAAAATAAAATAAAAATTTGCGCGTAAGTAGAGACAAACACTAGTGTGAATTTGTGTACGTACTTTCAAATAAGAGAGCAACAAGCTATAAAACTAACCTGGAATTCACGGGATGAAAAAATAATGAGCACAGGAAGACAATAACAATTATGAGCGCTTGAGAAAAACAATAATGAGCGCATGAGAATAAAACCAATAATGAACACATGAGAATAATAACAATAATGAGCGCATGAGAATAAAAACAACAATGAGCGCATGAGATTAAAAACAATAATCAGCGCATGAGAATAAAAACAATAATGAGCGCATTAGAATAAAAACAATGAGCGCATGAGAATAATAACAATAATGAGTGCATGAGCGCAAAAACAATGACTGCATGAGGACATTTACAATAACGAGCGCATGCATGGGAAAATGAAAATAATGAGTGCATGAGGACAATAACAATAGTGAGCGCTTGAGGAAAATTACAACGATGAGCGAATGAGCACAATAACATACTCACAAAACCGCTTCCTGCCAAACACCGGCCTGCACAGCTGTCAAATCTTAGATATTATCTAGGACCCACGCTCAAGGCGCTTCCTCTGGCACACTTGCCGGTAGTAGATGCTGAAAAACAGAGCAGCAGGGAGACAAAAAAGATGGTCCGTAACAAAATAAAAAAACCTACTCTATCCCAACAAAAGGAAGGCCTACGAAACCTTTAGCTCGGGACCTCAAATATTCGCTAATTCCCATAGAGTAGTTGTATTCCCCTCAAGGAAAATAATCCAAGAAATAAAGGTAGGACAATAGATGTGAGGAATGGACTAATAGAACCCTTCAGTCAAAGCTGTTCGCTCAAAGTTAGGCCTCGGGCCCTCCACAGCTCCGGCCGAGGTGAGATGTGGGGCGCACCTGGCGTATTGGCTCTCGCCTGTCCCGCCGCTGGAGGCAAGCAAGCCACTCGAGCGCAATAGTGCCCTTGCCTCAGCGCCGACACTGAGGCAGCTCGGCTTTGTGAGGCGGCCGCGCCTCACCGCCGAAATTGCACGGCACACATTGTGTCGGATGCAGGCACACAGTGTGCCGGGTCACACAGTGTGCTCGTACGTACACAGTACACAGAGTGCTCGTAGCACAGTGTGCTCGAGTGCTCGGACGCCAGTGTGCTCGTATTGTGTATCTCGAACTCGTGCATATCAAACGAGCGGCTAAGTTGCAGAATTTGACAATTAAACAAAGGCTATCCGCTCTGATTGGGAGTCATTTAAATGTGATATCTGAAGTAACTTACATCCTTTGCAATTCGTTTCGACGTTTATTAAAATTGAGTCGTGGTGAAGTTAAACATAAATTATTTATTTTTGCACTTTGACATTGAAACACAAAAAGGGACATCGAGAACTAATAAAAATCGAAAAAAGAGACCTATCGCAAGAATAAACAGTTACAAGACACACTCAGCCCTCAGTCATTGTCGGTCGATGAGACGGTTCATCCCATTTTTTACAGCAGATCATTCAGATACATCGAGTTTGTTGCAACAGCAACACAAGAATCTCAGTTAGAAAAACTCACCCGTAGAAAATCGGAAGCTACTTCCATATAATGTAAAGATGAAGAGACTAAATCAAGACACGCGCTAGTAAATAAAAAATTGACATATAGTTTAGATTAACTCGAGTGCAGCTATGAACACGTCAGGAGAAATAGGTATCGAGACCGAATAGCTAGTAGGGTTTTGAAGGCATGGCTCGTGCAAATGTAGTACCCGATCACACATGTCGACCAAAGGAATTGAGGAACATTTTAGCGGCTGCTGACACTAAGTCTTCTTGGCGGGCAATCGATAAAGACGCCGGAGTGCAGGAATAGCAATCGCCTCGTCCAGACCCAGTCCCTCGCGTTCCCCAGCGCTTCATATGCGAGAGCTTGGTAGCAGAATATTGGGCGCCCTATTGCTGCTTCCCAAAATCAAATGAAGACTCAGTAATGGGAAAATTGAGAAGCTTTTCTTTCTTTGATTCGTTCCTCTAAAAAAGGAGAGCGACCCCACCTGACCTAGCTGGAGCTATTGCGTCTCTGACTGCGGCAAAACGCACTCGGAGAGCATGGCTTTCTATATCCTCCTATTTCCAATATCCTCTCCATTCTTTCTGATACCCAATAAATGATTACTTCCATCTTAAGAAAGGACTGGCGCGCTGGAACCGTGCACGAAAAAGAAAACGAGCTCGGAGAAGCAGCGACGTACAGTTCCTACAATGGGGCGCAGCAAATATAATCTGTCGATGTGACAGGACCCGATGCGAGTGTTGAAAGAAGATAGCTCTCAGAAGGTCGCCGCGAGGGCCCAATTATGGAGCAAAATCCGGGCCGTGTCAATACTGCCGTAGCTTAAAACTCGAGTCCAACAGAAAAAATACGCCATCCCAATCAATACGACCTAAATTGGCGGAAATGAAAGGGACAAGAAAGGAGGGGACACCGGAGTGTGAACCCCACCCCCTAACCTCATCATAGGGAGAGGGATGAGGAATGGCATAAAGACTTGGGCGAACATCAAAGATGAATGAACAAGGTCACGCGAATGAAAGATATTTAAGGGCCCGCATTGTGCTGGAGTGGAATGGGCATAGATGATCGCAGCTTTTGTGGGACAAGGATAGAAAAATGATGCATACGAATATGTTAACTGTAAACTCTGAGTGAAGCCTAATTTAACGTATCGTTCCGTATATCAAGCCCACTTAAGCCCAGCACGCGCAGTTAAACGTGAAAAAGAAATCATCCAAAGGAGAAACATAAGAAGGTAATTTGTTACCACAGAAGGTACGCTTACATCAGTCTACAAACACAAGCACCCACGCAACTTAGCAAGTTCATGAAGCGAATAGATTAGATTATTAGTTAGTCTAAGCCTCCCTATCCTCAACAAATGAGATCCAAAGAGAGGAAGGAAGAAGGCACCATTTAGCATGGAGTTAAGGGAACGCGGAATCTATGCAGAAAAGGCATAGAAACAGTAAGATGAGAAAGAAGTTCATGAAACAAGATCAAAGTTGAAGAAGAAAGTATTAGGTGCTGAGAAAACAGGACAGCAGTGAACCGAAAAAAGATGGTCCGCAACAAAACAAAAACCTATGTTATTCCAACAAAAAGAAAGCCTACCTAACTTTTAGCTCGGGCCCTCCCTCACAAAGTCCCCCCTGGGAGCTTCATAAAGCGAACATCATTGCACTTTATGCTACAAAAAATTTGTAGTAACGATTTATCCTTAACTGCCTAAATTTATTTACTCATATTGTCAACATCACAACCATTGCTATTAGACTGGCACTGACATCAGGTTATCACTAACATCAGAATGGAGATGGAACTTTCGTCCTGCAGAAAACTTCAAAAATTACATTAGGGAACTAATTTAACAACAAGTAGTGTCTAGAATTTTTAATGAGTGTGCCTATGCGGCACTTTAGGCAGTTACGGGTTAACATTGGTTAACATTTTGCAGGTCCGAGGACTGAAAGGAGCTTTCCGTGACCACCGTCCCAACACAAGCGGCTTCTGCCTCACAGAGTGGCCGGTCAATGGTGCCGCACTCCTTTGTGTAGCCGCGCTCTTCACACAACCTAAAGTCTCTCCCCGAGCTCGATTGTGTCTTACTTCAGCCTAATAGTCGCTGATTAAACTGATTAAAGAAGAAAAGAGTTGCTCAGTCGGAGCACTGGAAGGTGCTGACGCTTTTTTTATGAGGCCGCGTGGTAAAAATGCCTCATTTAAGAAGAGATGCTCACATCGGCCCGCTGAGCCTCGCCCTGCCCGCAGCAACAGCAGCACACAGGGGCTATATTGACCTCAAGTTCTGCGCGAGGAGCGTTGTCTTGACTCAACTCGAGCCCTGGCACACGCTCCATACTAAACCGTGCTGGTAGTATGTTGCACGAGCCAGTTAATTTCTGTTATTTTCGAAATTACTTAATACAGTTGACTTTCACTTCGAGTTGAATATTTAAATTTAGTTTAACCTATCGCGGTCAGCGTGTTAATATTAACAGCATTTAATATTAAATAATAACAAATAATCATTATTGTTAGAAACTAATTATTTTTAAATAATGGTGTGAAATAAGCCTTTATGACATTGTAACTTGAACCTCATTTGAAGTTGTCAATCAAAGTCGTACACCAGATCAAGCTGATGCTGCGAAAGAAACAGTTTATCTGAAAGTCTACGGTGTTCAAAACTAACATTTAACTATCTATTTCACACTATCCTTAACAATGTTACAAAAAGTCCAAAGTGTTTAAAACCAATATTTAACTATCTTTTATACTATGGTATTCTGATAACGAAGACTATGGAAATCCCATGTAACTACATCCGATCCATTAAAATTAACATAAATACAGAGACCCTGTAACATTATCGTCATCGCTGGATTTCCTTTGGAAGTTGAGTACATTTTTTTATCCTCTTGTCCCTTGATTGCGTGTGTCTGTGACCCCTAATCACCAGAATGTGTCATCCTTAATTACTAACAATTTTTTTCAAGACACTCGAGTATTTAACCCTTTAAAATAGCTCAAGAATTATTGATAGCAAGTCATGAAAATCCCGATTGGAAAAGAGTTTCATTTTATATTGAAAGGTGAAAAATAACGATTTCAGAAGCGCGAAAGAACACGCCAAAAAAACTAAAAGAAAGAATAAATAAATAAAAATGCATACATCCAGGCATTACATTTATTGCAAAATATTAGCCCATACTGGAAGTATGTTGCAACACACTAACGGATACAGGTGAGGTGAGGTAACATATCAACCCATACATACTAATGGAACATATTATACCAACCCATATTTTCCTGATATGGAACAATTCTCGTGAAGGACCAATGCATGTTTTGAACGCTTGCAGGAACCAGTAGTACTTTTATATAACTTTTCAGATGTTAATTCCTAGCGCACTGTACAACATCGAGAGACAAATAGCATTTAAGCATTGTAATGGGAGCTCGTAACATTTGTGAAAAGGAAAAAATCATTCACGGAATTTAATTCTCCAAGATATTCACGTACTTGGAAGGCATCAATCACCTCAAAATCTAAACAGTTAACTTTTACGAGGCATTTAAGCAGCTGCGACCCAAGATATCCTGTAAGATGACATAAAAGCGAAGAGTTAGCACAATGGCAGCACGTGTCCCGTCACGCGCCGGCCTGAGGGTCACAAAATAATGAGGGCAGGCGACACTTGCACAACAAGGGCCGCGTGCAGTGTGGCGGGGGCGGGTTGAAGGTGAGATAGAGGAAACAAGGTAGACTCATTTCTGTGGGAGAGAATACACCTCTTGTTCGGCTAGCCAATAGAACGGCTTCATATCAAACTTTATAACGTCACCATTGCGACATGTCGTTAGGCCAATAATGGGACTGGATTTGGGGTGAGCAGTGTTGCCATATGCAATATGAACGATGCTATTGGTTCGTTGCCATGACGTCAGCATTGCCACACGGTCGACAAATAAATACTGGTTTAACCCTACCTTGTTTCTCCTACCGTGGGGTGCCGACACGCAGCTGCTATAGGGCACTGGAGAGGGCTAGCTGTGGTTTTATTCACAGCGCAATCCATACTCCTGAGGACATCAGTTACGGAAGATGTAAGGGAAGTGATGAGAGGGCCAGCAGTACGCCAGACATGCATTGGAGCAGAAGAGAGCTACACAATGCTGATGACTGCACAAACTCCGAATTATGATGCAAGGTACGTCACTTTTGAGTGGTAGCGCTAATGAAGAAAACATTAACAGGATCAAAGGCGAGGGCGTTGGGCTTATGTATGAAGGACCAGTGTAGCTCAAGTACCGTACCTGGTGCAGTGTACCTGGTGCACTGTATTTGGTACATTCGAGCTGACGTTGCTCGCCAAAACCACTACACGGCACGTACAGACCGGTCACTCATTTTACGCAGAATCGACATCGACTCGCGATGCAGAAGTCTTCGATGCGAAAGCAAGCTTCATTCATGCGCAAGTGACTTCATTCAAGCTCAATAGACATTAATGCCTGCAGATAAGGTTATTAGAATTTATTAGACATATTAGTTTAAGCCTTCCTAAAAACAACAAAGTTGTTCCAAAGGGAGAGATAGGAAGGCTCCATTAAGTACCGAGTAAATAGAACGGAGAATCTATTCACGAGGTGTGTTCCCACACAAAATCCTTTCCGAACATAGAAACAGCAAGCTATAAAGTTCATGAATCAAGATTAAATTTAAAGAAGAAACAAATTTATGCTGGAAAGCAGGGCAACAGTGGACCGAACAAAATGGTCTGCAACTAAACAAAAAATTCATTCAAGTTCAACAGAAGAAAGGCGTGAGAAACATTAAGCTTGGGACATTCTCCGTCAAAAAGCGCCGATTCTTGTAGATGCAACAGTAGTCTCCTCATGAAGGGATACGAGCTAATTTGACCCCACCACACAAAAGCTGCAGTAGGCAGAGGGCAAGCCGTATTCAGCACACCAGCCAGCTCGTTCAGTACATCGAGAAATATTGGCAAGGGGAACCGTTACAGATGATGCATGGATCACAGCACACACACACACGGCTTCCCAGGAACACAAGAGATGAAGAAGATGCACGCGTGGGAGGAGGCGGTTCAGCAACACGTCATTAATTAAAAGTAACGAGACGTGCGCCGACACTGCAGCGATCATTGGAAATATAACGCCTATTGCAATGACAGCGCCATTAGTCAATCCAGGTGGTGATGAGTGTTGCCTGCGTGTGAGGGGCCAGTGTTGGGCCCGTGCGTCATGCGAGGTGCCAGTGTTGGGCCCGTGCGTCATGTGAGGTGCCAGTGTTGGGCCCGTGCGTCATGCGAGGTGCCAGTGTTGGGCCCGTGCGTCATGTGAGGTGCCAGTGTTGGGCCCGTGCGTCATGTGAGGTGCCAGTGTTGGGCCGTGCGTCATGTGAAGAGAGCGTCTAAGGTCAGGTGAACAACATCTACCTGCATTCATGCAGTGATCGCTTCCTATAGTTTCATGAATTTGTTACATAAAATTCAAACACTTAGGTTCCAAAGGAACTAAAACACCAAGACTACTATTATGGGTTAGATTGAAGCGACGTCTTTGTCTGTAAACACGCAAGTGCTGTTGCCTAACTTCGTCATTGAGAAGAAGTGCTGGGCAGATACAATGAAGAGCATCAATATCCGTCGCGTATATATTCACGTGGCTTTCAACTTAATTATTAAATAACAAGATTAAAACGTAGACTTCGTGCTGAAATTACTTCCAAATTAAATACCAACTCATCATTTATAAAATGATAACTTAGTGGTTTGCATGCGAGGTAATATTCCACGGCTGATGATCACTACTGCAACTCTAGTCACGAGGCTACGGTACCCTAACATGGCTAGGGAGCAGTGCACTATTACGTAAGGCCCCAAAACCAGGCAAAAATGAAGGTAGGCGCAAAAGGAGGTAGCGCTAAGACTGCAACAGTCTGATCAAGATGCCAGTATATAGGCAGCCGCTCTTCCAAAGACTACTATATGAATGCTCCCAGTAGGCGTTACGGAAATTCGTAAGGAATACCCAGCTCTCAAACAGGGTTGGCTGCAGCGTCGGCGCACAACAAACGAGACCAAAATTTAAAACATGTACTCGCAATGACATTTAGTTCCCGCAACACATACCCGAAATCAGAAGAGCATGGACACTCATCAAGAATAGTTGCCGGTTCCTGACGATCAAATGCTAGTTACAAGCACAGTCCTTAAGAGACCTAATGAATGGCGAAAGCGCGGTGCGGCAGCTGGAGAACTACTTATGATCACAGCTTCCTGACTCACCTGGAGGCGACATGCTTACTTCTTGTGAGGCGAATGAGGGCGTCGGAAACCATCCTTTCTCACGCAGGTCACTGTACACTCACCTGAAATAGAATAAAAATAGTTAACACTATTCCCAGGATTTATTTAACTTGAACCTACTTTCAACAGGCGTTTCCAGCAGCCACATGCTGGCCTGGTAAGCTTTTCCTTGCAGACCTACAAGCTGCTGCGTCTCACGTAGCCGTCACGTCTCACATAACTGATGGAGCCGCTGAGACGGTCACACACACACATGGGGACCGTCTGACGGTGTCGGGTGTATCGTCTGCTTCTTCACTGTGTCTTATAAGCGTTCCGATTCTCCAAACACTACTAAATAAACGTCACTTCTCTTCAGCGCTGCTACTTCCGTGTAAGAAAAACAGATTTAGGTACATGGTACTACCACAAATCTCAATAACGTGCGAGAAACCTATATTTGATCAGTAATCATCAGAAAATTTGAACCAGAGCTACACAGACTTGCAATGAAATCACTGAATCAAGTAGCAAGTTCCAGGGAAAAACGAAACTGAAGCCAGTGTAGAGCTGTAGAATCAAGTGGGAACCATAACAAGCACATGAGACAGCGCTATGGAAAGTAACGCTGCAGGATTGCCAGACGCTAAATGCGCCTTGAGCCCAAATTTTATTTGAAAAAGGCTTGAAACATCACGTAGCAGAGGCAAATCTTCTTGAGATCTTACGTCACCCGATGAACCTGTCCGACAACGCAAATTATTTAATTAACCTAACCCATGGATGCACGATATTGTTTCTAACAAACTTAGACCGCGAGGTCAATTTGACCCCAACCTTTTCAATAAAGTAACAAAACCCATTTAGGTTAACCAGCTTCAGTTATTTGGGAAAACTCAGAAAGCATGTTCAAATATATGGATATAACCTACAGTTATTTGAGTTTAAAACTCAGTTGGGGTCATTTTGATCCCATCATGCATCCACGGTTTAAGAATGCAGTACATTTAGTGCGTATCCAAGTGTGGGGCAACAGTGGAAGTTGGCCTGCCTGTAGTCCGAGGAACGCCACTTCAACGCGCCATGAAAGCAAATCCTCATCGCAGCAGCGAGACTTGGACAGCGTCGCAACAAGCCACGACTGACGTCCAGTTCTGTAGGTAGCACCGTAAAAAATTCCACGAAGTTCTGAACACAAGTTTGTGTAAATCAATAAGCCTCACGATTCAATGATATTCTGGGATTAATATTTCCTAAAGTTGAAATTTTATTGCAATTTTGACGGTGATGTCACGACGTGATGACGGTGACGTGGTGACGGCGAGCTAATTGGACGGAGCCCCGCATCTGACAAACACCTCCTTCGTTAGCGCGACGTCTTCTGAGCACTGAGGATCTCGGGGATGTTTACGTCCCCTTAAAGCATGCAAATGGAGTGTGCTAGATAGGAGCGCTGTGGTCCTGCTTGTAAAGAACTCAGCGGACGCAGACCACAAGCCTAGCGTTGCTGCAGGACGTGCAGGACGTGCAGGACGTGCAGGACGTGCAGGACGTGCAGGACGTGCAGGACGTGCAGGACTTGCAGGACTTGCAGGACTTGCAGGACTTGCAGGACTTGCAGGACTTGCAGGACTTGCAGGACTTGCAGGACTTGCAGGACTTGCAGGACTTGCAGGACTTGCAGGACTTGCAGGACTTGCAGGACTTGCAGGACTTGCAGGACTTGCAGGACTTGCAGGACTTGCAGGACTTGCAGGACTTGCAGGACTTGCAGGACTTGCAGGACTTGCAGGACTTGCAGGACTTGCAGGACTTGCAGGACTTGCAGGACTTGCAGGACTTGCAGGACTTGCAGGACTTGCAGGACTTGCAGGACTTGCAGGACTTGCAGGACTTGCAGGACTTGCAGGACTTGCAGGACTTGCAGGACTTGCAGGACTTGCAGGACTTGCAGGACTTGCAGGACTTGCAGGACTTGCAGGACTTGCAGGACTTGCAGGACTTGCAGGACTTGCAGGACTTGCAGGACTTGCAGGACTTGCAAGCACGCTCCAGGATGACACTAGCGCTGGTCATGTGTACTCTGCACATGGTCCCTGTCACACCGCGGCATTACTTCGTCAATTACATCATCCTTTTCAGAACTAACAATTTGAAGAAAAACGAATCTGGATTTGGATGACATATCACGTTCATAAACAAGTACAATTTCAATTGTTGTCAATATTCTGCTCAATTGGCAGGCTCAACCACGGTTCTACAGAAAGAAATCATGTGGGGAATTAAGTATTTAATTTTGAATCCTGTTGCAAAAAATTATGAAAACATATTTGCAAGCATATCTCCAGAAAGATGCTCGCCCGCTACATCACAAGACAACTTGCAGCGACGACTGCGTGACCTCAGTAAGTCTAACACCCGCCGCTGCATCAGGCTCACAAAGTTAGCGCATAAGCGGCCAGGCCCGGATATTGCATGCCACAAACACCAACTTCAGGTACCGCATGTGTGCTGTGGCAGTGAAGTTGCACATACAGTGAGCCATGTGTAACGTGGGCTCTAATACCTCACTACGCCAACTGCAGTTATCGGAATGCCACAGTGGCAGAGATTACCAAAGTTTATTGCTCCACCCTATACTCTTTGACGCTCATCAGTGGGCACGGCCCACACACCCAGCCAGCAGCACGAGACATCATGCTGTGCTGGCCGGACAGGCCGCGGCCACTGAACGCCAGCCAATATTTCCCAGGTGGAAATTAGAGTTGACTGAAGCCGCCGCATTACAGGCGGGAGAGGCGAGGGCGGGTCGGGACGACCTGCAGACACGCGCCCTCATGGCCGCTCCTAGAAAATAAACGGTCGCAGCAACCGGCCGGTGTTCCGCGCAAGCGACAGCAACACTTCGCGTTACCGGACACCACACGACTGCAAGAGTGCAAGAAGCGAAGCAGGAGTAAGAGAGCGAGTGTAGTTTATTATTATTATTATTATTATTATATAAGAAAGTTTTAGCCTCCCTTAACCACGACAAAGATGTTCAAAGAGAGGAAAGAGGAAGGCACCATTTAGTATGGAGTTGAGGGAACGCGGAATCTATGCACAAGGTGCACAGAAAAAGTAAGCTAGGAAAGAAGTTCATGAAACAAGAAAAAAGTTGAAGAAGAAAGTCGTAGGTGCTGAAAAACAGGACAGCAGTGAACCGAAAAAAGATGGTCCGTAACAAAACAAAAACCAATTTTATTACAACAAAAAGGAAGCCTACCTAATCTTTAGCTCGGGCCCTCACATAGTTCCCCTGGGAGCGCTAATTCCCATAGATACAATAGTTGTATCCCCCTGAGGGAAGAGCGAGTGAAGAGAACTACAATTACCGCAGAACTGCAAGCGTACGTAATTAGATTTAGAACAGATGTTGGTTTCAAGCCTCCCTAACCGCAACAAATACGTTCCAAAGAGAGGAAGGAGGATTGAACTATTTAGCATGGAGATAAGGAAACGCAGAATCTATGCACACTGTATGAGTACAAACAACGAAGCACGAGTAAGAGAGCGAGTAAAGCGATAACCTACAAACAAATAAAAAGCTACTGCAGTGATGTAGCTCTACGAGCAGCAGCGTTCTCACGGATAAATGACGGGCAATCATTTTCATCTTCCCTCGTTAATTGCAGAGGCGTGGCCACGTAAATAACTCAAATTACAGTGTTGAGTTGCAAAGGAAAAATTGCATTAATTAGCAAAGAAAGAGGCGAAATAAGCCAGCAAGATTCAACAGCATAAACTTCCTCCGGCAAAATACACGCAAAGGAAAATTGATCACAGGGCTTAAATAGAAAATAATTTACATTTTCAAGAGTGGCAAAAAATTAGCAACTCAGCACAGTGAAATACACGCAAATGCAAATTACTCGAACTACTTCAACAAAAAAACAGAATATATTAAAGGGAGTCAAAGAAGCTGACGTGGATCATCCAATAAGCCAGTCAAGGACAGCATGACCTAGCTTCACAGAACCTTCAAGAAATGTTCCTTTAGTTTGCAGGAGAGCAGTGCAGACCCCGGCAAAATTAGTAAGCAAACTGAGGCATGCAGGAATGCTCTGCGATGATCTTTCGACGATAAAAGATAGTCAATAAATATTGCCCGGATAATAAAAGATAGTCAATAAATATTGCCCGGCACAACAGGCAGCGATGGATCAGCTCGAACATCTGGCCTCCCATGGCAGCTCAGCACGCGAGACAAGCCGGTAATTTGGGCAGCAAACTGAAATAGCGTGCGAGTGTGCATGTGTGCGTGTGGGTGTGGGTATGCGTGCATGAAGGTTTTTGTGCGTGTGGGTGTGGGTATGCGTGCATGAATGTTTTTGTGCGTGTACGTGTGGCACCCAATGAGCATGTGACACTCGAGTGAAACGTGTGTGTGCGCGCGCGCGCGTGCGCGCGTGCGTGCGTGCGTGCGTGCGTGTGCGTGCGTGCGTGTGCGTGCGTGCGTGTGCGTGCGTGCGTGTGCGTGCGTGCGTGTGCGTGCGTGCGTGTGCGTGCGTGCGTGTGCGTGCGTGCGTGTGCGTGCGTGCGTGTGCGTGCGTGCGTGTGCGTGCGTGCGTGCGCGTGCGTGTGCGTGCGTGCGTGCGTGTGCGTGCGTGCGTGTGCGTGCGTGCGTGTGCGTGCGTGCGTGTGCGTGCGTGCGTGTGCGTGCGTGCGTGTGCGTGCGTGCGTGTGCGTGCGTGCGTGCGTGCGTGCGCGTGCGTGCGCGTGCGTGCGTGTGCGTGTGCGTGTGCGTGCGCGTGCGCGTGCGTGCGTGCGTGCGTGCGTGCGTGCGTGCGCGTGCGCGTGCGCGTGCGTGTGTGTGTGCGCGTGCGTGTGCGTGTGCGTGTGTGTGTGTGTGTGTGTGTGTGTGTGTGTGTGTGTCGTGTCACCAAGGACGGCGCGTCCTACCAACACCGCCACCATCACCATTGCTACCACCACCACCACCACCACCATTACCGCCATCACCACCTCCATCAGCACTATCACCACCACCAGCTGTGAGAGGCTCTTGTGAGAGTATGACTCATCAGAGAGAGAGAGAGGGAGAGGGAGAGAGAGGGAGAGGGAGAGAGGGAGATAGAGGGAGGGTTATAATGGGGTTGCATAAGTTGGGGTGTGGGTGGGATGAGTATGTCAGACGAGACAATCTTTGGATTTCCCGTGCATTGTAAGAGTTGTCAAACGTACGGCTCGAGCGTTTGAAATGCCTGTTTAAGACATCGCTGTTGCTTTCTGTTCATAATTTGACAAAGGCAATTTGACAAAGATAATTTGACAATAACAATTGGATAAAGATAATTTTGCAAAGACGATTTTACAAAGACAATTTGACAAAGACAATTTGACAAAGACAATTTGACAAAGACACTTTGACAAAGACACTTTGACAAAGACAATTTGACAATTACAATTTGACAAATACAATTTAACAATTACAATTTGACAATTACAATTTGACAATGATGATGTGACCATGACAATTTTATAATGATAATGTGACAGTGTGCTCAGATTAGTCCCTGGTGATGCAACTCCCGTGACGTCAGCGAAGCTATGCCATGGTGTACCATGAGCGATGCCGTCACCGTGAGCATGACGAATGAATGGCTCCATGTTGTATTGAGTCGTGTTGCTATATTTGTTAGCGCTCTAAATTTGTTCATCTAAAGATTTCTTCTGAGAATTTTCTCTTTATCTGCTGCGAAGTAAAAATAAAGTTAAGGGCATTTGTACCTGATGCTGTGGTCTACATTCTTCATACGGGTCTGCACAGACCCTACATCTTCACAAAGTTACATTCACATAAATTCTTGGAGTAAAAATTACCGTACAAGTGTTTCAAGGTACTAAAAGTTTTTACGCGCATGAGCACGGATTCTTTTGATAAGGACGTTGCATTTTCCGGTATAACATCCGCTAATCTTTTCCATGGGGTTCATTATAGCATCTTCTTCTATTATATTTTTGTGCACCATCTGGGAACTGTTCGAGCTGACTTGAGTGCACATTACTGACACGACGTGATCGCGAGATGATGTTTGGCTTGTCCCCGGCGCTGCGGCTGCGGATCTGAGCAGACCGCTGCTGGTGGGTTGTTACTGCCGCACTGCTAGATGAAGCGGCCTCATTCCCTGGAAATCTCACTCTCAAGATAAAAAGGAAAACCAACTTTGTCAAGAATATCATGATAAAAACAAACGGTTTTTTTCCGATGGTGAACAAACGACTGTAAAAATGTATTTTCAGTGCTCTGTAGTACTATAAATCATAGCGTTACAAAAAATGTCCTTGTTTTTTTAATACTTTGCATGCGTTTTGTTTGGCTAGTGTCCTCACTGCTTGCCGCTCTCATTGCCGTGTCCAAGTCGCGTTGGTGCAGTTGTAATGGTGCACTTGGTAGTGTCATTGTAGTTGAGGCATGGTTGTAATGGTCTACTATGGTGGTGTTGTGGTTGATACAATGATGTATTGGTGCACTTTGATAGTATCATGGTAGTGGAGCCACGGATGTGTTGGTGCACTGTTTTGGTAGTGTGTAGCGTCATAATTAAAGTAGCACAGCTGCAATGGTTGAGCATTGTCACGAAGTGCATACAGCCCTAGAACAGCTGCTCTCAGAGGTGCCCTGGTAGCGGCGTAGTGATGGTTATACATCAGTCAATAAGTGCACTAGCGTTCGTTGTCGTGGTTGCGGTTGTATTAGTGTGACTGCATATAGTGATAGCGTCAGTCATGGTTCACACTTGTGTTTAGGTTCTAACGATAAAACTATCATAATTAGGTCAGTGTGAGACGCCTTTTGATGAGAAAATATCGACGTTTCTTTGTTTGGTACATCTGCTTTCTTGTAGTGATACCTTGCTTTACTTTCTGCAGCATTTTTCCTGACATCAACCTCAGAATTTTACAGCAGTTATTGTGAACCTTTGTGTTTTTTTTTGTAGGTTAGAAGCTCTTCATATAATATTCTGGTCTCAAGCTATTGATTTGGGTACATAGCTCTCCGTTTCACTCTTGGATTACTGTAGTTGTGCGCGTCGTGCATCGCAGTGCGTGGTTGCCGCCTCCGACCGTTGTGTGCGAAAGCCGCTGATGAGTTACTTCACTCTAGCTTTTCTGTGTAAAATATATTACTTCTCTCAAGTTTCTCTAAGTTGAATACCAATGCAAAAATAAATTTCCCAGTCGCATTGTTAAATAATAAACATCATTTGATAAATTCATGCTCGTGTTCAATAAATTTTGAAATTTTATTTCGCAGTATTGTGCTACGTTGAAACTTCTTGAGGGAAAAGGTGGAAAACCTCTGCGTGGAAAAGTTACTTGTGAAAAACCTAATTATTTCTACATCATATTTTTTCAAATTATTTTCTCGATTTCATTGACAAAATCTCAAACGAACCATTCACTTTCAATGTAAGTGCTATTGCACTTCGGTTGCCTTCAATAAAATGGCTTTATTGAACAATCTAAGCTGGGAACGTTCTCACAAGACCTACTTTGAAGATGTTCACATCTCTCTATGCTTGGCCTCCCGCTCCGTAGCGCGTCATATCCAGGCGCAAGTGCCGCGTGCTGCGTAATGGCCACGTGTTGTGTAAGTGATAAAATGATTGCCGCGCCATCAAGTAATTTAGCTGTAGTTAACATCCAGCTAATTATATGCATTTGATGAACTTAGACTGGACTTCTGTACTCCCTCGCACACACGCGTGCGCTGGGCTGCCGCTGTCACTGGTTGGTTTGTGTGGCGGTTGTGGGGCTGGTTCCCCAGGGGGATGCGACTATTGCATCCATGGGAATTAGCGCTCCCAGGGGGTAAATGTGAGGTCCTGAGCTGAGAGTTAGGTAGGCGTTATTTTGCTAAAATGAAATGTTTTTTTTTTTGTTTCGGTAGGAACAATCTTTTTTCAGTCCACTGCTGTCCTCTTTTTCAGCACCGCTGACGACTTTCTTCTTCAACTTTTATCTTGGTTCCATAACCTTCCTTCTTATCTTACTGTTTCTATGCGCACGGGATCCTTTGCAGGAACGCCCTTGTGCATAGATTTCACGCCCCCTCAACTCCATACTAAATAGTGCCTTCATCTTTCATCTCTTTGAACATCATTGTTGTGATAAAGGGAGGCTTAAACTAATTTATAATCGATCAATTCCTCTCCAATCCAAGTTCATATAAAATTTACGTTTGGGCTTCTCTGTGACTAATCTATGCCACCGCGCTGCTAAATACCATCAGTGGTCAATTAAAAGATTCATTCATACGCGTACTCGATTTGTTTGGGAATTTTATTTTGGAATCATTCTGCTAATTTTAAATCGCTGAATGAAAAACAGGATGCAGGTATCACTTGGGCAATAATAACCTATTATATCTACTCGAGAATATTTTTATTTTTCATAATTTTTTTCCTCAACCATATTATGAGCGATCCATTCACGTTTAATACAAGCGATATTCAATTTTTGCGGTCTCCGTTCATCGCGATGAGACGTTTCATCAAGACCCGCGGGTGTGTCCTGATAGTGGTGTGACTGCTCACTTCAGTCAAGTTTGATATGAACATCACGGTGACGATTTGCGTTGACGGTGTTTTGTGCAAGTTTTGACCTTGCCTTGAATGGTTCTCTCCTCTAAGTATAAATAATAGTAATACTGACTATAAATGTGGAGAGAGCTATTGGGATTGCTGCTGGTTGAGATCAGTTTTGCTTTGGGGTTGTTTGTGCACGCTGTGCGGGGACGCGGAAGCACATAACAAACCACTTCAATAAAAATCTCAGGATGGTTTGACCGTGTGCAATGGCTGTTTGTTACAAGCGATGAAATATTTGCGCGTCGGAGAACTGACTGAGAATTTTTTAACTCAACGTATTGATACACCCTGCAAATTTCCCTCCTTCCACGGCAAATTATCTGACGGAAGCGCGCTGTTTTCAATTAACTTGAAATTTTCATAGGAAAATATGTTTTATTTTTTAGCTCGTCAATGAATGCTTCCTGCCAAGACAGTTCAAATAAACTCTCCTCACACTTTTTTCTTAATCAATAAAACGATAAATTTGCTGTTTGATGAACTTGAGTCGCGTCATTATGATTCAACTTCGCGCTGGGAAAGTGTCAATGGCAATGATTGTTTTGCGGGTGTACAGGAGCTTTGGATGTACGTGTCCTCTATGCACTGAGCGTCTTAGTTGCTTAGTGTGCACACAGCAATGTTTGCATACACACACGTCATCCAGAACAGGTTGTATGTGCCCTGTGTGCACACCAGTCTGTGTGAACGCTGCGTGGAAGAATGCGGAACACACGCACGGAATGTCTTATCTTGGTTATAATTCTTTTGTACTTTGTCCTCTGTATGGAACTAAGTCTAGTGTAGTGTATGTCTGTTTCTCTCTGTGTGATGCTGTCCTCTACACTGCTTTTGTGTGTTTCTCAGTGTGATACTGAGTGTTCTACGTTGCATTTATTTCTCTCTGTGCGACACCGTCTTTTGTGGTGTATCATTGTAACTCTCAGCGTGAAACTGACATTTTATTCTGCGTTTTTTTCTATATTTTTCAAGTGTTACACTGAATTTTTGATGCTACATCTGCGTTTTTCGTACGTCATATTGAGTCTTCTGCGCAGCATCTGTGTTCTCTGTGACTCGGATTTCTCTACACTGTAGCTGTTCCTCTCTGACATGCACGTCTGTAAAGTCTGTCGTGGCGCATGGCACAACCAGAATATTCGAGTGACCATTTCTCTATGTCCATCATCTTCTGTTCTTGTCCGACTCTTTCAGCACGGCTCGGATTTTTGACCTTGAGAACACTCGTCGTGTATGAGGTACTTTGTGCCCTTTCACCGTCGTAAACCTTGGATTTCTGACGTCAAAGAACTCTTATGTCGGAAATATGGGCTTAGTCGCTCTTACAGAGTCCGTTTTTTCTCTTTACCAAAGAGACTTCTCAAATTTTTTAACATTATTAATAAATGTAGAGGAGAAGTATGTCAATTTGGGCTTTAATTCCATAGTTTAACAGTATCCATTCCCATGAGTTTTCATCGTTGGAAGAGAATCTCTGACTTCAAATTAGTTTTTTCCTTTTTAGTAGATCGAGAAAAGTTATATATCGTCAATTTTTGCTTCAACACCATTGTTTAACAGCATCCATTGACGTGCATTTTCATCTGTGGAAGAGAGTCTCTGACTTCAAATTACATTTTCAACTTTTCAGTAGATGTAGAAGAGAAATATATCGTCAGTGTGTGCTTTACTCCCATGGTTTGACAGAGATCTGGTGCTATCCGCTCTCCTCTTCGCGGATACAGGATCTTTAGATGTACGTGTCCTCTATGAACTGAGCTTCATATAGGTGCGTAGTGTGCGCACAGCAATGTTTGCATACACACACGACACCCAGAACTGGTTGTATGAGCCTTGTATGCACACCAGCCTGTGTGGGCGCTGTGTAGAAGAATACAGCAAACACGCACGGAATGTGTCTTTTTTTGTACTGTGTCCTTTGTGTGGAACTGGGTCTTGTGTGGTGTATATCTGTTTGGTGTTGTGCTAGTGACGATAGGAAATAAATGTTATAATGCTTCATAATACTTTAGCAGGGCTGTAACCCCCACACAAAGTCAATAATGAATTTTTAGCTCCAGCATTACAGGCGTGACTGTGAGAGTTGGCGCTTTAATTGTTTGGCTCCAGCCTTTCTGGATTTCTGCTCATTTTGATTACAGACGTCCGTATGATGTCTGTATTGATACATGGATAATATCTTCATTTGCATTGTGTCAGGTATGGTTACTATTTTGAAATCGAGTTCACATCTAAAGATCAATAGCTTGTTGACATAGTTTTCATTTCTCTACTTCACAAATGGTGTCAGCTTTAGATGTAGCAGTTTACGTTTCAACAATACGTTAGTCGGCCACAAGAGAACAATATTGTTATAATGACATCAAAGTCGCGTGGCCGCTTCATGTTTGTGCATGTCATTATCTGGTCTCTGGCCAGCATGTGCTGGGGTGTACATAATTACTGCGCCCCAGCTTGGTTTTGTGTGTTCATATCAAATATGTTCATTACCTGCTGTTGACTCTTCAACTTAAATGAGCCGTGAGTGTTTATTTTAATTGGACCGCTACTCTAACGAGGTAATTAGGGTAATTATCACATGTTGAGGACGTGGAATAGTTCTGTCCTCGTTTAATAATAGTCTCCTGACACGTTAATTTACCTGTACACGAGTCCCGACAAAACATTTCAGCTATTTTCGTCTCTACTCAAAATACTTCGCCTATTGTAGTCTTGGTACGGAAGATTTGGTCGCTGTAATTCTCAGTTCAACTCTATAGGGGATAAAACTATCGTGTCGATGAGAATAAGCGCTACTATATATATATAGAGGGGAAATGTGAGGTCCTGTGCTGAAAGTTTGTAAGCTTTTTTATTGTTGATATAGAATAGATTATATATATTTCTGCGTTGTTCACGATTATTTTGTTCAGTGCCGATTTGTTCATCAGAACCTATCACTTTTTCTTGAAATTTTACCTAATATCCTTAACTCACCGTTTCTAAGCCTAGGGGATCTAGTGAAGTACCATACCTTGTGCTTAGATTCCCGCTTTCATTAGCTTTATAATAAATGATACCTTCATTCTTCCTGTCTTTGAACATCTTTGTTGTAAGCAAGACCGAAAATGCCGTATTAGCTACTTGCAGCGCTCTTGCCCTCCTACCCCAATGAAATAACCCCGCTTTCTGTACGCTAGACACACCAGTAGCAAATTTGCGGGTCCAAATTTCTTGCGTACAATTCCTTCAGCTATAAGAATTTTCTTTTTTCTTGTTATTTTATCTACCTTAGAGAATTTATCTTTCGTGCTCACTTTGCTTCACTCAGTTGCCACGGCTTCCTCGCTGTCTCTTTTTTTTGCCTTTTTTCCCTCTTCCTCCTTAACTCGGTGACTTTATGCGCTGGGTATCGTGTGTGGGAACTCTCCTTTTGCGTAGATACCCCGTTTTCTAACGTTCATATTAAAGGGTCCTTCTCTTCACTTTTTTGAAATTGCTCTTGTTGTGGCAAGAAATCTTCAACTTCAATAATTAATAATAATTCGGGAGTGATTCGTGCAGCCAGTATATGATCATGTGGGCGGGAATTTTCGGATCAAATGTAGAGAAGTGGAGATTATTTTTATTACCATTGTAAATAATTCAAGTACTGATGCTGAAAGGTACTTCTCTACTTCGGCTTTTTAAGGAGATCTTTCTCGTGGCTGTACGGAGGCTTAGACTAACTCATGCGTTATCTAATCTGATACGCCAAGGCGCTTTGCCTTCACTTTGAAAGTGTAATTATGAAGTGTCTAAGCACACTAATTGGCTGTACACTTTTCTTTAAAGAACAGGGAAGCAGTTGAACTTTCACCCAGTTTTGGTAGCGCTTTACCACACAGCCGCTAAGCCTTTTGAACCTGAAAGAGAAAAAAAGACAGAAAAAACATTTATTCCCGATAAATAGACATAAGAAATGCAATACAACCGAATGGAGTTCAAATATTCCTTAGCACAAAGCTCCTAAATTGACAGACAAATAAGAAAAATGACACATGATCGCTCCATATCGAGCTCCATTCGAGATTTACACGCGAAAAAAAGTGCCGCGAAACATCAATGAATCAAACCAGTTCTTCCATTCATCGTTCACTATAGAAGAACAAAAAAGACATAGGGCATATGGACTGCAGGGCTGAGCAGCAAGTTGCTTATCATGCCGCCATTCAGACCGCGCTGAAATAATAGAAAAAACTCAGGTGAGCTGGCCGACGTGGAGAGGGGGGTGGTCTGGGGGTGCAGCCTTCAACAGGTGTGTTGAGGGGTGGGGTGAGGGGGGGTATAGGGGTGCGAGGGGGCTGTGTGAATGCCTCCCTGTTGTTTTTTTTGTCGTCGTTGTTAATAGGTATACCTTAGTTTTGTGTGCATTTTGTTGTCCTTGTTGCGTTGCGAATTTTAAGGTCATCTGCGGCTTAGAAAATTTGTGCTTTTCTCGTTTGAAGAGAATTTGGCCATCTAGTTTTTAATCATCAGCGTTGTTTTCAGTCTCAAAGCGACCGGAGTAGTGTAAGAGACTTTAATGTTCCTCATACTCCATGTACGTTGGCTTCCGAAAGCGGGGAGCGAGGGAGGCGTGGAAGTGTCTATCCTCGTCAGTAGTAAACCCTTTGAGTGCGACGTGACCCACCGGTGGTCACGGAGGGGATTTTTATAATACGGCTGACTGACCAGCAGTCACAGACTCAATTTTCATAAATACTTGATGGAAACTAAATGAAGGCACGATCTATTCAATGTTCGTGACAGTAATCTGTAAAATTATTTCTTATTTCAGTTGAATATTGAACTTTAGTATAACTCGGCGCACTTGACGTGTTAAGAATGTCAGGTGTCTGTCATCGTCAGCAATAGCCACGTGCTTCACTCCAAATCTAAATTCTTAAAAAACTCGCGTAAGTGCGTTATGGTTTCGTACTTTACCCCTAACGCCAGCAGTTTTATTACTGTTATTACTATTACTATTTTGTTATTACTATTTTATTACTATTTCTGTTATTATTACAAGGGTCACCATTAAACTGACGCTGGTATCAGGTTGACACCGATGTCAAAGTGAGGAAGGAACTGCCACTCATCAGGAAACTTAAAAAAAACACGTTAAAGGATAAATATTGCTACACATACAATATATTGAGGAGTGATGTAGCGGAGGAATGGTGCAACTGAGGCATGGTGCAATGGAAAAATAATTCGATGAAGGAATAATGCAATGGAGTAATGATGCAATGAAGGAATAATGCAGCAGAGAAATAGTGCAGTGGAGTAATGATGCAACAGAGGAATAGTGCAGTGGAGGAATGATGCTGTAGCGGAATGATGCTGTAGAGGAATGATGCTGTAGAGGAATGATGCTGTAGAGGAATGATGCTGTAGAGGAATGATGCTGTAGAGGAATGATGCTGTAGAGGAATGATGCTGTAGAGGAATGATGCTGTAGAGGAATGATGCTGTAGAGGAATGATGCTGTAGAGGAATGATGCTGTAGAGGAATGATGCTGTAGAGGAATGATGAAGCAGACGAATGGTGCAGTGGAAAATTAATGGATTGAAAGAATAATCCAATGAATGAATAATGCAATGGAGGAATAGTTCAGTGGATGCATGATGCGATGGAGGAAGGAGGGATGATGATGTCAGGACGCAGTGAAGCCCCGTGTGAAGGGCATGCGGGAGTGGGGGGGAGCAGAGGGCAGGAGTGAAAGGGGAGAGGGGGAGTAGGGTTGAGTCAAGGGGAGAGTAAAAGAGAGAGCGCCGGTTGTTGAAGGGGAGAGTGGGGGTGAGTAAAGGGGAGAGTAAAAGAGAGAGCGCCGGTTGGTGAAGGGGAGAATGGGGGTGAGTAAAGGGGATAGTAAAAGAGAGAGCGCCGGTTGGTGAAGGGGAGAGTGGGGGTGAGTAAAGGGGAGAGTAAAAGAGAGAGCGCCGGTTGGTGAAGGGGAGAGTAAAAGAGAGAGCGCCGGTTGGTGAAGGGGAGAGTGGGGGTGAGTAAAGGGGAGAGTAAAAGAGAGAGCGCCGGTTTGTGAAGGGGAGAGAAGGGGTGAGTAAAGGGGCAATTGAGGGAGAACAAAACGTGGGGAGTGGGGTGTGAATAAATGAGGATCGCAAGAAAATAAGAGCGACGTAACTTGTGGCGGTGGAGTGCCATGAGTAGAGGAGGTAAGGGGGCAGTAATGGCAGGATTGGTTGCGTACACTAGGAATAGAGGAGTTGACAGGGGATAGAGAGGGTACAGAGAGGGGATAGAGAGAGGGGAATAGTAATGGAGGGAAAAAGAGAATAGAGGGAATAGAAAGAGGAATGGTAAAGCAAGAAAACGGAATAGAGATGGGGAGGGTAAAGGAGGGAAAAGAGGGAATAGAGGGAAAAGTTGTAGGGGAAGGGAAAAGAGGGAATAGAAATAACAGCCCCTCCCACGGGTGGGGAGCTGCGAGGGTACGGCCTCCACACACAAAGTTTGCTCTGCACGAGAGCAAACTGGCTGGGATTTCATTGCCTTACATGGCGTGTGTGTGTGTGTGTCTGTGTGTCCTGTGTCTGTGTTTATGTGCGTGTACGTACAAACTACACACGCTGCACACTACACATGCGCTACACACACGCTACACACACGCTACGCACACGCTACGCACACGCTACGCACACGTTACACACACGCTACGCACACGCTACGCACACGCTACGCACACGCTACGCACACGCTACACACACGCTACACACACGCTACACACACGCTACACACACGCTACGCACACGCTACGCACACGCTACGCACACGCTACGCACACGCTACGCACACGCTACGCACACGCTACGCACACGCTACGCACACGCTACGCACACGCTACGCACACCCTACGCACACGCTACGCACACGCTACGCACACGCTACGCACACGCTACGCACACGCTACGCACACGCTACGCACACGCTACACACACGCTGCACACACGCTGCACACACGCTACACACACGCTACAAACACGCTACACACACACGCCATACACACACGCCACACACACACACGCCACACACACACACGCCACTCACACATGTTGTGATCTTATCACAACGTAAGGATCTTTCAGAACGAGGGACGCCTCAATATGTTCGGAATGATCCAAAGCAGCCAGGGGGAGACGCCGTGTGCTTCGGAGACGGTTATCAGACTTCGCGAGTCGTGCTAAGTAGTTATTCTTCCCTCCTTCTATATCTACTCTACGTCGACTCCAAGATCGCGCAGGGAAGCAAGGTGTTAACCGACCGAAGAGGAATTCCTAGACATTGCTACTAGAAGGTTTACTCTAAATAATGTCCGTATTATTCTATACCTAACTTTTCTTAGATCATTAATGCTATCATCATAAATTGATATTTCATAGTGTGAAGTATTTAAAGACAATAGAGTTATTTAAAACGCTCAATTATGAATCAATCCATCTTAAAGATTTCATGTTCTCGTACAAAGCCAACTCTACCGAGAAGCGCACAGCACACAGCCACCGAGCGTGAGCCAGGCAGTTAGAGCGCGGCAGCCAAAGAGAGAGTACGCATCTAAGATTTCTTTCCTTGCCCTCGGGCAGCCCTTATGGGTTCCCTGTTTAACTGACGTTGTTGAATTTTTCCTGTGTCATACTGAAGTGATCACTCTTCTGACGATGACGTAATATAAAGTAAAATGGCTGACCGCTCGATATAAAGCAACACCACATCGGAACCTGGAATTAAGATGAGTTCTCGTTCGTATACTTTTCCACTAAGCATCCCCGTGTCGACCTCTCTGTGCGTAGGATTTATCGTGTCATGCCCTAAGCGTTCACTGGCGTTCACTTAGAAATGTTCTTGCCTTCAGCATATATTAAAGAGTGAATTTAAATGTAATTTAGTGCGTTAGACTTACTTTACTTTTAGAATGATAACCATTTGTGACGAGGTTAGGGAATAAATGTCGATGTGCCACTTCGTATAATTACCTGTTAATTAGAAAGATGAATTATCAATATCTGTGGAGAAGTATCCCACGCTACCAAATTATAACAATTTATACCGACTTGCCGCTCACTCATTAATTAAATTTGAGGACATTGAAAAGTCCCATTTTATCTTCGCTAACCTAAAATAAAAGAACTGTGATCTTAAATCACGTCCGTCAAAAGAGAGCCAACAGGACGAAAAGGAAATAATGAATAACATCGGAAAAGAGCTCCATAACAATTGGTGGCAGCGGTGGGATTTTGACTCCTATTCTTTGTAATAAGAGTTACATTTCCCTTGTTCACTCCCTCCGAAATAGAAATAAAGCTCGTGCCTACAAAAAAAAATTAAATAAACCTCCAACAGATCTTGATAATTTCATCTCCAGGTTAGGATATTTGTATAATCTAATATTTCATGTATGTGTTTGCTAAAATTCTATTTCATTTCTGTGAAACCATTTACCATGCATTTATAAATTACCATTTACTTGTGAACCTTGTTTGATAGCTAATTGAAATTCTATTCATGTTTCCACTATTAGTAGATATGTACTGATCATTATCTTTTATATGTCAAGCCGTTTGAAATAAGTAGAATCCGATAATTCGACTATTTTATCTAACACCGTTTGATTACTTAATGCGAATTTAATATTTAACATCATTCAATCTAGTGTATCATTCATTTAAACTGTGCTTCACGGATTTATGTGGAAATTTTGATGGTGTGCTGTAGAAAATTCTTCAATTTAGCACATGACCAACTCTAGACAGACGCACTTTACGCCATTTTGTTTCCGAGAGCTGAGACAGCGTCGACAGCGGCAGACGCCTCGAATTCAAATTTCTCAAATTACGTTGTGAAACGTATACCATTTAAATTTAAATTCTTAATCTACCAATCCAAAGTTATCCTTGTGAAATTATATGATGATTTAAAAATTTTCCTTAAATCTAACCTTATGAATGAGTGAAGTTAAATTCAGTGAAGTATCTACTCAAAATTCAATCATATTCTACACTGAAAGAAATTCATATAGAAGTGAATTTAATTTAATCAGAATAGAATTTTCGCGCGGCTAACATTTACTCCGACATGCAATTTCATACGCTCATTTATCCCGTATATGTTGGATGTGATCATGTAGAAAGCATTTTAGTTCATTGCATTATGTTGTTCGTGTCTAATTTCAATGCATCATTTTGACCATGTATTCATCACGAATGTTGCTTAAATGTGTGTGTTGAGATGTGGGAGAATGTGCGAGACCAGCTAGCTGCGTGGTATTCAGGCCTGAGTCTGTGCACAGTACGCTTGTTGTTTTGAAACAAACCTATACCATGCCCTCCTTTTCTCCGACAGTCAGCCTCCGACTGGCTCTCTCTCCCTCTCTCCATCTCAATCTCCATCTCCCTCTTTTCTGTTCCAACGGTAACGGTCGCTTCACGAATTCTATCTCGATCAACAGTTAGCTTGGCCGTCACCTTGAAAAACTTATATGAAAAACTTTGAATTTAGTAGAGGTAAATGTTTAGTGCTAAGATGATGTTGTAAACGTGATGCGTGGTAACGTAAATACTAATAGTTTGATTTAAGATTTTGGAATTTACATATGCAAATTTGAATTTTCTCGAACACGATATAAATAATTGAATTATTTTAGGTCCATCAAATCATTTCTTGATCAGGAGAGCGTCATGAGAATTAAAGGAGAAAATTTTCAACAGTATAATACTAGAATTTAGGATGAAATAAATTTGTGATCTTTATTGATGTACGCTTCACGTTCAATTTAAAATTACTGGAACACTTTGTTAATGACTTACTCAACATGAATGCACTGTTTAAAATTTCTTGCGTTACGTCGTCTATCGTGCTAGGTTAATATGTCCCTTCGAAACAAAGGAATGTTAGTGTAAGTTTATGTCCTACTGTGAGCACAGAGGATAGAACGGGTCGAGATGCAGGAATCGTATGACGTATGAATGAGAGCTTGTCTGGGAATGAATAAAATTCACAAGAACAATAAATAACAGCAACGGTAATTTCAGCTGGTGCCGGGGACTCTGCGAGCGGTCGTGGTGGACTGTTACGTCTTCATTACCAGCACCCACACCACCAACCCACTCTCTACCTCGGTGCCTGAACCACCACATTCGCGGCAGGCTTCACGTTCACGTGGTCCGCGCTACGTGTCGACGTGGCTCGGACATGGACATGGCAGCGACGACGCAACAACGGGGCATTGGCGGCAACAACAACAACAACACGCCGACGAGCTCAACGCCCAATCTCGAAGAAAACGTCGTAGAAAATTGCCCGCTCAGACGCTGCACGGCGACACTTCAGCAACAAGAACAGTCTAAGCTCGACGCACGACCTCGAGGAAAACGACGAAAGAAAACCTTCCGCCAGCTGACTGGGTCAACTGCTTTAAAAATTTTCTACGAAAGTACTTGGAATCACGGAACCTGAGTATAGATAACATCGGCTAGAAGAGGGAGGAAACTCGACTACAACGAAGCTCCGGGATATACCAGCGCGTCATGGACAACGAAAAGAACTACAACTACAAAGACTTTGATGATCTTCTTGCGACATCGACGTGACTTCGTGGCTGTTTAAAAGAAGTCTTCAGGACTCAAAAATCAAACCCCATCACGAAGAAAATCGTGTATGATAAGGCGCGATTAAAATGACTTTCTTGAACACAGGTATTGTGAGGATTATCCTTCCAAATTATTGGATGCTGCTGAAGTATGATCACGGCGACCGAGACTTTAATTGTCCCGAGTCATTATTGGGATCTTCATCCCAATGAATATCTTCTAGAGATATTCTGCGAGCTGAAGAAGCCTTCACCATTTTCTGCGGAGATCCTCGTTTGCCAAAAACGTACGTAGGACTTGGTCGTGTTTGGAGACTTCGTATCAGAGCTCGTCACAAGAGCAAATTCAGTAATCGCTGCCGTAAAATCATCACAGCTGGATTGCGTGGATATTAAAAAGAAAAAGGATCTGACTTATCAACGTTTTCCTCTACCACGGCACGCAAAAGCTGTAGAGAAAGTCAACGATCAGGAGATCGTCTTCTTCGCCAACGAAGGGGGATTTTGTTGTGATCTTATCACAACGTAAGGATCTTTCAGAACGAGGGACGCCTCAATATGTTCGGAATGATCCAAAGCAGCCAGGGGGAGACGCCGTGTGCTTCGGAGACGGTTATCAGACTTCGCGAGTCGTGCTAAGTAGTTATTCTTCCCTCCTTCTATATCTACTCTACGTCGACTCCAAGATCGCGCAGGGAAGCAAGGTGTCAACCGACCGAAGAGGAATTCCTAGACATTGCTACTAGAAGGTTTACTCTAAATAATGTCCGTATTATTCTATACCTAACTTTTCTTAGATCATTAATGCTATCATCATAAATTGATATTTCATTGTGTGAAGTAATTAAAGACGATAGAGTTATTTAAAACGCTCAATTATGAATCAATCCATCTTAAAGATTTTATGTTCTCGCACAAAGCCAACTCTACCGAGAAGCGCACAGCGCACAGCCACCGAGCGTGAGCCAGGCAGTTAGAGCGTGGCAGCCAAAGAGAGAGTACGCATCTAAGATTTCTTTCCTTGCCCTCGGGCAGCCCTTATGGGTTCCCTGTTTAACTGACGTTGTTGAATTTTTCCTGTGTCATACTGAAGTGATCACTCTTCTAACGATAACGTAATATAAAGTAAAATGGCTGACCGCTCGATATAAAGCAACACCACATCGGAACCTGAAATTAGGATGAGTTCTCGTTCGTATACTTTTCCACTAAGCATCCCCGTGTCGACCTCTCTGTGCGTAGGATTTATCGTGTCATGCCCTAAGCGTTCACTGGCGTTCACTTAGAAATGTTCTTGCCTTCAGCATATATTAAAGAGTGAATTTAAATGTAATTTAGTGCGTTAGACTTACTTTACTTTTAGAATGATAACCATTTGTGACGAGATTAGGGAATAATATGTCGATGTGCCACTTCGTATAATTACCTGTTAATTAGAAAGATGAATTATCAATATCTGTGGAGAAGTATCCCACGCTACCAAATTATAACAATTTATACCGACTGGCCGCTCACTCATTAATTAAATTTGAGGACATTGAAAAGTCCCAGTTTATCTTCGCTAACCTAAAATAAAAGAATTGCGATCTTAAATCACGTCCGTCAAAAGAGAGGTAAAGCTACAAAGCAATACAGGTTTTTGAAAAAAAATTTAGTCAGCATTGAAAAAAGAAAATTGTTGAAAAATCAACCCTGTTCTGAAACTTATATTTATTGACTTTTGATATGGATCATTACCCACTGTTTGAAGGTACATAAGAAGGTACAGAATCACTGATAAGACTCAATTAAAAAATTAGTACAGAACGAAAATTTTTTTTGGTAAATGTTGAGGACTTGACCATAATCGATTTTCCACTTTTTGATCAACAAAGATTGTTGATGAGACCAAAATAAGGTCAATGTGAAGTTTAATGCAATCACGGAAAATAAGAATTCCGATCTTAGGAATCACTATAGGAACCCATTTAAGAACGTTTTACATGAATGACATTCTGCTCGCTGATGCGTTATTTTCGAATATTATTGAACTTTGAAGTTGGCCTTGGCGCCAAAGGAAGCGAGCGCGGTAAACGGAATTTAATTAATAACGGAAGCTATTACAAACGTAAAGAGGTTGGGTCGTGAGGGGGAGGCACAGTTCTTCTAGTGAAAATTATAAATAAAGCTTCTAACCCACCCATTAGGGTGACGACCACAATCTTGTTGACATCGGGTCCAAGATGGCGGCGCCCATGGTGGTCGCCATGTTAGACCTGATGTAAACAAGATTGCGGTCGTCACCCTAATGGGTGGTTTAGAAGCTTTATTTACACTTTTCACTAAAAGAACTGTGGCTACCCCTCACGACCCAACCTCTTTACGTTTGTAATAGAGGGTTAGCTTCCGTTTTTAATTAAATTACGCTCGTTTCCTTGGGCACGCGACGGCCAACTTCAAAGTTCAATAATTCGAAAATAACGCATCAGCGAGCAGAATGTCGTTCATGAAAAACGTTCTTAAATGGGTTCCTTTAGTGATTGTTTGGAATATAATTATAAATTTCCGTGATTGCATTAAACTTCACATTAACCCTAAATAAACAAGTTTTCTTCAATGCACTTTCCGGCGGAAATGAGTATTTTAAAAGTTATGGCGTTAAATGAGTTACCGGAACTCCAGTGTGCATCACCCTATTACAAACGTTAAGAGGTTGGGTCGTGAGGGGTAGCCACAGTTCTTTTAGTTTTATAATTTTCACTAAAAGAACTGTTGCTACCCCTCACGACCCAACCTCTTTACGTTTGTAATAGGGGGTTTGCTCTTCGTCGGCTTGGTTGGCGCGCCGGAACGCCTGTTTACTTTCACGTCGGACGCGCGGTATATTTTTTCCCGCCTCACACACTGGAGTTACGGTAACTCATTTAATGCCATAACTTTTAAAATACTTATTTCCGCCGGAAAGTGCATTGAAGAAAACTTGTTTATTTTGGTCTCATCAACAATCTTTATTGATCAAAGAGTGGAAAATCGATTATGGTCAAGTCCTCAACATTTACCTTTTTTTTGGAAAAATGGCTTTTCTGAATACTCACCTTCTTGATTTTTGAAAACCTACTCCTCCCACAGTTTTGAAGGTACAGAGATGGCGAGCATACCAATCACTAGCGATTGAAAAGGAAAATAGATCCGGTGCAAAAGTTTTTTTAAATTTCAATTCACCTTGAAAATTAGAAGCAAATTATTCAAAAAAGTGGAAAAAGAGGTCATTTTTGGGGAAAAAAGTTCTCAAAATTCAAAAAATCAAATAATCGAAAAACTTTTGCACCGGATCTCTAGACTAGACAATTTGCTATCTAGAGAATATTTTCTGAGTTCTGTGAGTTGAAAATTGTAGGAGTAGGATTTTCCGCAACACGTGTTTTTTTATGTTTTTTTTTAAAAAATCTTGGTCGATGTGAAGTTTCATGCAATCACGGAAATTAATAATGATATTGCAAACAATCACTAAAGGAACCCATTTAAGAACGTTTTTCATGAACGACATTCTGCTCTCTGATGCGTTATTTTCGAATTATTGAACTTTGAAGTTGGCCGTCGCGCGCCCAAGGAAGCGAGCGTAATTTAATTAAAAACGGAAGCTAACCCCCTATTACAAACGTAAAGAGGTTGGGTCGTGAGGGGTAGCCACAGTTCTTTTAGTGAAAAGTATAAATAAAGCTTCTAAACCACCCATTAGGGTGACGACCGCACGACGGCCAACTAACATGGCGACCACCATGGGCGCCGCCATTTTGGACCCGATGTCAACAAGGTTGCGGTCGTCACCCTAATGGGTGGGTTAGAAGCTTTATTTATCATTTTCACTAGAAGAACTGTGCCTCCCCCTCACGACCCAACCTCTTTACGTTTGTAATATGGGGTTAGCTTCCGTTTTTAATTAAATTACGCTCGCTTCCTTGGGCGCGCGACGGCCAACTTCGAAGTTCAATAATTCGAAAATAACGCATCAGAGAGCAGAATGTCATTCGTGTGAAACGTTCTGAAATGTGTTCCTTTAGTGATTCCTGGGATCGGCATTATTATTTTCCGTGATTGCATGAAACTTCACATCGACCAAAATCTTATTCACGTATGGTTACGAAAAATTCGCACAAATCAAAAAAGTTATTAATAACAATTTACATCGATGGTAGATATCTCAGAAAAATCCACCGAAAACTTACAGACTTTTTTTTACCCCGAACCGTCCCCTTAAACACTCAAGTAAAGCAAGCACAGATATTCGTTAGCACCACAACCATTCACCGTCTCCTATATTTTTCCACAGAACAGTGGTTGAAATATCGGAGCTTCCCTCCAATATTGTCTCCTCAATGTCTGTATTTTTCTGCTTATACTGATGATGGAAAAGTTCGGTCGTGGTTTCCTAATTGTGGAATTCATGGAAAATGGCATTCCATATTCTCAAGCCAAGTTAAAGATTCAAATACTAGTATTTTTTATTTGTAAGTTATGTAAAAGATTCTGATCACTAAAATTTAGAGTAAATTCACATACATTGACACTTTTTCCTTCAGTGTAGTTACTTTCTCTACTGCAAATATACCTTTCCCCACAGCGGAGATATCTTTCTGTGCAGCAAAGACCCAATTCACAAGACAGGAACACCTCCTCCAGGTGTTCACCACCTTGACTGCACCATCAGACACACACTCACCACACACCAGTGTGTATAAGTCACGTATTCCAGTCACAAACCCTGACTAGAATATTACGAATATCAAGCTTCTCTTTCTATGCTGGACAGCTCCAAAATTTCCATAGGTATTTCAGTTGATTGTAAGTGAAACAATTTTTAGAAATTAAATATAGAACGAATCATCTTCTACGAAACGGTATATCTCTCCTATAACTGCCCGTCAATATATATAATATACAAATCCCTCTCCTATAACTGCCCGTCGATATATGTAATAAACAAATCCCTCTTTTATATCTGCCCGTCGATATATATAATATACAAATCCCTCTCCTATAACTGCCCGTCGATACACGTTCAAATGTGCGCACAAAGCTGGCTGGAATAAAATATTCCATATATACGCCAGACGCAACAAAGTATCAATACACCCACACCGATGAGGTAGAGAATAATAATGAATAATAATAATAATGAAGGCATCTACGGATGCTTCATTTCCAATCAAGCCTGACATATATCACCTTGAACATTGGATTCTCAAATGCCTTATAACTAACGCCAGGACGCTTTCCCCCGGTCAAGACAGGTACCCATTTCAGACACCTGGGTAGAGTGGGGTATTGTGCTTGGAATTTTTCTCCTATACCCAACAGAGAAAATCGCCATTGCCAGCGCCGAGTTTCGAACCCGGGTCCCGGCCGCAGAACCTCTAGCACATGACTATCGCGAGCACCATCACACACACAAACACTCCACACACCTGCGCGTGTACGTCACCGACACCACACACCAGCGCGTGTACGTCACCGACACCACACACCTGCGCGTGTTCATCACCAACATCGATCACTCCGGGTTATAATTATTTCTACACTACCATGGATGAGCTCGAGAGCCCCAAAATGTTGGAATCTTTTTAAGAGTAACAGGTAGGCCTTAAGGAAAACTCGCGATTTCGTGGACCAATTTCGACATTGGACAATAAATAAATATACGTAGCAATACATGTCATTTCTGAGAATTGGTTTATTAAGTATCCAGTGAATGCCATCATCAGTCTTAGATATTATTTTTGGCGCGAAAATGTATGTTTTCAGAAAACGTATAGTTCGCAAGTCATTCTGCAACTCCTTAGCGTTAGGGATAACCAAAGTAAATATAAACGGGATTTTTCAACAGTGAGTTCCAACGCAACACAACGTCCACATCAACAACAGGATGTAACTATACATTTATGTGATAGCGAATTTGTTAAAACTCAATGTCAACTTATTCTGTACCTAAATGATAAGTAATTTATCCCTAAATATCGACTTAACTGAAGTCACGAAATCGAAGAAATATTGAGTCAGCGTTAGATTATTTTTATTTATTGAATATTATTTACACCATTCTTCTGTGATTAAAAGCCATGTGTCTCCTTAAATTTATACAAACCATTAAATGTATATATTTTGTGCGTAATTTGTGGCATGTTATCACAATGGGCATCTGAGTGAACACATCAAATTGGTTGGTGCGTGTGTCTGTGACGCTCACAAGGACGCTCAATGACCGTATCTGTGATACGAGTTTCATCAGTGCACAAGTAAAAAAAAAACAGTATATTTCCAATGAGTACAAGAATATTTTAATGGCGGGTACTGTTGGCGTGGATATATTTGTTGGGCATCCACATCTGGAGGATTTGTCTGAAGGAAATATCGAATCCCGTCATTTTGGACGGGTCGTGTTCACTAGTTACATATAAATTGCCCAGTCATGTGTACTAGAATATACACACACCGATGCGGGAGAGTAGCCACTATCACACACACAGACACACACACACACACACACACGTGCGTATATCCGAGCACAATTCGCTATCAATATACGCCGGGCTCCGAATGAAACCACGGTATCGGTTTCAGTTTCAGCTTCGGAGCTTCTGAGAAAAGGATCTATGTATCGTATCGACACATTCTCAAAATTGTGAAGCTGGAATATTGAAGCTTGAATATTGCATTGTATTTCTTTATTGAGACGTCATTTCACAATAAACGTAAATTGCAAGTCAACCAAATTTTAAAGAATTTTTTGTTTGTAAGTTTATGAATTTGAAAAAGTTTACCCGTTAATAACCTTTCTGGTGAATTAGAAAATATTGCATGGTAAACAAAAGTAAATTCAAACAATGTTATGCGCAAAGTTCATATGCAACATAATGCCCATTTCAATTATCTGACGTAGCTATATATTCATAGAGATAGTGAATTTATCAAATGTCAGTGTCAATTCATTCCTGACCTAATAATATCATCCTAGCTATTTATTACTGCGTTGAAAATATTCAGATCAAGGAGCACTTCCATGCACACTGTGTTATGAAATAAGTTAGTAACCCAATGAAATGACATTTGATTCAACCTGTTTAATGTATTATGTACATATGAAATATTCAAAAAATAATTATTTCGATGTTCAATATATTTACTTTCTTTTGTTTTTGGGATAAAATTAAACTTTAGTGATTTTTAATTTGAATAAAAATGAATACAACAATATGCGTTAATTTGAAGGTTGCCTGTTTAAGGCTGTCACTCATTCCACTCGAAAGTGAGGGTTTTGTTAACCCCCACCTGGTAAACTAAAGTAAATTTGCAGCTCATGGGCTACGATGATAAGTGTTGAAATTATACGCTTCCTAGAGTCTGGAATGTTATCGTGAGGCCAGGTTTTTTTCTGAGTTTTGGATACGTCTTCCGGTATTGGATACACCTAATAGGTATTGGCGCGCGTGTCCAGTATTGGCTACACTTACTGAGTATTGGCTCCCGTGTCCAGTATTGGATACACTTATTGAGTATTGGCTCCCGTGTCCAGAATTGGATACACTTATTGAGTATTGGCTCCCGTGTCCAGTATTAGATACACTTATTGAGTATTGGCTCCCGTGTCCAGTATTGGCTACACTTACTGAGTATTGGCTCCCGTGTCCAGTATTGGCTACACTTACTGAGTATTGGCTCCCGCGTCCAGTATTGGATACACTTACTGAGTATTGGCTCCCGTGTCCAGAATTGGATACACTTATTGAGTATTGGCTCCCGTGTCCAGTATTGGATACACTTATTGAGTATTGGCTCCCGTGTCCAGTATTGGCTACACTTACTGAGTATTTGCTCCCGTGTCCAGTATTGGATACACTTATTGAGTATTGGCTCCTGTGTCCAGAATTGGATACACTTATTGAGTATTGGCTCCCGTGTCCAGAATTGGATACACTTATTGAGTATTGGCTTCCGTGTCCAGTATTGGATACACTTATTGAGTATTGGCTCCCGTGTCCGGCATTGGATACACTTATTGAGTATTGGCTCCCGTATCCAGTATTTTATACACCTACTGGGTATTGGCGCCTTCGTCCAGTATTGGCTACACTTACTGAATATTGGCTCCCATGTCCAGTATTGGATATTTTCGTTCAAAGGTGAAATATCGATCGGATATTGGATATTAGTTCAGCCAAGATTGGCCACACATTAATGTAGTATTGGATGCTGTCCATGGGGGAATTGGGTGCTGATATTATTGATGGATTTGTGAATGGTTTTGTGAATGGATTTAATATTGGATTTGTGACTGGAACAATAAAATAAATAGAGCTGGTCAGACATTATATAGTCGACGTCAGGTAAGTATTCTGCTATGAAAACCTGTGAAGAATTTTCTAAATATTACGAAGAATCATTCAATTCCTAGTAATACAGTGTATTAATCATATGATAAATAATACTTTTGATGGTAATCAAATTAAATAATATTCATGAATAACAATTACATTACTAAACCCACAGCCTAATATTTGATCTGCGCCCAATTTTGGCTGAACTATTTCCAATATCAGATCGATATTTTGATATCAAACAGTGAATAAGAGAATATTATCCGATACTGCCCAGGTAGCAAGAAATTATTAGGCCAATATTGGGTTGATAATTTTTTACTGACCTGATATTGGAATCTTGGATTACAATATTAGGCTAATAACAAGACAACATCGAAAAAATATATATTTATTTATGATATCAACTTGTTATTGGGACAATGTAGTGAATAGTTTTATTTCTAATAATAAACTAACAGTGTATATATATATGTACGATATTCATATAAGTGGAAACTATCTCATAATAATCAAAAATCTCGCAATTTAATAAAATTTGTTAAAGTATAAATTATTATTGCGCAAATATTGGGTTGATATTGTACACCAATAATACGGAGTAATTTTTTTAAGGAAACACCTCAATGTCAAGTCAATAGTGACACAGTAATTAGCTGATACTGGGTTGAAATAAGTTGTTATTGGGACAATATATTCTACCAATATCCACTTGATGTCAGTTAATAAGTATTGGGCCTGTAGTACCCTGCCTTAGTTACCCCTCAAACTCAGTTCTAGTCCGTTTGTTTTCAGTAATACTAATACGTGTGAATGTAAAATTGTCAAAGAGTAAAGTGGTCGAAATAAAAAGGTAATTAAACTACGATACGATGAAGAAGTACGTGGTTGTATTCATGGTTGCTGCTTCATTCGCCAGAAGCGAAACTTGGTTACTGATGCAGCATAACCTCTATGCCTTCCGTGATAACATATTTCTAATGAACGTCTCAATATGAAGTCCATAGTAACCCACGAAGAAGCATTGGGTTAGTGAAATTATCATTATCGCGGCCATATGTTATACAAATATCAACCTATCAGGAATTGAGTATTAAGCAAATATTATAGAAGGGAACACTTCATTATCAAGTCAATATTGACGCAATATTTAGTTGATATTGGGTTGATGATAATATTGTTATTGGGCCAATATATTTTTCTAATATCAACCGAATTTTCCAAAATAAGGTATTGCCCCAATGTTCATTTTGAATAACCAGTCAATATTGAGACTGTATATTGGCTCAATATTAGGTCAATAAATTTTGCTACCTGGGATGGACACGGGAGCCAATACTCAAAATTGAACTATTCTCACACGCACACTTTGCAGGCATAACCTGACAATACTTAGCTAAAGAATATGAATGGCATTTTCCATAATCAAAATTTTTCAAGCCTTTTATAACCTACACGTGAACAAATGTTGGTGATTAAATCTTTAACTCAGCTTAAGAATATGGAATGCCATTTTCCATAAATTCCACAACCAGGAAACCACGACCGAACTTTTCCACCATCAGTATTGGCAGAAAAATACAGACATTGAGGGGACAATATTGGAGAAAAGCTCCTGCTGTGAAGAAATCTGCGACATCATGCATTGCATCTGATGGAATTTATCCACCCAACATTTGGGGTCGTGACGTACTGACGTGGATGGTAATGATGACAGCACTTCAGTCCCCGCTACTCGCCCGATACTAGTTAGTACCAATATCTATCTGGCTGCGAACTGATTAAAATTACGCTTATTAGGAAACGCTACGGTGTAAAATAAAAGGAAATGTTGCGTACCAAATTTACGGAAAACTCAAACTACTTCTAGGAATTGCGTCCAAACTAAACTGAAAATATTGAAATCGATATTTTAAGGTGTTGTATATTAGTATACAAATATGGAAACTAAGAAAGCACAACGTATAAAGATAAATTAAACAAAGGGTTCACGATCAATAATTTTAAAACAAGTCAGTTCAACAAAACGTTCCGGAGCCCAGCTCCATCTTGAGTTAATGGTCGCATATGCCCCAGAAGTCGCTGAACTTATTCGGGCCCACAGGTAGCTATATTCAAATTTGACCATTGTACTAGACTTAAGAAACATTCTATCTCTGTATCACCTGTGGTAAATAAATTGTTTAAATTGTTTGAAAAGAATTGTGCTCAGTTGGATATATTTAGGACAGTTTACCTGGTAATGTTTTGTACAGAAAATTATTTCATTTGAAGGGTAAGCCATTGTAAATTCGAAAAATCATTTCTGTCAAGTTCACATGCAGCAAATGCCAATATCAAATAACTGACGTAGCTGTATATTTATTGTGATAGTGAATTTATCGAACCTCATTGCCAACTAATTCTATACTTAATATAAGATGATGGAACTCTGTGTAATGATTGTTCCATAATTGCAAAATTTTAGGGTAGTTGTAATATACAGCGTATCCGTGGGTAAAACTGCTGAAAAATACCATATTGGCTGTAAAAAATTGTTAAACGATCTTTTTGTTGAGTTGTTAGGGTAATTTTGTATTATTCTACTTGTAGGAGATGCAGACCGAGCCTTGCAGACAGCGAGAAGCAGACTACAGTGAAATGGACTACATATATGAAATGATTTATTCTAATTATAGACCTGTTCAATATTGGAGGCAAAAAAAGCGATAAGCATTGGAGGATCAGAAAATGTAGTCGTAAATATTTTTACTGCGTTGAAAATAGTCTGAAATGAAAATATTTCAATATCATTATATTTAGAAATAGTTTTGCCACCCCTAAACTGGAGTTATTTTCAAAACATATGGTTTATATGGTTTATTACACTAAAAAGTAATTAATACCATAAAAGTATAAAAATATTACTATTTTTGTATGAATAATTTATTTTACGGTTGGTTACTTTGAACAAATGTAAATCTACTTTATTTATACAATTGAATTACATTTATTTAGACAGCGTCAATCACTGCCCTGCTCGACAAACAGCAACCTGTTTTGGGGAATACTAAACTAAATTTTGAAGCCCACGGGCTAACTGGAGCATGAAAATTGATGCATTCGGGCAGCAGAGCCCGGAACGTGATCATGTAGGACTGGTGTAGTTCTGAGTATTGGATCCTGCTTCTGGTATTGGATACTTACTGAGTATTGGATAATGTTCTCTTTCTATCTATCAAAGGTGAAATATCGATCTGATATTGGATATTAGTTCAGCCAATATTGGCCACAGATCAACGTAGTATTGGATGCTGTCCATGAGTTGAATTGGGTGCTGATATTATTGATGGATTTGTGATTGGATTTATTATTGGATTTGTGACTGGAACAATAAAATAAATAGAGCTGCTCAGACATTATATAGTCGACGTCAGGTAAGTATTCTGGTATGAAAACACGTGAAGAATTCTCTAAATATTCTGATGAATTATTTAATTCCTGCGGATAAATTGTATTATTAATATGATAAAAAATATTAGTTATGGTGATAAATCAAATTAATATTATTACTGAATACTAATTACATTACTTAGCCCACCGCCCAATACTCAATGAATCTGTGGACAATATTGGCTGAACTTATTTTCAATATCAGTTCGATATTTTTATATCAAACAGTAAATAAGAGAATATCATCCAATACTGGACACGGGAGCCAATACTCAGAACTAAACTATTCTCACACACACTTCGCAGGCATAGTCCTGACATTGTACTCTGTTTAGGTTATTGTGAGCCCGTGGGCTGCAAAATTGTGTACTAAAATTACAATTGTTTCATTGAAACCGTTTGGATTTTTAATTTTTGAGTCTGTGCAAAGTACTATAATTTTGATGTACAAAAAATTCTCAGTTTTTTTATTACATCAAACTGTGAAATTGCAACATACACGAAAATTTTCGAAAGTTAAAAATATTAACCATAAATTAATTACTTTGTTTAGAAAAAATATTTATTATTTGAACAACAATTCGTATCAATGAAATTTTTTTGAAATTCTACAGTGACGTCACAATTTCTAATTTTGATCTGAATTTAAGTATTTCCTGGTCAGAATATTAACAAAACGTTCATGAATAATTAGAAATATATTATTTCACTCTCCCTAATTATTTTATTTATATTATTAATTCATATGAACATAACATTAGAGAAATTAAAACAAATGTTAATATATGGGGCGACAACTTCATTCAAGAACCTAACTGAAGCGCAAGTGTTCTCGATCAGGTCAGAATATTTACTACGAAGTAATATATAATTATAAGGATATTATTTCATTACAGAACTTTTATCTCTTCAATTATTCTCCAATACTGAGTGGATGTATTATTAGATTATATCCTTATCAAGGAAGTAATTAGATAACCAGGCCGCACCGAGGTCGCCTGATGAGGGGCCGGTAAAGTTAGTGCCGTCTATGTGAGGAGATGGTGGTACTTTATCTATAATGAATGGTAGTGTTGGTAATTACTCTTAAGCAGGTAATGATAAAACGCAACATCCTGTGTAAAATACCTGTAAAATACAATAAGCAGTAATTATTACTGTAAAATAAACCTAACATTTAGTTTTTAGGGTACACTTTGTACTATTCTGCTTCAGGAGATGCAGACCGAGCCTAGCAGACATCGACTGGCAGACTACAGTGAAGTGAATAATAATATAATAATAATAATGAAGGCATCTACGGATGCTTTATTTCCAATCAAGCCTGATACATATCACCTTGTACATTGGATTTTCAAATGCCTTATAACTAACGCCAGGACGCCATGACGCTTTCCCCCGGTCGAGACCGGTACCCATTTCAGACACCTGGGTAGAGTGGGGTATTGTGCTTGAAATTTTTCTCCTATACCCAACAGAGAAAATCGCCACTGCCAGCGCCGAGTTTCGAACCCGGGTCCCGGCCGCACGGCGGCGGAACCTATAGCACATGGCTATCGCGAGCACAATTACTTTCTTGAAAAGGATATAATCTAATTATAGATCCATTCAATATTGGAAGCCAACTGAAGGAATGATAATTGGAGCATCCAACAATACCCTCCTAACCATCCATTCCCGCACCTCCAGAACGCTGGACTAATCACCAATGACACATCAGGAGAGCTGGTCAACAAATAAAATAACTTTTGAAATTATTTGCGTGATGTGTATGTACGCCAAAATTTTGAGTAAAAAAATGTTACTAGCGTTAAAATTTGAAATATACATCGATTTTGATATCAAACTGTATGTGATCACATTTTTATTTCGAAATTAAGGAAAATTTAAAACATATGTATTTTACAATTCGCTCATTTATATACACCTCATCATTGGTTTTATCATGAAAGTCAAGTGAAAAAATTGTTTGCTACTAAAATATCCATTTTGCAGCCGCATGGCGACTGAGTATGGGAGCCTAAGGAAGGATGTGGCAGACTCCAGCGTAGAGTATTGGGTAGGGAGTTATTTAGTATTGGCTCCTGTCCCCAGTATTGGATAGGAATTACTGAGTACTAGCTTCTGCGTCCAGTATTGGGTAAGGAATTATTTAGTATTGGCTCCTGTGCCCAGTATTGGGTAGGGAATTATTTATTATTGGTTCCTGCGCCCAGTATTGGATAGGAATTACTGAGTATTGGCGTCTGCGTCCAGTATTGGGTAGGGAATTATTTAGTATTGGCTCCTGCGCCCAGTATTGAATAGGAATTACTGAGTATTGGATCTTGCGTCCAATATTGGATAGGGACTCACTGAGTATTGGATCTTGCGTCCAGTATTGGATAGGTACTCACTGAGTATTGGATCTTGCGTCCAGTATTGGATAGGGACTTACTGAATATTGGATCTTGCGTCCAATATTGGATAGGGACTTACTGAGTATTGGATCTTGCGTCCAATATTGGATAGGGACTTACTGAGTATTGGATCTTGCGTCCAATATTGGATAGGGACTTACTGAGAATTTGCCGCCATATCCAATATTGGATAATATTCTTTCATTTTCTATTTGAACTAAAATACCAATCTGATATCGGAAATAAGTTCAGATAATATTGGCCGCTGATTAATATAATTTCGGAAGCTGGCTAGGGGATGGATTGGCTGCGGCGTTTATAAATCTAATTATCATTAAAACATATTTAAAATAAATTTATGCACCCATTATCAATAAATAATGGTATTTAAAATCAACATTGAAAAAAATAATCATTAACATATCATGAATTTTATTTATTTGTAGGAATTGAATTATTCATCAGATTATTAAATAAATTTTTGCCAGGTTTTTATACCAGAACACTTATTTTGCGACTAGACTATACATACCTGAGTAGCTTAATTTATCTTTTTCCAATCACAAATCCAAAAAAAAGTTCATTAATAATCGCATCACCGATCCAATGATGAATTCAGTCAGAAATCCAATCGCTGATCTATTTATAAATCCAATCATGATCATCCAATGATAAATTAATCTGTGGCCAATATATCTTGAATTTATTTCCAATACCAGATCGTTATCAGGATAATATCCAATACTGGAAACGGAACACAATACTCAGAAATTTCACATAGAATACTGGACGCACGAGCCAATACTCAGTAATTGCCCATCCAATACTGGACGCACGAGCCAATACTCAGTAATTGCCCATCCAATACTGGACGCACGAGCCAATACTCAGTAATTGCCCATCCAACACTGAACACGGGAGCCAATACCCAGAATTTGCCCATCCAATACTGGACGCAGGAGCCAATACTTAATAATTGCCCATCCAATACTGGACGCAGGAGCCAATACTCAGTAATTGCCTATCCAATACTGGACGCAGGAGCCAATACTCAGTAATTGCCCATCCAATACTGGACGCAGAAGCCAATACTCAGTAATTGCCCATCCAATACCAAACCCAGGAAAGAGCCAATACTCGGAGTGTAAGTATTTCATAAGAACTCATCGCAAGCACGAAGTTTCGGTTGTGAAGAAGTCTGCGAAATGAAGCACTGGAGCGGAGGAAATTTCTAGACCCGCACTTTGGGGTGTTGATATGGATGATAAAGATGACATCACTTCTGCCCCCGCTGTACGCACGACCACGTAGCGGCCCTGTGTTGAGGGCTGCCGAGTACAGCGGGGGCTGTGGTGAGGGCTGCCGGGTACAGCAGGGGCTGTGGTGAGGGCTGCCTGGTACAGCAGGGGTTGTGGTGAGGGCTGCCTGGTACAGCGGGGGCTGTGGTGAGGGCTGCCGGGTACAGCGAGGGCTGTAGTGAGGGCTGCCGGTTTCAGCGCGGGCTGTGGTGAGGACTGCCGGGGGCAGCGGGGGGCTGTGGTGAGGGCTGCCGGGTACAGCGGGGGCTGTGGTGAGGGCTGCTGGGTACAGCGGAGGCTGTGGTGAGGGCTGCTGGGTACAGCGGAGGCTGTGGTGAGGGCTGCTGGGTACAGCGGGGGCAGTGGTGAGGGCTGCCGGGTACAGCGGGGGCTGTGGTGTTGGCGGCCGGATACAGCGGGGGCTGTGGTGAGGGCTACCGGGTACAGCGGGGGCAGTGGTGAGGGCTACCGGGTAAAGCGGGGGCTGTGGTGAGGGCTGCTTGGTACAGCGGGGGCAGTGGTGGGGGCTACCGGGTACAGCGGGGGCAGTGGTGAGGGCTACCGGGTACAGCGGGGGCAGTGGTGAGGGCTACCGGGTACAGCGGGGGCAGTGGTGAGGGCTACCGGGTACAGCGGGGGCAGTGGTGAGGGCTACCGGGTACAGCGGGGGCAGTGGTGAGGGCTACCGGGTACAGCGGGGGCAGTGATCACGGCTACCGGGTACAGCGGGGGCAGTGGTGAGGGCTACCGGGTACAGCGGGGGCAGTGGTGAGGGCTACCGGGTACAGCGGGGGCAGTGGTGAGGGCTACCGGGTACAGCGGGGGCAGTGGTGAGGGCTACCGGGTAAAGGGGGGGCAGTAGTGAGGGCTACCGAGTACAGCGGGGGCAGTGGTGAGGGCTACCGGGTACAGCGGTGAGGGCTACTGGGTACAGCGGGGGCAGTGGTGAGGGCTACCGGGTACAGCAGGGGCAGTGGTGAGGACTACCGGGTACATCGCGGGCTAAGACCGTCGCTCCTTCGGGTGATGGGGCTTGTAGCCGCTCTAGGCGGTAGAAATTTTAGTTGAGTGTGTAGGAGGTTACTTTCCAGCAACCTACTGCGGGAGGTTACGTTCCACCAACCTACTGCTCGCAAATTCAAACTAGTGCCCCCCTAAGTTTACTGAGCACTGAAGTCGAGTCATAAAATGTAGCCATGACTAAACTAGAAATAATAGTGACATGAAGCGATAGATAGCTCCATACATCCGAAATAACCTGAACCCAATAGCACCAATAATTCTTACCTGTTGCTAATCAACTTGAATATGTTATTGTGCCCATGTATTTTATGAAAAAACTGATCTTATTCTCTATTTTAATTTTTCTGACTGTTAACTGAAGATAGAGCTGGTCTCCAAAACGTTTTATTGAAATAACTTGTTTTTAATTTATGGGTTGTGAAATCTTTACTAAATAGGATTTTAATGCGTCATGCATTCTTCGTTTTTGGAATTCGTTATATCTATTTACTACCCCTTGGTACATCGATGTCAATAACTTTTAGTTTAGTTAGGGCTGAATTTCTGATGGTTGTTCAAGTTTTCAGTATAATTGCGATGCAGCATTGAAAGTTACTCAGGGTTAGGATCTCTAAAGTTAAAAGCGACGTATGACAGGGTATATGCCTTTCCCCAACTCTCTTCAACTTTCATACCCACGTTATACCAGACCCAGGAAAAAACACCGAATACATAGCATTTGCAGATGACATCACTCAAATAGTAGCAATTCGTTCTTCCAATATCAGGGATATAGCCAAAAACACAGAAGTAGCATCCAACATCAACCAGTTCGAAAACAAATGGAAAATAAAGACTAACATGCAAAAATTTACGATAGTACCTATAGCAAGAACAAAATCAGACACGGTGTATATTGAACAAGAGCATATTCCGTACCAAACCAAGGGCAAAGTTCTGGGTCTAAACTTCTCAATAAGGGGCTACACATCTCAGGTGGGAATAAGAAATACATTAGCAGCAGCAAATCTGTCTAAACTCTTCAGATTCAGGGAGTTAAGCACCAAGATCAAAAGGAAACTCTACCTAGCATACGTCAGGTCGGCATTACTATACCCGGCCATCCCGCTGCACACACTCTCTAATAACTCACTCACAAAACTACAAAGAGTACAAAATACCGCCACTCGTTTCATTGCAAATTCCTCTCGGTCAGATCGAATAACTTCACAATCACTACACCAGCAATGCCGTCTCCAACCCATCAATATAGTGTTACGTAATCAAGCAAACAAAATCTAGAAACACATACAAGATAATTTTCTTGAGTTGTACGAGAACATAGTTTCAGGTTCCTATGACAGACCTCATGCGTGGTTCAGTCAAGGCTTCTAGCTCTGTGACCTCCTTCGACCCCAATATTTACATGAGACAAGGCCTAAGATTTTCATCATAACTTAATAAAACATTTTTCTACTTATTTATTCATGAGGAACCAGCGCGGGTAGGCCTGGTCTCCATTTACTAGGAAGGGCGTGCAGCTGGGACCCCATGGCCCCCTCCCATCACTTTATCACCTAAATATTTATATATTCGTAAGAGCAGAACTTATCAATCCAACACACAGTATGAGATATACATACCGGCATAGCGTTTAACTGCCGGTAACTCTGCACAATATTCCAGACGCTGCACAACCCCACAACACTCAACAAAGCCTCGACAGGCTTTTTCTTTAAACAATTTTATTTACGACAGGTGATACAGAGGTAGAATGTTTCTTAAGTCTAGTACAATGGTTAAATTTGAGTATAGCTACCTGTGGGCCCGAACAAGTTCAGCGACTTCTAGGGCATCCTATCATCACGTTATACTAAGGTGTACAATAATGTTTAACCTAGTTTACTTAACCTAATTTCGCATTAGACTGATCATTGAGATAATTTACTCGATATTTTATGCTGTATTTTACAATATAGGTCAAATCGGCTATATTTAAACAGTATGTTCGATAAAACGATTCAAGAGCGGACTGAAGATCGGTTATGTTACCCAAAGCAAGTTACATTATTACATTATCATTAGTTACATGTAGGAGGCAAGATTTGACATGGTGATCTTACACGACTAGTATTCTGATAGGAAGTGAGACTCAAGATGTCTTTTGAATACTTTGTACGAATTACATTCACGGATCTCCGCAGGTATAGAGTTCCAAGTTTTGGTTCCAACGAAGAGGATACTGTGTTGCGACCGGGCCTTCGAATAGTAAGGAAGCATGAATTTACTTCTATTTCGGGTTAAATGGTCGTGATGAAATTCTTCTGATTCTTCATCATGCAATTAAACTTCTAACATGATAAGAATCAACGTACCCAGTCATGCACACGAGTTGTGTCCTTTGTCTTCTACTATCCATTTTCCCTTTCTATTCTGTTTCTCTTCTGCACACTCTGTGCCAACCTCTACCCCTTCTCTCTTACCTCCTCAGCATCGATGGCTGGTGCGTGTCTGTGACGCTCACAAGGACGCTCAATGACCGTATCTGTGATACGAGTTTCACCAGTGCACAAGTACAAGAATATTTTGATGGCTGGTACTGTCGGCATGGATATATTTGTTGGGCATCCACAGCTGGAGGATTTTTCTGAAGGAAATATCGATTCCCGTCATTTTGGACGGGTCGTGTACACTAGTTACATATAAATCGCCCTGTCATGTGTACCAGAGTATACACACACCCACACCGATGTGGGAGAGTAGCCACTATCACACGTACACACCACACACGTACACACCACACACACACGCACACACACATACATTTATACCAACACGCAGTTCGCTATGCAGGGTTTCGAAAGAAACCATCGGATTTAGTATCAGTTGAAGCTTCTGAGCTTCATAAGTCGAGCTCTATCATTTTTTATTGCAGAGGTCCCAACACAAAGAAGTTAGAGAACCGTTGTTGGCATTCATCTTTGTTGATAGATATTGCAACGGATGTATTTTCAAAACGTCATTTCATGATGAACTAAAATAACAGGAGAACAAATGTTCTTAGGAATTTGTTGTTGGGCATTTGTTGCAAATTTAAGAAAGTTTACCTGGTAATTTCGTTTTCTGTGAAAATTTATGAGTTGGGTAAACTGTTGTAAATCAAAACGGAATTCAATATCAAATTCAATTGCAACATAATGCCTATATAAATAATTTCAGGAAGCTATATAATTATTGTGATAGTGTATTTACCAAAACTCAATGTCAATTTATGGTGTATCTAAATGTTGGATAATGGATCCCCTTATATCGAGTTTACCATAAATAAACAATCATATAAGTCAGTACCCAGCATCAGATCATTATTTATGCACCATTACTCATCCCATAACAAATAATCCTTCAGCCAATACCCACCACAAGCGCACACGCCCACCAACAATAACAGCAACAAAATATAACACCAATTACAATACCATATTAAGCCTGAAATATTAAATGAAGTTAGCCAGGATACTAAATGAAAACACAAGAATTGGGGAAACAAATAATTTCTTTCTAAATATTTATTACTGTGTTGTAAATATTCTACTCTGAGAATATTTGCATTCGACAGGCTTCAAAAATAATGCTGTCACCCCATAATATTAGGTCGATGGAATTTGCACAAAGTTGTGTAGACATATCAACTGTTTTTCAATACAGAGTATTTAATACAGGGTAAAATATGCACAATTGTTTACTTCTCTAAATAATACAATTTTGCAGTTATTTGCTATAAAACACTGAAATAAACTTTGTTTGTACATTTGCTGTGAAACCATTTGGAGCCACTCAATTAATGCAATACCGGTAGAAGAAGTTTATTACAGATACTGTGCTATACTATTTGTGTAGCCCACGGGCTAGCAATAACCTGAACAGAGTACAATGTCAGGACTGTGACTGCGAAGTGTATGTGAGAATTGTTTAATTCTGAGTATTGGCTCCTGTGTTCAGTATTGGATGATATTCTCTTATTTACTGTTTGATATAAAAATATCGATCTGATATTGGAAATAAGTTTAGCCAATATTAGGCGCAGATTGATTAAGTGTTGGGCGGTGGGCTTAGTAATGTAATTATTATTCATACATAATATTATTTAATTCAATAACCATAAATAGTATTATTTATCATATGAATGATACAATTTATCCGCAGGAATTAAGCGATTCATCAGAACATTTAGAGAATCCTTCCTATGTTTTCACACCAGAATACTTACCTGACGTCGACCATATAATGTCTGACCAGCTCTATTTATTTTGTTTTTCCAGTCACAAATCCGATAATAAAACCAATCACAAAACCATTCACAAATCCATCAATAATACCAGCACCAAATTCCACTCATGGACAGCATCCAATACTACATTAATCTGTGGCCAATGTTGACTGAGCTGATATCCAATAATACATAAAATAATAATAATGAAGGCATCTACGGATGCTTTATTTCCAATTTCAAGCCTGATACATACCACCTTATACATTGGATTTTCAAATGCCTTATAACTAACGCCAGGACGCCATTACGCTTTCCCCCGGTCAAGACCGCTACCCATTTCAAACACCTGGGTAGAGTGGGGTATTGTGCTTGGAATTTTTTCCCTATACCAAACAGAGAAAATCGCCACCAGCACCGGGACTCGAACCAGGGTCTGCCTGGACGGAGGCAAGTTCGCTAGTCTCACGGCTACGACGAGCACAGCCAGGATACTAAATGAATACATCGATATTTCACCTTTGAAAATAACATATCCAATACTGGACACGGGAACCAATACTCAGTAATTGTATCTACTACTCAACACGGTAGCCAATACTCAGTAAGTGTATTCAATACTAGACACGGGAGCCAATACTCAGTAAGTGTATCCAATACTAGACACAGGCGCCAATACTCAGTAAGTGTATCCAATACTAGACACGGAAGCCAGTACCCAGTAGGTGTATCCAATACTAGACACGGGAGCCAATACCCAGTAGGTGTATCCAATACTAGACACGGGAGCCAATACTCAGTAAGTGTATTCAATACTAGACACGGGAGCCAATACTCAGTAAGTGTATCCAATACTAGACACAGGCGCCAATACTCAGTAAGTGTATCCAATACTAGACACGGAAGCCAGTACCCAGTAGGTGTATCCAATACTAGACACGGGAGCCAATACCCAGTAGGTGTATCCAATACTAGACACGGGAGCCAATACTCAGTAAGTGTATTCAATACTAGACACGGGAGCCAATACTCAGTAAGTGTATCCAATACTAGACACAGGCGCCAATACTCAGTAAGTGTATCCAATACTAGACACGGAAGCCAGTACCCAGTAGGTGTATCCAATACTAGACACGGGAGCCAATACCCAGTAGGTGTATCCAATACTAGACACGGGAGCCAATACTCAGTAAGTGTATTCAATACTAGACACGGGAGCCAATACTCAGTAAGTGTATCCAATACTAGACACAGGCGCCAATACTCAGTAAGTGTATCCAATACTAGACACGGAAGCCAGTACCCAGTAGGTGTATCCAATACTAGACACGGGAGCCAATACCCAGTAGGTGTATCCAATACTAGACACGGGAGCCAATACCCAGTAGGTGTATCCAATACTAGACACGGGAGCCAATACTCAGTAAGTGTATTCAATACTAGACACGGGAGCCAATACTCAGTAAGTGTATCCAATACTAGACACAGGCGCCAATACTCAGTAAGTGTATCCAATACTAGACACGGAAGCCAGTACCCAGTAGGTGTATCCAATACTAGACACGGGAGCCAATACCCAGTAGGTGTATCCAATACTAGACACGGGAGCCAATACCCAGTAGGTGTATCCAATACCGGAAGCCGTAACCAATACTCAGAAACCAACTGGCCTCACATTAACATACTAGAGTCTAGTAACCGTATATGTTCAACTCTAATCTTCTTTACCCGTGGCCTGCGAAATAAATGCGAGTCAGACATTGTTTTTAAACTGGTACTTTTCCAGTATTGAATAAGTGATGGTGTCAAAACAGGCATTATTCAAATTAACGCATGTTGTTGTATGCATTTATATCCGAATTAAAAACCACTAAAGTTTAATTTCACATCGAAAACCACAGAAGGTAAATATATTGAACCTTGAATCAATCATAGTTCACATGTACACAACACATTAGATAGATTGATTCAAATGTCATATCATGAGGTGACTAACTTATTTCTGAACACAGTGTACGATGAAGCGCTACCTGATCTGAATATTTTCAACGCAGTAATAAATAGCTAGGATGATATTATTAAGTCTAGAATGAGTTGACACTGACGTTTGATAAATTCACTATCTTTATAAATATATAGCCACGTCATATAATTGAAACGGGCATTATGTTGCATATGAACCTTGCGGATAACATTGTTATAATTTACTTTTGTTTACCATGCTATATTTTTAAATTCACCAGAAACGTCATAAATTCATAAACTTACAAAAAATCCTTCAAAATTGGTTGACTTGCAATTTAAGTTTATTGTGAAATGGCGTCTCAATAAGAACATACAATGCTATATTCAAGCTTCAATATTCCAGCTTCACAATTTCGAGAATGCTGCTATACGAAACATAGATCCCTTTATCAGGAGCTCCGAAGCTGAAACTGAAGCCGATACCATGGTTTTATTCGGAGCCCTGCGTATATTGATAGTGATTTGTGCACGGATATACGCGCGCGTGTGTGTGTGTGCGTGTGTGATAGTGGCTACTCTACCCCATCGGTGTGTGTGTATGTATACTCTGGTACACATGACAGGGCGATTTATATGTAACTAGTGTACACGGCCCATCACTAGTGTACACGACCCGTCCAAAATGACGGGATTCGATATCTCCTTCTGACAAATCCTCCAGCTGTGAATGCCCAACAAATATATCCATACCAACAGTACCCGCCATCAAAATATTCTTGTACTTGTGCACTGGTGAAACTCGTATCACAGATACGGTCATTGAGCGTCCTTGTGAGCGTCACAGACACACGCACCAACCAATTTGGTGTGTTCACTCACATTCCCATTGTGATAACATCGCACAAATTACGCACAAAATATATACATTTATTGATTTATATAAATATTACCATAATCTGGGCGTTTAATTACAAAAGAATGGGGTAAATAATACTTCATAAATAATGATAATCTAACGCTGACTCAATATTTCTTTGATTTCGTGACATCAGTTAACTCGATAATTAAGGATAAATTACTTACAGTTTAGGTACAAAATAAGTCGACATTGAGTTATAATGAATTCGCTATCACCTAAATTTATAGTTACATCCTGTTGTTGATGTGGGCGTTGTGTTGCGGTGGAACTCATGGTTGAAAAATAACTTTTATATTTACTTTGGTTATCCCTAACACCATGGAGTTGCAGAATGACTCGCAAACCATACGATTTCTGAAAATGTACATTTTGACGCAGAAAATAATCTTTAAAACTGATGATGGCATTCAACGGAGATTAAAGAAACCAATTCTCTGATATCACATGTATATTTGCGTATATTGATTTGTCTTCCAATGCCAAAAATGGTCAACGAGAGCGCTAGACCCATTAAATGAGGCAGTACCTAGTAAAATACTCGTTATAATAATAGAGCGTTCGAGATACTACTTAGTGTCTAATATTAATGTAGCACGTGAAGTGAGCGTTGTAACTTGTAGGTGCCGTACACGCGCAGGTGTGTGGTGTATGTGCCGCACACGTGCAGGTGTGTGGTGTAGGTGCCGTACACGCGCAGGTGTGTGGTGTAGGTGCCGTACACGCGCAGGTGTGTGGTGTAGGTGCCGTACACGCGCAGGTGTGTGGTGTAGGTGCCGTACACGCGCAGGTGTGTGGTGTAGGTGCCGTACACGCGCAGGTGTGTGGTGTAGGTGCCGTACACGCGCAGGTGTGTGGTGTAGGTGCCGTACACGCGCAGGTGTGTGGTGTAGGTGCCGTACACGCGCAGGTGTGTGGTGTAGGTGCCGTACACGCGCAGGTGTGTGGTGTAGGTGCCGTACACGCGCAGGTGTGTGGTGTAGGTGCCGTACACGCGCAGGTGTGTGGTGTACGTGTACGGCACCTACACCACACACCGACGCGTGTACGGCACCTACACCACACACCGACGCGTGTACGGCACCGTGTTGTACCGACCCTGTAGCATGAACTTACGCGTGCCTATGCGACAGGGTTCTCTGGTAATTACAGGGTCCTATGGTAACCTATGGTAATTTACGCGTGCAGGCTTCTGGAATCGTTTAAAAGCTAGTTAAATGAATGTTTGTAATTTTCCTAACTTTTTCATTTACTCCAAAATTTTCCCTCACTAGTTAAGTTACTTTAAAACTAAGTTAGATGCCCTAAACTGGAAGCACTAGCCAACCTGGCACTGGAGTAGCCGTCAGTACCGAAAGGGTTAAATCAGTCCTACTGCATGTGGTGCAGTGCCAGTTTTTTCGAAGTCTTGTCTAAAGATGCCTATTCGGTTCAGGATTGAGTTTGTGATAGTTCTGAGTAATTTTTACAAGCATATATGAGTTTTCATTTCTGCATATTCGAATTATAAATATAAGTGCCAATATACGAGTCTTAAATGAAATCATTATGTACTTAGGAAGGCCAATGAATACAAATTTGGAATGTTTCGACATCCATGGTCATTATTAATTATCAACCTGAAAACAAGTAGAAAAAAATATTCAAATCAAATTTACATCAATCATAGAAGAAAAAGCAAAACGAACAATTAGAGGAACAAAATAACAAAATGTTATGTATGAATTTTACGTTAGTTGTATCGGAAAAATTTATTGCATGTCATATAATAATGGTGAAAAATGATCATGAAGGTCGAAACGTTCCAAGTTTTCATTCATTGACTTTCCAAAATAAAAATGATCTGGCTTTAATCAAAGCACTTATTTTTTAAAATTTTTATAACTGATGTCATGCTCAAGCAACACTTGTTATGTAAGCCACTCGGGTGTGTTTTTACGAAACTTATTTTTACATCAGTTTCAGCTGAATCCATTAAAAAATGGAATTGCAAGAACTTCGAAAGTTACCCTCGGCCAATTACGCCACAAAGGCAGAGGTTCATCGGGCTTTGGCGAAGGCCCTGGGGATAGCCAGATTCACCAAAGCCCGAGGACTTTTTGAAAGGCTGTGGCGTAGGGACGAGGAGTTCAAACGTGAAATGGAGCGGGCGTAGATCGTAAGTATGAATATTTTTTGATTTTACGTGTTATTAAAATTCTTACGTGGAACAGAATGCAAAAACAATAAGACGATGTAAAACCTCACACAGATTGCATTGCAAGATGACCAGAGGAAATAATTTGTATGATAGGAATACTGATCTCTAGATGACTAGCCAATATTGAGCAACAGCTACATGTTCACAGCACCAGAGGCAAGGCAAGGGCAAAATGAACGATCAAGCGGGTGATTCAAACTTTTAGGCTACAGTCCTATTGAATATTTTAGAGTAAAAATATTCTATAATATTTTCAATTGGGGACGGTTTCAATTTATGAATATGTAAGGCTACTATTATTTGAATATGTTCATTTTTAACTACGCGGTATAAAATTTTGGTATTTGAATAAAGATCTTCATTTTAGGGTTTAGAACTAAGTTCAACACGAAAGTGATATAAAATCGAACCTTGGTACTTGTGCGCAGTCAATGTTAGTTTCAGGGTCATCCTAGTCATGCCAATGTAACTTTTATTAAGATACTTACATTCTCTTCTGTCGCATTTGAAGTGATGAATCACATTTGCTTTCTGTAGGTCACTTACCCTGGATCTGAAAATATTATTTACTATAGGAGATCACTTATTTTACGGTTTTTGTAATGTACACATGCATTAATAGCAGTTCAAGGATCTATATGTTTTACAAAAATTTTGGTAAATCTGAAGGAGATGACAGTTGTCGATTTTCCACTTTTTGGTGCCTGAACCTAATTAATTGAATCAAAATAAACAAGTTTTCTTCTATTCTTTTTTCGCCTCAAATGAGTATTTTACGATTTATAGCGGTAAGTTTAGTTTCGTCATTGATGACGAATGCGCTCGAATAAACCGCTACTCATCGATTTTCGAATTTTTGTTGCTTGAAACATGGTAATAACATCGAAATAAACAACTTTTATTCTATACACTTTTTTCGTCAAATGAGTATTTAACGAGGTATAGCGGTAGGTTTGGTTTCGTCTTTTAAGACAGAGCGCTGGAAGCGAGACGCCATTGCAGTATTGCCATACAACTCGATCAAAGAATTTCTTTCCGCTTCAAAGACTGGAGTTGCGGTAAGTCATTTACCGCTATAACTAATAAAATACTCATTTGAGGCAAAAAGTGCATAGAAGAAAACTTGTTTATTTCGATCTAATTAACTATGCTAAGGCATCGAAATTTACAAAATCGACAACTGTCATCTCCTTCAGATTTACCAAATTTTTAACTCTATTTCTGAAAATTCGTTCGTCAATAATAGAAGCACCACCCGTACGAAGCACCACCGGTAAGGGTTTTACTCAGCATCAACGCCGGGCCATCCGCAACTTACGTTCCAACAAAGAGATAGTCATACGATAAGCAGAAGGCATGATGACTATAAACAGAAATTATACCCGCTGATAGATAGTTTGAACAGTTGCATCGGGATCCAACAGAGAAATTGAAGAAAAAACTGAACGAACTCATGTGTAGTGTTAATGCTATTCCGAATAATTATATCCCTCAGGGGGATAGAACTATTGTATCTATGGGAATTGGCGCTCCCAGGGGAAAAATGTGAGGGCCCGGGCTGAGAGTTAGGTAGGCCTTCTTTTTGTTGAAATAAAATGTTTTTTGTTATGTTAAGGACCACCTTTTTTCGGTTCACTACTGTCCTGTTTTTCAGCACCTCTGACTTTCTTCAACTTTTATCTTATTTCATGAAATTCTTTTTCATCATACTGTTTCTATGCCCCTTCAGCATAGATTCCTCATTTCCTCATTTCCATACTAAATGGTTCCTTCCTCCTTCCTCTCTTAGCTACGCTCTATTTTTGTAGCGGTTAGGAAGGCTCAAACTAACTCATAATCTAATCTAATCCGAATAAATATAATTTGAAAATTTCGAAGGGCACTTTCAGCCTGGTTATATTTACTGTAACGCCAAAATTCACAAAAATCATAATGATCCACCGTTGGGGCCAATTATATCTCACGTTCCTGCTGTCATTTATTCTGTTGCTAAGACCTAGAATAGGATAATAACGCCTTTTATCCGTCAGAGGTATATGCTCAAATCCACTAATGAATTTGTTACCCTACTACGTACTGAAGCCCCTGGTGGCATAATAGCATCATTAGACGTTGAGTCCTTGTTCACCAATGTACCAGTTTCTGACGCGATTGAGATAATCTTAGTGTATATAATAGTGAAGAACTTTCTCCTCCTATATGCTCCCTCGTCCTGTCTTGAAGCAACATCTCACAATCTGTATACGACTGAAGCTCTGTCTCTCCACATTGACGTCAGCTTGTTCCGCCAGGTAGACGGTGTTACAATGGGCTCCCCTTCGGGGCCAACGTTTGCTAACTTCATGTCTCATGTGGAAAACCTGGTATTGAACACCATGCCTGTTAATTAAGCCAACAATGTACAGCAGATACGTGGATGATATTTTCGTAGACGTGGAGTGTTCAGCAGTTGGAGATGTTGAAAGATTTGATGATGGGGAATTCGGTGTTACGTTTCACGTACGAGTTGAATGTACAAGGGAAGTTACCAGTTTTGGATGTATTGGTTGAAGTTTCGCAGGGTGCTTTCCAGAGGTCCGCGTACGTAAAGTCATCTCATACTGGTGAAACAATTACGGTAGTGATGGACCACAGGTATAAAAAGAAGGCGTTATTCACACTTTAATAAATAGAGCTCATAAATTTTGCAGTAGTTGGGGAAGTTTTCTTCCAGAAATTCTTCGGGGTAAAAGATTGCTCATAAATAATTTTCCTATTACTCTGGTTGACAGGATAGTCAACAACTTTCTTAATCGAATTTTGAGCAGTGAAAATAGAACTGGACCTTGTACACGTTATGGGAATGTATTTTATGAAAATCCAACGCACAAGGACTACAAAATTGACGAACGAATTTTCAGAAATAGAATTAAAAATTTTGCAAAACCTATGGATCCGTGAACTGCTATTACAGTATGTGTATTACAAACACCGTAAAATCGGTGATCTCCTGGTAAAGAATATTTCCAGAACCAGGGTCTGTGACCTAGAGAAAGCCAATGTGATTTATCAGTTAAAATGCGACAGAAGAGAATGTAAGTCTCTTAATAAAAGTTACATTGGCATGATTAGGATGACCCTTAAACAAAGATTGACTGCTCACAAGTAGCAAGGTTCGATTTTAAATCACTTTCGTGTTGAACATAGTTCTAAGCCCTCGAATGAAGATCTTTATTCAAATACCAAAATTTTATACCATGTAGTTAAAAAAAGTGAGAAATTTCATAAATCTCTCACACAATCATTGTAGGGGAAGGAATACACAGGAATTTCAATTTCATTTGTTCTCTACTTTCAAATTTTAGGTTATACAAGCTTTAGAAATACGAATAGACTATTATTGACAAATATCCCGCAAAGGGTATAGCTAACTTTAACTCAGGTTCGACAGACTGAAAGGCACGGCCAAAGAGAGGTTAAACTGTCATTGACGGCGCCAGACGCGCAGGTACAGACTGATAGAGTTTAGACATTTAAAATAATCGCAACGGCGATCTAACGTCTAGTTAAGGGTGTCGCAGCGGCGATCTTTTAATTAGTTAAGATTTTAGGTGTTGCAACGGCGACTTTACATTCGTTGAGTTTTTAAAGGATTGAGCTTTAAAATGACAATATATTCGTTTAAAAGTTTTAAAAGGTCTAAAAGTATTAAAGCGTTGCTTCGTGTTCCCAGTAAGGTCGAGATCGAGGCCAGGAACTTCGACACGCAAGTCGGCAGCGGACTGTGTCCGGCGGTATAGTTGCGAAAAACCCCAGTCACTCCGCAACTCAGGTTCACAACTCGTCCAATCTCCCAACGTCAGCTGTAAAGAAAAGGTAGAATTTAAAGAAAACCCTCACCACTCGAGGGCCGCATATGCATGAATATATTCAAGTTTAATTAAGGATTAAGCGAAATTAGCGTTAAGAAAAATTACCTAGTTAAACACCATCGCCAAGCACAACCGCTGCAGCAGCACCGCAAGTTAGAAACGGATGAAACTGCATCAAGACGGTTAGAGGATACTGTGGAAAAACAAAAACACATCCACCGTAAGAACTCGAAAAGACCCCCATCAAAATTTAAGTCCATTCACTTGTTTCGTTTACATCAGATAAATGGAGTAAAAGCATCAATACACACCTGGGCGTATGGTGCAACTCAGTGTAGAAACTCTTGGCACAGAGAGAAAACTTAAAGTTTGAGAGGAAGATAATTAAGAAAGTGCTCCAGAGTAAGTTGAGTTTGAGGTTAATGTATAGAAGAGATACATAAGTTCAAGGTTTAAGATATAAGGTTAGTTTAAGTTTTAAGTTGAAGGCAACCACATCAGAGTATGTCGACTCGTCAGTAAGATGGTTCCTTCTAATTTAAAGTTCAGACCAGCAGTCTGATTTAATATTTTGAGGTTCTAGAGCATTTTAAGATGAGTAGCCATAACAGGCCAATATATAGAAAATAATTTAATCACATACACACGCTCACACACACATACACACTAATTGAGAAATACAGACGAAGAACAAAGGAGCTGACGGAGAAGAAATGGAGAGAACAGAGAAGTTACGCCAGGGATGCCTCGATTTGCTACTGCGAAGCAACGCAGGATCCACCAACACTGGTAGCCGTAAAGGCTCTAAAGGTGACACGAATATGGCGACAACGCAACACCAATGTTACTTGGAAGGTTTCAGAAAAGTATCTCGAAGGTCCCAAAAGGTATCTACTGAGGCGAGTCGGTCCAAGCCCCTCCTGCCCTTTCCTTGAAGCTACGGAAGCCTTAACACGACATTACAGTGAATCTAAATACTTTTTAGCTGAACATATTACATTTAATTTTGAGAACAAACGTAATTTTAAATACAGGAAGTTTTCTAAGAAAAGAACATTCAAATAATAGTAGCCTTACATATTCATAAATTGAAACCGTCTCTCAATGAAAATATTATAGATTTTTTGCTCCAAAACAATTCAATAGGACTGTAGCTTAAAAGTTTGAATCACTCGCTTGATCATTCATTTTTGCCCTTGCCTCTGGTGCTGTGAACGTGTAGCTGTTGCTCAATATTGGCTAGTCATCTAGGGATCAGTATTCCTATTGTATAAATTATTGGCCTCTAGTCATCTAGCAATGTGATCTGTGTTAGTTTTTACTTTGTCGGATTCTGTTTTTGCATTTGATTTACATTTCTTAGTATTGTGACTGTAAAATTTACGCTGTATTTTTCAGCCTGATGATGATGTTCGTACATCGAAACGTCGCTTTTTATAAATATTGATATCGAATTTTGTAGAGGGTTTTAGTAAACATCATAAGCAATTTTCTCCGTCTTTTTAACGCGCGATGAACTAGAAAAAGTTCTATCCCATACATCTTCATGGTTTGAAGGTCTCTCTAAAATGACTAATTTTCCTAAAATTACGATTATTGCATCATATTTTATTACCAAATAGCATTGTTTTCTATAAAAAAATTGTTTTTGGTCATTTGGATTTATTAGGATTGTTGTTAGTTAGTTTTGGCTTGTAGTTCTTAGGAATGAACGGTACAGCTCTTTGTTTATTTCATGTATTGTACCGCACCATATAAAATAATTGAGGTGGTGGCTGTACGTCGCGGTACGGCCTACCCTTCCCATCCACTCTACCATCTGAATGAGGTCCATTATTGCAATGAATATTCTTTGTTTTGAACCTTGGAAGTCTCATCCTCCCTTATAATTTACTTCGTATGAGTCAGTCCCTTGCTTCCATCCCCACGACAGTGGATAAACGATCATTGCGAAAAATCATTTCATTAAAAAACTAATTGCTCGTTACAGGCTCCTCGGAGATTAAGGGCCAACGATAGACAGCAGCCAGGAAGCAGCCGTGGCGATTGCGATGGTGAGGAAAAATTTTCTGTAGTTGTTACCGATACATGTGCTAGTTCAGCGCATGACAGTGAATTAATCAGGCTTGGGTCCGACACGGTGACTACGGAGCTACCGCCAGCTGTCCGGCTCCTTTTCCAGCCACATGCACTGAACGCCTCTCCAGTCCCCACTCATAGCGGACCGGTAGTGGTGGGGTTCTGTGATTTTTTCTTATAGCTCTTATATGGGGTTCTCTTTAACTTCAAATTTTCAGTTCTTAGTTAAAGTCCATTTCTTGGCACTTCAAGTTTTTACAGGTTAAGTAACGTTTGAAACTGCTTTGAAATAAGCTATTCAACTACATATCATTCCTCGTTTTTAGTAATAACAACATGGGAAGACTTTGGATGTTGGAATCATTGTGTAGTGCTAAAGTATCCAGCCTACAGGCTGGGAATGTGTATTGACAGATCAAGCAGTGAAAAACTTGAAACTCGCTGTTACCCAGAGTGGGCTAAAAATGTGTAACCCAATTTTGGCAGGATTAAACTCGAGACCAACCGTACGGCGATACGCTGAGTCTCATTGGCTGCTAAATTTAATGGATTTTTACCGACTACAAGCCTTTTATTGTCTAACATTGAATTTGGGCATAATGATGTTCACAGAGGACCATTTCCTTTTGATCGACACAAGATGAAAGTTGTGTGATAAATTACTTTTGGAAACGGGCAATATTTGGAAATTATTTTTCTAAATATTTGAGACTAGCAGTATTTATATCCCAGAGTGTAGGTCAGAAACGAGAAAACGATCAAGAAGGAAATGCTGTTCACATCGTACAATCATTGCATGCAAATCAAATAGTAGACGGCAAAGAGCTTAGAACCGATTACAAGAATTGAAATTTTGCTAAAAAAATGGGCCGAAGCCTATCTCTCTGCTGATGATGATTTTTGAAACATCAGTTCAGTTACTGAAATCATTTTGGGCAGCTAAGCGCAGCGAGTGCTAAGCCTGCAGCCAGTAACACACCGACGTTCGCGAGATCAGTGGTGTGCCTTTCGGAGAACTATGAAGGATGTATCCTCTTCACAAACGTACTGCTTCACACAGGGGGAAATCTTTTCACATTGGCCAAACAAACAAACAAACAAACAAACATCGGCATCTTTGGGATGCTTTATTTCCAATCAAGCCTGATACATATGATCTTAAGCATTGGTTTTTCAAATGTCTTATAACTAACCCTATATATGGGACACCATGACAGTTCCCCCGGTATTGTGCTTGAGCTTTCCCTTACACCCAACGGGGAAAATCTCCGCGCCAGCGCCGGTATACGAACCCTCGTCTCCAACATACAAGGCTGATCCCTTAACCACTGTGCCAATCTTTAGTTTCTTGTGATAACCGTGTGCGTTTGTGACATTGACAGGCTGCGTGGGTGATTCTGTCATACGTCTAATTTCGTGCTCAACGTCGTTCGTGTAGGCGCTGCAGCTGCACGGCCTCCTCGCGCCGACATGCATCTCCAACAGGGCCGACAGGGGGCCAGCTGCGAGGAGCGAGCCCATGCATGGTGAGTCTGCGCCTGCTGGAGGTCAGGTTGAGGTGCAAATCGATTTTCCAGGTTCCTGTTTATCTTTCTTGTTAAATATATATCTTTCTTATCCGTGTTTGTCTTTCTTGCAGAATATAAACCTTATCCTTGTTTGTTATTCTTGCTGACTCTATATCTTTTCCTCACACCTGTTGGATCCACCAATTTTTCTTCATCATTGTTGGATTCACATCTGATCTTCGTCCCAATTAAATCCTCCTTTTCCTTATCTTCGTTAGTTCCACTTCTTTTTTCATTCTTGTTAGATCAGTTTCTTTTCTTTAACGCGGTTTTACTTTTTTCCCTCCCAGTTGGATCCACTCTATTTACTTATGTGACCTATTTTGTTTACTTCAATTACTGTAAGATGGAAAAGTGCGATGTTTGGTTTTGTGTAAATGTTACAAAACTTTCTTTTATTATTCAAAAGCAACTGCCATTTCAAAGAAAAAAGTCAACGGCTTAATATTATAGTTGTTTCCATTTCTGAACTGAAATGTGAGATGCTTTGATCTCTTGATGATCGCGCATGCGAGGCGTTTCAATCTCTTCAATCGAATTCGCACAAAGACTGCACAATCAAGAAGCACGGCACACCCACCTGAAGAAAACACATTTACAGATTTTTATTCATAATCCATTCAACAGTAATTTGTATGATTTTAAATGATTTAAATGGACAGCAGTGATATAAAGGGACGAGCAGATACAAGCTACTCTAGCACACTGGACGTCCCTTCCGCACATGAGGCAGAATGTTTGGGGCCGCGGCTATCCCCTCTTCCTCCTTCTCTTAGGTTACGTAGCTGAGATGTCATTTCTATACCACTACTGCAGTAGTGGCGGCATCAGTTCCGATATTTACTTACGCGGGTCTTCCTACAGGGCGGAGCGAGCGGCCGGAGCGAGGGGCCTGCGCGCTCGAGGAGCAGCAGCAGCAGCAGCAGCAGCGAAAGTGGGTCTTCTTTGGAATTGTTACCTTTATTCTCGTGGTCATTGGTTGTCAACGGTGGAGGGAAGAACATTCAACATTTGCTGCGATTAGCTTGAAGATACTTTTCATAACCTGAAAATTTCTCTTGGAGTCGAGGTTCATGATTTACAAAGAAGATAGATTTAAATGTGTCGCATTCTTACGAATGGTATATCTTGTACACAATGTTCTTTGTTATTTCCATGCAAATGTCTGCGATATGCTTGCTATTAGCAATGTCTTATGCAGGAACTATTACTCTATTCACTTGAAGCCGTTTTTGTTTACCCCTTTAACGTCTAAGGGGACACCAGTGTCCTCTTTCAAAAATACCTTCAATATATTTTATTTCTTGTTCAATTAGTTCCCAAATGTGTTCTTTGAAGTTCTCGGCCGAGTGACAGTTCCTATCTCATCCTGATATCTGCGACTGCCTGATGCTAGCGCCAGTTTAGTGACGGGGAATGTGTTAACGGTAATAAGAGTACAAAAATTTGGACGTTAAAGGGTTAACAGACAGGAGCAATCGTACGCGAAGCTCGCCGCCGACCTCGCCAGCGAACGAAAGAGGATCAGCAACCTCGAGGTAATTAACTGGCATGCACGTGAGTGCTGCTTCGACCATGTTTGCATTGCTCAAGGAGCGCCCGCCTCATTTCTGTACGTATGCCGTCCTCTGTAGTGCAGGTGTTGTGCAGTTCTGATATTCTTGCTTTCCTTAGGGGATACAATTATTGTACCTTGGGAAACAAGCGTGTATAGGGGAAGATGTGCAGGCCCTTACGTTATGGTCAGGTATCCTCTGGGGATACAATTATTGTATCTTAGATTACTTGCGTGTAAGGGGGAAGATGTGGGGCCCATACGTTATGGTTAGGCAGGCCTTCTGGTAATTGAAATAGGATAGTTTTTTATTTTGCCAGAAACTATCTATTTTAGTTCACCACTGTTCTGGGTTGTAGCACTTCTGTTACTTTTTCCGTGTTTCATAATTTTCCTTCTAAACTACTAATTCTGTGCAGATGGGATTTTGTGAGGGAACATACCTTGTGCATTGATACAGCGTTCTCTTTAGCTTCATACTAAATGGGGTTTTAACCGTTAAAACTGCAGAATTTTCCTGTTCAAATTAGTTATCATAACCCCCATCATTAGCCTTACCCTGGCATCTGGTAGGGACCGACATTAGAATGAGGAAAGAGCTGCCGCTCGGCAGTGAACTTCAAAGAACACACTGGGCAATAAATTTACCAAGAAACACAATATGTTGAGGCAATTTTCATCAGCGGATCGCAAGTGGTAAATATCTCTGGAGTACTTTTACTGTAGCAAGTGGCTGGAACTCACTTGTAACCTAATCTCATTTTGAGCGAACTAATGAGATGAATGCTTACAGCGCGCCCTGAGCGAGTGTGTGGAGCAGCAGCTAGCAGGAGCAGAGGGCCCAGCTGGCTGCTGCACTCGATCAGGTGGCGCAGCAGCAGGAGCTGAGGGCTCAGGTGGAGCAGCTCCGACAGGAGGTTGCGGAGGGGAAGGCGGCGATGGAAAAGCTCCAGGGCCAGCTGCAGAGGTAATAAAATTGAAGGGTGATTTGAGCTTGGTCATGCACTTGGTTTTTCGTCGACAAACAGTACATTTTAGGAAAAATCAACCATTTAATGTCCACCAACTAAGGTGATGCGACTGTTGTGTTACGGATGTCGTGTGCGGAGATTTTGGTCGATGTAGTCAATAATTTGAGGAGCTACCTAGTAAAATGTTTGAGTATTATATAGAGTGCTATGAGTTGAGCAAAATATAATGTTAGAAATAATTATTACCTCTTCAATATATTAGCATTTTGAATAATAAACTAGGTTTTTTTCCTGCTGAATCACAAGTAATACAGAGGTAGATTGTTTTTTAAGTCTAGTACAATGGTCAAATTTTAGTATAGCTCCCTGTGGGCACGAATAAGTTCAGCGACTTCTAGGGCATCCTACCATCAACGTTATTCTAGGGTGTACAATAATGTTTAACCTTATTCACTTAATCTAGTTACGCGTTTGACTGATCAATGAAATAGTTAACTCGATATTCAATGCTTCATTTTACAAAATAGTTTAAATGGACTATGTCAACAGTCTATTCCATAAACGATTTAAGAGTAGACTGAAGATCAACGATATTAACCATGGCAAATTACCCTATAAAGGCCAGTCATGTAGGAGACAAGATTTCGCATGGTTATCTTACACAAATAGAAATCTGAAAGAAATGGGATTCAAGATATATTTTGAATACTTTGTAAGAAATACTTTCACGGTTCTCCACAGGTATTGAGTTCCAAGTTTTATTGCATACGAAGAGGATACTGTGTTGCGACTGGGCCTTTGAATAATAAGTATGAATTTACTTTTGTTACGGGTTGAATGGTCGTGACGACCAGTTTGTACAGTTAATAATTGTTTGAGGTTATTGTCGCCATTATGCATGTTTTATAAATGAACTTACATATGGAAAGTTTCTTGAGATCCGTAAGCTTAGTATTTGTAAACATGTTAATGAATCATGTCTGGAGCATTATTTCTACATTGTTAAACGCTCTGATGGCTCTTTTTTGCTGAGTAAAAATTTTGTTGGTTTTATTTTTATCAGTTCCGAGCCATGCTTCTATTCCGTACTGTAAGTATGGTGAAATGAGCGTTCCATAAAGCATTTGCATAGCTGTTTCAGGCAGGAAATTTTAAACTTTATTTAGGATTCCGATGGATTTTGATAATTTTTAGTACTAATATGATCGATGTGTTCTTCGAAGGTCAGATGTTTATCTATTATGATGCCCAGGAACTTGCATGAGTTGGCTTTCTCGTTTTCACCTTCGCCAATTTTAATACGTGGGAGATATATTTTTCCTGTATGAGAATGTAATATATTTTGTTTTATCGATTTTAAGGCCTATTTTATTAGCTTTAAGCCACAATGAAACTTTATAGAGTTCGTTATTTATACCTTCCGCAATCAGAGCGGGATATTGCTGGGAAGGACCGTAGAGGCCTTCTTTTTGTTTGAATTATATGTTTTTGATATGCTAAGAACCATCTTTTTTTGGTTCACTGCTGTCCTGTTTTCCAGTACCTACTGCTTTCTACTTCAACTCTAATCTTGTTTCATGAAATTCTTTCTCAACTTACTGTTACTCTGCCCCATTCTGCATACATAGATTCCGCGTTCCCTTATCTCCATACTATATGGTGCCTTCCTCATCCCTCTTTCGGTCTCCTTCGTGGTGGATAGGGAGGCTTAAACTAACTAATAATCTAATCTAATCCTGATTCCTCTCTTCGGTACGATTTTTAAAGGCGGTTAGGGAGGTTTAATTTGATCTAATCTCTGAACTAATGTTTCTCTTGCGACCGGTTGCAGATCTGATGAGCTACAGTAGGACTACACTAGGACGTCACTCCCTGACTCCCTCACGGTGTGCCGCGCTCTTTTATCCTCCGTTGTAATATACATCAGGTATTTTATTGGTTGTGCACAGTTTTACGTCCCACCCCAAAGTTTCTGAAGGAAATGTTACTTTGCTGACTCCTTCTGGGCTCGTCACCCTCTTTTATCTCACTGGTATTATCATCACGACCATTTACCCCCTCACGCCATCCCGCCCTTGTCGTGGGGAGGGGGCTTGCGTGTCTCGAGGAAGGCGGGGGCTGGGCCTTCAGGGAGAATTGCTCTCCTCGGTAGATTCAATCATGTTGGAGTGACTCTGCTGGAGAGATCAGACTAACTTGGGGTGGCAAAACCCCAAGCTCAAGGTATAACTGTGCTGATGAGCTGAATGGTCGCTGGGGTTAAAAAGCGGCAATAAGCAGTCTTTTCACCTCTGTCCGTCCACAGATTAGCAGAGCCCTCTCCCTGGGGCGGGCAACTGGGAGTTGGATTCTCTTTACAGACCCGCCGTTTTTTGAACAAGCCTCTCCATGGGCGATAATGAAAATCCTATAAACTCCTCTAAGGGGATGGGGCTCCCTTCTCAACCCCCCCCCCCCCCTCACGATCTACTGACATTTCGGTAACGACCCGGACCCCTGATATGGACATGGATACTCGGATTTCCCTTTTATTGTATCAAAAAGAGAGTGGTGTGCTGGTCCCAACTCCAGTGTATATTGTCACGTTCGACTGCTGCCAACTACCTGCTGCCGTTGCGATTGGATGGACCCGGTGTCAAGTGCGCCAGTACGTGCCTAAGCCGCGGCTCTGTTTTAAATGTCAGGCCTTTGGACATAGTGCAAAGACGTGTCGAGCCCAGCGGGGTGTCTGCGCTCACTGTGCATTGGAGCAGCTTCACTGCCTTGCAGCCAACCAGCCCGGTGTGCCAACTGTAAAGACCCACATCCGGCTAGCTCAACATCTTGTATATTCTATGAAATGGAAGCTGAAATTCTTGCGACCCAGGTGAAAGAAATCCTTAGTTATGGAGAGGCCAAAAGAATTGTAGTTTCACGAAGTGTCTCCTCGCATGTCCTATGCTGAGGTTACCCAGCGATCCGGGCAAGGATCACAGCCTGCCGCCCGCCGTGTGACACTTGGCCAGCCAGCTCAGCAACGTGCACGGGATGAGGCCGAACGTCCCCTCAAGCGAAGACCTTTGCCTGCAACCTTTTCTGAGAAGACCTCTGGCCCAAGAGAGCAATCCAGTTTATGGGGGCCTCAACCTTCAGTTCTGCCTATGCCCTCTGATCCTGGAAATACAGAGACCAGTGATGGTGATTTGCCACGCGCTGCCAGTCCCGTTTCAGACTCTTCACCGTCCTGTGCGGCTTTGAGTGATATCTGTATGGGTGCCCGGAGCAATCTTGAAGCTGTGGTTGATCAACCTGACTGCGATCAATCAATGCAGGTTTCATCTATTAGGGAGGAAAGGAAAAAGGAACAAGGCTCTCAGAGTCCGGGGTCGAAAGGAACGGATAAGGGACCTGAATCCCAGAGTAAAACCTCACCTGAATATCCATCTACCGCAGGTGGTGACCGAAAGCGCCTGCAAAGCGGCACTCTGTCTCCTTGTGGAGGGTTGACAGGGCAAGTATCTCCTCTACCTCTGTATCTCCTGTGGTGAACAAATTGTTTAAAATTGTTTAAATTGTTTAACGCGTGCTGCGGTGCGGGCAACTTTGAATTACTCGTTCGTTGTGTCCTCTTGTTATTCTTACTCATAAATATATGGAGTGTGTAAATTTTGTGTTCATTCCCGTTCCGCTGTTGCTGAAACGCTCATTTGATGTTTATGAGTAGGCTTTTTGTTAGAGGGGTGTTGGGGACCGGGGTTGTTGGAGGTCTTAGTGCAACGTTCGGTCAGTATCGATGCCAGGCTGTTAGCATTTAGCATTTCAATGATTAGCATTTCAATTGTTTCACTGCCTTCATTTATGGTAGATAATAGCGTACAAGTTGAAATATTACTGTACAACTATATTTATCACGCCTTTTGAGAAGGATAAATATGTAATCGAGCAGTGAAGACAGTTTTTCAACTCTGCTACTTCCAGCCTAACCAAATCAACCGTAGCAACCGTACTAACGTAGACTACATGTTGAAATTAATTTTGAATGATAAGTATTGAAATGACTTTTATTCATTTTCACTGATCTCTCCGTTATCTTTGATATGGTGTTTGTTTCAATATATATTCAATTAATACTTTTAAAAATGCGTGCTTCACGCATCTAAACTAACTTTTTGCTCATTGACTTCTGTAATGTACTTAGAATCTCATTTTTCTTAGATTACTTGCAATTCGTAGTTCACTGTACATTATTACTACCAAAACTTGTGCCATAAGTTAGTGTAAATTATCTATTACATAGAAAAGTTCCGTATCCCTTGGCGCTCCATTTAATGATAGTAAAGGCATCGACCGGTCTCAGTTTATTCAATATTTTGATCACGTTATTGACAGTTGGTGCATTCTTCCGAACTAATTAGTCACCTCAAAAGTATACTTCATTTGGCTTTATGGCTGGGATCGAAATATTTTTAGCGAAGCGGGAGTATTGAAAGGCAACGGCTGAGTTCATACTTAGTATACATGTATACTTTCGTAGGAATGGACAATAAATTATTCATCCATTGTTTTTCGTGGTTTTTATTTCACAATTTTCATACCGGTGAAGACCCCGGGAGTTTTATTCTAAAATGTCTAATTCTAAGTGTAACATGAAACAAGATTAAAGTTGAAGTAGAAAGCAGTAGGTACTGAAAAACAGGACAGCAGTGAACCAAAAAAAGATGGTTCTGAACATATCAAAAACATATAATTCAAACAAAAAGAAGGCCTCTACGGTCCTTCCCAGCAATATCCCGCTCTGATTGCGGAAGGTATAAATAACGAACTCTATAAAGTTTCATTGTGGCTTAAAGCTAATAAAATAGGCCTTAAAATCGATAAAACAAAATATATTACATTCTCATACAGGAAAAATATATCTCCCACGTATTAAAATTGGCGAAGGTGAAATCGAGAAAGCCAACTCATGCAAGTTCCTGGGCATCATAATAGATAAACATCTGACCTTCAAAGAACACATCGATCATATTAGTACTAAAAAGTATCGAAATCCATCGGAATCCTAAATAAAGTTTAAAATTTCCTGCCTGAAACAGCTATGCAAATGCTTTATGGAGCGCTCATTTCACCATACTTACTGTACGGAATAGAAGCATGGCTCGGAACTGATAAAAATAAAACCAACAAAATTTTTACTCAGCAAAAAAGAGCCATCAGAGCGTTTAACAATGTAGAAATAATGCTCCAGACATGATTCATTAACATGTTTACAAATACTAAGCTTACGGATCTCAAGAAACTTTCCATATGTAAGTTCATTTATAAAACATGCATAATGGCGACAATAACCTCAAACAATTATTAACTGTACAAACTGGTCGTCACGACCATTCAACCCGTAACAAAAGTAAATTCATACTTATTATTCAAAGGCCCAGTCGCAACACAGTATCCTCTCAATTGTTAAAATAAAGGACGTCTTGGTAGTGAAGTTTCCATTTTTCAAAATTTTTGGGATCAGCAAAGACAAAATTAATTTTTTGACCTAAGCTTTCGGCTAGATTAGCTCTAGCCGTCATCAGGGGAACGATGTATTTTCAAACAAAACCTCTTATGGTATCCGCGGGTATCTAGTATACAAAAAATTTTTTTAAATTTTTACATGCAAGCCGAAAATCATTGATCAAGGGCGACTGATGAGCATAGGAAGAAACTGCGGGGGGACATCAAGATGACGATTAATTTTGTTAGGTTCCTAAACACTGTACATTGCTTCGACAATATTTCGAGCGTATTAATTTTTAACATTTTATGATATACATACGAGTACATTTTCAAAATCAAAAGAATGGTTATCTTCTTCCGAATGCTAATAGACAAGGGATAACCTATTCTTCCTCTGCACATTCTTCGCATGCTCATCAATTCGTTGTTAAAGATTTCTACCCGTTTCCCCAATGTAACATGCTTCACAGTTTTTACATTATAATTTATATATAAGATTACTTTTTTCACAATTCTATCTTTTATCTTTAAGTCTGATTAGGCTGTTTTTTATTGTGTTCGAAGGTTTGAAAGCCAATTCAACATTGAATGGTTTTAGGATTCGCTGGACTCTTTCAGAACAACCTTTAATATACGGGACGCTAACATATTTCAGGGGGCGTTAGGAATTTTCGTTGCTTTATCGAAGTATGGGGAGGTTTTGATTATTTCCACCAATCATTACTCGGTTGCTATTACATAGTTACGGAGGAAAATTATTCTATTTCAATAATTAATCCACTGTTGAAAGTTCTTACTTCAAATTTTGCTCACTACAAATATTACCTGCTCTCTGATAAAGGGATTTCGCTACACTCCTCCTCTGTGATAAGGGATGATAACTGAAATAGTCTAAGTACCTGCCTGTGTTTGTTGGTTTCCGGTAGACCTGGAATTATAATCTATTATTGGTTAATCGATTAATTAATATATCTAAGTACGGGATGCATCCATTACTTTCTAATTCCATAGTAAATTATATGTTGGTGTTGAACCCATTGATATGCTGGAGAAATGTATCAGGCATATCTTCTGGTAGTGCAGTCAATATATCGTCAACGTAACGTTTCCAAAACAGGGGCTGGCACGGGGGTGTTGATAGGAATTAATCCTCCATTGATTGCATTGTTATCTCGGCCAACGCGACAGAGATAGGGGAACCCATCGGTGTTCCTTCTACTTGTTGATAAATTTTGTGATTCCATTAAAAATGATTAGATTCCAGGCATAGGTTGAGAAGCCGCAGAATAGCTTCAGTTGAAATCGGAGTTACTTGAAGAGGTGAGTTGAAGTTCTTCAAGTGAACTTCAACTCACCTCTTCAAGTAACTCCGATTTCAACTGAAGCTATTCTGCGGCTCCTCAACCTATGCCTGGAATCTAATCATTTTTAATGGAATCACAAAATTTATCAACAAGTAGAAGGAACACCGATGGGTTCCCCTATCTCTGTCGCGTTGGCCGAGATAACAACGCAAGCAATGGAGGATTAATTCCTATCAACACCCCCGTGCCAGCCCCTGTTTTGGAAACGTTACGTTGACGATATATTGACTGCACTACCAGAAGATATGCCTGATACATTCCTCCAGCATATCAATGGGTTCAACACCAACATATAATTTACTATGGAATTAGAAAGTAATGGATGCATCCCGTACTTAGATATATTAATTAATCGATTAACCAATAATAGATTATAATTCCAGGTCTACCGGAAACCAACAAACACAGGCAGGTACTTAGACTATTTCAGTTATCATCCCTTATCACAGAGGAGGAGTGTAGCGAAATCCCTTTATCAGAGAGCAGTTAATATTTGTAGTGAGCAAAATTTGAAGTAAGAACTTTCAACAGTGGATTAATTATTGAAATAGAATAATTTTCCTCCGGAACTATGTAATAGCAACCGAGTAATGATTGGTGGAAATAATCAAAACCTCCCCATACTTCGATAAAGCAACGAAAATTCCTAACGCCCCCTGAAATATGTTAGCGTCCCGTATATTAAAGGTTGTTCTGAAAGAGTCCAGCGAATCCTAAAACCATTCAATGTTAAATTGGCTTTCAAATCTTCGAACACAATAAAAAACAGCCTAATCAGACTTAAAGATAAAAGATAGAATTGTGAAAAAAGTAATCTTATATATAAATTATAATGTAAAAATTGTGAAGCATGTTACATTGGGGAAACGGGTAGAAATCTTTAACAACGAATTGATGAGCATGCGAAGAATGTGCAGAGGAAGAATAGGTTATCCCTTGTCTATTAGCATTCGGAAGAAGATAACCATTCTTTTGATTTTGAAAATGTATGTATATTATAAAATGTTAAAAATTAATACGCTCGAAAAATTGTCGAAGCAATGTACAGTGTTTAGGAACCTAACAAAATTAATCGTCATCTTGATGTCCCCCCGCAGTTTCTTCCTATGCTCATCAGTCGCCCTTGATCAATGATTTTCGGCTTGCATGTAAAAATTTAAAAAAATTTTTTGTATACTAGATACCCGCGGATACCATAAGAGGTTTTGTTTAAAAATACATCGTTCCCCTGATGACGGCTAGAGCTAATCTAGCCGAAAGCTTGGGTCAAAAAATTAATTTTGTCTTTGCTGATCCCAAAAATTTTGAAAAATGGAAACAGTATCCTCTTCGTATGCAATAAAACTTGAAACTCAATACCTGTGGAGAACCGTGAAAGTATTTCTTACAAAGTAGTCAAAATATATCTTGAATCCCATTTCTTTCAGATTTCTATTTGTGTAAGATAACCAAGCCAAATCATGTCTCCTACATGACTGGCCTTTATAGGGTAATTTGCCATGGTTAATATCGTTGATCTTCAGTCTACTCTTAAATCGTTTATGGAATAGACTGTTGACATAGTCCATTTAAACTATTTTGTAAAATGGAGCATTGAATATCGAGTTAACTATTTCATTGATCAGTCAAACGCGTAAATAGATTAAGTGAATAACGTTAAACATTATTGTACACCCTAGAATAACGTTGATGGTAGGATGCCCTAGAAGTCGCTGAACTTATTCGTGCCCACAGGGAGCTATACTAAAATTTGACCATTGTACTAGACTTAAAAAACAATCTACCTCTGTATTACTTGTGATTCAGCAGGAAAAAAACCTAGTTTATTATTCAAAATGCTAATATATTGAAGAGGTAATAATTATTTCTAACATTATATTTTGCTCAACTCATAGCACTCTATATAATACTCAAACATTTTACTAGGTAGCTCCTCAAATTATTGACTACATCGACCAAAATCTCCGCACACGACATCCGTAACACAACAGTCGCATCACCTTAGTTGGTGGACATTAAATGGCTGATTTTTCCTAAAATGTACTGTTTGTCGACGAAAAACCAAGTGCATGACCAAGCTCAAATCACCCTTCAATTTTATTACCTCTGCAGCTGGCCCTGGAGCTTTTCCATCGCCGCCTTCCCCTCCGCAACCTCCTGTCGGAGCTGCTCCACCTGAGCCCTCAGCTCCTGCTGCTGCGTCACCTGATCGAGTGCAGCAGCCAGCTGGGCCCTCTGCTCCTGCTAGCTGCTGCTCCACACACTCGCTCAGGGCGCGCCGGCGCGCTGTAAGCATTCATCTCATTAGTTCGCTCAAAATGAGATTAGGTTACAAGTGAGTTCCAGCCACTTGCTACAGTAAAAGTACTCCAGAGATATTTACCACTTGCGATCCGCTGATGAAAATTGCCTCAACATATTGTGTTTCTTGGTAAATTTATTGCCCAGTGTGTTCTTTGAAGTTCACTGCCGAGCGGCAGCTCTTTCCTCATTCTAATGTCGGTCCCTACCAGATGCCAGGGTAAGGCTAATGATGGGGGTTATGATAACTAATTTGAACAGGAAAATTCTGCAGTTTTAACGGTTAAAACCCCATTTAGTATGAAGCTAAAGAGAACGCTGTATCAATGCACAAGGTATGTTCCCTCACAAAATCTCATCTGCACAGAATTAGTAGTTTAGAAGGAAAATTATGAAACACGGAAAAAGTAACAGAAGTGCTACAACCCAGAACAGTGGTGAACTAAAATAGATAGTTTCTGGCAAAATAAAAAACCATCCTATTTCAATTACCAGAAGGCCTGCCTAACCATAACGTATGGGCCCCACATCTTCCCCCTTACACGCAAGTAATCTAAGATACAATAATTGTATCCCCAGAGGATACTTGACCATAACATAAGGGCCTCACCATACACGCTTGTTTCCCAATGTACAATAATTGTATCCCCAGAGGATACCTGACCATAACGTAAGGGCCTGCACATCTTCCCCTATACACGCTTGTTTCCCAAGGTACAATAATTGTATCCCCTAAGGAAAGCAAGAATATCAGAACTGCACAACACCTGCACTACAGAGGACGGCATACGTACAGAAATGAGGCGGGCGCTCCTTGAGCAATGCAAACATGGTCGAAGCAGCACTCACGTGCATGCCAGTTAATTACCTCGAGGTTGCTGATCCTCTTTCGTTCGCTGGCGAGGTCGGCGGCGAGCTTCGCGTACGATTGCTCCTGTCTGTTAACCCTGTAACGTCCAAATTTTTGTACTCTTATTACCGTTAACACAACCCCCGTCACTAAACTGGCGCTAGCATCAGGCAGTCACCGATATCAATTTTACTCCCTATTTTTATCGAGAGTTCACAGTCTAGTAAACTCCCAGAAACAGATACTGAATCTGGTACGAGAAGCTGCTGCTTCCACAAGTTGAAACGAAATAAATGTACACAAGGAGTTCCGAGACTCGAACTCAGGACTTATAAATTACCGAGCCGGCACGCTATCGACTGCGCTACCAATCACCCTAAAAGGTGACCGAAGCCCAACGACAGCAATGCTTGGCCCAGTGCAGGTACGTGCTGTCCCGACATATATTTTACTCCCTATTTTTATCGAGAGTTCACAGTCTAGTAAACTCCCAGAAACAGATACTGAATCTGGTACGAGAAGCTGCTGCTTCCACAAGTTGAAACGAAATAAATGTACACAAGGAGTTCCGAGACTCGAACTCAGGACTTATAAATTACCGAGCCGGCACGCTATCGACTGCGCTACCAATCACCCTAAAAGGTGACCGAAGCCCAACGACAGCAATGCTTGGCCCAGTGCAGGTACGTGCTGTCCCGACATATATTTTACTCCCTATTTTTATCGAGAGTTCACAGTCTAGTAAACTCCCAGAAACAGATACTGAATCTGGTACGAGTATCTGGTTCTGGTTCAGTATCTGTTTCTGGGAGTTTACTAGACTGTGAACTCTCGATAAAAATAGGGAGTAAAATATATGTCGGGACAGCACGTACCTGCACTGGGCCAAGCATTGCTGTCGTTGGGCTTCGGTCACCTTTTAGGGTGATTGGTAGCGCAGTCGATAGCGTGCCGGCTCGGTAATTTATAAGTCCTGAGTTCGAGTCTCGGAACTCCTTGTGTACATTTATTTCGTTTCAACTTGTGGAAGCAGCAGCTTCTCGTACCAGATTCAGTATCTGTTTCTGGGAGTTTACTAGACTGTGAACTCTCGATAAAAATAGGGAGTAAAATATATGTCGGGACAGCACGTACCTGCACTGGGCCAAGCATTGCTGTCGTTGGGCTTCGGTCACCTTTTAGGGTGATTGGTAGCGCAGTCGATAGCGTGCCGGCTCGGTAATTTATAAGTCCTGAGTTCGAGTCTCGGAACTCCTTGTGTACATTTATTTCGTTTCAACTTGTGGAAGCAGCAGCTTCTCGTACCAGATTCAGTATCTGTTTCTGGGAGTTTACTAGACTGTGAACTCTCGATAAAAATAGGGAGTAAAATATATGTCGGGACAGCACGTACCTGCACTGGGCCAAGCATTGCTGTCGTTGGGCTTCGGTCACCTTTTAGGGTGATTGGTAGCGCAGTCGATAGCGTGCCGGCTCGGTAATTTACAAGTCCTGAGTTCGAGTCTCGGAACTCCTTGTGTACATTTATTTCGTTTCAACTTGTGGAAGCAGCAGCTTCTCGTACCAGTTTCAGTATCTGTTTCTGGGAGTTTACTAGACTGTGAACTCTCGATAAAAATAGGGAGTAAAATATATGTCGGGACAGCACGTACCTGCACTGGGCCAAGCATTGCTGTCGTTGGGCTTCGGTCACCTTTTAGGGTGATTGGTAGCGCAGTCGATAGCGTGCCGGCTCGGTAATTTATAAGTCCTGAGTTCGAGTCTCGGAACTCCTTGTGTACATTCACCGATATCAGGATGAGATAGGAACTGTCACTCGGCAGAGAACTTCAAAGAACACATTTGGGAACTAATTGAACAAGAAATAAAATATATTGAAGGTATTTTTGAAAGAGGACACGGGTGTCCCCTTAGACGTTAAAGGGGTAAACAAAAACGGCTTCAAGTGAATAGAGTAATAGTTCCTGCATAAGACATTGCTAATAGCAAGCATATCGCAGACATTTGCATTGAAATAACAAAGAACATTGTGTACAAGATATACCATTCGTAAGAATGCGACACATTTAAATCTATCTTCTTTGTAAATCATGAACCTCGACTCCAAGAGAAATTTTCAGGTTATGAAAAGTATCTTCAAGCTAATCGCAGCAAATGTTGAACGTTCTTCCCTCCACCGTTGACAACCAATGACCACGAGAATAAAGGTAACAATTCCAAAGAAGACCCACTTTCGCTGCTGCTGCTGCTGCTGCTGCTCCTCGAGCGCGCAGGCCCCTCGCTCCGGCCGCTCGCTCCGCCCTGTAGGGAGACCCGCGTAAGTAAATATCGGAACTGATGCCGCCACTGCTGCAGTAGTGGTATAGAAATGACATCTCAGCTACGTAACCTAAGAGAAGGAGGAAGAGGGGATAGCCGCGGCCCCAAACATTCTGCCTCATGTGCGGAAGGGACGTCCAGTGTGCTAGAGTAGCCGGTATCTGCTCGTCCCTTTATATCACTGCTGTCCATTTAAATCATTTAAAATCATACAAATTACTGTTGAATGGATTATGAATAAAAATCTGTAAATGTGTTTTCTTCAGGTGGGTGTGCCGTGCTTCTTGATTGTGCAGTCTTTGTGCGAATTCGATTGAAGAGATTGAAACGCCTCGCATGCGCGATCATCAAGAGATCAAAGCATCTCACATTTCAGTTCAGAAATGGAAACAACTATAATATTAAGCCGTTGACTTTTTTCTTTGAAATGGCAGTTGCTTTTGAATAATAAAAGAAAGTTTTGTAACATTTACACAAAACCAAACATCGCATTTTTCCATCTTACAGTAATTGAAGTAAACAAAATAGGTCACATAAGTAAATAGAGTGGATCCAACTGGGAGGGAAAAAAGTAAAACCGCGTTAAAGAAAAGAAACTGATCTAACAAGAATGAAAAAAGAAGTGGAACTAACGAAGATAAGGAAAAAGAGGATTTAATTGGGACGAAGATCAGATGTGAATCCAACAATGATGAAGAAAAATTGGTGGATCCAACAGGTGTGAGGAAAAGATATAGAGTCAGCAAGAATAACAAACAAGGATAAGGTTTATATTCTGCAAGAAAGACAAACACGGATAAGAAAGATATATATTTAACAAGAAAGATAAACAGGAACCTGGAAAATCGATTTGCACCTCAACCTGACCTCCAGCAGGCGCAGACTCACCAGGCATGGGCTCGCTCCTCGCAGCTGGCCCCCTGTCGGCCCTGTTGGAGATGCATGTCGGCGCGAGGAGGCCGTGCAGCTGCAGCGCCTACACGAACGACGTTGAGCACAAAATTAGACGTATGGCAGAATCACCCACGCAGCCTGTCAATGTCACAAACGCACACGGTTATCACAAGAAACTAAAGATTGGCACAGTGGTTAAGGGATCAGCCTTGTATGTTGGAGACGAGGGTTCGTATACCGGCGCTGGCGCGGAGATTTTCCCCGTTGGGTATAAGGGAAAGCTCAAGCACAATACCCCACTCAACCCAGGTGCCGGAAATGGGTACCGGCTTAACGGGGGAACTGTCATGGTGTCCCATATATAGGGTTAGTTATAAGACATTTGAAAAACCAATGCTTAAGATCATATGTATCAGGCTTGATTGGAAATAAAGCATCCCAAAGATGCCGATGTTTGTTTGTTTGTTTGTTTGTTTGTTTGTTTGGCCAATGTGAAAAGATTTCCCCCTGTGTGAAGCAGTACGTTTGTGAAGAGGATACATCCTTCATAGTTCTCCGAAAGGCACACCACTGATCTCGCGAACGTCGGTGTGTTACTGGCTGCAGGCTTAGCACTCGCTGCGCTTAGCTGCCCAAAATGATTTCAGTAACTGAACTGATGTTTCAAAAATCATCATCAGCAGAGAGATAGGCTTCGGCCCATTTTTTTAGCAAAATTTCAATTCTTGTAATCGGTTCTAAGCTCTTTGCCGTCTACTATTTGATTTGCATGCAATGATTGTACGATGTGAACAGCATTTCCTTCTTGATCGTTTTCTCGTTTCTGACCTACACTCTGGGATATAAATACTGCTAGTCTCATATATTTAGAAAAATAATTTCCAAATATTGCCCGTTTCCAAAAGTAATTTATCACACAACTTTTATCTTGTGTAGATCAAAAGGAAATGGTCCTCTGTGAACATCATTATGCCCAAATTCAATGTTAGACAATGAAAGGCTTGTAGTCGGTAAAAATCCATTAAATTTAGCAGCCAATGAGACTCAGCGTATCGCCGTACGGTTGGTCTCGAGTTTAATCCTGCCAAAATTGGGTTACACATTTTTAGCCCACTCTGGGTAACAGCGAGTTTCAAGTTTTTCACTTGCTTGATCTGTCAATACACATTCCCAGCCTGTAGGCTGGATACTTTAGCACTACACAATGATTCCAACATCCAAAGTCTTCCCATGTTGTTATTACTAAAAACGAGGAATGATATGTAGTTGAATAGCTTATTTCAAAGCAGTTTCAAACGTTACTTAACCTGTAAAAACTTGAAGTGCCAAGAAATGGACTTTAACTAAGAACTGAAAATTTGAAGTTAAAGAGAACCCCATATAAGAGCTATAAGAAAAAATCACAGAACCCCACCACTACCGGTCCGCTATGAGTGGGGACTGGAGAGGCGTTCAGTGCATGTGGCTGGAAAAGGAGCCGGACAGCTGGCGGTAGCTCCGTAGTCACCGTGTCGGACCCGAGCCTGATTAATTCACTGTCATGCGCTGAACTAGCACATGTATCGGTAACAACTACAGAAAATTTTTCCTCACCATCGCAATCGCCACGGCTGCTTCCTGGCTGCTGTCTATCGTTGGCCCTTAATCTCCGAGGAGCCTGTAACGAGCAATTAGTTTTTTAATGAAATGATTTTTCGCAATGATCGTTTATCCACTGTCGTGGGGATGGAAGCAAGGGACTGACTCATACGAAGTAAATTATAAGGGAGGATGAGACTTCCAAGGTTCAAAACAAAGAATATTCATTGCAATAATGGACCTCATTCAGATGGTAGGGTGGATGGGAAGGGTAGGCCGTACCGCGACGTACAGCCACCACCTCAATTATTTTATATGGTGCGGTACAATACATGAAATAAACAAAGAGCTGTACCATTTTTTCCTAAGAACTACAAGCCAAAACTAACTAACAACAATCCTAATTAATCCAAATGACCAAAAACAATTTTTTTATAGAAAACAATGCTATTTGGTAATAAAATATGATGCAATAATCGTAATTTTAGGAAAATTAGTCATTTTAGAGAGACCCTCAAACCATGAAGATGTATGGGATAGAGCTTTTTCTAGTTCATCGCGCGTTAAAAAGACGAAGAAAATTGCTTATGATGTTTACTAAAACCCTCTACAAAATTCGATATCAATATTTATAAAAAGCGACGTTTCGATGTACGAACATCATCATCAGGCTGAAAAATACAGCGTAAATTTTACAGCCACAATACTGAGAAATGTAAATCAAATGCAAAAACAGAATCCGACAAAGTAGAAACTAACCTAGATCACATTGCTAGATGACTAGAGGCCAATAATTTATACAATAGGAATACTGATCCCTAGATGACTAGCCAATATTAAGCAACAGCTACACGTTCACAGCACCAGAGGCAAGGGCAAAAATGAATGATCAAGCGAGTGATTCAAACTTTTAAGCTACAGTCCTATTGAATTGTTTTGGAGCAAAAAATCTATAATATTTTCATTGAGAGACGGTTTCAATTTATGAATATGTAAGGCTACTATTATTTGAATGTTCTTTTCTTAGAAAACTTCCTGTATTTAAAATTATGTTTGTTCTCAAAATTAAATGTAATATGTTCAGCTAAAAAGTATTTAGATTCACTGTAATGTCGTGTTAAGGCTTCCGTAGCTTCAAGGAAAGGGCAGGAGGGGCTTGGACCGACTCGCCTCAGTAGATACCTTTTGGGACCTTCGAGATACTTTTCTGAAACCTTCCAAGTAACATTGGTGTTGCGTTGTCGCCATATTCGTGTCACCTTTAGAGCCTTTACGGCTACCAGTGTTGGTGGATCCTGCGTTGCTTCGCAGTAGCAAATCGAGGCATCCCTGGCGTAACTTCTCTGTTCTCTCCATTTCTTCTCCGTCAGCTCCTTTGTTCTTCGTCTGTATTTCTCAATTAGTGTGTATGTGTGTGTGAGCGTGTGTATGTGATTAAATTATTTTCTATATATTGGCCTGTTATGGTTACTCATCTTAAAATGCTCTAGAACCTCAAAATATTAAATCAGACTGCTGGTCTGAACCTTAAATTAGAAGGAACCATCTTACTGACGAGTCGACATACTCTGATGTGGTTGCCTTCAACTTAAAACTTAAACTAACCTTATATCTTAAACCTTGAACCTATGTATCTCTTCTATACATTAACCTCAAACTCAACTTACTCTGGAGCACTTTCTTAATTATCTTCCTCTCAAACTTTAAGTTTTCTCTCTGTGCCAAGAGTTTCTACACTGAGTTGCACCATACGCCCAGGTGTGTATTGATGCTTTTACTCCATTTATCTGATGTAAACGAAACAAGTGAATGGACTTAAATTTTGATGGGGGTCTTTTCGAGTTCTAACGGTGGAGGTGTTTTTGTTTTTCCACAGTATCCTCTAACCGTCTTGATGCAGTTTCATCCGTTTCTAACTTGCGGTGCTGCTGCAGCGGTTGTGCTTGGCGATGGTGTTTAACTAGGTAATTTTTCTTAACTCTAATTTCGCTTAATCCTTAATTAAACTTGAATATATTCATGCATATGCGGCCCTCGAGTAGTGAGGGTTTTCTCTAAATTCTACCTTTTCTTTACAGCTGACGTTGGGAGATTGGACGAGTTGTGAACCTGAGTTGCGGAGTGACTGGGGTTTTTCGCAACTATACCGCCGGACACAGTCCGCTGCCGACTTGCGTGTCGAAGTTCCTGGCCTCGATCTCGACCATACTGGGAACACGAAGCAACGCTTCAATACTTTTAAACCTTTTAAAACTTTTAAACGAATATATTGTCATTTTAAAGCTCAATCATTTAAAAACTCAACCAATGTAAAGTCGCCGTTGCAACACCTAAAATCTTAACTAATTAAAAGATCGCCGCTGCGACACCCTTAACTAGACGTTAGATCGCCGTTGCGATTATTTTAAATGTCTAAACTCTATAAGTCTGTACCTGCGCGTCTGGCGCCGTCAATGACAGTTTAACCTCTCTTTGGCCGTGCCTTTCAGTCTGTCGAACCTGAGTTAAAGTTAGCTATACCCTTTGCGGGATATTTGTCAATTATAGTCTATTCGTATTTCTAAAGCTTGTATAACCTAAAATTTGAAAGTAGAGAACAAATGAAATTGAAATTCCTGTGTATTCCTTCCCCTACAATGGTTGTGTGAGAGATTTACAAAATTTCTCACTTTTTTTAACTACATGGTATAAAATTTTGGTATTTGAATAAAGATCTTCATTCGAGGGCTTAGAACTATGTTCAACACGAAAGTGATTTAAAATCGAACCTTGCTACTTGTGAGCAGTCAATCTTTGTTTAAGGGTCATCCTAATCATGCCAATGTAACTTTTATTAAGAGACTTACATTCTCTTCTGTCGCATTTTAACTGATAAATCACATTGGCTTTCTCTAGGTCACAGACCCTGGTTCTGGAAATATTCTTTACCAGGAGATCACCGATTTTACGGTGTTTGTAATACACATACTGTAATAGCAGTTCACGGATCCATAGGTTTTGCAAAATTTTTAATTCTATTTCTGAAAATTCGTTCGTCAATTTTGTAGTCCTTGTGCGTTGGATTTTCATAAAATACATTCCCATAACGTGTACAAGGTCCAGTTCTATTTTCACTGCTCAAAATTCGATTAAGAAAGTTGTTGACTATCCTGTCAACCAGAGTAATAGGAAAATTATTTATGAGCAATCTTTTACACCGAAGAATTTCTGGAAGAAAACTTCCCCAACTACTGCAAAATTTATGAGCTCTATTTATTAAAGTGTGAATAACGCCTTCTTTTTATACCTGTGGTCCATCACTACCGTAATTGTTTCACCAGCATGAGATGGCATTACGTACACGGACCTCTGGAAAGCACCCTGCGAAGCTTCAACTAATACATCCAAAACTGGTAACTTCCCTTGTACATTCAACTCGTACGTGAAACGTAACACCGAATTCCCCATCATCAAATCTTTCAACATCTCCAACTGCTGAACACTCCACGTCTACGAAAATATCATCCACGTATCTGCTGTACATTGTTGGCTTAATTAACAGGCATGGTGTTCAATACCAGGTTTTCCACATGAGACATGAAGTTAGCAAACGTTGGCCCCGAAGGGGAGCCCATTGTAACACCGTCTACCTGGCGGAACAAGCTGACGTCAATGTGGAGAGACAGAGCTTCAGTCGTATACAGATTGTGAGAAGTTGCTTCAAGACAGGACGAGGGAGCATATAGGAGGAGAAAGTTCTTCACTATTATATACACTAAGATTATCTCAATCGCGTCAGAAACTGGTACATTGGTGAACAAGGACTCAACGTCTAATGATGCTATTATGCCACCAGGGGCTTCAGTACGTAGTAGGGTAACAAATTCATTAGTGGATTTGAGCATATACCTCTGACGGATAAAAGGCGTTATTATCCTATTCTAGGTCTTAGCAACAGAATAAATGACAGCAGGAACGTGAGATATAATTGGCCCCAACGGTGGATCATTATGATTTTTGTGAATTTTGGCGTTACAGTAAATATAACCAGGCTGAAAGTGCCCTTCGAAATTTTCAAATTATAATTATTCGGATTAGATTACATTATGAGTTAGTTTAAGCCTTCCTAACCGCTACAAAAATAGAGCGTAGCTAAGAGAGGAAGGAGGAAGGAACCATTTAGTATGGAAATGAGGAAATGAGGAATCTATGCTGAAGGGGCATAGAAACAGTAAGATGAAAAAGAATTTCATGAAATAAGATAAAAGTTGAAGAAAGTCAGAGGTGCTGAAAAACAGGACAATAGTGAACCGAAAAAAGGTGGTCCTTAACATAACAAAAAACATTTTATTTCAACAAAAAGTAGGCCTACCTAACTCTCAGCCCGGGCCCTCACATTTTTCCCCTGGGAGCGCCAATTCCCATAGATACAATAGTTCTATCCCCCTGAGGGATATAATTATTCGGAATAGCATTAACACTACACATGAGTTCGTTCAGTTTTTTCTTCAATTTCTCTGTTGGATCCCGATGCAACTGTTCAAACTATCTATCAGCGAGTATAATTTCTGTTTATAGTCATCATGCCTTCTGCTTATCGTATGACTATCTCTTTGTTGGAACGTAAGTTGCGGATGGCCCGGCGTTGATGCTGAGTAAAACCCTTACCGGTGGTGCTTCGTACGGGTGGTGCTTCTATTATTGGCGAACGAATTTTCAGGAATATATAGAGTTAAAAATTTTGTAAAACATATAGATCCTTGAACTGCTATTAATGCATGTGTACATTACAAAAACCGTAAAATCAGTGATCTCCTATAGTAAATAATATTTTCAGATCCAGGGTAAGTGACCTAGAGAAAGCAATTGTGATTCATCACTTCAAATGCGACAGAAGAGAATGTAAGTATCTTAATAAAAGTTACATTGGCATAACTAGGATGACCCTGAAACTAACATTGACTGCGCACAAGTACCAAGGTTCGATTTTATATCACTTTCGTGTTGAACTTAGTTCTAAACCTCAAAATGAAGATCTTTATTCAAATACCAAAATTTTATACCGTGTAGTTAAAAATGAACATATTCAAGTAATAGTAGCCTTACATATTCATAAATTGAAACCGTCCCCCAATGAAAATATTATAGAATATTTTTACTCTAAAATATTCAATACGACTGTAGCCTAAAAGTTTGAATCACCCGCTTGATCGTTCATTTTGCCCTTGCCTTGCCTCTGGTGCTCTGAACATGTAGCTGTTGCTCAATATTGGCTAGTCATCTAGAGATCAGTATTCCTATCATACAAATTATTTCCTCTGGTCATCTTGCAATGTAATCTGTGTGAGTTTTTACATTGTCTTATTGTTTTTGCATTCTGTTCCACGTAAGAATTTTAATAACACGTAAAATCAAAAAATATTCATACTTACGATCTACACCCGCTCCATTTCACGTTTGAACTCCTCGTCCCTACGCCACAGCCTTTCAAAAAGTCCTCGGGCTTTGGTGAATCTGGCTATCCCCAGGGCCTTCGCCAAAGCCCGATGAACCTCTGCCTTTGTGTGGTTTGAAAGCTACCTACGAAACCGCTCTCATGCAGTGTGCTTGAACAACAAAATGTCATCATTCATACCAAATAACTTTGGCGTTCCTCAAGGTTCAATCATCGGCCCACTCCTATTTTCAATTTTCATCAACGATTTCCCCACCATGCCGGCAAACACAAAAATCTCAATGTATGCTGATGACGTACAAATTGCCATGACAAGCTCAACAGCGGATTTAACAGAAACACAAGCCAAAGCTGAAAACCTTCTGAGAAATCTGAAATTGTGGTATGACCATAATGGCCTCAAACTTAACGCAAGTAAAACGCAATGCATTATTTTTGGATCACAGAATGCGACTGAAAATTTACCACCATTCAAGCTAACATTTGGAGACGATACAATTAAACCAGTCGATAAGGTTAAAAATCTGGGTGTTTGGTTTGACAAAAATATGACTTTCAATTCACACGTCGAAACAATGTGCAACAAAATTAACGGAACCTTAATGTTCTTTCATCGTATAAAGAACACACTTGACGAAAAATCTAGATTATTAGTGATTCAGTCTTTAGTTTTATCGCATCTGGACTACTGCAGTCTTGTGTGGGGAGACTTACCTAAATGTCATCAGGAAGAGTTGCAAAAATGTGTAAACTTCGCCGCCCAAGTGGTATGCAAAGGAAATTTTAATAAATACGATCATGTCACTCCTCTTTTAAGAAAACTCGACTGGATCCCAATACCGAACAGATTCATGATCCAGAAAGCTCGACGAGTATTCTCCTCTCTGTACCTCCCCCAAAGTAATGCAGAGGTGGTAAAATTTTTTCCATCTAATATCCCAAACGAAAGACCAAACCGGAGGAACGATGTTTTAGTCAGTTACCGTTCATCTAACGTGGGACAAAAAGCTCTCTCAGTTTCTGGAGCTTTTTTGTGGAACAAGCTTCCCCAGCATATCAAAAACTCTAAAACTGGAAAAGAATTTAGAGTAAATGTGTCACGTCATTTTGCATCTCTGTCATAGGGCCTGCAGCATCTCGGTGTGAACTTCCCATCTATCAGAAATTTTAATTTTTCCTGAAATTTCTCTTAGAAATTTAGAAACTATTTCATTTTACGTTTGCTAAGCGATTCGTATATTCATCTTACTTATTTCTGTCGACAACAATGAGCACCACAGCCGTCAGTTCAGTGCAGCAGAACGAACGTTCTTTCCATAATTAGGAGTATTTCCTCATCTTTATTTTGTTATTTCTTTCTCTTTTCTGTATTAATATTTAACGTCCGTATGACAAATATACCATGAAATACATTTTGTGTGTACACCAAAAAACAGGTTTATAGATGTGAGGGTTGTGCAAAGTTTATAATGAATTAAATTTTTGGCTAACGTTGTCTCGCTATTTCAAAATCATTCTCGAAGATGTTTTCAATCGATTTTCGGCTGAGCTGGAGGGAAAGGGGTAATTTAAGCATTGCATTTAGTCTTTTTTTTTTCGTGCGTTCAGCGCACACTAGCACTGAACTTTCAAATCGGAAAAAACTCTAAATTTCTGTAATCAAAATTATCATTTTGGATCAAGGCCTAATCTTCCTATATGTGCCAATTTTGTGAATATCCTCCACTCAGATGTGATATCCGGCCACAATGTTACTCCATTTTATCCCACGTACACATGTCCCTATAATGCTGAAGAGTTGTGTTGCTTCTTGACTATAACCTGATTTTTCTTAAAAATTTCTGTGAAGAAATTAAAAAACATCTCATTTTTATGTTTTTCGAAGTCTTCTCTTCCTTTTAGTTATTTTTTTTCGAAAAATTTCTTAGGATTACAGTGAGCTCAGCTGTCATTTTCTGTGTAGTAGATGGTAGGTTGCTTCTATCTTTTATCTTATATATGTATTTTTTTTCTACTATTTTATTTTCAATGAATAAATAAATTAATATGCGTGTGTACGTGTGTAGGTATATATATGTATCTACATAAATAGATATACATGTTTCTATTTCATTTCTTTACGCAAAAACCATTCGGTTAATAAATTTTATTGCAATAACGAAATGATTCAAAAATAGATCTAGCACTTCCTCAGAGGGCGTTTCTGTGAATCGGATTAATGTCATATATAATTGATGAAATAAAGTGCAATTTGTGCATATGAATCGTAGTAAAATTATCTTTCTGTCCGTATGTTGTACAAGCTATGAATTTTGATATTGAATATATGTTTGTTTACCCATTTCTACCAATATTTTGTAGATATTTGTCAATCATGAGTGGTAACCGGCTTACACTGTATCTCTATTTTATCCCATGTACCCATGTCCGCATGATGTGGTGAATATCGAGAAGATACGAAATATGTTTTTGGTGGTGATAGGGCTTTGCATATTTTTAGGGCATATTTTTCATTCCTCATTCAACTACCCTTGACAGAGATAGACTATTGGCAAGCCACGTGTGGTTTGTCTATTAGTACGCCTCGTATATTTTGTCTATTAATATACCTCGTATGGTCTATCTATTTTGTACACCTCTGATAGCTTGTCTATTAGTACACCTCGTATAGTTTGCCTATTATTATTATGCCTCGTATGGCTTATCTATTTGTACACCTCGGATGGTTTGTCAATTAGTACTCCTAGTATAGAACTTTTGTTAGACTACTAGCACACCACGTATGGTTTGTCTATTAGTACGCCTCGTATATTTTGTCAATTAATATGCCTCGTATGGTCTATCTACTTGCACACCTCTGACAGTTTGTCTATTAGTACACCTCGTATAGTTTGTCTATTATTATGCCTCGTATGGCTCATCTACTTGTACACCTCGGATGGTTTGTCAATTAGTACTCCTCGTATGGAACATTTGTTTTAGGATGCCCTATATTTAAGAAACTTTTAAAAGCCAATATGTTGGCATGTATCTCATGTGACAATTTGGAAATAAACATTTTTTCTTTTTTTTTTCTTTGTGGCGTAATTGGCCGGGGGTAACTTTCGAAGTTCTTGCAATTCCATTTTTTAATTGATTCAGCTGAAACTGATGTAAAAATAAGTTTCGTAAAAACACACTCGAGTGGCGTACATATCAAGTGTTGCTTGAGCATAATATCAGTTATAAAAATTTAAAAAAATAAGTGTTTTGATTAAAGTCAGATCATTTTTATTTTGGAAAGTCGATGTATGAAAACTTGGAACGTTTCGACCTTCAGGATCATTTTTCACCATTATTATATGACATGCAATAAATTTTTCCGATATAACTAACGTAAAATTCATACATAACATTTTGTTATTTTGTTCCTCTAATTGTTCGTTTTGCTTTTTCTTCTATGATTGATGTAAATTTGATTTGAATATTTTTTTCTACTTGTTTTCAGGTTGGTAATTAATAATGACCATGGATGTCGAAACATTCCAAATTTGTATTCATTGGCCTTCCTAAGTACATAATGATTTCATTTAAGACTCGTATATTGGCACTTATATTTATAATTCGAATATGCAGAAATGAAAACACACATATGCTTGTAAAAATTACTCAGAACTATCACAAACTCAATCCTGAACCGAATAGGCATCTTTAGACAAGACTTCGAAAAAACTGGCACTGCACCACATGCAGTAGGACTGATTTAACCCTTTCGGTACTGGCGGCTACTCCAGTGCCAAGTTGGCTAGTGCTTCCAGTTTAGGGCATCTAACTTAGTTTTAAAGTAACTTAACTAGTGAGGGAAAATTTTGGAGTAAATGAAAAAGTTAGGAAAATTACAAACATTCATTTAACTAGCTTTTAAACGATTCCAGAAGCCTGCACGCGTAAATTACCATAGGTTACCATAGGACCCTGTAATTACCAGAGAACCCTGTAGCATAGGCACGCGTAAGTTCATGCTACAGGGTCGGTACAACACGGTGCCGTACACGCGCAGGTGTGTGGTGTAGGTGCCGTACACGTACACCACACACCTGCGCGTGTACGGCACCTACAACGCTCACACTTCACGTGCTACATTAATATTAGACAGTAGTTAGTATCAGCTCGCACGCTCTCAAATTATAACGAGTATTTTTACTTGCTACTGCTTCATTCGTTGGGTCCAGCGCTCTCGTTGACCATTTTTGGCATTGGAAGACAAATCAATATACGCAAATATACATGTGATATCAGAGAATTGGTTTCTTTAATCTCCGTTGAATGCCATCATCAGTTTTAAAGATTATTTTCTGCGTCAAAATGTACATTTTCAGAAATCGTATGGTTTGCGAGTCATTCTGCAACTCCATGGTGTTAGGGATAACCAAAGTAAATATAAAAGTTATTTTTCAACAATGAGTTCCACCGCAACACAACGCCCACATCAACAACAGGATGTAACTATAAATTTAGGTGATAGCGAATTCATTATAACTCAATGTCGACTTATTTTGTACCTAAACTGTAAGTAATTTATCCTTAATTATCGAGTTAACTGATGTCACGAAATCAAAGAAATATTGAGTCAGCGTTAGATTATCATTATTTATGAAGTATTATTTACCCCATTCTTTTGTAATTAAACGCCCAGATTATGGTAATATTTATATAAATCAATAAATGTATATATTTTGTGCGTAATTTGTGCGATGTTATCACAATGGGAATGTGAGTGAACACACCAAATTGGTTGGTGCGTGTGTCTGTGACGCTCACAAGGACGCTCAATGACCGTATCTGTGATACGAGTTTCACCAGTGCACAAGTACAAGAATATTTTGATGGCGGGTACTGTTGGTATGGATATATTTGTTGGGCATTCACAGCTGGAGGATTTGTCAGAAGGAGATATCGAATCCCGTCATTTTGGACGGGTCGTGTACACTAGTGATGGGCCGTGTACACTAGTTACATATAAATCGCCCTGTCATGTGTACCAGAGTATACATACACACACACCGATGGGGTAGAGTAGCCACTATCACACACGCACACACACACACGCGCGCGTATATCCGTGCACAAATCACTATCAATATACGCAGGGCTCCGAATAAAACCATGGTATCGGCTTCAGTTTCAGCTTCGGAGCTCCTGATAAAGGGATCTATGTTTCGTATAGCAGCATTCTCGAAATTGTGAAGCTGGAATATTGAAGCTTGAATATAGCATTGTATGTTCTTATTGAGACGCCATTTCACAATAAACTTAAATTGCAAGTCAACCAATTTTGAAGGATTTTTTGTAAGTTTATGAATTTATGACGTTTCTGGTGAATTTAAAAATATAGCATGGTAAACAAAAGTAAATTATAACAATGTTATCCGCAAGGTTCATATGCAACATAATGCCCGTTTCAATTATATGACGTGGCTATATATTTATAAAGATAGTGAATTTATCAAACGTCAGTGTCAACTCATTCTAGACTTAATAATATCATCCTAGCTATTTATTACTGCGTTGAAAATATTCAGATCAGGTAGCGCTTCATCGTACACTGTGTTCAGAAATAAGTTAGTCACCTCATGATATGACATTTGAATCAATCTATCTAATGTGTTGTGTACATGTGAACTATGATTGATTCAAGGTTCAATATATTTACCTTCTGTGGTTTTCGATGTGAAATTAAACTTTAGTGGTTTTTAATTCGGATATAAATGCATACAACAACATGCGTTAATTTGAATAATGCCTGTTTTGACACCATCACTTATTCAATACTGGAAAAGTACCAGTTTAAAAACAATGTCTGACTCGCATTTATTTCGCAGGCCACGGGTAAAGAAGATTAGAGTTGAACATATACGGTTACTAGACTCTAGTATGTTAATGTGAGGCCAGTTGGTTTCTGAGTATTGGTTACGGCTTCCGGTATTGGATACACCTACTGGGTATTGGCTCCCGTGTCTAGTATTGGATACACCTACTGGGTATTGGCTCCCGTGTCTAGTATTGGATACACCTACTGGGTACTGGCTTCCGTGTCTAGTATTGGATACACTTACTGAGTATTGGCGCCTGTGTCTAGTATTGGATACACTTACTGAGTATTGGCTCCCGTGTCTAGTATTGAATACACTTACTGAGTATTGGCTCCCGTGTCTAGTATTGGATACACCTACTGGGTATTGGCTCCCGTGTCTAGTATTGGATACACCTACTGGGTATTGGCTCCCGTGTCTAGTATTGGATACACCTACTGGGTACTGGCTTCCGTGTCTAGTATTGGATACACTTACTGAGTATTGGCGCCTGTGTCTAGTATTGGATACACTTACTGAGTATTGGCTCCCGTGTCTAGTATTGAATACACTTACTGAGTATTGGCTCCCGTGTCTAGTATTGGATACACCTACTGGGTATTGGCTCCCGTGTCTAGTATTGGATACACCTACTGGGTACTGGCTTCCGTGTCTAGTATTGGATACACTTACTGAGTATTGGCGCCTGTGTCTAGTATTGGATACACTTACTGAGTATTGGCTCCCGTGTCTAGTATTGAATACACTTACTGAGTATTGGCTCCCGTGTCTAGTATTGGATACACCTACTGGGTATTGGCTCCCGTGTCTAGTATTGGATACACCTACTGGGTACTGGCTTCCGTGTCTAGTATTGGATACACTTACTGAGTATTGGCGCCTGTGTCTAGTATTGGATACACTTACTGAGTATTGGCTCCCGTGTCTAGTATTGAATACACTTACTGAGTATTGGCTACCGTGTTGAGTAGTAGATACAATTACTGAGTATTGGTTCCCGTGTCCAGTATTGGATATGTTATTTTCAAAGGTGAAATATCGATGTATTCATTTAGTATCCTGGCTGTGCTCGTCGTAGCCGTGAGACTAGCGAACTTGCCTCCGTCCAGGCAGACCCTGGTTCGAGTCCCGGTGCTGGTGGCGATTTTCTCTGTTGGGTATAGGGGAAAAATTCCAAGCACAATACCCCACTCTACCCAGGTGTTTGAAATGGGTAGCGGTCTTGACCGGGGGAAAGCGTAATGGCGTCCTGGCGTTAGTTATAAGGCATTTGAAAATCCAATGTATAAGGTGGTATGTATCAGACTTGAAATTGGAAATAAAGCATCCGTAGATGCCTTCATTATTATTATTTTATGTATTATTGGATATCAGCTCCGTCAACATTGGCCACAGATTAATGTAGTATTGGATGCTGTCCATGAGTGGAATTTGGGGCTGGTATTATTGATGGATTTGTGAATGGTTTTGTGATTGGTTTTATTATCGGATTTGTGACTGGAAAAACAAAATAAATAGAGCTGGTCAGACATTATATGGTCGACGTCAGGTAAGTATTCTGGTGTGAAAACATAGGAAGGATTCTCTAAATGTTCTGATGAATCGCTTAATTCGTGCGGATAAATTGTATCATTCATATGATAAATAATACTATTTATGGTTATTGAATTAAATAATATTATGTATGAATAATAATTACATTACTAAGCCCACCGCCCAACACTTAATCAATCTGCGCCTAATATTGGCTAAACTTATTTCCAATATCAGATCGATATTTTTATATCAAACAGTAAATAAGAGAATATCATCCAATACTGAACACAGGAGCCAATACTCAGAATTAAACAATTCTCACATACACTTCGCAGTCGCAGTCCTGACATTGTACTCTGTTCAGGTTATTGCTAGCCCGTGGGCTACACAAATAGTATAGCACAGTATCTTGAATAAACTTCTTCTACCGGTATTGCATTAATTGAGTGGCTCCAAATGGTTTCACAGCAAATGTACAAACAAAGTTTATTTCAGTGTTTTATAGCAAATAACTGCAAAATTGTATTATTTAGAGAAGTAAACAATTGTGCATATTTTACCCTGTATTAAATACTCTGTATTGAAAAACAGTTGATATGTCTACACAACTTTGTGCAAATTCCATCGACCTAATATTATGGGGTGACAGCATTATTTTTGAAGCCTGTCGAATGCAAATATTCTCAGAGTAGAATATTTACAACACAGTAAAAAATATTTAGAAAGAAATTATTTGTTTCCCCAATTCTTGTGTTTTCATTTAGTATCCTGGCTAACTTCATTTAATATTTCAGGCTTAATATGGTATTGTAATTGGTGTTATATTTTGTTGCTGTTATTGTTGGTGGGCGTGTGCGCTTGTGGTGGGTATTGGCTGAAGGATTATTTGTTATGGGATGAGTAATGGTGCATAAATAATGATCTGATGCTGGGTACTGACTTATATGATTGTTTATTTATGGTAAACTCGATATAAGGGGATCCATTATCCAACATTTAGATACACCATAAATTGACTTTGAGTTTTGGTAAATACACTATCACAATAATTATATAGCTTCCTGAAATTATTTATATAGGCATTATGTTGCAATTGAATTTGATATTGAATTCCGTTTTGATTTACAACAGTTTACCCAATTCATAAATTTTCACAGAAAACGAAATTACCAGGTAAACTTTCTTAAATTTGCAACAAATGCCCAACAACAAATTCCTAAGAACATTTGTTCTCCTGTTATTTTAGTTCATCATGAAATGACGTTTTGAAAATACATCCGTTGCAATATCTATCAACAAAGATGAATGCCAACAACGGTTCTCTAACTTCTTTGTGTTGGGACCTCTGCAATAAAAAATGATAGAGCTCGACTTATGAAGCTCAGAAGCTTCAACTGATACTAAATCCGATGGTTTCTTTCGAAACCCTGCATAGCGAACTGCGTGTTGGTATAAATGTATGTGTGTGTGTGTGTGTGTGGTGTGTACGTGTGTGGTGTGTACGTGTGATAGTGGCTACTCTCCCACATCGGTGTGGGTGTGTGTGTAAAGTTCAAAGTTTTATGAACTTCAAGTTTGGTGGCTTTACTCAAGTTTTACTTTAGAACGGTTTGCATTCTCTGCTTATCTAGATTTTTGAAGGTTAAAGTTGAATATTGAGGAATTTATCGATTCCACAAGATGTTCTTTTTATAATGGCGAGGTCACCAGTGTTTTTCCAACACACTTAATTACTAATTGAATGATTTACGGCCTCTGACTCTGAAGGAGTTCGGGGTATTCGGACGCGATCTTTCCGGCGTCTTTAATCAAAAACAAAATACTATAATTTTCACCTCGGAACTGGACCATCGAAAGGATAAGAAAGTAGATATGGTTATTTAATTCTGGCCTGGTTTTATTGGAGGCTGTCAGATTGGGTCTTCCAGGTGCGCTGATGTTGACGTCCGATCTTGAGTAGGGACTGCAACAGGCTCACAGCTGCGTCGGTATGCGGAAGTGTAATTGTGGAGAAGGTCGTGTGCAATGGTATCCCGTGGTTAGTGACGGCAATAGCGTCTCTGATAAGTGAGGACGGTAAGTTGCAATTCCTCTAATGGTGGTAGAATATAGACTGGCAGGTTATGCAGCAGTTGGGTTAGCTGTAACCAATGATGTCTCAATTCTGAGTGAGGTGGAGGAATTGGATACTTGCTCTTGCCGTCCAGTAATGGGGGGTTTATTAGAAGTGAGAAGGCAACCAATGAAGGAGGCAGTTGTTTTGCCAAGTCTGGCTACCGGGTTATTTTACCCTTTTAATATGATCGGCAAGGTAAAGGTAGGTGACGTGGCAGTGGAATGTAAAGTGTCTCGTAGCTTCCAGAGAAAACACCGAGATGCACACACTTTCAATGACTTGGTACGAGTGGCGCTAGTGCGAGTGAAAATGTTGCCGACACAGCGTCATGGAGGGTTTCGTTACAACGCAAAAGTGATTTCTTAGGGATTGAATTGTTTTCGTTACTCAATTTTGATAAAATTGAGGACAGAGATTAGTGAATTTCGTAATGTGATTTAATGCTAATGGTTGAATTTATTTTACTGAATTTTTAGATGATCATTCTGAGAATTTCGAAATTTCGACCAGGTTGCGGGATAGAGATTCACTACAGCTACCCCCCAACGCATGTGGACCGAAAGGTCAGGTAACAGTGAAGCTGTTACCTGTAAATGCCCGAAATGATCATAAAAGGAAAATCCTAACAGAAGGTTTGACAGGAGAGAATAGGAGAAAAAAATTATTAACAGATCAGAAGTCACCACCCTAAGTCTGCGCGTAACGAGCTGGCGGACGACTAGGTCTGCCAAAACTGCTGACGCGCTCGGGGGCAATAGAAGGATTAGGCTGTGGAGCTGTGAAAGTTGACGTTCGGATTCCCAACTGGGACAACGAACGGGTCTCTGAGGCTTTTTCGTGATGAGGAACAACAGCAACAGAAACATCAGACGAATTGAAGGTACCCGAATTACGAGGTTCCGACGACGTTCTTTGAACGGTCTTCAAGGGAACAACGAACTCGTTACACTCCATAGTGGGAGGAAAGTTCCTAGCCAAGACAGAAAGGTGCAACCCGGTGGCCTCGACAGGTGTTGACCTGGGGGTAATTTGCACCCTGGGTTGCGGCTCATGAGTGTTGGTAGAACTATCATCAGGGAAGGACACATATGCTGCCTTAAGTCTATCTATGCTAACACTGTCGCTTTTGGTACCCTTTTCGATTAGAAAATATTTCGGCGTCCTCATTAGGACCCTGTAGGGGCCATCATAGGGACGCCGTAAGGGGGTTTTTACACCGTCCACCCGAACGTAAACATGTGTGCACGTGTTCAACAATGGATCAAGGCTTTCGGATGGTAAAGGCAGGCGAGGCGGGTGGTAAACCACTTCGCGCATGGCGCGTTTGAGACGTGCCGCGTAATCAGTGATTGTACTGAAGGAGTCGTCAATTTTGTGCACGGGATCAATAACATCTCCGGGCAATCTTAAGGACTTTCCGTAAAGCAATTCGGAGGACGTGCACTTTTGATCCAGCCGGAACAGGTTTCGTAGAGTAAGTATTACGACAGGCAATCGGTCCGCCCAATCGTCGTGGCATTTTAAGCAGCGAAGTGCCGCTTTTAGGTCCCGGTGGACTCTCTCGATGAGTCCATTTGATTGGGGGTGAAAAGAGGTGGTTGTGATGTTTGAACTACCTAGGATTTTGGAGATTTCTAACCACAAGGAGGAGGTAAACTGAGCCCCACGATCATGAGTGATGCTCAGAGGGACCCCGAAACGGGAGATCCACGTCTCTACGAAGGTTCGAGCTACGGTTTCTGCCGTTATGTTAGCAATGGGAACAGCCTCGACCCACCTAGAGAAGCGGTCGATCATAGTGAGTAAATACGAGAACCCGCGGGAGTTTGGAAGCGGGCCTACCAAATCTATATTGACCGCGTCAAATTTACCGCCAGAGAAAACACCGAGATGCACACACTTTCAATGACTTGGTACGAGTGGCGCTAGTGCGAGTGAAAATGTTGCCGACACAGCGTCATGGAGGGTTTCGTTACAACGCAAAAGTGATTTCTTAGGGATTGAATTGTTTTCGTTACTCAATTTTGATAAAATTGAGGACAGAGATTAGTGAATTTCGTAATGTGATTTAATGCTAATGGTTGAATTTATTTTACTGAATTTTTAGATGATCATTCTGAGAATTTCGAAATTTCGACCAGGTTGCGGGATAGAGATTCACTACATGTGTATACTCTGGTACACATGACAGGGCGATTTATATGTAACTAGTGTACACGACCCGTCCAAAATGAAGGGAATCGATATTTCCTTCAGAAAAATCCTCCAGCTGTGGATGCCCAACAAATATATCCATGCCGACAGTACCAGCCATCAAAATATTCTTGTACTTGTGCACTGGTGAAACTCGTATCACAGATACGGTCATTGAGCGTCCTTGTGAGCGTCACAGACACACGCACCAACCATCGATGCTGAGGAGGTAAGAGAGAAGGGGTAGAGGTTGGCACAGAGTGTGCAGAAGAGAAACAGAATAGAAAGGGAAAATGGATAATAGAAGACAAAGGACACAACTCGTGTGCATGACTGGGTACGTTGATTCTTATCATGTTAGAAGTTTAATTGCATGATGAAGAATCAGAAGAATTTCATCACGAGCATTTAACCCGAAATAGAAGTAAATTCATGCTTCCTTACTATTCGAAGGCCCGGTCGCAACACAGTATCCTCTTCGTTGGAACCAAAACTTGGAACTCTATACCTGCGGAGATCCGTGAATGTAATTCGTACAAAGTATTCAAAAGACATCTTGAGTCTCACTTCCTATCAGAATACTAGTCGTGTAAGATCACCATGTCAAATCTTGCCTCCTACATGTAACTAATGATAATGTAATAATATAACTTGCTTTGGGTAACATAACCGATCTTCAGTCCGCTCTTGAATCGTTTTATCGAACATACTGTTTAAATATAGCCGATTTGACCTATATTGTAAAATACAGCATAAAATATCGAGTAAATTATCTCAATGATCAGTCTAATGCGAAATTAGGTTAAGTAAACTAGGTTAAACATTATTGTACACCTTAGTATAACGTGATGATAGGATGCCCTAGAAGTCGCTGAACTTGTTCGGGCCCACAGGTAGCTATACTCAAATTTAACCATTGTACTAGACTTAAGAAACATTCTACCTCTGTATCACCTGTCGTAAATAAAATTGTTTAAAGAAAAAGCCTGTCGAGGCTTTGTTGAGTGTTGTGGGGTTGTGCAGCGTCTGGAATATTGTGCAGAGTTACCGGCAGTTAAACGCTATGCCGGTATGTATATCTCATACTGTGTGTTGGATTGATAAGTTCTGCTCTTACGAATATATAAATATTTAGGTGATAAAGTGATGGGAGGGGGCCATGGGGTCCCAGCTGCACGCCCTTCCTAATAAATGGAGACCAGGCCTACCCGCGCTGGTTCCTCATGAATAAATAAGTAGAAAAATGTTTTATTAAGTTATGATGAAAATCTTAGGCCTTGTCTCATGTAAATATTGGGGTCGAAGGAGGTCACAGAGCTAGAAGCCTTGACTGAACCACGCATGAGGTCTGTCATAGGAACCTGAATCTATGTTCTCGTACAACTCAAGAAAATTATCTTGTATGTGTTTCTAGATTTTGTTTGCTTGATTACGTAACACTATATTGATGGGTTGGAGACGGCATTGCTGGTGTAGTGATTGTGAAGTTATTCGATCTGACCGAGAGGAATTTGCAATGAAACGAGTGGCGGTATTTTGTACTCTTTGTAGTTTTGTGAGTGAGTTGTTAGAGGGTGTGTGCAGCGGGATGGCCGGGTATAGTAATGCCGACCTGACGTATGCTAGGTAGAGTTTCCTTTTGATCTTGGTGCTTAACTCCCTGAATCTGAAGAGTTTAGACAGATTTGCTGCTGCTAATGTATTTCTTATTCCCACCTGAGATGTGTAGCCCCTTATTGAGAAGTTTAGACCCAGAACTTTGCCCTTGGTTTGGTACGGAATATGCTCTTGTTCAATATACACCGTGTCTGATTTTGTTCTTGCTATAGGTACTATCGTAAATTTTTGCATGTTAGTCTTTATTTTCCATTTGTTTTCGAACTGGTTGATGTTGGATGCTACTTCTGTGTTTTTGGCTATATCCCTGATATTGGAAGAACGAATTGCTACTATTTGAGTGATGTCATCTGCAAATGCTATGTATTCGGTGTTTTGTCCTGGGTCTGGTATAACGTGGGTATGAAAGTTGAAGAGAGTTGGGGAAAGGCATATACCCTGTCATACGTCGCTTTTAACTTTAGAGATCCTAACCCTGAGTAACTTTCAATGCTGCATCGCAATTATACTGAAAACTTGAACAACCATCAGAAATTCAGCCCTAACTAAACTAAAAGTTATTGACATCGATGTACCAAGGGGTAGTAAATAGATATAACGAATTCCAAAAACGAAGAATGCATGACGCATTAAAATCCTATTTAGTAAAGATTTCACAACCCATAAATTAAAAACAAGTTATTTCAATAAAACGTTTTGGAGACCAGCTCTATCTTCAGTTAACAGTCAGAAAAATTAAAATAGAGAATAAGATCAGTTTTTTCATAAAATACATGGGCACAATAACATATTCAAGTTAATTAGCAACAGGTAAGAATTATTGGTGCTATTAGGTTCAGGTTATTTCGGATGTATGGAGCTATCTATCGCTTCATGTCACTATTATTTCTAGTTTAGTCATGGCTACATTTTATGACTCAACCTCAGTGCTCAGTAAACTTAGGGGGGCACTATTTTGAATCTACGAGAAGTAACTGAGAGAAAATTCCAACTGAAACAAACTTTACCAAATTTTTCTTCCGCCTAGAGCGGCTACAAGGCCAACACCTGAAGGAGCGACGGTCTTAGCCCCCGCTGTACCCGAAATACGCGGTAGCCCTCACCTCTGCCCCCGATGTACCCGGTAGCCATCACCACCGCCCCCGCTATACCCGGTAGCCCTCACCACTGCCCCCGCTGTACCCGGTAGTCCTCACCACTGCCCCCGCTATACCCGGTAGCCCTCACCACTGCCCCCGCTGTACCCGGTAGCCCTCACCACTGCCCCAGCTGTACCAGGTAGCCCTCACCACTGCCCCCGCTGTACCCGGTAGCCCTCACCACTGCCCCCGCTGTACCCGGTAGCCCTCACCACTGCCCCCGCTGTACCCGGTAGCCCTCACCACTGCCCCCGCTGTACCCGGTAGCCCTCACCACTGCCCCCGCTGTACCCGGTAGCCCTCACCACTGCCCCCGCTGTACCCGGTAGCCCTCACCACTGCCCCCGCTGTACCCGGTAGCCCTCACCACTGCCCCCGCTGTACCCCGTAGCCCTCACCACTGCCCCCGCTGTACCCGGTAGCCCTCACCACTGCCCCCGCTGTACCCGGTAGCCCTCACCACTGCCCCCGCTGTACCCGGTAGCCCTCACCACTGCCCCCGCTGTACCCGGTAGCCCTCACCACTGCCCCCGCTGTACCCGGTAGCCCTCACCACTGCCCCCGCTGTACCCGGTAGCCCTCACCAGTGTACCCGGTAGCCCTTACCACAGCCCCCGCTGTACCCGGTAGCCCTCACCAGTGTACCCGGTAGCCCTTACCACTGCCCCCGCTGTACCCGGCAGCCCTCACCACAGCCCCCGCTGTACCCGGTAGCCCTCACCACTGCCCCCGCTGTATCCGGCAGCCAACACCACAGCCCCCGCTGTACCCGGCAGCCCTCACCACAGCCTCCGCTGTACCCAGCAGCCCTCACCACAGCCCCGCTGTACCCGGCAGCCCTCACCACAGCCCCCCGCTGCCCCCGGCAGTCCTCACCACAGCCCGCGCTGTACCCGGCAGCCCTCACTACAGCCCTCGCTGTACCCGGCAGCTCTCACCACAGCCCCCGCTGTACCAGGCAGCCCTCACCACAGCCCCCGCTGTACCAGGCAGCCCTCACCACAGCCTCCGCTGTACCCAGCAGCCCTCACCACAGCCCCCGCTGTACCCGGCAGCCCTCACCACAGCCCCCCGCTGCCCCCGGCAGTCCTCACCACAGCCCGCGCTGTACCCGGCAGCCCTCACTACAACCCTCGCTGTACCCGGCAGCCCTCACCACAGCCCCCGCTGTACCAGGCAGCCCTCACCACAGCCCCTGCTGTACCAGGCAGCCCTCACCACAGCCCCTGCTGTACCCGGCAGCCCTCTCCACAGCCCCCGCTGTACCCGGCAGCCCTCAACACAGGGCCGCTACGTGGTCGTGCGTACAGCGGGGGCAGAAGTGATGTCATCTTTATCATCCATATCAACACCCCAAAGTGCGGGTCTAGAAATTTCCTCCGCTCCAGTGCCTCATTTCGCAGACTTCTTCACAGCCGAAACTTCGTGCTTGCGATGAGTTCTTATGAAATACTTACAATTCGAGTATTGGCTCTTTCCTGGGTTTGGTATTGGATGGGCAATTACTGAGTATTGGCTTCTGCGTCCAGTATTGGATGGGCAATTACTGAGTATCGGCTCCTGCGTCCAGTATTGGATAAGCAATTACTGAGTATTGGCTCTTGCGTCCAGTATTGGATGGGCAATTATTAAGTATTGGCTCCTGAGTCCAGTATTGGATGGGCAAATTTTGAGTATTGGCTCCCGTGTTCAGTGTTGGATGGGCAATTACTGAGTATTGGCTCGTGCGTCCAGTATTGGATGGGCAATTACTGAGTATTGGCTCGTGCGTCCAGTATTGGATGGGCAATTACTGAGTATTGGCTCGTGCGTCCAGTATTGGATGGGCAATTACTGAGTATTGGCTCGTGCGTCCGGTATTGGATGGGCAATTACTGAGTATTGGCTCGTGCGTCCAGTATTCTATGTGAAATTTCTGAGTATTGTGTTCCGTTTCCAGTATTGGATATTATCCTGATAACTATCTGGTATTGGAAATAAATTCAAGATATATTGGCCACAGATTAATTTATCATTGGATGATCATGATTGGATTTATAAATAGATCAGCGATTGGATTTCTGACTGAATTTATCATTGGATCGGTGATGCGATTTATTAATGAACTTTTTTTTGGATTTGTGATTGGAAAAAGATAAATTAAGCTACTCAGATATGTATAGTCTAGTCGCAAAATAAGTGTTCTGGTATAAAAACCTGGAAAAAATTTATTAAATATTCTGATGAATCATTCAATTCCTACAAATAAATAAAATTCATGATATGTTAATAATTATTTTTTTCAATGTTGATTTTAAATACCATTATTTATTGATAATGGGTGCATAAATTTATTTTTAATATGTTTTAATGATAATTAGATTTATAAAAGCCGCAGCCAATCCATCCCCTAGCCAGCTTCCGAAATTATATTAATCAGCGGCCAATATTGTCTGAACTTATTTCCGATATCAGATTGGTATTTTAGTTCAAATAGAAAATGAATGAATATTATCCAATATTGGATATGGCGGCAAATTCTCAGTAAGTCCCTATCCAATATTGGACGCAAGATCCAATACTCAGTAAGTCCCTATCCAATATTGGACGCAAGATCCAATACTCAGTAAGTCCCTATCCAATATTGGACGCAAGATCCAATACTCAGTGAGTCCCTATCCAATACTGGACGCAAGATCCAATACTCAGTGAGTCCCTATCCAATATTGGACGCAAGATCCAATACTCAGTAACTCCTATTCAATACTGGGCGCAGGAACCAATAATAAATAATTCCCTACCCAATACTGGGCGCAGGAACCAATAATAAATAATTCCCTACCCAATACTGGACGCAGAAGCTAGTACTCAGTAATTCCTATCCAATACTGGGGACAGGAGCCAATAATAAATAATTCCCTACCCAATACTGGGCACAGGAGCCAATACTAAATAATTCCCTACCCAATACTCTACGCTGGAGTCTGCCACATCCTTCCTTAGGCTCCCATACTCAGTCGCCATGCGTCTCCAAAATGGATATTTTAGTAGCAAACAATTTTTTTATTTGACTTTCATGATAAAACCAATGATGAGGTGTATATAAATGAGCGAATTGTAAAATACATATGTTTTAAATTTTCCTTAATTTCGAAATAAAAATGTGATCACATACAGTTTGATATCAAAATCGATGTATATTTCAAATTTTAACGCTAGTAACATTTTTTTACTCAAAATTTTGGCGTACATACACATCACGCAAATAATTTCAAAAGTTATTTTATTTGTTGACCAGCTCTCCTGATGTGTCATTGGTGATTAGTCCAGCGTTCTGGAGGTGCGGGAATGGATGGTTAGGAGGGTATTGTTGGATGCTCCAATTATCATTCCTTCAGTTGGCTCCCAATATTGAATGGATCTATAATTAGATTATATCCTTTTCAAGAAAGTAATTGTGCACGCGATAGCCATGTGCTATAGGTTCCGCCGCCGTGCGGCCGGGACCCGGGTTCGAAACTCGGCGCTGGCAGTGGCGATTTTCTCTGTTGGGTATAGGAGAAAAATTCCAAGCACAATACCCCACTCTACCCAGGTGTCTGAAATGGGTACCGGTCTCGACCGGGGGAAAGCGTCATGGCGTCCTGGCGTTAGTTATAAGGCATTTGAAAATCCAATGTACAAGGTGATATGTATCAGGCTTGATTGGAAATAAAGCATCCGTAGATGCCTTCATTATTATTATTATATTACTATTCACTTCACTGTAGTCTGCCAGTCGATGTCTGCTAGGCTCGGTCTGCATCTCCTGAAGCAGAATAGTACAAAGTGTACCCTAAAAACTAAATGTAAAGTTTATTTTACAGTAATAATTACTGCTTATTGTATTTTACAGGCATTTTACACAGGATGTTGCGTTTTATCATTACCTGCTTAAGAGTAATTACCAACACTACCATTCATTATAGATAAAGTACCACCATCTCCTCACATAGACGGCACTAACTTTACCGGCCCCTCATCAGGCGACCTCGGTGCGGCCTGGTTATCTAATTACTTCCTTGATAAGGATATAATCTAATAATACATCCACTCAGTATTGGAGAATAATTGAAGAGATAAAAGTTCTATAATGAAATAATATCCTTATAATTATATATTACTTCGTAGTAAATATTCTGACCTGATCGAGAACACTTGCGCTTCAGTTAGGTTCTTGAATGAAGTTGTCGCCCCATATATTAACATTTGTTTTAATTTCTCTAATGTTATGTTCATATGAATTAATAATATAAATAAAATAATTTGGGAGAGTGAAATAATATCTTTCTAATTATTCATGAACGTTTTGTAAATATTCTGACCAGGAAATACTTAAATTCAGATCAAATTCAGAAATTGTGACGTCACTCCAGAATTTCAAAAAAATTTCATTGATACGAATTGTTGTTCAAATATTAAATATTTTTTCTAAACAAAGTAATTAATTTATGGTTAATATTTTTAACTTTCGAAAATTTTCGTGTATGTTGCAATTTCACAGTTTGACGTAATAAAAAAACTGTGAAGTTTTTGTACATCAAAATTATAGTACTTTGCACAGACTCAAAAATAAAAAATCCAAACGGTTTCAATGAAACAATTGTAATTTTAGTACACAATTTTGCAGCCCACGGGCTCACAATAACCTAAACAGAGTACAATGTCAGGACTATGCCTGCGAAGTGTGTGTGTGTGAGAATAGTTTAGTTCTGAGTATTGGCTCCCGTGTCCAGTATTGGATGATATTCTCTTATTTACTGTTTGATATAAATAAATCGAACTGATATTGAAAATAAGTTCAGCCAATATTGGCCACAGATTCATTAAGTATTGGGCGGTGGGCTAAGTAATGTAATTAGTATTCAGTAATAATATTAATTTGATTTATCACCATAACTAATATTTTTTATCATATTAATAATACAATTTATCCGCAGGAATTAAATAATTCATCAGAATATTTAAAGAATTCTTCACATGTTTTCATACCAGAATACTTACCTGACGTCGACTATATAATGTCTGAGCAGCTCTATTTATTTTATTGTTCCAGTCACAAATCCAATAATAAATCCAATCACAAAACCATTCACAAATCCATCAACAATATCAGCACCCAATTCAACTCATGGACAGCATCCAATACTACATTGATCTGTGGCCAATATTGGCTGAACTAATATCCAATATCAGATCGATATTTCACCTTTGATAGAAAGAAAGAGAACATTATCCAATACTCAGTAAGTATCCAATACCAGAAGCAGGATCCAATACTCAGAACTAAACCAGTCCTACATGATCACGTTCCGGGCTCTGCTGCCCGAATGCATCAATTTTCATGCTCCAGTTAGCCCGTGGGCTTCAAAATTTAGTTTAGTATTCCCCAAAACAGGTTGCTGTTTGTCGAGCAGGGCAGTGATTGACGCTGTCTAAATAAATGTAATTCAATTGTATAAACAAAGTAGATTTACATTTGTTCAAAGTAACCAACCGTAAAATAAATTATTCATACAAAAATAATGATATTTTTATATTTTTATGGTATTAATTACTTTTTAGTGTAATAAACCATATAAGCGATATATTTTGAAAATAACTTTAGTCAGGGGTGGCAAAACTATTTCTAAATATAATGATATTGAAATATTTTCATTTCAGACTATTTTCAACGCAGTAAAAATATTTACGACTACATTTTCTGATCCTCCAATGCTTATCGCTTTTTTAGCCTCCAATATTGAACAGGTCTATAATTAGAATAAATCATTTCATATATGTAGTCCATTTCACTGTAGTCTGCTTCTCGCTGTCTGCAAGGCTCGGTCTGCATCTCCTAAAAGTAGAATAATACAAAATTTACCCTAACAACTTAACAAAAAGTTCGTTTAACAATTTTTTACAGCCAATATGGTATTTTTCAGCAGTTTTACCCACGGATACGCTGTATATTACAACTACCCTAAAATTTTGCAATTATGGAACAATCATTACACAGAGTTCCATCATCTTATATTAAGTATAGAATGAGTTGGCAATGAGGTTCGATAAATTCACTATCACAATAAATATACAGCTACGTCAGTTATTTGATATTGGCATTTGCTGCATGTGAACTTGACAGTAATGATTTTTCGAATTTACAATGGTTTACCTTTGAAATGAAATGATTTTTTGTACAAAACATTACCAGGTAAACTGTCCTAAATATATCCAACTGAGCACAATTCTTTTCAAACAATTTAAACAATTTATTTACCACAGGTGATACAGAGATAGAATGTTTCTTAAGTCTAGTACAATGGTCAAATTTGAATATAGCTACCTGTGGGCCCGAATAAGTTCAGCGACTTCTGGGGCATATGCGACCTTTAAATACTTGTTGACATGCAATTTCGGTTTATTGTGAAATGACGTTTCAATAAAGACACACGTTTCAATCTTTATGAACAAAGATGAATGTGAACAAAAGCTCTCTAGCATCACAGAGTGGGGACCTCTGCAATGAAAAATGATAGAGCTCGTCTTATGAAGTTCTGAAGCTTAAACTGATATCGACTCCGATGGTTCCATTCGAAGTCCCGAATAGCGAACTGCGCTTGGTTATTTATGTATCTATATGTGTGTGTGGTGTGTACGTCAGATGGTGGATACTCTACCTGATGGGTGTGTATCTATACCCTCTGGTACACATGACTGGGTTGACTTATATGTTACTATATAGTGCTATCAAAATATTCTTGTACATGTGCACTGGTGAAACTCGTATCACAGATACGGTCATTGAGCGTCCTTGTGAGCGTTACAGACACACGCACCAACCAATTTGATGTGTTCACTCACATGCCCATTGTGATAACATGCCACAAATTACGCACAAAATATATACAATTATTGAGTTGTATAAATTTCACGAGACAACTGGCGTTTAATCAAGGAAGAATAGTGTAAATAATATTGGATAAATAATTATAATGATAATCTAACGCTGACTCAATGTTTCTTTGATTTCGTGACTTCAGTTAACTCGATATTTAGGGATAAATAACTTATCATTTAGGTACAGAATAAGTTGACTTTGAGTTTTAACATATTCGCTATCACATAAATTTATAGTTACATCCTGTTGTTGATGCGGGCGTTGTGTTGCGTTGGAACTCACTGTTGAAAACACCGTTTATATTTACTTTGCTTATCCCTTTTCAAGACGTGAACGACTATAGAATGACTTTCGAAAAATACGATATCTGAAAATATAAAATTTCACGCCAAAAATAATCTAATAATTGAGTACACAAGAAAAAGCAAATCACTGCAAAATAACAAGAAAAATAATTCAATAACTTATACAAGGTTGGTAATACTTGACTAAAGTTTTGCATGTCCTGATACATCCTATGACTACTACTTGTGTTCATCTGACAAAAAGTTTTGAAGAAATACTTGCTACAATATGGTTGGTACAAACAATCTAAGCTGTGAAACATTCTAAGCTGTGTCAAACCCCTGCTTCTGCAGTTGCTGTTTTCCACCATGGATTGAGCTTCTGTTGCTATAGCGCGTTAAGCTAGCCAAGGATTGGGAGAGAGAATTCTTTTAGACTTTGGGATGATGTCTTTAGGAGCAGAAGCTAGAAGGCAATGGCTCAAGTTTATCCCTGTCATTTTTTCGTTTCCAGGTTGGCTGCCCGCTCAAGACATTTTTGCCAGGTCGTGTAACAAACAGCCCGACTAGCTAGGATCTTTTCTCATTATCTCTTTCTTTTTGCGTCAGTTTAACTGAGGATCATGGTTTCTGTTGGCCCAAGCACCTGAGGTCTCAATTGTTCTTTCATTACAATGTGCCTGGGAACAGATGAGGAGTTAATGGGAATGGATACCTATAATAATTTAAAAATGAGCATAGATGAATATGAAAGTCACACATTGAAGTAGCTTAATAATAGTTCCTTGAATTGTTAGAGCATGCTTTGTGATTAGCTAAGACTACCTATCTGGGTCAATATGAAGTTTAATGCAACCACGGAAATCAATAATTCCGATCGTAAGAATCACAAGAGGAACCCATTTAAGAACGTTTTACATGAATGACATTCTGCTCGCTGATGCGTTTTTTTTTCGAATAATTGAACTTTGAAGTTGGCCTTTGCGCCAAAGGAAGCAATTGTACTAAAAGGTTAGGGGACGTGTGGCCACTAACCACTAACGCTAGCAATGAAGTCAGTTCAGCTTCCAAAGGAAGCGATATGGCTGACTGTAAAACGGGATTTAATTAATAACGGAAGCTATTACAAACGTAAAGAGGTTGGGTCGTGAGGGGGAGGCACAGTTCTTCTATCTAAAATTATAAATAAAGCTTCTAACCCACCCATTAGGGTGACGACCGCAATCTTGTTGACATCGGGTCCAAGATGGCAGCGCCCATGGTGGTCGCCATGTTAGACCCGATGTAAACAAGATTGCGGTCGTCACCCTAACGGGTAGGTTAGAAGCTTTATTTATAATTTTCGATAGAAGAACTGTGCTCACGACCCAACCTCTTTACGTTTGTAATAGGAGGTTAGCTTCCGTTTTTAATTAAATTACGCTCGTTTCCTTTGGCGCGGGAAGGCCAACTTCAAAGTTCGATAATTCGAAAATAAAGCATCAGCGAGCAGAATGTCGTTCTTGTAAAACGTTCTTAAATGGGTTCCTTTAGTGATTGTTTGGAATATAATTATTAATTTCCGTGGTTGCATTAAACTTCACATTGACCCCTAACTGTAAGCACAGCATAGTCATTGACAGAAGGAAGGCGAATGGTCCAGCCTGGGTGCCACAGCCTGGAGCATCTTAAAAGTACAAAATACATTAGGGATTATTAGAACTGAAACTTCATGTGTGCATTCCCAAAATACACACTACTATACTGCTACTTCCACTACCACCGGAATGCATCTTAAAGCATTATTCTTAGTGCTCTCTGCTGTGAGTTCTGACATGAAACATGATATAGCTATAAGTCAGGAGAACATATCTCACATGGAAGGTCTCTCTTACACTTATTTCCCTTGAGATGCTGACCTGAGCCATTCTCACTGACAGTCAGCCATATCGCTTCCTTTGGAAGCTGAACTGACTTCATTGCTAGCGTTAGTGGTTAGTGGCCACACGTCCCCAAACCTTTTAGTACAGATCAAATATTTGGCCACAGCGTTCAAAATTTTATGTTGCTTGCCTCCATCAAAGTTGCTTCTCCCAAGATGTTCTTGAGGGTAAATGCTATACCCAAGGGGTGCAATTCATCATAAGGTTGTTCTTTCATTTAAATGTTTGGGACACCTCAGCAAAAAGTGGGATACAGACTCAACAGAACCATATAAACAAAGGTTAGAGTCAGCTAGATTAAAGCGGGTTAGGTGCTCATTTAGTCCCGCGTGACCAATTCTGAGCCTGGCCATGGCTGTCTCCACTGCTCTGTTCCTATGGGAAGACCAGGGCCAGTAAGACAGAGTTCCCTTCGAGTCCAGCAACTTTTTTCTCTTACTCCCTAACCGCTACAAAAAAAAGAACGTATCGAAAAGAGGAAGGAGGAAGGCACCATTTAGTATGGAGATGAGAGAATGGGGAATCTATGCAGAAAGGTCATAGAAACAGTAAGATGAAAAAGAAGTTCATGAAACAAGATCAAAGTTGAAGAAGAAAGTAGTAGGTGCTGAAAAAACAGGACAGCAGTGAACCGAGAAAAGATGGTCCGTAACAAAACAACAACCTATTCTATTTTAACAAAAAAGAAAGCCTACCTAACCTTCAGCTCGGGCGCTCACATTGTTCCCCTGGAAGCACTAATTCCGATAGATACAATAATTGTATCCCCCTGAGGGGGTACTTTGAGCCATCCGTATATACTTGCAAGTATGACTCAAACTTGAATTCCAGCAAATTTCTCAGGGTAGTTAATGCTTCATGGTTGGAAATTGAGGCAACTGGAGCTGTCCCAAAATCTGGAATAAAAAATTTATTTAAATCTGCCCATGGTGGGATAGGGGATACCAGGGTCACAAAATTCTGGGGAAAATGTTTCAACTTCAGAACATCAAAAGTTTGTTTGGCCCTAACACTCGGTAGAGGGACAATAATGTGACCTGCCCAGGGTCAATTTTTGCTTATTCAAACTTAGCAGATGCTTAAGGGCACGGTTCGGGTCTATTTCCAGATTATGGTCATTTTTCGGTTTATAAACTAATCTTATAGAGATTTTTCTTGCGCATCCAACGATATAATTGGCTTTCAAGTACACCAATTGGTTAGTCTTCTGGACGGGGTAAAAGGCGCGCACTAGTGTGACCTTGGGGTGCGCCAATGAATGGGTGACCTCCCTCTTTCCCCCCCCCAGTATTGAGTGTTTCTCTACGGGAATAGCATGAGAGTTCATTCATGGCCTTACTTGAACTGCTTTCGTACTCAAATGAAACATTCTATTACTCAGTGAATTAAATTATGATGGTGTAATTGAGTGTTTGTTTTGAGTCCGGCTGCTGAGTCATCAGGTAATTAGCTGGCTATGTAAACATAAGCGTCTCCCGGAGTTTTAAAGCTACAGGAATGGCAATTATATCAATCGGAAGGGCTTAAAAAGAGCTACAAAGCAATACAGGTAATTGAAAAAAAATTTGCCAGCTTTGATAAAAAAAATTGTTAAAAAATAACCCTGTTCTGAAACTTGCATTTATTGACTTTTGATATGGATCCTTTCCCACTGTTTTGAAGGTACAGAATCGCTGGTCAATGTCCAGCGTGATGCAATCAAAGTAAATGGAAATTTTATTCCCAAGAATCACTAAAGGAACCCATTTAATAACGTTTTACGTGAATGACATTCTGCTCTCTGATGCGTTATTTTTAATTTATTCAGCTTCGAAGTTGGCTTCCGCGCGGCGAAGGAAGCGATCGCGCCAACCAGAATTTCATTAAACAAACGTGTTGGGTCGTGAGGGGTAGCCACAGTTCTTCTAGTGGAAATTATACATAAAGGTAAATAAATAATCTAACAAACAACTGAAAATGCACCAACGTACAGAAGTAGTACGTTACCTTATGGAATTAGTTCCTCGGCGTCGAAATCTTCTTCTTCGTCGTCTCCCTCAATGGACGGCGGGTAGGTTCCTTTTTAACCTTTTTAATTAGTGCTGGCTGGTACAATTTAGCGGTCTCCACTAAAAATGAATGAAAAGCGTGTCCTTCATGTTCTTTGATGAACAGATAGCGTCCCAAGTATTGTTTCAGGAATTTGACGCGAATTCCGCCTCGTTTGATGTATTGCTTCACATCCAGCCAAAGCCTTTCGTTGTTTTGTGTATGAATTTCAGGGTTTTCTAGATCAACCAAGTGCAGGCTGTGATTTATCGCGAAGTGCTTGTATCCTTCGTCGTCAAGAGCGTCGTAAGCTTTCCATAAATCTGAGTAATTGGTGGTGCTTTGAAGAATGAATTGCTTGATGATGCGAATTAGTGTTTCCTTGTTTCTCGGTATTGAATTATTTTCTTCGTCCATCAAAGGGACGATGAACCTCTTTTTCGTTGACCTTTCTATTCCACCGAAAAGCCACACCTGCTGTACCATCCGCCCACGATTGTACTTTCGCTTTGCAATTAAAGTTTCGTCAATCTCCACTGACACTCCAACCCCACCGATCGCGCTTTGATTGCTAAACCAATTTTCTTTCACTTCACTACAAAATGATCTCCAATCGACACTCGTACTTCTGCTATTTTCAAATTCTTAACAACAATGTCATGACAGAACTGCTTCTCTAACCAACAACATATGAAAATGAGTACTTGAGACGGAGTCAACTGAGAGCCGGATAGAAATGAGCCGTTGTATTGGAAATCTCAAAAGTACACCTCCTACGTCTTTTCGTTCTCTCAATTTTCGTATAATGGGTACAGTTTAATGTTTTCCGATTGTTGTTATACGATAATTTGTAGCCACATTCAGGGCAGTTCATTTTCACCAATTTCATGGATAACACCGTGCGCAACGAACGTTTTCAGACTAGCACAATCGTCATCAAAATAACGCTTGATACATTCGAACAGGCTCGGAGAACAACCGGCGCACACACCTTCCGCGGCCGTCGCCATATTCAAAGATTTCAAACTGAAGAAAAGCAGGGCTGCCAGCACAGAACATTTACATAAGAAGAACATCAAAACTACGGTGGACCATAAGCCATGGTACACGAAAGGAGGTAGCGGCAAACCAGTCTTTTAACGAATCGTGCTGCGTGCGAGTGACGTCATGACATCGCACCATTAGCAGCGCTGCTTACATTTCATCTGGCAACACTGCTAACCCGAAATCTGGCATTACTGTGAGCGAAGCGTTACTGGTACGACAATCTGGCATGCCGTTCAAACGAATTGTGATCGAGTCAAGTGAAGTGAAATGTCACCGGCTAGCCATTTTAGAGAACCCATCTAAGATCCTTCGCGAATTACCCTGACAAAAAGGGTAATTTCTAAACTATAAGACGTACAATCTTGAAATTAGTACCAAATTAGTGGGCGTGACGAGTACAACATATTTATGTAATTAAAAAATTTTTTACGCCCCTGTGGGGAGCAGGAAGAGGGCCTCTCTTGCCCCGTCAATGGTCGGCCGATTTTCCCTATAAGGCTCATTTTGAAAACGTTATAATTCCTGAACTACTGCACCTAAAAACTTGAAATTGGGTTCATTTTAAGCGTCAATTCATCCTCCAAAGGTGAGTATAATATAACTCTCATAAGCTTCCTGGCAAGGCATGGATGTTACGATTGGTGGGTATGGTTTAACTTTAATATAGGTCTTAACGTCCAATCATAATCGTTCTCGATAGTGTTCTCGAAATTGCGAAAAGAGGGATAATGAAGACACTTTTAAGGGACTCAGCTTTTGGATATTTTTAATGGAGGAAGCCGGGAGGCACAGGGTCCAGTCTCGCGAATTTCTACACCGCCCAACCCTCTCCCTCCACCTACAAGCAGCGATATAAAGTTGCCATTCGCGCCAATTATTGAACTATGTAGTACTACTGAAATTTATTAACGTATCTGTTCGTTATACATTTGTTGTTAATCACTGCATTATAACCACTACAAGTACTTAGTAAGTGGATACTTGAGCGGAATGTTGAAGTTAACCTGTATTAAATCATTATAATAAGTTTTGAGAACGACCGCTGGTGTTTCGCTATTCAACCCTCCATCTCGGCACGCAAAAACTTGCATTTTTAAACTTTTTGAAGTTAACCTTAAACTAACTGAACTTGGCCTAACCTAACCCAACCTAACCTAACTTAACCTAACCTCTTAACCTCACTTAACTTAACTTAACCTAACCTAAATTAATTTAACCTGACATTTCTGTAGCTGTTTGGAGGTGGGCACTGTAGCTGCTTGGAGGCGGAGGGAGAGGGTTGGGCGGGGTAGAAATTCGCGAGATTGGACCCTGTGCAGCCGGGAGGACCGATGGCGTGCTTGACTTCTGACGATCTTCTCTTAGATGGGAGGAGTCCGCGCAGGAGAGTGCTCCGGCGAGTGATGACGTTGACAGGAGGTGCGTGTGCGTGTTTGGTGGAAGTAAATTTCATGGTACGGGCAATTTAACAAGCCAGAGAATTAGGGCTTCAGGAATGGCTTCAAGTCTTAATTTTTGAGCCGTGATTGATGATGGTCAATCAATTTTACTTGGTCTTGGAGTTTAAGAATTATTACACACTGAAGACAAATGTCCGTAGTTGGAGCAGATGGATTATTTAGCCAGTAAATTAGATAATTATACCAGGCTGAAATTAGCTCGCAAAACCGAGGCAAATGCAAGGCAATAAGGTCGAGGTAAATGGTGTAACTCGAAGTTCGAGTTGTAAGTATAACTCAAGGTGACTTAATGCTCAGTGAGCGTAAAACTCAAGTGTAAGGTTCAAGTGTAAAAGTCGAGTGTAAAACTCGAGAGTAAAACATCAAGGCCCAAGGATAATGTGTTGTGGCGTTTGTTGACGGCGATGAATCTGCAATAATCGAAGACGCTAAATTGATACATTCCGAAGAGGCACCAAGAATAATCCACAACTGTCATCCCTAGCATTGCAATAAATATTTCCCATCGCGGAGAAAACCCTGACCTTCTTCCACAGATTTAACTCAAAGCTCTTAGTTTCATTACAGGCTCATGAAGAATAGGAAAGGTTTACCAGCTGGCAATGGCTGTTCCTTTATGCTTGATTTACAGTATAAGCATGACAGTACAAGACTTGTGATTTTAGAGCAGTCATAATCTGTTATTCATTTTGTGGAATTATGGAAACTACATGTGATTTAAGCACACGATTCGTGGAATATAAATGAAATACGAAACAGCTAAAAAATGCAGGAGTATGAATGAATAAATTTCGTACTCTATGATATATCTGTACGAAAATCATAAGGCAGTCCTAAACCATCCACACGTCAATTATACTGAAAAACACTGCAAGTATATCTTGTAGTAAAAGGAAAATATTCGAACATAAATACAGTGCAATCTTGAACATAAAAATGACATGACACAGCCTGTTTACGCTACGCCATCTTTGTGAAAACATCGGCAATCCGCCGTGCAATTTCGCACGAAATATCCACGAACGATTTGCACATCTTTCAAATACACAGCACTGATGGAAATTCACTTATCTCAAACAATGACAAACACATAATCTTTTAAGCACGATTTTCTAAAGTCGAAGACACACTTATTTTCACTTAAAAAGCGCTGAAACACACGGGGCGACAACCAAGCAAGAAGTGACGAACCTAAAACCGCGTCAACCGCGATGTTGCCATCCTAACGATTCAAAGACTCGAACGTCCATCGGCGGTAGTATTTTATTTATGTGCTTTTACACAAAAACTTCTAAGATTACTAATTATAAGTAGAAAATTGTTAATAATTATTTAGAGTAAGATTTTTAATGCCAATAATTATGCTATTTAAATGTTAATGAGACTTTCACTGAATTTATACATTTTTGTAGCTATTGCTACATGGGTAAAAGTTTTTCTACGCTCTCAATAGCCGGCCGATTTCCTCTATAAGGCTCATTTTGAAAACGTTATAAATCTTAAACTATTGCACCTAAAAATTTGAAATTGGGTTCATTTTGGGCGTCAATTCATCCTCCAAAGGTAAGTGTATAATAAAACTGTCATACGCTCCCCGGGGAATGACAGAGAGCAAAGTTTCTCCACCTTCTCCTAGCCTGGTAATCCGCGCTGCTGAAGGCCGCGCTCACCTAAGTTATGACGTGCTGTTTGAATTCTGATCCATGGCCTTGTCGTTCTAGGCACACTCCCCACATCGTGGGTCTTCGAATCCCGGAGGGGACGATTTTTTTCTCAGTTGTAGAATAATCATTTTCATGTGTCATACTCATGTAGACTTTTTTTAGACAATATTATAAGTAGAGCTGTGAAATTGCATAACTTGAATGTATGCACTCTAAGAGATATGCAGAATGTTTTATGCATTACAAAAAATTATCTTGTGCAAGTGCAAAATCTCATATGCAATTAATTACGCATGTACACTATAACAGATGTAATATGCAAAGTGCTTTAAGCATATGCACAATATCATTGAATATATCGTGTAAGGCGAGTGGTGTAATTTGATTGTCCTGTTTTCGAGGGAAAACTGTAAATTTGTTCCTTACTCCAGAAATTTTGTACATTTAAGGGAACTCTCGCATATATACTCTCACTTGCAAGCAACATCACAAGTTTTACCCGGTGCACTGTCGTCAGTACCTGATCCCCAGGTTACCTTTTTCACCTGTTCTTCAGTTGTTAAATATGGTTCATCAATAAAATACAATAGAGGTGTCCGAACTGAATTTAATGAAGTTTGAAGTATTTCAGGATTGCACAGTGTGATGGTTTTTGTACATCTAGTGATAGTTTTCTTGTTCTCTTCTACACATAGGCCTACCTATACCTACATAAGTGTTCAAGTGGAAATACAACTGTGAAATTTGTATCAATTTCCGAAACATATGCATTTAGTGAAGTAATAATAAATACCTCTGTTGTGCTCTGCCTGTTCATTAAAAAATGAACATGAACTTACCGAACCAACTTTTGGTGCTCGCATGACCAAGTTCCCTTCCGTGAAGGTCTCACGGGTTCAAATCCCATCGCTGCGCATGACTTTTTGCATGACTATCCATCGTCATCACATACGTTAAGCCTTGTTTTACTTTGGTGGAATCCAGTGAATATTTTTGTTTCTAATATTTTCATGCTTCAGTGAATATTTTCTTGTTGCTTCATTATCAGAAAATGCATGATATTTTAAATATTGAAGACTATCGTAAAGAATAGTTACTTTACGGTTCAATATTTGAAATATCGCACAAGTTCCAACTAACTGAAGTCCTTCATTCAGCAGTCGCATATTGCTTGCATATAAATGAGAGTACAGCAGGCAGGCAGGGAGGTCGGTCAATTAGTCTCATTTTCCGCTGAGTCGAATTTCTAAACTATTGCACCTTCGAACTTCAAATAGCACGGGTCATCGACGACGAAATTATAATTTCTTCCTTCAACATCCGAGACGAGTTGATTGCGTGTCCGTTTTCATATCTGCCGCTCGTTTTCCGATGCTCGTCGTTATAACTTTAAAAATCAGTTTTCTTCTCGTGTAGTTAGTAGGCTTTATTTCTAGCCCCACTATTTAGGCAAACTAGCACAAATCAGCTGGCCGTAATAGTGACGCTAAAATTTGGGCCGCACTATGCCTTTATTATCTCGAACAAAGTAGATTCATTCCATGCTTAAGAATAGAAAGTTGCAATTCTCTATGGTTCCTCAGATCCTGGCACGTAAACATGTTTGCAGACGAATTACCCCATATTTATGAAGGGCCAGTATTTTATGAAATTCTACAATCTTTCTGAAACAATTATGTCACACAACGCTACTAGAATACTTAGAAATAAGCTTAGCCAAAAATGAGTTATACAAAACGTAGCCCAACGCGCACATAAAGATACAAGTACACACTTAAGCCTGCACAATGAATTTCGCAGCTTGCTCATCTTATAGATGGCAATAAAATTTGTTTCCAGAAACGTATGCTAAGCTTACATACTTCTCATTCTTTTCTTTTCAGTCATGTGAAACAGAAACATGACTAAAAATCATATATAAAAACACAAGCAAAGAAAATTGGATAAAAATTGCAATAACGCAAATGGCAGTCGCCCTGCTATATCGAAGTGACGGTTTTGTTGCTCCTAATAGTCGACAGAAATAATTTTGTTATAAATTTTAATGACTTAGGGAACGTGAAAATGAGTTCATTGCTAATCTTCGAACAGGATTTTCATGAAAATCAAGCTACAGTTTCAGAACAACAACTCCTTCATCCTCGCAGGATTCGCATTAACAAACAACCGACAGACATGGGTACGTGGGATCAAATACAGGCACCGTAATAAATTGGTATTTCACCTACAAATACCGAAGTGCATAGTAGTCGACCATAGTTTCGCATACTTACATGCCATTATGGCTGCCCTAAATTTGGGCGACCTACCATCAAAAAAAGTCAAAAGACAAAAGACAGGAGACTTGTTAACAGCTGCCAGTAACCCCGTCAAAGAATGTGTGTCACCTTCCGAAGCAACGTCAGTGAAGACTATGCAACCAATATCGCCGGATAAGGGAAAACATATCTGCCAAACCTCCAGCAATCATTTGAAGGTTCGAAGCAGTGAAGTCTCAGCCGCAGCACCACAACCACCTGCTGCTCCTCATCTGAACAAGCATAACAGAGTGCCAGCTCCCCAGCTCTGCGTCAACAACAACGATCCGAACTGTCCGCCAGCGGCGGGAACACAAACACCATCCTCATCAGTGCTACAAGACAGAATAGTTTTTATTAATAAGGACATTTCAAGCGGGGTAGACTCTTCTCATTCTCCAGATTATATGTTCAATAATATTCGCGCACAAACCGATACTGGCAGTAAATTACCCCAGAGCGCAAGCTGTGAAAACAAAATAAAATTTCCAGTACAGAGCAATAGAAAAAAAACTGTTGCTTCTTTTAATGCCTACTTGCACCCGCTTCAAATAACAAGCTCTCAAAAAATTCATGAAATTATTCACAATTTGTCTCTAGCAGCAGCGTTTTTCAATAAATCCCTAAGACAACGTGAGCCTCCTAGCCCGTCGTCGATTTTCTCTACAGTATCAAACATTCAGAACCTAACCGAGCAACTTTTTGCTTTAAATTCACGTATAAGTTCTCAAGACCTTGCACCTGTGGTACCTGCTAGTATCTCTCGTGAAATCGACTCCAACTGTCGAGAACCTTACGACGCTTTGCTGCTAGGTGATAATATTCTAAGCACGACCAGAAGAAAGGACATCGATCGCTCGTGCTGGATCAAAACTGTTCCATCAGGGTGCTTCGATGACCTTCTCCATACTGTAAATTGCATGCTTAGATTTAAAAATTATATACTAAGTTTTGATGGTCTCTGCCACTCGCCCTCAGACCTTGCTCGAATCAAACAACAAATTGTGAGGAAGTACGCACTCTCTCGTATTTGTATTGCCAATGCTTGCAGTGCAAACGAATTCAACAAAGCGATGCATTTTTGCAAAAACCTGGGTTTAAACTTGATTCAATTTCAAACTTACCCAGATAATGAAAATGGTGACGCACTCAATAACTTTCAACGGCCTCGGACCCAGGAAGAAAACTTCTGTTTTCTTCAACAACTTGCAATGAAATCAACGTTGTGAATCACCGTGCCATATTGTCCTTGTTTCAACAAATGTCAAGCAATAAATGGAATTGTAGATCATTCCAATGAATCGAAAAATTCACGGAATGAGACAAATAGTCTCACCTTAAACTTTCAAAAAGAATATAAGCCTATGCACATCACTGCACATGGTACACCAAATCCTTCAAAATTGGCTGCGTCATCAAGCAGAGCTCTGAGTAACTCACTCACCCACAGCATAAGGAACGTGAATAAACCTGAGCCTTTCCCTGACTCGATCTCAGACAAATATAATGTCAGTACGAAAAATAAATTTGCGTTACTTGCAACAGACACAAATAGTGATTGCGACATGCCCTCCTTTTCAACCAATTCTCAACTTTCCAGTGAGTACGCAGGAACCAAGGAAAGTCAAGCGAATACCGATATTCAAAACTATTCCAAAGAAAATCAAATTATTCGAAAAAAATCTGATGCCTCTGCCGGGCCTCCGTCGAACGACCAAACCAATACTGCTACCGAAAAATCAACAGTGAATCAAATTTGCACACGCGTTGCAGGCACACTTGACGACTTGAAACGGTCGCTCAAAATGGAGCCTGCTTACACTGTAGGTGACGGACACTGTCTCCTCCACGCCGTAACGACGCAGCTTGCTTCACAACAAATATCTAAATGGAATTATATATCTCTGAAAAAAGCCATCAAAACTGAGAGCTCCAGAAACAAGGACCAGTATGCAAAATTCGTTGACAAGAACAGTGGCAGTTTCGAACAACTCTTCGATAAATACTTCGATAGAAAAGTCTTCGATCACGCAGTTGGAGACCTCATACCCCAAATACTTTCTAATGTAACGAGAACACCAATTCACGTATTTGATGAAAGAGACAATGGGATTTGGAAGACGACAATCTCCCCTACATCAAATGCTCTGATAAACTGTCCTCCGGTAAACATACACCGGAAACAGGACCACTATAGCGCCCTCTTGAAAATGCGTGATGAAAATCGTGTTGCTCCCTCCCCCATTTTGTGACTAAATAACAGTGATCAAATTGAATATGAAGCTGAAATCACAAACAATGAACGCGGCAATAAAGACCTAGAGACGAATACTAAATGCCCTGCTAGACCTAAAAAATGCAATAACTCCACTAAAGATCTGCCTATTGAGATAAATAATATCAAAATATTGCACATAAATGCTCGCAGCCTCAATGGTAAAATGAATGACGTACGAGTAATGTTGATCACTAACGATATCGATATTTTATGCGTATCTGAAACATGGTTCGATTCACGAGTCGAAAGCTCATATCTCAGCATTACCGGGTACAAATTGTACCGTTATGACGGAGTCAAGAGTAAGAGAGGTAGCGGTTCATGCATTTTCATCAAAGATGTCTACCCTACATCCTTAGTTCCGATAAAAGAAAAATGCGAAGACATAGAAATGGTTTGGCTCAATGTTCAAGTAAACAAACACAAGTCATTCATTATCGGCAGTCTTTACAGACATCCGTCAGCATCTCTTCGTCCAACTTTAGATTTCATTGAAAATACGCTAAGATCAATCTCTGCAGCCAAAATTCTTTCTATGTTTTCGGAGATTTTAACGTAGATCTGACAAATAAAAACAATCAGCTAAGCAAGATGCTGCACAGACTTAATCTTTCTCAAATGGTCCAAGAACCAACGCGAATTATAATTACCAACACTTCCAAAACTCTTCCTGACCTAGCAATTACAAACAATCCCCAAACAGTACTCAGCACAGAAATCTTACCGTCCTTTTCTGATCACCATTCGGTAGAATGCCAAATCAATATTGCAAAAGAGAAACAGAAATCTAGTTACATTACATATCGCATGAAAAACCCCTACTCCCCTGAAATATTTCAAGAAAAGCAATTAGACAGATGGAGGGAATTTCAAGGCATGGAAAACACCGATGATGTCAATCTACAAGTTTCGCTTTTCACCGAAAATTTCCTATCAGCTCTTAACGAATGCGCACCTTTCATTACGAAGAAAGTTAAGCCAAGAATTTTTAAATGGATAACAGATGAGATAAAACGGTTGAGCAGAGCTAAAAGAAATTTGCAGCGTGAGTACAAACTGAATAAATCAGACAGTACGCGTCGAAAGTTATATAAAGATCATGAGAAGATCCTACGAAGAAAAGTTAAGGAAGCAAAACGGGACTACTTCCACAAAGAACTCTTGGCGGCAAAACAAAACCCTAAAAGAACTTGGGAAATCATTAGAGAAGTTGCTCAGTATAAACATTCAGACTGCAAAAGCACTTTTGACAACCCCTCAAAAATGGCGAATGACTTTACCACTTTCTTCTCAAAAGTTGGCGAAGATGTTTTCAATGAAGTATCCAGGACAGTTTCAGACACATCTACAGAGGCAAATCCGAGCGATGTTTCATCCCCAAATAGTAGCAACTAGTGGAGATCAAAGCCAGTTAGCGTCTTAGAGATACGAAAAATCTTATACTGACTAAAGAATACTAAAGCGACTGGACATGATGGCATAAGCCTCCAACATATAAAAGACAGCTTCCCTGTCACAGCACCCCTTATTCACTTGATAATAAATACATCTATAGTCACAAACAAGTTTCCCGATCAATGGAAACTATCCATTATTAAGCCATTACATAAATCTGGTGATATCGACATAGCGTCAAACCACAGACCAATCAGTCTCCTGCCTGTTATGTCCAAAATATTAGAAAAAGTAATAACAAACCAGCTCTCGTCTTACATAGACGAGTCACATCTACTGCATCGCAATCAATATGCTTACAGAAGGAATACCAGTACTCAGGACGCCCTGTTAAACATAACAGAAAAAATTTACAATGATATTGACCAAAAAAATTAACTCTCTTACTATTGCTCAATCTCTCCAAAGCTTTCGACAGTGTTGAGCATAAGAAACTTCTACAAAAAATTTCATACCTCAGAATAGACAGTTAGTGGTTTGAAAGCTACCTACTAAACCGCTCTCATGCAGTGTGCTTGAATAACAAAATGTCATTAAAAATGTTAAGGTTCCAATCTTTGGAAAGTTTAACTATAAAAAGGAAGACTAAAGCCACGCTTCTTAAAACCATTTCTTATAAGAGAAAGACAATTCATAAAAGTGAACGTTTCGACCATTATCACTGGTCATTATCAACACTGAAAAGATAAAACAATAGTACAGTTAAATGATGATCTATTGCTACATTCTAAACAATATATGGTGATCGATAAAAAACTATGAATTAACAATTTGTAGAGGGTATGCTGACTGCATGTCGTTCAGACTAGGTTTTAATTTGGAGATGAACAAGGATTCTAGAATTTTGAGTTCAGTTGGATTAGAAGCTCTACCTAATATCTGGAAATCTGAAAGTCTGATAGGTAAATCACATTTTTCCGCGTGTGCACGTATGGCAGAATGAGATGGTGCGGATAACAGATTATTGGTTCGATGGCTCCGACCAGCATGCTCAGATACTCGAATACGTAGGTTACGCGAGGTAGAGCCCACATACTTTGATGCACCACATCGTGCACAACTATGACTGTAAACAACAGAGCTGAGCATGCCCTTCGGAAGACCATCCTTAAATCTCCTTCCTTCCAATCATCACGAAACCTACACGTGTTGCTTCTGAATCGGCTACGTTACTCGATAATATTTTTATGTTAGATCCGACTGATTTTCTTACCGGAATAATAATTTCTGACTTATCTGACCATTTCCCGGTGTTTCTCATCAAGAAAAATGTCTATAATCCTTGTACCAGCCCACAGGCTGATACTTATTCATTTCGTTGTGTAAACGAATACAACTTGGGAACAATGCGATCTGTTCTAGAAGAATTAATGCCATCATTAGACGTCTATGAACGGGACAATAATGCGATTAACATTGATGAAGCAATACTAAATTCAACTGAAATTATAACGACCGCATATAACCAGTGTTGTCCAATAATCACTCGCACAATTACGCCGAAAAATAGACAAGAGCCATGGATTACTGAAGATATCGTGATCAATATAAAGAAACGTCAAGCGTACCTAGCCTTACTATACGAAGGGCGAATATCTAAAGTAACGTATAACAGATTCAGGAATCATGTGACAAATCAAATACGAACCTCAAAACGAGACTACTTCACGCGCAAATTTACTGAATACAAAACTGATATTAAAAAAACTTGGCGCCTGCTTAATTCATGCTATAAACCGAATAATAATACTACGAAAACAATTGAGTCCGTCGTTCACGAAAATGTAAAATACCACGAGAAAAAAGATATTGCAACTGTGTTTAACAACTTTTTTGTAAACATAGGAAAAAATATAGCCGATAGTGTCTTCAGTGAACCCAGAGACCACTTGCAATACATGGACCATGTCCGTGAGCCTAACTCTTTCTTTTTCACGCCAACTAATCCCTCCGATGTAATTACGTGCATAAACAACTTGAAAAATAAATCAAGTGGATTGAAAAATTTTTCGGCTAAAGTTCTTAAGGCTATAGCTGATATAATAGCACCGTGCATATCTTATATTGACAACCAATCCCTTTCTCAAGCTATCTTCCCCAACTCTTTCAAAATTGCGAGAGTCACCCCTATTTTTAAAAATGGTGATAAAAACTGCATTAACAATTATAGACCTATCTCTTTACTACCAATTATTAGCAAAATATTCGAGAAAATTGTGTATAAAAAAGTGTATTCGTATTTTGAACAAAAATCTTTCCTCTACGACAAACAATACGGTTTTCGTTCTAAGAAATCTACGACACAAGCTGTATTAAATCATTTGCAATACCTTTATTCTAATATAGATGAAGGAAAGCTTGTTTTCTCCGTATTTCTTGACTTTCGAAAAGCATTCGATTGTGTGGACCATAACGTATTACTCTCGAAACTACATTGTTATGGCATTCGAGGGGCTGCCCAGGATTGGTTTAGATCATACTTAGCAAATCGGAAACAATACGTTGTCATTGACGACGCAAAATCAGACCCACAGACAATTGGCCATGGGGTTCCACAAGGATCTGTCCTTGGGCCTCTCCTATTTCTAATTTTTATCAATGATATCATTAAATCTACATCATTCTTCAAATTCATACTTTTTGCCGATGACAGTTCCCTTTCTGCGGTCCTTCCAGACCAAAATCCCGCTAGGATGGCGGAGCGTATAAATAATAACCTTCATAAGGTTTCATTGTGGCTTAAAGCTAATAAAATAAGCCTTAATATCGATAATACCAAATATATTACATTCTCATTTAAGAAAAATATATCTCTCCCACGCATTCAAATTGGCGAAGGTGAAATCGAAGAAACCAACTCAAGTAAATTCCTGGGCATCATAATAGACAAACATCTAACCTTTAAAGAGCACATCGCTCATATTAGTTCTAAATTATCTAAATCTATCGGAATCCTAAATAAAGTTAAAAATTTCCTGCCTGAAACAGCCTTACAAATGCTCTACCGAACGCTCATTTCACCATACTTGCAATACGGAATAGAAGCATGGCACGGAACTGATAAAAATAAAATCAACAAAATTTTTACCCTGCAAAAAAGAGCCATAAGAGCGGTAAAGAATCTAGAATATAATGCTCACACAAATGACTCATTCAAAAATTTACGAATACTTAAGCTCTCGGATTTCTACAAAATCTCCATTTGCAATTTCATTTACGAAACATTAACAAATGATGGCGACAATAGCTTAAAACAACTATTAACTGCGCAAACTGGTCAATCACGACCATTTAACCCGAAATAGAAGTAAATTCATGCTTCCTTATTACTCAAAGGCTCGGTCACAACACAGTATCCTCTTCGTTGGAACTAAAACTTGGAACTCAATACCTGCGGAGATCCGTGAAAGTAATTCTTATAAGGTATTCAAAAAAAGTCTTGAGTCTCACTTCCTATCAGATTACTAGTCGTGTAAGATCACAGAGTCAAACCTTGTCCCCTACATAACTGGTCCTAATAATGTAATTTGCCTTGGTTAATTTCGCCGATCTTCAGTCTGTTCTTGAATCGTTTGTCGAATATACTGTTAAATCTAGTCCATATGAACTATATTGTGAAATGAAGTATCTAATTTCGAGTTAATTATCTCATTGATCAGTCTAATGCGTCTCTAGTTTAAGTGAATTAGGTTAAGCATTATTGTACTCCTAAGACTAACCTTGATGGTAGGATGCCCTAGAAGTCACTGAACTTATTCGGGCCCACAGGTAGGCTGAGGTAGCTATACTCAAATTTGACCATTGTACTAGACTTAAGAAACATTTTATCTCTGCATCACCTGTGGTAAATAAATTGTTTAAATTGTTTAACTATGATATCTTAAATTCTTGTAACCTAAATCTATTTCGAGCTTGCTTGGAATGGGCCCTTAACCTTTTTCCTTAACTTAATTATCCTACCTGGAGCCTGACTGAAAGACGGCTTACCAGCTGTCTAACTCTCCGGGTAGTACTATTGACTCTTAAACCTAATTCTATTTCCTAAACTTGCTCTTTACTTGAGCCTTTTTCTTCACGTTTACCATCTTTCCAACTCTACGAGTGGCTTCCACACTGAGGCATAATTAAACTCAGGTTAGCCTTTGAAATAGTCCTGCTATAATGTTCCTGTTTGCTGCAAATCAATATGAATAACTACTTACTCCATTGATTTCTTCATTGCATTAATTCATTTGTTTTATTTTTCTAGTATCTGCATCTTTGGGCTCCAAAAGCCCAGCTTGAGGCTGCTCCACCGGGAACGATGCGGGACAGCTGGTTTTAATTCTGCGCTGCGATCTCAGAGGAGGCTGTCATTTCGGTTGTGCGGTGCTGGCTACCCTGACGGTTGATCGGCCTACTGAGCTGCGTTAAACTACAAAGGATTCTCGGGACCGTGCGGCAGATTGAATTTTGCCTGCTGGGCGAACGACCAGTCCTCCAGTGGGTTCCGCCGCAAGCTGATTAGGATCGCCGCTGAAGAGTGCATAGTTTTGCGCCCTCGTAGCGGAAACAGTGCTACTGCGTTTAGCCACCATGCAAGGAGTCGCCATTTTTGTTAATTTATAGGGATCGCCTTTTTTCCATTTATCTAGGTTAACCCTAGATCCTTCGTTCCTGAACTTTGTTGTTGTTAATTAGAATTAATGTAGTTTTGTAATCTTATACGCTCTGCCGGCATTAGTCTTAAGATTTGTCCTAGTTGATTAATTCTTGTTCCTGGCTCGTGAACCTACGATCCTGATGTTCGGCCTTTTTGAATGGTTCGTTTCATCTGAATTTACTGCTAGTTGCAGCGTTGAATAAACTTTTTTTGCTGTCGTTCCCAGTTTACCATTGAACCTATTTGTGTGGATTCTCCACAGTTTTTCGAAGTCTTCTTTTCCTTTTAGTTTTTTTTTTGCGAAAAATTTCTTAGGATTACAGTGAGCTAAACTGTCATTTTCTGTGTAGTAGATGGTAGGTTGCTTGTATCTTTTATTTTATATATGTATTTTTTTCTAATATTTCATTTTCAATAAGTATATATATTAATATGTGTGTGTGTAAGTGTGTAGGTATATATATGTATCTACATATATAGATATACATGTTTCTATTTCATTTCTTTACGCAAAACTATCCGGTTAATAAATTTTGTTGCACTAGAGAAATGATTCAAAAATAGATCTATCACTTCCTCAGAGGGCGTTTCTGTGAATCGGATTAATGTCAAATATAATTAATGAAATAAAGTGCAATTTGAGCATATGAATCGTAGTAAAATTATCTTTCTGTCCGTATGTTGTACAAGCTTTGAATTTTGATATACAGTATATATTCGTTTGCCCATTTCTACCAATATTTTGTAGATATTTGTCAATCATGAGTGGTAACCGGCTTACACTGTATCTCCATTTTATCCCATGTACCCATGTCCGCATGATGTGGTGAATATCGAGAAGATATGAAATATGTTTTTGGTGGAGATAGGGCTTTGCATATTTTTAGGGCATATTTTTCATTTCTCATTCACCTACCCTTGACAGAGATAGACTATTGGCACGCCACGTATGGTTTGTCTATTAGTACGCCTCGTATATTTTTGTCACGTTTCATTGCGGAATATGATCTTCGCTACAGCAACGCGGGTTAACGGGCGGGGACGGACAAAAAAAGGGCTTGTGACTCTTTCTTTATTTCGGTATCCGTGGCGCCGTAAAACTGCACAATAAGGACATTCTTTAGACTGTGTAGCAAAATGAAGGACAACCACACGTAAGCGAGAGAAGTGAAGTGAGCAAAAAATAACTCCTAGTTCAAGGGTACAGACGACTGACTAATTAGGTATTTAATGCCGCGCAATAATGAAGACTCCTACCTCGAACATGGAAGAGAAGTAGCCGACTAAGGTACGAAGAGCGACTAAATAATGTTAGAACTAAGTATGGTATCTTAATGACAGAAGAGCGATAAGAGAATAGCAAAGAGACATTGCCATGGGAGAGTAGCAACACATGAGAGGGGATTAATTGTCCTGACAACGACATAACACAATGACAATCCATAACACAATTCTGTTGCATTGAATGAGAGGAAAAATAAGTCCCTCCAGCTAAAGATCACATTGGCGGATACATATTTGTAATGCACACATAGGACCAAAGGAGGACAGCCTACTCCCACACACATTGATGACCATTTTAGCATCTGAGTCAGCACATTAAAAAATTTCAGACTTTCAAGATAAGAAATACATTTCATTCTCTATATGTAGTAGACGACAATGCCAATCCAATTTCATAAGCCTAGACATGGAAGTCTTTCTTATCTTCCCATTAAATTTTGCTAAAGAACACATTGCTGAAGAACACACTGCTAAAGAACACATTGCTAAAGAACGCTCTCCAGCCAAAGAACACACATTCTGATTTCAAAACCTCTGCCTTCAATTATCTTGGACTGTTTACATAATCAAATGCTACATTAGCACTGGTTGCAGCCCTGGTAGAACAACCTGAACACCCTGGAATACTTACAGATGATGGGGGAAGGTCCCTCACGTTAGAAAACTTGGAATAGCCTATTTCAACATACAAAAGAAATGACTACTTTGTTTTTCTTTACTCTACCTGTGGAAAGGGAGAAAGTTTTTAAAGGGTTAGGTCTCTGATGCAGGGGCAAGCCAGAATAGTAACAGCAGACTAGTCCTACAGCCTATCCATCCGCAGAATGATCGGAACTTAAGTTACAGCAGATCAGCCATTGTCAAAAAATCCTATTATCAAAAATAAAAACGGCTATCTCATTGACCAGCCTAATACTGAGATGGTTTGAAATAACTCGCTGATTTGAGTTACTTGATTTAAACACAGGTTAACTGTCCCTAGGGCAACAAGTACACGTTGACTAACGTCGCCCTGAAAACACAAATCACATGGGCTAGTGGTCACATAAATTTCTGGGTATATTCCCAGTCTACTTTTAAAGTGCTCTAACTCTAGGCTTCTACCTTACTGACTGGGGCAACTTGTCCAGCACAGCTCATGGGTGAGGAGCCAACAAATATTGACAAAATATTTTATTTCTTTTTCCTAATAAAATTTGAGCTATGCATGGTCGAGTTGTGATGGGTTAAACTGAAGTTCAATATTCAGCTCAAATTTAGAGTCAAAATTATTTGACAGGCAAATCTGTAAAAACCACACATTCACTGGACCTGTCAAACACTCCAGCTTTCACCATCTGAGTTGTTAAATCCTATCTTGAGAATACACATATTCAGCTCAAATTTAGAGTCAAAATTATTTAACAGGCAAACCTGTGAAAACCACACATTCACTGAACCTGTCTAACACTCCAGTTTTCACCATCTGAGTTGTTAAATCCTAGCATGAGAATACACATATTCAGCTCAAATTTAGTCAGACTCAATAAACAAGTTTCTAAAATTCACACATTCAGTGGCCTGCTAAAATACTGTTAATCTAGAATCTGACTTATTTCTGGCATTACACTGCAGCATACTGGCTATAGAACGCACTAGATTCACAACATCACAACGGCTAGTCTGGCTCAATGTGAGTGGTTCGCCGGCCACTAGAAGCATCCTCGAATGCTCTATAGACCGGCTGTTCACCGCTATCAAACATACGATACATAGTGTCGAATCGACGAGTATAGCTAGTTCAAGAACACGTAATTAATAGTTTTCTGACGCAATCACACCACCAAAGTACACGGAAACTTAAAATTATCCGGGAAGACGTTGTTTCCTTTATGCGCGCTTTATTCAAATAAAACGCTGCGTCAGTCTTGCAAACCAGCGCGGATCCGCAAAATGTTGCCGTATGGGGAAGTTCAAAATTCGCGTCTGGTAAGACGCGACAATTTTGTCTATTAATCTGCCTCGTATGGTCTATCTATTTGTACACCTCTGATAGCTTGTCTATTAGTACACCTCGTATAGTTTGCCTATTATTATGCCTCGTATGGCTTATCTATTTGTACACCTCGGATGGTTTGTCAATTAGTACTCCTAGAATAGAACTTTTGTTAGACTACTAGCACACCACGAATGGTTTGTCTATTAGTACGCCTCGTATATTTTGTCAATTCATATGCCTCGTATGGTCTATCTACTTGTACACCTCTGATAGGTTGTCTATTAGTACACCTCGTATAGTTTGTCTATTATTATGCCTCGTATGGCTTATCTACTTGTACACCTCGGATGGTTTGTCAATTAGTGCTCCTCGTATGGAACATTTGTTTTAGGATGTCCTATATTAAGAAACTTTTTAAAAGCCGATATGTTGGCATGTATCTCATGTGACAACTTGGAAGTACACATTTTTCATATCTTGACCGACTGTGGATGAGTCCCGACGAGGCGGAGCTCAATTATACACAGGTCAAGCTTTGCCACGCGCATTTTATGAAGACCATTACTGAGAAATCTAAGAAGTTCTTCCCAAAACTGAAGCCTCAGGAACGCAGTATAATGATGCAGTATTTTGCCGATGTGGCGCAAGCTCCTTCAAAACACCATATCTACGCAATCTGTAGGAATTTATGCCAACTACTGCTCACTCCTTTCCTTGGAGAGAGAATTGAACCTCTCATGAGTCGTGATGTTTCCATCGACATTGACCCTGACGATGTCGAGCCTACTAACGCAATGATAGTAGAAGACACCGGGAGATACCGCGATAAGTGTGCAGTGGGTAAGAAATTCGTGGCTATCGCGGCAGACGTTAAAAAAACATGACTATTGAAGGAACAATCCCTAATCCTTTGTATTCCCTGAGATGCTGGAGGACGTATTGACGTTTTCCATGCCATTCACTCCACTCTGGTGTGGAGTGCACGGTGGAACTAAGACAAATGGATTAGTAGAAGGCTGGCACAAAATTGTAAAGCAGGATATACTACGAGGAAATCGAAATACACTAGCAGAGTTCATTCGTACTATGCAGACACAAGCGGAGGGTAGAGCGAAAGAAGCATCGCTCGTTTACAAGGAACGCACGAAGAAGGCGGTGAATGAAGGTGAAGACGAGTATGAAGAGCGCTGGGGGGGAAAGGGATCTCGGCCATAATCTTTCACTGAGAAAGCTCGAGAGAAATTCAATCAACTTCTGCAGGGTCGACCCCAAGATGGTGCTAAGACGAGCGAAACGAAATTGAAAAGTGTCCATTCAATTTTGAAACTTCAAAAAATCCGTGTTAGTAGAACGCTTTCGATTTCTCCCCCAAAAAATACTGCACAAAAAAGTGAAATTCACCAATGACACGCAACACGAAAGCATTGTACAAACCTGTGTATTCTTACTTGGTAATCGAAGTAAATGCATTACAGAAAAACAAGGTTCTGATACCTGTCTTAGCACTCAGCAGGGAATAATTACAGTTGATCTCAACTCCGAGCTTCCTAATGCGAAACAAAATGAAGGAAAAACATCTAGCATTAAGTGTGAATCCTATACGGATCATGAGCAAGAGAGAAATACAAAAGACCTCCTTTGTGTTGGGACTTGTGAATCGGACGACAGAAGTACATCAAGCAAGATTTCTTGGCTCAAAGATTTGAACCTGGAAACTAAAAACAAACAAAATATAATTCAAGCAACGAGTTGGCTTTCCAGTGACGAGATTGATGATTTTTGTACTCTTATTCGCAGGGAGAACCAACAATACAGACTTCACTCCCCCCTGACGGTTTTCGAACCGAAGCCGCTGAGTTGTCACGCAGAGCTGTTTGTCCAAATATTAAATACCTCGTATTTGCAATGTGCGGTAAAGGTCCGTGAAGAAGGTTACAAAAAAGCTAGTGACACCGGAAGTCATTGGGTCGTCGTGACTAACGCACTGTGTCGCGACCGAGCTGAAGAAGACGTACGTAGCGCGCGTCCAGTTCCTGTGCTCTTTGAATGGTAATCCCAGTCATGATGTGATAATCTACTTGAAAAATTTATACGCGAACGTGAAGAACATAAGACACATTCTGATAGAGTGTCTTGGAGTACAACCCCAAAGGGATGGAGCGAGTTGCGGTCCATTCTCACTGGCATTTTTGACGTCCGTGGTAAATGGAGAAAACCCGTGCCTCGTTACTTATGTGAAGGAGGAAATGCGTTCCCATATCATCCATTGTCTTGAAGCACACTCTATAACACCCTTTCCTTCGTTGATAAAAGCGAAATATTTCACGATAAAAGGGGGAAAAACAATTGGACTGCACGGACCCGAAGTTATTACCCATCAAACAATTAGCCTAGAATAATAACTTGGATGTCTCCATTAGCGTAGGTTATTTCGTACGGCTATTATAACTTACTTATGAGATTCCTTCAAATGAGCGAGATTAGTCAAATTATGAATCGTAATTTATATTTATGGCGAAGGAATATCAAATGTCTTAAGTTGCAAGTTCATCCATCAGTGTCTCGTGAATACAAGCCGCTTCCCGAGCATATAAAAAACCAAAACTGCTAGAGAATATAATGAAAAAAAAAAAATATTTCACTTCAGATTGCAAATCTCTGTTCTTTCTGTTCACATGACTGAAAAGAAAAGAATGAGAAGTATGCAAGCTTAGCATACGTTTCTGGAAACAAATTTTATTGCTATCTATAAGATGAGCAAGCTGTGAAATTCATTGTGCAGGCTTAAGTGTGTACTTGTATCTTTATGTGCGCGTTGGGCTACGTTTAGCCCTTTAACGCCCCAGAGGAAACCAGTGTCCTCTTTCAAAACTACCCTCAATATATTGTATTTTTTGTTCAATTAGTTCCCTAATGTGTTCTTTGAAGCTCTCTGCCGAGTGGCAGTTCCTTTCTCATCCTGATATTGGTGACTGCCTGATGCCGGCCCAGTTTAGTGACGGTGGTTGTGTTAACAGTAATATGAGTACAAAAATTCGGACGTTAAAGGGTTAGTATAACTCATAGTCGGCTAAGCTTGTTTCTAAGTATTCTAGTAGCGTTGTGTGACATAATTGTTTCAGAAAGATTGTAGAATTTCATAAAATACTGGCCCTTCATAAATATGGGGTAATTCGTCTGCAAACATGTTTACGTGCCAGGATCTGAGGAACCATAGAGAATTGCAACTTTCTATTCTTAAGCATGGAATGAATCTACTTTGTTCGAGATAATAAAGGCATAGTGCGGCCCAAATTTTAGCGTCACTATTACGGCCAGCTGATTTGTGCTAGTTTGCCTAAATAGTGGGGCTAGAAATAAAGCCTACTCACTACACGAGAAGAAAACTTATTTTTATAGTTATAACGACGAGCATCGGAAAACGAGCGGCAGATATGAAAACGGACACGCAATCAACTCGTCTCGGATGTTGAAGGAAGAAATTATAATTTCGTCGTCGATGACCCGTGCTATTTGAAGTTCGAAGGTGCAATAGTTTAGAAATTCGACTCAGCGGAAAATGAGACTAATTGACCGACCTCCCTGCCTGCCTGCTGTACTCTCATTTATATGCAAGCAATATGCGACTGCTGAATGAAGGACTTCAGTTAGTTGGAACTTGTGCGATATTTCAAATATTGAACCGTAAAGTAACTATTCTTTACGATAGTCTTCAATATTTAAAATATCATGCATTTTCTGATAATGAAGCAACAAGAAAATATTCACTGAAACATGAAAATATTAGAAACATGAAAATATTCACTGGATTCCAAAGTAAAACAAGGCTTAACGTATGTGATGACGATGGATAGTCATGCAAAAAGTCTTGCGCAGCGATGGGATTTGAACCCGTGAGACCTTCACGGAAGGGAACTTGGTCATGCGAGCACCAAAAGTTGGTTCGGTAAATTCTTTCACATTTTTTAATGAACAGGCAGAGCACAACAGAGGTATTTATTATTACTTCGCTAAATGCATATGTTTCGGAAATTGATACAAATTTCACAGTTGTATTTTCACTTGAACACTTTTGTAAGTATAGGTAGGCCAATATGTAGAAGAGAACAAGAAAACTATTACTAGACGTACAAAAAATATCAACCATGCATCCCTGAAATACTTCAAACTTCATTAAATTCAGTTCGGACACCTCTATTGTATTTTATTGATGAACCATACTTCACAACTGAAGAACAGGTCAGAAAGATAACCTGGGGATCAGGTACTGACGACAGTGCACCGGATAAAACTTGTGATGTTGCTTGCAAGTGAGAGTATGTATGCGAGAGTTCCCATAAATGTACAAAATTTCTGGAGTAAGGAACAAATTTACAGTTTTCCCTCGAAAACAGGACAATCAAATTACACCACTCGCCTTACAGGATATATTCAATGATATTGTGCATATTCTTAAAGCACCTTGCATATTACGTCTGTTATAGTGTACATGCGTAATTAATTGCATATGATATTTTGCACATGCACAAGATAATTTTTTGCAAAGCATAAAACATTCTGCATATCTCTTAGAGTGCATACATGCAAGTTATGCAATTGCACAGCTCTACTTATAATATTGTCTAACAAAAGTCTACATGAGTAAGACACATGAAAATGATTATTCTACAACTGAGAAAAAAATCGTCACCTCCGGGATTCGAAGACCCACGATGTGGGGTGAGAGTGTGCCTAGAAAGACAAGGCTATGGACCATAATTCAAACAGCACGTCATAACTTAGGTGAGCGCGGCCTTCGGCAGCGCGGATTACCAGGCTAGGAGAAGGTGGAGAAACCTTGCTCTCTGTCATCCCCCAGGGAGCGTATGACAGTTTTATTATACACTCACATTTGGAAGATGAATTGACGCCTAAAATGAACCCAATTTCAAATTTTTAGGTGCAATAGTTCAGGATTTATAACGTTGTCAAAAATGGGCCTTATAAAGGAAATCGGCCGGCTATTGAGAGCATAGGAAAACTTCTATCCATGCCTCGCCAGGAAGCTTATGAGAGTTATATTATACACTCACATTTGGAGGATGAATTGACGCTTAAAATGAACCCAATTTCAAGTTTTTAGGTGCAGTAGTTCAGGAATTATAACGTTTTCAAAATGAGCCTTATAGAGAAAATCGGCCGACCTTTGACGGGCCACGAGAGGCCCTCTTCCTGCCCTCCACAGGGGCGTAAAAAATTTTTTAATTACATAAATGTAGCATTCGCTACAAAATGTATAAATTCAGTAAATTTCTCATTAACATTTAAATAACATAATTATTGGCATTAAAAACCTTACTTTAAATTTTTATTAATAATTTTCCACTCATAATTATTAATCTTAAAAGTTTTTGTGTAAAAGCACAAAATGAAAATAATATCGACAGTCGTTCGAGTTTAACCCCATCGTGTGGGCAACATCGAAACGTACGTCATTTTCTTAGCGTCACTTCTTCCTTGTGTGATTTCGTGTGGGCAGTTCGTCGCGTAAGTGGAAATAAGTGTTTTGAGTTAGTTAGAATCTTGCTTAAAAGTATTACGTGTTTTTCGTGTGTAATTTCTAAGTATATTTTCACCAGTGCTGCTAGATTTCAAGGTGCTCAGTATTAGTTTTCTTACGTATATTTAGTACGTGTTTAGCATATTCTGAGCTGTTTCCCTTATTGGCGTAGCCGTGAATGGTGTGTGTAACGTTTTCATTTTATGTTCAGTATTACATTTTATACTCAGTATTTCCTTTCCACATGCAGTATACTCTTACAGTGTTTCAGTATTATATTTCTATTCAGTATACTTGGTAGTATTCAATATTTACATGTACAGTCGGCACGTGGACAGTGTAGTGCTGCCTGTAGGTTTCGTAAATAGTTGATTTTGAGCCAGAAACATCAGTGTAGCGTCACACGGGCATATTATGAAGTTACCGGGATTCTTATTGATGATCGTGTGCTTAAATTAGATCGCCGATCGTGTACAGAAATCGCATGTAGTTTTCATAATATGATTAACAAATTATGACTTTTTCACAATCAAATTCTTGTCAGTGTCAGGCTTATATTTGAAAGCAAGAGCATAGAGAAAATGTTATATTGCTAGCATGTTTAAATCTGTCCTTATTCTTCATGAGCTTAAAAAGAGAAATAATAAGCGCTATGATAAATTTGTAGGAAAGAACTCAGGGTTTCTTCGTAATGGGAATTTACCGCTGCACTGCTAGGGAAACAGTTGTTGTGGGTTTTCTTGGTGCCTCTCCGGGAATGTGTCATTCAGCGTCCTCGAATATTCCAGATTCTCCGACGTCACCAACGCCACAACACATTCATCCCTGGGCCTTGAGCTTCTCCTTTAGCTCTGCCTTGAGCTTCGCCTTTACTTTGCCTTTAGCTCTGCCGTAACTTGCCTTTAGCCGAGTACGTAAGTCTGGTACTTTAGCCTTGGACTTTGGCCTTGCATATTACCTAATTATTGGCCTAATTGTACACTGCCCCAATTACGGGCACAAAAATAATTAGCCGCCATTTGCTAAATCCAGCAGGCCTTGATCTTTAATCACTACCTGATTGAGATCGATTATCGTCATCAGTCGCGTCACAAATTGATATCATTCACCTGCTCAAATTACGCAGGCTGTGAGCTTACCCCTGAAATCACACTGATTTCTCTTGCCTGCTGTATTCCCCCACTCATTAAGCGAATACCATAAATCGACACACACACACGCACACACACTGTCGACTTCGTCACTCGCCGGAGCCTTCGCCTGCACGGACTGCGAACCATCTTCAGCCAAGTTCTTCAGCAAAGCAAGACGCTGCGGTCTTTTCCGGTTCCTTCAAATAAACCAGCGACAAACAAGCTGAGTTCCCAAACCTTGTCGTCATTATCCTCTCGTTAGCGCGATCTTAAACATCCTTCTCGAGCTCATTTGCGTTTTGGTAGTTGGTATAATCGTAAAAGTCTACCCAACCATCAAACGTAAAATAAATATGTTGTACTCGTCACGCCCATTAATTTGGTACTAATTTCAAGAGTGTACGTCATATAGTTTAGAAATTACCCTTTTTGTCAGGGTAATTCGCGAAGGATCTTAGATGGGTTCTCTAAAATGGCGAGCCGGGCACGAAAGCCCTGCTTCCTGCCCCCGCTAGGGGCGTAAAAAAATTTTTAATACATAAATATGTTGTACTCGTCACGCGCATTAATTTGGTACTAATTTTTGGATTGTACGTCATATAGTTTAGAAATTACCCTTTTTATTACGGTATTCGCGAAGGATCTTAGATGGGTTCTCTAAAACGGCTAGCCGATGTTTATTTGAGTGTTATTTAAATTTCTCACCATGACGTCGGAACGTATTTGTACCTCTTTTAACACATCTGAAAATGATTTTCATAATTTGGATAGGAATTTACCGTATATCCTGAATTCGGGTAAAGAGTCTGTGTCTCAACTTTTCGACGCGGTTTTTGCATTTCTGGCACGGAACAAGCCGTGAGTATGAAAAATTACTGCCATTTCTAATTTAACTAAAATGAATTGAGTTCACTGGACTTAAATTGCTTGACTAATCTGCACATAGCTTAGGAATGAGAGTCTAAAATTGTAGTAAATACTCTAGGTTAAGAAAAAAAAATGTGTATTTCCAAGTTGCCACATGAGATACATGCCAACATATTGGCTTTTAAAAGTTTCTTAATATAGGACATCCTAAAACAAATGTTCCATACGAGGAGTACTAATTGACAAACCATCCGAGGTGTACAAGTAGATAAGCCATACGAGGCATAATAATAGACAAACTATACGAGGTGTACTAATAGACAAACTATTAGAGGTGTACAAGTAGATAGGCCATACGAGGCAGATTAATAGACAAAATATACGAGGCGTACTAATAGACAAACCATACGTGGCGTGCCAATAGTCTATCTCTGTCAAGGGTAGTTGAATGAGAAATGAAAAATATGCCCTAAAAATATGGAAAGCCCTATCACCACCAAAAACATATTTCATATCTTCTCGATATTCACCACAATATCATGTGGACATGGGTACATGGGATAAAATAGAGATACAGTGTAAACCGGTTACCACTCATGATTGACAAATATCTACAAAATATTGGTAGAAATGGGTGAACAAATACATACTCAATATCAAAATTCATAGCTTGTACAACATAAGGACAGAAAGATAATTTTACTACGATTCATATGCTCAAATTGCACATTATTTCATTAATTATATTTGACATTAATCCGATTCACAGAAACGCCCTCTGGGGAAGTGATAGATCTATTTTTGAATCATTTCGCTAGTGCAATAAAATTTATTAACCGGATGGTTTTTGCGTAAAGAAATGAAATAGAAACATGTATATCTATATATGTAGATACATATATATACCTACACACGTACACACACATATTAATATATATACTTATTGAAAATAAATTAGAAAAAAATACATATATAAAATAAAAGATAAAAGCAACCTACCATCTACTACACAGAAAATGACAGTTGAGCTCACTGTAATCCTTAGAAATTTTTCGCAAAAAAAAATAACTAAAAGGAAAAGAAGATGTCGAAAAACATAAAAATGAACTGGTTTTTAATTTCATCACAGGAATTTTTTTTTAAAAAATCAGGTTATAGTCAAGAAGCAACACAACTCTTCAGCATTATACGGACATGTGTACGTGGGATAAAATGGAGTAACATTGAGGCCGGATATCACATCTGAGTGGTGAATATTCACAAAATTTGGCACATATATTAGGCTTTGATCCAAAGTGATAAATTTAATTACAGAAATTTAGAGTTTTTTCCGATTTGGAAGTTCAGTGCTAGTGTGTGCTGAACGCACGGAAAAGAATAAAATAAAAATAAAAAGACTAAATGCAATGCTTAAATTAACCCTTTCTCCCCAGCTCAGCCGAAAATCGATTGAAAACATCTTCGAGAATGATTTTGAAATAGCGAGACAACGTTAGCCAAAATTTAATTCATTAAAAACTTTGCACAACCCTCACATCTATAAACCTGTTTATTGGTGTACACACAAAATGTATTTCATGGTATATTTGTCATACGGGCTTAAATATTAATACAGAAAAGAGAAAGAAATAACAAAATAAAGATGAGGAAATACTCCTAATTATGGAAAGAACGTTCATTCTGCTGCATTGAACAGACGGCTGTGGTGCTTATTGTTGTCGACAGAAATAAGTAAGATGAATATACGAATCGCTTAGCAAACGTAAAATGAAATAGTTTCTAGATTTCTAACAGGAATTTCAGGAAAATTTAAATTTCTGATAGATGGGAAGTTCATACCGAAATGCTGCAGGCCCTATGACAGAGACGCAAAATGACGTGACACATTTACTCTAAATTCTTTTCCAGTTCTAGAGTTTTTGATATGCTGGGGAAGCTTGTTCCACAAAAAAGCTCCAGAAACTGAAAGAGCTTTTTGTCCCACGTTAGATGAACGGTAACTGACTGAAACATCGTTCCTCCGATTTGGTCTTTTGTTTGGGATATTAGATGGAAAAAATTTTACCACCTCTGCATTACTTTGGGGGAGGTACAAAGAGGAGAATACTCGTCGAGCTTTCTGGATCATAAATCTATTCGGAATTGGGATCCAGTCGAGTTTTCTTGAAAGAGGGGTGACATGATCGTATTTATTGAAATTTCCTTTGCATACCACTTTGGCGCCGAAGTTAACACATTTTCGCAACTTTTCCTGACGACGTTGAGGTAAATCTTCCCACACAAGACTGCAGTAGTCCAGACGCCATAAAACTAAAGACTGAACCACTAATAATCTAGATTTTTCGTCAAGTGTGTTCTTTATACGATGAAAGAACATTAAGGTTCCGTTAATTTTGTTGCACATTGTTTCGACGTGTGAATTGAAAGTCATATTTTTGTCAAACCAAACGCCCAGATTTTTAACCTTATCGACTGGTTTAATTGTATCGTCTCCAAATGTTAGCTTGAATGGTGGTAAATTTTCAGTCGCATTCTGTGATCCAAAAATAATGCATTGCGTTTTACTTGCGTTAAGTTTGAGGCCATTATGGTCATACCACAATTTCAGATTTCTCAGAAGGTTTTCAGCGTTGGCTTGTGTTTCTTTTAAATCCGCTTTTGAGCTTGTCATGGCAATTTGCACGTCATCAGCATACATTGAGATTTTTGTGTTTGCCGGCATGGTGGGGAAATCATTGATGAAAATTTAAAATAGGAGTGGGCCTATGATTAAACCTTGAGGAACGCCAAAATTATTTGGTATGAATGATGACATTTTGTTATTCAAACACACTGCATGAGAGCGGTTTAGTAGGTAGCGTTCAAACCACTGAGTGTCTATTCTGAGGTTTGAAATTTTTTTTTAAGCAGTATTTATCAGGTAAATATTATAATTAGATTTTTTTTTGATAGTTTTATATTCTAAATAGTTCAATATTAAGTGACACTAAACATGTATAAAGATTGATATAGAAATTTATAAATTACTATAATATTTTGTCCTATATTCAAAATATTAAATAGTAAGAGGTTGTCTCCTTCTTAATATATTTGTTTATATATAGGCCTAAAGTGCATAAGTTTTTTAAAGAGCAAATTCTTTATAGGTACAATTTATAACACAAATTGATTTTAAAGTTAGTCATGAGTCTAAACTGAAATCAGGCAGTCATGTCTAAAATAACAAAGTTTCAAATATTCTTGTATGATCGCTGTATAACTATTATTGATATGTTGTGTATTTAGTGCTTAAATTTTTTCTGTTGATTCCAAAATATATGTGACTTGTATTATTTTATTTGATTAGTTTTAATACAAAATTGTGCTAGGAAACTATGCCAAAAGTGCTTGACATTATCACTAAAGGTCAATATTTACTCTAATATTGCCGATGATTCTCATAATTTCGTAGCTATAAATAGGTAATATAGTCAATTTTAAGACGTTTTACACGAATGACAATGTGTCCGGAAATGCTTAGTTTTCAAGTTATTTAAGTTCAAAGTTATACGAACGGCGCTCCTGAATGGCCTTTTTTTGCGCAAAATGTCATTGTTTTTGCAATGGAAACGGAAGCTAACCCCCGGTAACAAACGTAAAGAGGTTGGATCGTGAGGGGTAGCCACAGTTCTTCTAGTGAAAATTATAAATAAAGGTTTCTAGTGACGTTTGTTTACATCGACTCCAAGATGGCTGCCGCCATCTTCAGTTAACGAAAATCACGTATGGCGGGTAATGACAAAACAGGAGATGGAATTGGTTTATTATCTCGCATCGTAAGTTTGGATGCAGCAATTGATCGAGAACAATTACTAAAGATGAATAAACACACATTTCGACCAGGTAAATAAATAATAAAAGTCGATGAAACGGAAGGACTGTAGTAGAGAGTGACGGGGACAACGTCGCGTCACCTTCCGTCTACCCGCCAAGGACTCGTTCAATGAGAAGCAAGTAACCATCTGTTGAACACGAAAACCGTACTCGTTACTACTAAATTACGAAGAATGCTGCGATCAGGCAAAAGGTTAGGAGATACCTATCTTTAACCTATTTTAGAACGAACTAACCGAAGTCAATTACTATCAATTATCAGTTACTATCAATTATCAGTTACTATCAATTACCAGTTACTATCAATTATCAGTTACTATCAATTATCAGTTACTATCAATTATCAGTTACTATCATTTATCCGTTACTATCATTTATCCGTTACTATCCATTATCAATTACTATCAATTACTTAAACCGTATTCGTCCAGGCTTCTCATCTTTATTTTTCTGCAGGCTGTGCAGCTAACCCCACGTCTCTGAAAAACCTCGTCACTGACATTCACACGACGACATAAATGTGTGACTTACGGCGTTAGTATCGGAGAAGGGCCTTCGTCTTGGGTCCAATGAAACTCCCAGGGTGAGGCGTCTGCTGTTATCCATGATGTCCCAGTCTCACGGGCGTCGGCCGCCACAGTCTACTCGGTTATTGCGGCCATAATTAATGAATCTTGGCTTGCATCAATCAAATTTCATGAAGAAGAAGAAAATAGAAAATTACGATGACCACCACGATGAAACCACTGATCAGCTACGATGAGGAGCACCACGATGAACTACCGATGAAGAGCACCACGATGAAGAGCACCACGATGAACTATTGCCGATCCCCCGGCAAAGCACTGCCTCGAAACTACAGCAGTGTAGGGACTTCATCACAGTCCTAGTGAAGCACGAGCAGCATGATCAGCACCGCTTTCCTCAGGAACCAGAAAATAATAGCGACCCCTCCTTCCTCTTCCATCGCCGCCGTTCACAGCTTGCGTTCCATTCTGTAGCTCAAGAATTTGTAATGAATGGAACACAATGATAGAGCGCAATAAACATCACAATTTATGGAATCGATAGAATGCAGTGACGAATAAATAAAATTTAATTTCCCTGTGATTTTTATTATCAAAATTCATTAAATAAATAAGGAATTTTCTACATCAGTACCGGTTGGCGGCAGCCACCTTGGAGTCGATGTACACAAACGTCACTAGAAACCTTTATTTATACTTTTCACTAAAAGAACTGTGGCTACCCCTCACGACCCAACCTCTTCACGTTTGTAATAGGGAGTTAGCTTCCGTTATTAATTAAATTACGCTAGCCGCGCGCGCTTCCATGGCACGCACAAGCCAGCTTCAAAGTTGAATAATTCGAAAATAACGCATCACCAGGCAGAATGTCATTCGTGTAAAACATTCTTAAATGTGTTCCTTTATTGATTCTTCGCAACGAAATTATGAAAATCGTTGACAACATTAACCCTTTTGGTATTGACGGCTACTCCAGTGCCAAGTTGGCTAGTGCTTCCAGTTAAGGGTATCTAACCTGGTTTTAAAGTAATTCAACTAGTGAGGAAATATTTTGGAGTAAATAACAATTTTTGGGAAATTAAAAACATTCATTAAACTAGTTTTTAAATAATTCCAGAAGCCTGCACGCGTAAATTACCATAGGACCCTGTAATTACCATAGGACCCTAAAGCAAAGGTACGCGTAAGTTCATGCTACAGGGTCCGTGCAACACATTCAATACCCTTTCCATTTAACTTGAGCAAGCTTACCGAACGTTATTTATTTTTGATAAATTCAGGCAAGAACTTATAAATAATTTCTTCGTGAGTACAACAACTTGATTATCAATATTAAAAATTTCTGTCGCCAAGCATAGAGCGTCATAGATTCAAAAATTTTTTAAACTTAAAATGAAGAAGTAAGTAGGCACTCGCTTAAGCTAAAAGCACCCACACTAGGACAATTTTACTGACAATTCAGGGTAGTGAGAACTTTTTCCCCTGGAAGTTTTTACCCGAACCATTTGAATTATCGTACCGAAAGGGTTAAAGTAAATATTGACCTCACTAAACTTTTGAAGTAGTATTAATTATCTACATTATTTTTCAGAGAGTTATTTTCTTCAAGTGGCATCTCTTTGGAACATATTGTCAGCCAGTCTCTACATAAATGGAGAACTACCTTACAAGAGGAGTTAACCAGTGCCCAATCTGCTGTGTCATCACCCATTCACAAAGCCTCCATACCTGCTACTACAGTGTTTAATGATGGAGAAAAATCAAATGACACAGATATATGCCTCATTCCCATGCTATACCATTTTCACTGAGAAAAGATGCATCTTTTGTACTAGCTGATCAAATTCAGCTTGAAAGGTATGCTTACACTTTTTCATATGTTAATTTGAAGGTGTTCGTAAAATAGTTTACTTGCTTATTTTGTTGGCATTCAAAAGTCCTGGCAAATATTTCTTGCCCAAGCTTTTAAAATTCTATTAGATGGTTGAGCATTCTTGTATCTTGTGGCATGGTCTAACATTCAATTGAAACTGACTTAAGTGCTCTTAATTTCCAGTCAGAAAACTGGATGTTCTCATGGATATAGATGAAATAGAATAATATATTATAATTTCATGCAATATGTATCTATGGGAATTAGCGCTCCCAGGGGGACTATGTAAGGGCCTGAGCTAAAGGTTAGGTAGGCTTTATTTTGTTTAAATAGAATAGGTTTTTATTTTGTTACGGACCATCTTTTTTCAATTCCCTGCTGTCCTGTTTTTCAGCACCTACTACTTTCTTCTTCAACTTTGATCTTGTTTCATAAACTTCTTTCTCATCTTACTGTTTCTGTGCCCTTTCTGCATAGATTCCACGTTCCCTTAACTCCATACTAAATGGTGCCTTCTTCTTTCCTCTCTTTGGATCGCCTTTGTTGCGGATAGGGAGGCTTACACTAACTAATAATCTAATCTAATCTTTCATGCAATCCTCCGTATAAAACTTCCATAGATGCTAATTGGATATGTGTCTGTTTAAAAAAAATATAGTATTTTATTTACTACTGACTAAAAAATACTATTCACTATAGAATCTGCTTCTATTGTTGCTTGAATTTATTATAGTGGTTTTAGAGTTTGGTGTGACTAATTTTTTGTTTCATACCACTAATTTAGTAGATGTGGCAATTATGTGACTCTTGCTTTCCCTATCTTTTCTTTTGCTTACTCCTTCTTCAAAAAAACAAAACAAACAAAACCGTTTATTTCCAAGTTGCCACATGAGATACATGCCAACATATTGGCTTTTAAAAGTTTCTTAATATAGGACGCCCTAAAACAAAAGTTCCATACGAGGAGTATTAATTGACAAACCATCCGAGGTGTACAAATAGATAAGCCATACGAGGCATAATAATAGACAAACTATACGAGGTGTGCTAATAGATAAACTATCAGAGGTGTACAAATAGCTAAATCATACGAGGCATATTAATAGACATAATATACGAGGCGTACTAATAGACAAATTATACGCGGTGTGCTAATAGTCTAACAAAGTTCCATACGGGGAGTACTAATTGACAAACCATCCGAGGTGCACAAATAGATAAGCCATACGAGGCATAATAATAGACAAACTATACGAGATGTACTATTAGACAATACTATCAGAGGTGTACAGATAGATAGACCATACGAGGCATATTAATAGAAAAAATATACCAGGCGTACTAATAGTCTAACTCTGTCGAGGGTAGTTGAATGAGAAATATTATCTCTTGGATATTTCATATTCCAAGAGATTCCGGTACAGCGCTTCTTGCCTTTTTCCCACTCCGATAATTTCAACTAAGAAATTCTTCTTCATTCTTCTTTCCTTTGGGCAACTCAGAATATGTTTTGTTTTACTGGCTCCATGTGACTGCAATAATTATGACTATAAAAATACCCATGTAGTATATACTTAACTAGATGTTTTTTTTTGCATACTCTCTATGCTACTGGTTTTACTGAGTAGAAGTGGTGATAGGGCCATTACTTTTTTGGGCTAGATATCATGATTTATGTATTTATATACCAAAGCCTATTCTTTCTAAAAGAAAGAATAGCTGTCCAACAATAACCAGATTCACCCCATAATCAATGAACCTACAATCGATTACTGTCACACCTGTGTCTTCCAGGTTCTTTTACTCCTGCACAGCCCAGCATCACAATACTCGTATTGGTCTAACCCCAACATCTTATGAGGGCTTGGAGATTCCAGTTGCCTTCCCAGTGTCACCCATCTTGATTAACCAACCTTAGTTACTTCTGCAAGCTGAGAATTAACATCCTCATTCATCTGTACTGCGTTACAGTCAGGCTGTCACAATCGCTTTTTATTCTTACTGTTGCATTCTTTTTAGTTTCCTCAAATGTAATAGCTTGATCGCGAAACGCCCTTCCAACCCCCCTTCATCCAACCTGTCTTTGGCGTATTTATAACATTCCTTCCATGTACTCTTTGACTTCATCAGTTTCTTCCATTTTCATTCTCTACAAGTTGCCAAACCGTTTCAATACACATTGAGTAGTTCACTCTTGTTGCCAGCTCTCTCTCCTACCTATAGTCACATTCCTCACCTTATTCCTTTGCCGTCACTCCTCACCTTATTCCTTTGCCGTCACTCCTCACCTTATTCCTTTGCCGTCACACCTCACCTTATTCCTTTGCCGTCACACCTCACCTTATTCCTTTGCCGTCACACCTCACCTTATTCCTTTGCCGTCACACCTCACCTTATTCCTTTGCCGTCACACTTCACCTTATTCCTTTGCCGTCACACCTCACCTTATTCCTTTGCCGTCACACCTCACCTTATTCCTTTGCCGTCACACCTCACCTTATTCCTTTGCCGTCACACCTCACCTTATTCCTTTGCCGTCACACCTCACCTTATTCCTTTGCCGTCACACCTCACCTTATTCCTTTGCTCTTCTCTTTGCAACCTTTCTTTTGTTCCTGTACCTTTCAAACGTTGCTCTGTTCCCATTTTGCTGCCATTCTTTAAATGTCTTTCTTTTTCCTCTGATTCTTTATTTTGTCATTCCAAAATTCACGCCGTTCTCTTTTCTTTCCTCATACAGACCTGAAAGTACAAACTGCACCAGCACTTTTCATAGAAGACTTTCTAAAAAATTCCAACTAGCTCTCAACAATTGCAAGTTCATTCTGCTTTGCTGTCTTATAAAACTCGCCCAACCCCGTCGTTCCCTTCTTACATCAAATTATTTTAGTGATTAAGAACGTGCTTTCACATTGTAATGCATTATAAAAATAAGTATTCGAGATTTGACAGTTGATATATCATGGGTATGACATTGTTGAATTGAAAATTCATATGTGTTTTTGTAAATTTTCCTTTATCTTGGTAGATTATATAAATAAATTGAAATTTATCTCATTTCAATTCAAGCAAACTTAAGCTTGCAAATTTATATTGAAGAAATATTTTGTTTTCTTATTTGGTTACATTCATAGATCACAAAAGTGATCAGCTCATCTACTGCATTTAGAGAATATAATTTGAGCATCTTTTCTTCATTTTGTTTTGAATCTCCTCAGGGGGATACAACTATTGTATCTATGGGAATTAGCGCTCCCAGGGGGATTATGCGAGGTCCCAAACTAAAGGTTAGGTAGGCCTTCTTTTTGTTAAAATAGAATATGTTTTTTGTTTTGTTATGGACCATCTTATTTGGTTCACTGCTGTCTTTGTTTTCAGTACCTACTACTTTCTTCTTCAACTTTTATCTTGTTTCATGAACTTCTTTCTTTGCTTACTGTTTTTATGCACCTTGTGAATAAATTCTGCGTTTCCATAATTCCGTACTAAATGATGCCTTCATCCTTCCTCTCTTTGAACATCTTAGTTGTGGTAAAGGGAACTAAAACTTTCTTATAATCAATCAATCGATCCATTTCGAATGAACAGTTGTGATGCTTACAGCTTCTTGATTCCTCTGTAAATATTGTTCTGCATCTCAAGAATTTTTGAGCTGGTCTCACTTTTCCTGGAGCATTCTAGAATATTAGCTACGATTTGGTTTTGTAATTTATGACTTGAATGGAAAAAGTGAGTTTTTCTTTGACGGTTTGAAGGGTTCATCTGGATTGTAAAGTCACATTTGGTGTTGAATATTTTGCCAAAATATTGAACTGAGTTTATATCTGAACAAAATGTATTACTAAATGTTCCAGGCCCCTCAGGAGGATACAACTATTATATCTTTGGGAATTAGCAGTCCCAAGGGGAAAATGTGAGGGCCCGCGCTGAGAGTTGAGATTCCTTTTAGTTGATATAAAGTGCTTTTTGTTTTGTTAAGGGCTATCTTTTTTTGGTTCACTGCTCTCCTGTTTTTCAGCACCTCTGACTTTCTTCTTCAACTTTTATCTTGTTTCATAACCTTCCTTCTTATCTTACTGTTTATATATGCACCAGGATCCCTTGCGGGAAACCGTGTGTGCACAGATTCTACATTTCCTTAACTCCATACTAAATGATGTCTTCATCCTTTTTCTCTTTGAACATCTTTGTTGTGGCAAAGGGAGGCCAAAACTAATTTTTAAGCAATCAATCAAACCCTTGTTCCAGGGCTGTTATCGATGACAGTAATGTCACATCTGAAGAAATTGTTCAAACGTCCAATAACTCATCAGCTAATAACAAAACTTGTTTTTTCAATAATAAGACTATTTGCCATATTTCCCATAATTCATATCTAATATATTTTTCATATCAGATCCTACGTATGTAACTATACTTTCTGCGAAATTTTCTTGCATTATTACATGCATTGTGTTTCTTTGTTTTAGGATGTGATGCCGAGCCCTTTAAAGCATATTCATGGAGTCAAACAATGGAGGATGTTGACATTAAAGTCACCGTGCCCCCACAAGTGATGAAAGGCAGACAGGTGAGTGTAGTTGTTCTGGACTTGAGAAAGTATAGAAGTCCATGGATATTTTCTTTTACTAAGTAAGCACCATCGTGCTTCAGTTTTTTACCGAGTATACACTATCGTGCTTCAGTTGAGTACTTTTATGCTTTGAAATGTTATTTCGGGAACGAAAAGATGTTATGTGTATTTGTGAATGGATCTTGGGGAGAATTGGCGCTCTGTACGAGCGTTCCTTGCTATACTCACTGCTGCCTGCCACACTTCTTGCAAGAGCTTTGCTGTGAGACTAGTTTGTATCATAGATCAGTCTGCTTTAAGTTCTTTTCCCTTGTGCCTTATGTAGGCAGTGTTGGTGCTCAGTGAAATTAACCCGTTTTTGGAAGTGTTACAGTCCGAATCTACTAGGATCATTTACTTCTGTTGCAATCTCATCTGTCATGCCAGTGTTGACGTGTTCATAGTGTAAATGAGTGATGAAAGTTTGTTTAGTATTTATGTATATCTTAATAGCGTTTTGTGTGCATGCCATGTTTTTATTCAAATTAAAACGGAGGTTCAATCAACTGAGGTTATTGAAATTTCCCTAAATCAGGCTGGAAGAATTGCCAATAATAAAGAAGTACCGTACCAGCAAAGCTAACTTATTATTAAAGCTTTGATTCTCGTTAGAATTTGATTGCATCCAGGTGTTTGTGGAGATAATTGAAATAGGAAAACTCGCGTAAGAACTCGGCGTGTTTTAGCTCTCCCATATAAATAAAATATGAATTCTAGAAGCTCATCTAACGACCAAAACCCTAAAGATCTCTGTTCCTGCTGTACGGTAATTCTGATTATGACCTTTTGACCACTTTCAACATTTTAACTGCAACGTGCGCCACCGGTGGCCAGGGAGGGGATTTTCATAATACTGCTGACCGACGATTAGTCATAAACTAAACGTTCATAAATACTTAATTAATGATCCAGTAAATGTTTGATATTTTCGAAATTGCTCCTTATAATTGACTATAAATTTGCGTTGAATATTGAACTTCAGTTATACCAATTGCGGTGTATGTGTTAAAACATGAACGTAACTGGGCAGCTGTCAGTGTTAAAACATGAACATAACTGGGCAGCTGTCAGTGGAAATTCAAGACTCCAGCGTGTACGTGGCTGTGAGGGGGAGCGCGGAGGCGGTGCTGCTGCACGGCGCGCTGCGGCAGCCGGTGGACAGCGCAGAGAGCATCTGGGACTTGACTCCGGGTCGCCACGTGACGGTGAGTGAGTGGGTAATGGCGTCACGGTTCCTATTTCACCCTTCAGTAGAATTTGAATTAGTTTTCGAATTCAATTTCAAATTTCAGTAACATTTTGTCTTTTCAGTAAATATTTTGGCTTTTTTCAGCGAAATTAATTTTTTCAAACAAACTGGCGTTTTTCTATAAAATTTTTAACTTCTCTAGCAAAATTTTGACATTTATCTAGCGATATTTTTGGTTGTCATCAGCAAAATTTTGGTGAGATCACGCAGCATCTGGCAACCCTGGGTGACTCAGCTGTATTCTAGCCTCACGTTCGAGGTCTTGAGTTGATGTGGAATAACTTTATTGTAAAAGCGCACTTGATGTTATCGATGTATCTTGAGAAATATGTTTAGAAAACGGATTCATTACTGTTACAGAAATGAAAGGGAATCTAAGCTATATTGGACTATTACAGTTCAAGATTCATTGGTAACAGTTAGAGAAGTATTTTCACCTTTCATTCGCGTTAACGGTATCGGAAGTTCGCGTAGAATACTGGCGTGCGTACTACAGCAGTTTTTTGATTGGTAGTTGTTGGCTTTGGCAGCTTCACCTAAACAAGCGCGAGGCGCGCTGGTGGCGCGACAGTGCCCTGGTCGGCCAGCAGGGGGCGGTGGAGCCTGAGCGCGAGTTTTGCTCCATGCCCGAGGACGCCCAAGCCGAAATCAGCAGGATTGTCTTCGATGCCGAACAAAAAGCTGCCGGCCGGCCCACGTCCGACGCACTCGTGAGTTAACCAATTTGGAGTACAGCTTATTTGAAAAAAAAAGTCCATTCCAAACATCAATTTTGCTCAGTTATAAAATTCATATTATTTTTCTACGGCCCCTTAATAGAAGATGTTTAACGTCTCATATTTCTCTGTCAGAAAATGGAGAGCATGCTCCGCACCGCCTGGAATGCTCCCAACTCTCCATTCCAAGGCCAAGACTTCGACTTGAACAAAGTGAACATAGTCCCGCAAGGACAGTGAGACACCACGTTTTAAAATGAACTTCTGTACCAGGATGACCGTGCAAAATTGTTAATTTTCTCAGCTCTTTTTCAATTTTCATCATGAAGCACCAGAAGCTGTACATTCGCTGATGTGAAAAATTTTAATGAAGCTAATAAAGTAACTAATTATAGTTCATGAAATTTGTGGTAATAAAGCTTTTCTTAAAGTTTTTTATTTATTCCTCATTGGTGCGCTCTCAGATGGAAATAACTATTGTTTCTATGGGAATTAGCGCTCTGTGGGAAAATGTGAGGGCCCGAGCTCAGAGTTGAGTAGGCCTTTTTTTATTCAAATTTAACATTTTAGCTTTATCAAGGACTGTTTGTTTATGGTTCACTGCTGTCCTGTTTTTCAGCACCTACTACTTTCTTCAACTTTCATCAACTTCTTTCTAAACTTACTGTTTCTATGCCCTTTCTGCATAAATTCCGCATTCCCTCAATTCCATAAAAATGGTGCCTCTCTTCTTCCTCTCTCTAATTACTCATTCAATAAAGAGTAAATCTTACTCAAAAAAATGCTGTAATGAATGCCATTATTTTCAGCGTCACAATAATAATAATTTTACGGAAACGTTTTTACCGGGGTCGCCAGCGTAACGCCAATATAGACCCCCCCCCCCCCTCCCAGCGCTGGCCGGGAAAAACTCGGATATTCTGACTAATATTTATAAGGCAGACAACAGCAAGATACCAGAGGCTCAGGCATTATGACACGTCGCACTCAACATACAAGAAAGACAATTAGCGAGTAAATTTTGATGATGCACGGGTTAGGTTAGTGAAGGGTCGTAATTTTTGACAGTTGTACACTGCGAATGGTCAACAGTTTATTACACAACAATTTACATTTTCTCCAGAGGAGTGAGGCCCAGGATGGAGAGACTGGCGGCCAAAGTGTGGTGAGCGGCAACAAACAGCAGCAGACGCGCCTCTGCCTCTGGAGAGCCTCGGACTCGCAGCTCCTTACACGCCCTGTTGACGACTTTGCTGTGAGAGAACAGAAGATTAGATCATATTTTAGTTTAAGCTTCCCCAACCGCTAAAAATTTGAGCATTTCGACAAGCGGATGGAGAAAGACACCATTTAGTATGGAGATAAAAGGAACACGGAATCTATGCAGACGGGGCATAGGAACAGTATGTCGAGAAAGAAGTTCATGAAACAAAATAAAAGTTGAAGAAGAAAGTAGTAGGTGCTGATAACAGGACAGTGGTGACCCGAAAGGCGGCCCATAACATAACAAAAAAAAATTATTTCAACAAAAAGAAGGCCTACCTAACTCAAGGTGTCTACTAAAATGTCCATCCTCCATTTTAGCCTTTTTTAGCACCTTTTAGCACATTTTAGGATGAAATTTTATCACCCTTTTCCTTCAATAAGCTCCAATGACTACTATGTATACATACATATACCGGGCTTATCCTCCCTATGTGAGGGTAGCCGACAGCAGGCCACAATCACCACACTTAGTTACTAGGAGGCGAGAGAGGCAGCACTGGCCGCACCTGAACTGCCAGGATCAGCAGCAGCCCAGCACAACCACCTTCCACAGTCAGGCCCGACATCCATACCTGGTTTACCCGGTGCAGCCCCTCCCCCCGCACAGGGCAGGTCATCCCCATCACACGAGGGCAACTTCCAGTACCTCGTCAAACATAAAATTACCTTCTTATGCACTGCCCCCACTTAAATCTGTCCGCAGCCATCCCTCTCGCCACGTCCACAGTCAGACCCCTCTCATACAAAGCACGTCGCACCCCATCCATCCAACTCATCCGTGGTCTACCGCGCGCTAGAAGACCACTCACTTCCGACATATATATCTTTTTCACCAGCCGCTCAACATTCAGGCTTTCAACATGCCCAAACCATCCAAGCACTCTTTCATCCACTCGCCTGCTTAACTTTTTGATAACACCCGTCTGCCCCCTAACCAACTCATTCTTGATCATATCTCTTCTTGTTACTCCATACACGCTCCTCAAACGCTTCATCTCAAACACATCCAACTTCCTCCTCTCAGCTGCTCTCAACCCCCAGGACTCTGCTCCATGCAACAAAACTGGCACAATCAAGCTTTCATACAGTCCCCTCTTAGCATTCATACTCAAACTCCTGCATTCAAAAACTTACCTCATTGCACCCAATGTCTTACAGCCTTCACTCACTCGATGCCTCATTTCTACTTCCATACTATCCTCAACAGCCACATCCGACCCGAGGTACCTAAAATGTTCTACCTCCTCTAGAACTTCACCATTCAACCTCACATCCAAAGTTCCAAACACTCCACCTCTTGAACATCTAACCACTTTACTTTTATTCACATTTACCCTCAATTTCCGTCTTTCGCACACTCTACCAAACTCTGCAACCAGTCTCCTCAGTTTGTCCTCTGAATCAGCCACAAGCGCTGTATCATCTGCAAACAACAGCTGGCAAACTTCCCAACACCTACCATTTTGTCCCACCAACTGCGCACCTTTTCCCAACACCCTGGCATTCACTTCTCTCACCACACCATCCATAAACAAATTAAACAACCACGGCGACATCACACATCCCTGTCTCACACCTGTCACAACTGGGAACCATTCACTCACCTCATTCCCTACTCTCACACATGCTCTGCTATCGATGTAGAAACTCTTGATCGCATTCAACAGTCTCCCACCCACCCCTTACAAGCTTACCACTTCCCATAGCGCCTCACGATCCACTGTCATACGCCTCTCTAGATCCAAAAATGCCCAATATACATCTTTTCCCTTTAATTAGTATTTTTCATTCACTTGCCTCACAGCAAACATTTGATCCACACAACCTCTACCACACCTAAAACCACACTGTTCTTCAGCAAGCACACGATCCGTCAACACTCTCACTCTTCCAATTAAAATAATAATAAGTTTAGGGTTACGTTTCCACCGGGGTCGCCAGCAACTTGCAACTATGGACCCCCCTAGCTTTAGCTAGGTAATCACACATTGGCTAGGCGATCACATTATAAGTGACGAAACTTGCTACAGGCAACTGGATTAATTAATGCTAGTGTTCTCGGTCGGTGTGGTGTCCAGCACTCGTCTCAGCACACATAAGAAATGGGGCAATTGGTGCGATAGTTGACTCTTAGAGGTCCACGGGTGTGTAGTTCCATATGCTTGAATCTCGATGGTAATAGCCGGTTTGCAGTATACTCATCTGGCAGGAGCATGTATAATTCATATTAGGTCGTACGCGTTGATTTTGCGAAGGTATTCCATAAGTTCGGCGACAGGGGCGTCATGACCCAGCAGGTCTCTGATTGAGAGAGGCGGGTGTTGGTCAGCAGCAAATAGACTTATGTGACGACGTCTTGCGCTGTGTAAGGCTGGGCAATCAATGACGATGTGATGTACGATGAGGCGAGCCCCCAAACAAAGAGGGCAACCGGGCGGGGGTTCTTGGACTGTGCTGTTCATTAAGTATCCGTGTGTGAGATGTGTGTGTCCACATCGCAAGCGGTTCAGTACTACTTCGTTTCTTCTGGTTAGATTTTCTCGTTTATAGGAATTGGGATCCGGTTGTATGCTGAATAAGAAGTTTCTATCCCGATGCCAGTTTTCTTTCCATAGGGCACGTATTTTGCTAGCTATGATTGGGAACCAGTCTCCATAGAAGGTCATGACATTTTCTGCAGGTCGAAGTGCAGCTGTTTTAGCGAGTTTGTCAACTGCCTCGTTGCCTTCGATGCCGACATGGCTCGGGATCCAACAGAGTTTGACTGTTTTGTGGTCTTGGGTTAGTTTATCGATTTGATGTATGAGATGCCGCGCAAGGGGATGGGGGGTGCGTTTATTTTGCAGTGCTGTGAGGGCACTCAAGGAGTCACAGAAGATTACAAATCTCTCTTTGTTGTGGCCGCGGATAATTTGTAGAGCTATTTCGATAGCGTGGAGTTCTGCAGTGAATATTGATACAACTCCGGGAAGAGACATCATCTCCCTCGTACCGCCACACAGTGCCGCGGCGCCGACTCTTTCGTCGTACTTTGACCCGTCGGTAAAGATCCGGACATGCTCTTGATATTCCTCGCGCCGCAGTCGCTGGTATTCCTTGATGTACAAGGCTGGATGGGTAGATTCCTTCTTGTAAAAAGTCAGTTGAATGTTGATTTCGGCGAGGGTGGTTTTCCATGTGGGTGTAGTGATACTCAGTAGCCGATACGAGAAGGCAGGCTTTATGTGGGCTTCCTGGAGATCGAGAGATTCTGTGAGTTCGACAGTGCGAACGGCAAAAGGCGGTGAGTATTGTTTATTATTAAACAGTCTTCTGTCGATAGGCCGTATGGCACAGTTGCGCGCTGGGTTTGACATGTGGCTTTTTATTTTGTAGAGATACTTTAGCGAGAGGTGCTGTCTTCGCAGCTTGAGGGGCATCTCGCCGGAAATTACTTGTAAGCTAGGAATCGGTGTTGATTTAAATGCGCCTGTAGCTAGTCGTAGGCAATCATTCACGATGGGGTCAAGCTGTTTGAGTATAGATAACGAAGCAGAGGAGTAAACTATGCACCCGTAATCTAATTTTGGCCGGATGAATAGTCGGTATAGGTGGAACAAAGTTGCTTGGTCTCCACCCCATTCGTGCGAGGCGATAGATTCAAGCATATTCAAGCTTTTCTGGCAGCTTGCTTTTATGTTGGTGATATGGGTCTTCCAGGTCAGTTTGCGGTCCCATGTTAGCCCAAGGAATTTTATTTCATCGGTGTATTCTATATTTTGATTTCCAATTTTGAGTGACGGTGATAAATGAATGCCCGGTAGAGAAGTGAAGTGAACAGCTCTGGATTTATCCATTGAAAAGGAGAAGCCGTTAGTTCGGGTCCAGAGCGCCACCCTGTCGACGCACTCTTGGAGTTTGGCTTGAACAATTTTGGGGTCGCTGTGGTGGTACCCGAGCTGGAAGTCGTCTACGTATAGCGATGCGTGATACCGTGGATCTTTTGGGATCATGGAGGCAATATTGTTAATTTTGATGATGAAGAGGGTTACTGATAAGACGGAGCCTTGAGGGACACCTTCTTCTTGTGGAAATGGGTCCGATAGGCGATTGTTTAGCCGTACTCTGAGGGTACGATGCTGCAAGAACTGTTTTATGTAGGAAGGGAGTCGTCCACGGAGGTGTAGATTGTAGAGGTCTCGCATAATTCCGTACTTCCACGTGGTATCGTAAGCCTTTTTAAGGTCAAAAAATATGCTTATGAAGTGCTCGTTGTGGATGAAGGATTTTCGGATAGTAGTTTCCAGATGGATTAGGTGGTCGATTGTGGATCGGTTAGGGCGGCCGCCGCATTGAATATTGGTCAGGTAGCCGTGCATGTCACAATGGTCAAGGAGTCTATTGTTGGTGAGTCGTTCTAGATTCTTGCAGAGGCAGCTTGTTAATGCAATTGGCCTGTAGTTTAATGGTGAGTAGGGAGACTTTCCGGGTTTTTGAAATGGGATGATTACTGCTTCTCTCCAACTGGGTGGGAAGTAACCTTGGAGCCACAGCTTGTTGTAGATGGACAAGAGACTTTCTTTGCCCTGTTTTGGGAGGTGTTTCAACATCTCATATGAGATTCCGTCTGCTCCAGGTGATGTTTTCTTTGTCATGTCCAAAACGGCGTCGAGTTCGGTAAAGGAGAATACTTCGTTGTACATTTCGCTATTGTGAGACGAGAGATCGATTTCGCTAGCTTCTGCTCGTAATTTTTCTTGTATAAACTCTTGAGGATAGTTGGCCGTGCTGCTGATATGGCTAAAAGTTTCTGCTAGTTTGTTTGCTATATCTGGTACTGTCGAGTATGTCACATTGTTTTCTCTCAAAATTGATACATGCCGCTGCAGTTTTCCTTTGATTTTTCTGACATTTTCGTATATAGAGCTGATTGGTGTGTTTTTTGTGAAGGTATTGGCGAGTGAAATCCATGCTTTACGTTTTTCTTCTTGCAGTAGGTTTCTATGGATGGCTCTAGCTCTTTTCCAACACAGGGCGTTCAGCGCGGATTTTGTTTGTCTATATCTTTGGTAGAGGCGTTCTCTGTTATTGCGCGTTTCTGTAAGTCTTGCACTCCAGTAGGGTTTCGGAAAAAAGGTTGTTAGTTCGATTGTAGGGATGCATTCATTTGCTACGGCTGTCAATGTACTGGTGAATGTTTCAAGGGCTTCGGCACATGTAGCTTCATCGGGTATCTGGAGCTCCTCCCACCTAGGGTGGGCCTTGTACGACGTCCAGTCTGCCTTCCTGATGTTCTACACGGTGCGTCTCATCTCGTTGCGCGGTGAGTTTATTAGTTTCAGTACAATAGGGCAGTGATCGCTGTCTTCTGGGGATTCGGATGCGTTCCATAATAGGTCAGCACCAAGGCGAGGAGAAGTTATGGTCAGGTCTATTGCAGATTCAGAGTTGTACGATATTCGAGTCGGAGTTCCCGTGTTGAGTAAAGTCAGGTTATGTTGGCTGATGAAGTTTTCTACCAGACGGCCCCGGGCATCTGTAGTTTGGCATCCCCAGATTGTGTTGTGGCTATTGAAGTCGCCCATCAAAATGATTGGAGGAGGCAGTTGGACCAATAACTCGTTCAATAATTGTAAAGATAAGGTGTGGTTTCTTGAGCTGTAAAGCGAGACAAAAGTTATTCGCTGAGTGAGTTGGACGGTAGCTGCGATGGCTTGCATGGTTGAAGTCAAGGGAACTTCCTGAAAGGGAATGGATTCGTGAATTAAAAGGCCAACTCCTCCATGGGGTGTGACATTGAAGTGTCCATGCTTGGCGAGCAGAACGTACTGAGGTATTGAGAAGTTACAGTTGTGCCACAGTTTGGTTTCTTGGAGAGCAATTACAAACGGTTTATGAAGGCTGATTAGTTGTAATAATTCGTCTTTTTTGGCCCGAACACCTTGGCAGTTCCACTGCATCGCGCTAGCTCCACTATTCATTTTGGTTTAGTTGAGTTTCCATTTGAAACTGTTGGTAGATTTTTCTTGTTTCACTTCTTACGGTCGGATTGTTCTCGCTTGTGATTTCGCTATCATTCATTGCAGAGTCGTAGTTTGATATGATTTGGATAGGGGTTGTATACGTTTCTCCAGTGGATGGATCGACACAAACTGCTTCAGTTACTTGTTTCTTTTCGGTAGGTTTTTCTTGATCCTCGGAGTTTTTTCTCTTCCTCCGTGTGGAGATTATAGGACCCTGGGGCTTAGAGGGTCCGGATGGGGTAGCTGTGGGAGCTGCTACTGCTTCTTGTTCCCGAGAGACGGGTGGCTGTCGGTTGGGTGCGTCTGAGCTGTTTGACATTACGGCAGCAGCATAGCTGTGGCGATAGTTTGGTTGCTCCGAGTCCAGTTTAACTTTTGCTTGGGCTCTGGTTAGTTTGTATTTGTGTTGAATGGTGAGAATTTCCTGCTGATATTTGAATTCGGTACATTTGTATGATCCTGAGTAGTGATCTTGGCTGCAGTTGTGGCATTCTATTTCGGTGTTGGTGCAATCTCCACTATCGTGGTTTGCATTGTTGCACCTAGCACAGGTCACTACATTGCTGGGGCATCGTTTCTGCGTGTGGTTGTATTCGAGGCACTTTTTGCAAAACATGGGACGTGGCACGTATGGGAGTACTTTTGTTTGGGATTGTTCACCAGGGATGGTAATGTACTCAGGGAGGTCCTGTCTGAAAGTGAGTAGAAGTGCTTGAGAAAGAGGGTTCTTTGGTCGGATCCAGGTTGCTTTCACCGCGTCGTACAGTCCGTAGTCCGCTATCAGCCCCTCTCGAAAGCAGTCGAAGTCAGACAGATCATATTCGTACAGATACACGAGTCCTTTGACTAAGTTGAAGTGTGGGTGTTCAGATATGGAGACTGGGATATTGTTTAGGGATGTTATGTTACAGATTTGGATGCTTTGCTGTTTACCGGTTACCTCGAGAATAAAAGCGTTTTCACCTTGGGAGGTAATTCGCTTGGGCTTGTCGCCCAACTCGACCTGAAGGTATTTTTCGAGAACCCACGGAGACATCTTACGTTTTTCTTTCGGATCCAATGTGCATTTGAAATGTGTGGGATGTAGAAGTGAAGATTTTTCAGGCACGTTCGTTGGGCCGTTGAGCATTTGTCTGGCGCGGCGTTTTCCAACCTTGTGGCTGTTCTGGATGGCAAGTATCTGCTCTTCTTCAACTTGTCTCGGGCATGCTTTGTCCTTGACGCAGTGGGAACCTCGACAGTGGAAGCACACAGCTTCCGCTGCCAGGCACTGGTCGCTGCTATGTCCCTCCACTCCGCACTTTCCGCAAGTGAGCGCTCGGGTGCACCGTTTCTTGGTGTGTCCATACATTTGGCAGTTTGTACATTGCATGGGTTTCTCGATGTACGGATATACCCTTGTATCGGACCTCTCACCTGGTATATATATGTAATCGGGAGGAGTTTCAGAGTTTAATTCTATGATTAGGGCGCTGGTCTGTTCGTATTTGGTTTTGATGAAGGTTGCGTCTATTACATCGCTAATGTTGTAATTTTCTTTCAGTCCGGCTGCAAATTCAGTGAAGTTTTCCATGTTATATTCTTTAATGTAAATAAGTCCTTTTGATTTGTTGAGTTTTGGGTGGGGGAGGACCTTGCATGGTGTTGAGTTTATGTGTGTGATAGTCATGAGTGTTTGGCCTTGGCTCTTGTTTCTTACTTCAAGGGTAGAGCTGTCTTTTCCGCTGGTGGTTATGGACTTCGGTGGCAATTTTGTCAGGGCAAATATCAACTTTTTAATCGAGTAAGGGTCAATTGCACGCATTGTTTCCTGTGCAAACTTCATGCTGTAAAAGCGCGTGAATACTGGAGGTGGTGGCGGCGGTTTCGTAGTACCCAAAGGAATGAACTTGATTTTTTCTTTCTGTCTTGGAGGGTTGATTGAGCTCTTCAGTCCTCCGGAAGAAGATAAGGAGGATAGTAATTTTGTAATTTCTTTAATGGTGTTTTCAAGCTTTTCGATTCTTTCTTCATTGGAGATTAGGTTCGGCGTACCAGAGGCATGGCTCGTTGTATTTAACCTAGCGACATTACGCTCCGGCAGCACCCCATCCAAGCACTCCATGACTTCGTCGATGTTGTTCTCGATGTCGGTGATTCGAGCAGACATGCCCCCCTCGTGCTCCCGTTTCCCAGTCTGACGGCCTGCGCCCGCTGCAGAGGTCGAACTAAGGGGTGTGCTGCTCTTTGGTCCACTTGCATGTCCCTTTACTGGCGTCCTGATCGATTTTACCTCGTTGGGTATGGCGGATGACTTCTTTTGCTCCCCCGCAGTCGTCTTTCGTTCCCCCGCAGGGCTTCTCTGGTTGGGTCGCGATCCACTGCCGCCCCTTGCCATTCTCCCTAGTCCTCGGGGCACTGACCCCCCGGGACTAGGATCACGTGTTTTACTTATAATACTTTATTAGTTTTAGTTTGTTTCTCCCTTACAAGATACAGAATGAAAATAAATACGCAAAGCTAACAAAAAAAAACAGATGTTAATGGGCGCCCCCCACGTCGGTTCTACCCACGGACAACACTCGTATAAATAAGCTTATGATCACTATGTTGCCAATTAACATAAACGATATGTAATGAGTTGCAACTCCTAGTGGGTATACTAACGGTACCACCACGGGAAGGTGTGGGTGGGCTGGAATACTTGTTATGGACAAGTAATCCTTATCAAATATCCTTGTCTATAGACTGCTCCCTTTACGATACAAATGATAACACAGTTCGGCACCAGTAAAATTGGTAAAGGGAATAGTGAAAATTCGCCAATTAAAAATCTTCCATACAGCTTCCCAACGACACTCAGTAGACTTATACCCCTAGAATTACTGCACTCATACCGGTCACCTTTCCCTTGTACAACGGAACTACACACGCGCTACTCCAATCAACCGGCACTTTACTAGCCACGAAACATACATTTAATAAACGTACAAACCATTCAAACACCCGCATTTCCGCCTTCAGACATTCAACCGTGCTGGAGCTTTCCCATTTTTCATTTCATCCAACGCACCTTTCACCACTGCACTTCTTATTCGACTTCTATTCACTTCACCAAACACAGGCATTCTAACATCACTTCCAACAGCTACTACTCGCAACCCTATCATCCCTCACGTTCAGCAGTTCCTCAAAATACTCCGCCCATCTCTTTCTCACATCACAACTCTCCACAAGCAGCCTACCATTTGAATCCTTCACTCTTGCCTCATTCTCCACATGACCTTTCCTAATTCTCTTTACTTCCTTCCAGATAACCTTCTTCCTCTCCATGAAATCACCTCCCAACTTCCTCCCCCATTCCTCATCCGCCGCCCTCTTTGCTCTCCTTACCATTCTTTGTACCTCTTTCTTCCTCTCCTTATACTCTTCAAAATGTTGCTGGTTGCCTCGTTGCAACCACCTTTCGAACGCCCCCCGCGTTCTTCTCACAGCCGCTCCTACTTCTCCGTTCCACCATTCACGCCCCTTTCTAATCCCCCCTCCAACTTTCCTTACCCCACACACTTCCCTTGCACATTTCTCCCCCGCATCTTTAAACAACTTCCATTCCGCCCACCTCTCTTTCCTTCACCCTCCCATACTCTACTTTCATCTTCTCCTGATACACTCACGCTCAAAATCATGCAACTTACTAACATTTGACACCTCCCTTCCACTCCTCCTTTTACACCTCCCCACATTCCACTTACTCTCAACTTTCCTTCCACCAAGTAATGATCCGAAATCCCATTCATCTCACTACAGAACACATGCACATCGAGCAAACGACCCATCACTCCCCTGCTAACCAAAATATAATCCATCAATGCTCTCTCCTCTATCACACCTCCATTCGTCCTCACATATGTATACTTGTTTATACTTTTTTCTGAAACAAACTATTCCCAATCACTAACTCACTCTCTACACATAACCCCACCAAGAATTCACCACTCTCATTCACCCCAGCTACTCCATACTTACCAACAACACCATCTACCACCTCATCACCCACTCTTGCATTCAGGTCCCCCATCACCACAACTCTACAACCACTCCTCACTCTTGCAAGTAAGTAAGTAAACTCATTTAACGACAGCTTCGGTCCAAGACTATTTAGCTGTCGCTTTGGCATTTGCCAAAGTTACAAAACATTAAAGATTTTAAGGGATGATTGCATTGTATGCGTAGTGGTCTTGAGTTCCGTCCATACTTTCTAGATATATTTTTAACTGGTGATATTCTGCTAATAGGTAGGATATCGTTACATTGACTGATAGCACGGTTATAGTAGGTCGCTGATGCAGTTTCATCCATTTGTAGCACCAACAGCATCGAAATACACAGACAGCTCGATTTCCAAACCAACCCCAACAATAATTCATGAATATTCGCCATCGCAAAACCATTTCTAGTTAGCACCCCGCATCATCACTTTACTTTTACCGTCATATATGAGACCCAGCTGATATTATGATCGTCCACAACGCTACATGACATTCGAGCGTACCAGACAGCCAAACCCCGTTGGGGGTTTCAGCTGCCCACCCATTTAAGGCCGGGCGCCTTACCCACGCTGAAACCCCCTGAGGCATCAACGCAGCGCGCCCGGCCATATTGCAGTTTCATCTACACCACAGAATTAAACAAAATCTCTTCTGTAAAGAGCCACTTTTTCTTCTGAATTCTAGGATTCAGACTGCACTTCTCTCGGCACACTTTTATCGTTGACGCATTGAGAGCACAGCACACGCTTTCCTTGAACATTCTATTTCCATCGATACGGCTTATCAAGACAACGAATGTTGGTTGCTCCGCTCCAGGCATCTCTTCTGCATTCCCGAAGTAGTTTCTCGCAATGACGTCTGTCAAAAGCGTCATTACACGTTCTGTTGCAACTAAAATAATGAAGTGTTAGTTGCAGCTGAAGGTCTAATTCTCACGTTACAGAATACGCTCTGCATTGATTTCTAGAAAATATTTTCTGATATTTCGTAGGCAAATATCTCAATTTAAAGATGAAGTTTACAAGTTTGCATATACATTGATGGCTTTTACGTATTCCAGCACCTTGTGTACGGGACCACCATCTTTCAGTAATTGACTGACGCCGCTTCCACCGACACTCCCGCAAAGTATTCTTCCTCTTGGTTGCTGCAGAGCAGGACATACTTCAATGATGTGCTTCACAGTCAGAACTACGTGTCTCCACACCATCCACATATGGGCCTCTGCCCCAGAGCATCTGGGTTCAGCAAGTAGTTGTGAGTCAGAGCAGTATGCTTCAGTCGTAGTCTATTGATTACAACCTCTTCCTGGCGACTGTACTTGTGCTTGCTGGCCTTCCATTTTCCAGGGTTGCTCTTTATCTCCTTGAGGTCACTTCGTTCCTGCTGCCATTCATTATTCCATATTTCAAATGTCCGCCTTCTTATCAGCGAAAACCAATCTCTGTAGGGAATGAGGGCAAATTCAGATGGTCTCGTCGCTGCTTCTTTTGCTGCTTAGTCCGCTCTTTCATTCCCAGCGATGCCCACATGAGCTGGCACCCAGCTGATAGTGATATTTTTCCCCTCTATAATCAATTGATGCATCTCCATCATTCCCCTATTGAGCAGTTGATTATCTTCAGTATTGTTGTTAATAGCTTGTATGCAGCTCATTGAATCACTAAATATTACAAAGTGATCGGATTGTGTTTCTTTTATGATGTTGACAGCCAGCTTGATAGCGTGGAGCTCCGCTGTCATTACACTCGCAACTATCGGTAGTGAGATCCCTGTTGTGATATTACCCATTATTGCTGCTGCACCAACCCCTGTCTGTGATTTCGATCCGTCCGTAAATATCAGCTTACAATCACTGTAGTTGCTCACAGTTTCCTCATGCACGTGTTTCAAAAGTGCTGGGGCCATCTCATCCTTTCGTAGGTTCGCTATATTTTCTTCAATCCTCGGCCGCTTCTGAACCCATGAATATGTTTTAGGAGTGAAGTATGGTTGTACTGGTTGCGTTGGAACCTTGTACTCATTTATGATTTGATGGAGTTTCAGGATAACTGATTTCGAGAGACGCTCACCACGGCTGCGGAAAAAAAGTTCCAAGTTTGAATTGTGATTGCAACGATAAGCAGGGTTAAGGAAGTGACACTTAAGTTTGAAGTAGTATCTCAGCAGCAGTTCTTTTCTTCTCAGTTCCAGTTTTGGTTCATTGGTGATGATGTTCAGGTTTTGAGTTGGAGTAGTCCTGAAAGCTCCTGTGCTGATACGCATCGCCTCGTTCGCAATGGCATCCAGTTCCTTCAACGCTGTTACACTTGCTGAACCATAGACTATGCAACCATAGTCGATCTTAGGGAGGATTATCGATTTGTACAGTCTCGTGAGGATTTCTTGGTCAGCTCCCCATGCATATGAGGAAACTGATTTCAGCAGATTGAGGTCTTTCATGCATTTTCCTTTTGTTTTATGAATATGTACGGTCTAATTGAGTTTTCTATCCCATTAGAGCCCCAGAAATTTTGTGCTCTCTACGTTTGGTATATCGTGGCCTTCTAGTTGCAACTTCGGAAGTATTGTTGGTTCAGTACCTTTGTAAAACTGCATCGCTGTTGTTTTGGTTTTTGAGAACCTAAAGCCGTTAAATTTAGCCCATTGCGTAACTTTGTTGATAGTTGCTTGGAGAGTTTTTTGTACTTCAGAAATACTAAAATCGGCGAAGGCTACCAGTAGATCGTCCACAAAAAGTGAGCTGAACACCTTGTCGGGAATTTCTCTCGCCAATGAATTTATTTTCATGGCAAAGAGAGCGACGCTCAAAATGCTACCTTGCGGTGTGCCATTAGCAAGTTCTTTTGGGGTCGATAGAAGGTGTCCAACTCTCACTTGGAAACGGCGATTTTTTAGAAATTCTCCAATGGAACCTGGCAACCATCCCTTTAGGCCGGCGGTCGCTAGGTCCATCAATATACCGTGACGCCACGTCATGTCAAAGGCTTTTTCGAGGTCGAAGAATACTGCCGTTACATATTTGCCGGCGGCGAGCGATTGCCGTATGTATCTATCAAATCTTACGAGATGGTCGATTGGCGCACGATGCTTCCTGAAGCCACATTGTATGTCAGCGAAGATCTTGTTATTTTCCAGGTATTCTGTCAGTCGACGGTTTATCATTTTTTCATACGTTTTGCACAGACAACTTGTCAATGAAATGGGCCTATAGTTTTTTGGGTCTGTGTGGTCCTTGCCTGGCTTGGGTATAGGCAGTATGATGGCTTCTCTCCATGGTGGATAGATGTATTGTTCCATCCACATTTTATTGTAGACTTGCAACAGGTACTGATGAGCATAATCCGGCATATTTTTTATCATAAGGTTACTTATGTTGTCTGGGGCTAGAGCGGTGATTCTATTAGTCTTGATCGCTGATGTTAGTTCGTTGATGGTGAACGGGTTGTTATATGGTTCGTCATTGCTGCTAACGAAGTCTATTGGTATTTGTTCAACGTGCTGCTTGTATTGACGGAACTCTTCTGAATAATTCTCGTCGCCGGATGTGTGTGCGAAGGTTTCTGACAGTTTTTCCGCTATAGCTGAAGTTGTTGAAAAGAGGACGTTTTCTTCTTTTAATATTGTTATTTGTCTCTCTGCCCTACCGCGGATTCTATTTATTCGCTCCCAAATGCAACTACTTGGTGTGGTTGTGTTGGGCGTTGAAACATACTAGCGCCAATTTTTCAGCTTCGCCTCTCTGAAGGTACGTGTTGCCACCGCTCTTGCCCTCTTCCATTTGACTTTGTCTTCCTGCATTCCAGTGCGTTTGTAATCTCTGTAGCACTTTTCACGTTCCCGCCACACACTCTTGCATTCAGGTGTCCACCAAGGCTTCGCGCAGTGACGTCGTATCTTGTATTTTGGAATCCACTTTTCAGCAGTGTACCTGAAGAGCCTGTACAGTTCTTCGACTGCCATTTCAGGACGGCTTGGCAGTTCCTGCTGCTGTGTGCGTCTCCACGTTGTATCGTTGTGGTATTCTTTTCATTTGCCCCTTTTGAAATTCCACCCCTCAGTTTCAGTTCTCCCGTCACCTAGTTGAAGAGTTACTGACAAAATTATTGGCAAGTGGTCGCTACTATATACAGAAGAGAGCACTACAGAGTTCAAGTCCGGAGTGATGTTGGCAGAGGTCAGCGTGAGGTCAATCACAGTACCAGATATGTGCGTGGCTGAGCTACCATTAATATTGAGATTATTTTGTGTGAGGAGGTTTTGCATCATGCGGCCTCGGCGGTCTATTTTCCTGTTTCCCCAATCCGTGTGGTGAGCATTGAAATCTCCCATCACCACAATCGGCGGGGGCAGTTCGTCCAATATAACTGATAGCTCCCCAAAGTCGGTATCGGCTCCAGGTGGTAAGTATATAGATGCAATTGTTATTATTCTATTATGATTTAGGTGTATTCTTGCTCCTATAATTTGTAGCGATGACTGAACCTTTATTTCCTGGGTTGGTAATGAAGAATGAATGTATAGCGCTACTCCTCCATGATATCTATTATTGAAGTGGCCTTGTTTGCACAGTCCATTGTATCCAGCTATTGGCGATATAAAATCATTGCCATAAAAGGTTTCTTGTACTGCCACAACAGCTGGTTTGTGAGTGTCTATTAGGTTGATTAGATCTTCTTTCGATGACGTCATTCCTTGGAGATTCCATTGTAGAAAGATTTTCCTTCCTTCTTCAGTACTCATCGCCATTTCCTCCTGCCACCTCCAGGTCTTCGCTGATCGCTGCCGCTACCAGCCTGTCCTTTTCTTGGGGATCTCTGTCTATGGTCACCTCTAGGAGTGCCACGTGCTTTTGGTAGCATTTTATTCCTCTCCGCTATAGCTGGCTTGGGTATAGGCAGTATGATGGCTTCTCTCCATCCTCACAGGACTTTCTCAACTCTTCCTCATACCTATCTATATCTTCATCTAGAACACTCCGTTCCGTCTTTTGCTTATGCTTAGAATTTCTGTTATCTTTCCTCCGGTTCTCCTTTTCCCTCTCTGAGGCTGTCGTATCCAAGAGAAGGTCGATTGTGGTGGTGTAAATTCTTCTTGTGCGGGGACTTTCACAGACTACTTCAGTCGCAGCGCACACCTTCCCATCAGCAACCGGCCGTCCACTGCTTCCACCTACATCATCTCTAGGATTTGTTGCTTTCTGCTTATTGTTCTTCATTTCATTTTCTTCTTCGCCAGAGCGATGCCGTTTTTTTGTAGTTGGTGTTTCAGTTGCTTCCAAAGTTATGTTTTTCGTGATGGCCTTAGCATAGTTCATAGTGAAGTTAGGGTGTCGGCGGTTGAATAAAAGTCTAGCTTGTGCTCTGGAAACTTTCTCTCCTCTGTATTATCAAGATATCTTCCTTCTCTGGCAGGCCTTAGCTCCTGCCATATGTTCGTCACCACAGTGATAACATTTGGTCTCTTCGGAGTCACAGACGTTCATCCCGTGTCCTGTCATGCTACATTTCAGACAAGTTTCTTCCCCTCGGCAATACTTAATCCCATGACCATATTCGAGACATTTCTTACACATCATTGGTCTGGGTTTGATTTCGTAAGCTCTAGTCTTAGCTTGTTCTCCAGGGATGTCGATGAATTCTGGTATGGGTGACTCTCTGAAGGATAGTAATAAGGGTTTTGCCTGCAAATTGTTGGGTTTTATCCAAGTTGCTTGCATAGCGTCTTGGACTCCACATTTTTCCAGTAGGCCGCTCTTGAACTGCTCGAAGTTGTTCATGTCGTATTCGTAGATATAAATGAGGCCTTTATGAATACTTGTGCTGTGATTCTCCTCTACTGTAATGGGTAGTTGATTAAGTTGTTGCAGTTGCTTCATTTTTTGGCTCTGTGCTGCATCGCTAACTTCCACAGTGAAAACAGTTTTGCTGCTTGACCTAATAGTTTTAGGTTTGCCTCCGAGATGGTCTGCTATGCATTTTTCCCCTAGCCAAGGAGACATTTTTCGCCTGTCAGATTTCCTCATTTTGCAGTCGAAGTGCGTGATGTACTTGGTAGCTGGTATCATTCGTCTAGCGTCCGCTGTTCCCTCGATGATTTGCTTGGCCCTTCGTTGCGGTACTTTTTCCTTTTGTATTATTTCTAGCACGCTTCTTTCTTCTGTCTCTCTCTTACACAGGCTACTTCCCACTGCATGTGCGCCTCCACAATGGTGACATTGCTCTTGGTCAGATTCGCAATTGTGAATGGAGTGGCCGACTCCAGCACACCTCCTGCATATCACTATGTTGCTACGGCATCTCTTCGCAGTGTGTCCGTATGTCTGACAGTAGTGGCACATCATAGGTTTATTGTTGAACGGGTACACTCTTGTATCCTGTCTTTCGCCTGGGATGTATATGTTGTACGGCACGTATTGCTGTCTAAATGTCACAAGAAAAGCCTGCGTTTCAGGGTATCGTGGCTTGATGAAGGTGGCTCTGGTAACATTTTCTACATTGTATTCCTCCTGGAGTCCAGCCTTGAATTCTTCAATGTCAGTGATATCAAAGTCGTTGATGTATATTAGTCCAACTGAGTGGTTGAAGCGGTCGTACTCCTCCGCTCTGCACTGCACGTCTCCAATCCGTGTGAGACCTGTCATCTTCCCAGCCTGTCGCTCACTCTGCACCTCCACCACCATCGTCTCCCTATTCATGCTGCCTCTTTGGTTTCAGTCCAGTCAGCGTCACAATCTCTTCTATTATTTTGAAAGGGTTGATGGTCTTTTTCTTTTCTGATTCAAAGATAATCGAAAAATATTTTTCCTCAGTCAGTTGTAGAGGGATGTACTTATGTTTCTTTTTCTGCTGGAGCCCTCCAGTTGCGGGTGCTCTTGGAGGCCCCTCTTCAGCTGAGGTCTCCATAGGTTGTGTAGGCTCCATGTTTTTGTATCACAAAAAAGAGGGGGGGAGGGGTTCCTTGCTGGGCGAGGGCCCACACACAAAATTCACGGAAATCACCCTATATTATTGTATATTTCTTAACACTAATACAAAAATAAGTAAAAGACCCTGATGGTAGAGGGCACCGCCCGCGTTGGTTCTAGCCAGAAGAACTAATGAATGGAAAAATTTATAAGCAATACAATCAGTTACAACATAAATTGTACACTAACGCAGCTGGCTATACTGACGGTATCACCTCGGGAAGGTGCGGGTCGGCTAGGTACAGACAAATTAATGAAGGTACCATACAATCAATATCCTTGTCTGTTTCTGATGTTCCCTTTATCACAATTATACTCAGTTCAATTAGATACCAGTAAAATTGGTAAAGGGAACAGTGAAATTTCCATTTCAAGTCCCCCATCACCACAACTCTACAACCACTCCCCACTCTTGCAACACACTCGGACAATTTCTCCCAAAACTCCTCTCTCTCTTCCCCACTTCTCTCCGATCCCGGTCCGTACGCGCTCACAAACACCCATGACTCTACCCCCATTTCACTCGCACCCACATTATTCTTAATCACACCTCACTCCATTCAAAAACTTTCTCTTTGATTCTTACACTCAATAATATAGCCACACCCTCTCTTGCATGTCCCCCACGCACTCCAGATACTCTCCCCCCCACACTCCTAAACATCAACTCACCACTACCCTTCAACTTCGTCTCACTCAGGGCCAACACATCCATCTTCCGGTTTACCATCATTCTTCCGATCTCCTCCTTCTTACTCTCAGTTGCTCTACTTCCACAACCCCTTACATTCATAGATCCTAGTAATAGGGTTTGAGTGGTCTTTCGACCCCTCTCACCCCCGTCATTGGCCTGCTACCTCTCGGGAAAATCAATACAGAGAAGGGGATCCCCAGTCCCCTCGCCCCGTCCACTTCAGTCGCCTCTTACGACACGCAGCGGACCACGGTGGGAGAATTCTAACTCCCCCAAAAGGTTAGAACATACATAGCCAACACTTTCATGACAAATGCCAGGTATCAGACAACAGAGATTTCCAGTAGCAAAATTGATTATTGATTATAAGTTAGTTAAAGCCTCCCTAACCGCTAAAGAGCGTATCGAAGAGAGGAAGGCACCATTTAGTATGGAGATAAGAGAATGAGGAATCTATGCAGAAGGGGCATAGAAACAGTAAGTTGTGAAAGAAGTTCATGAAATCAGATAAAAGTTGAAGAAGAAAGTCAGAGGTGCTGATAAACAGCACAGTAGTAAACTGAAAAAAACGTGGTCCTCAACATAACAAAATTCGTTTTATTTCAACACAAAGAAGGCCTACCAAATTCTCAGCTTGGGCCCTCACATTTTCCCCCTGGAAGCGCTAATTCTCATAGATACAATAGTTGTATCCCCCTGAGGGGTTCCAGCAGCAAAAATACATGTATATTCAGAACAATTCCATTTTTATTATAAAAGGATTTAAAGATAGTTTTGAACAACAAAGAAAACCTGAGAAATAAACAAATTTAGTAATATAAAATAATAGTAATTAATATATTTTATATTTAATTGCCCCTACCAGCCAGTTGAAGAAAGATGTCGACTTTTTATGACTATAATAATTAGATATTTGTAATCAAGAACTTAAAAAATTAAGAAATAATATAAACTCAACAATTGCACTGATAAAAAAATATTGCTCAGGTACGGGGGAAAGCAGAAACTTCCCCTATTAGGAATGGCCAGGTACCAATCCTAACCCTTGCATTTTTGCTTATACATATTAAAATCTTAGCAATTTAACATTTTCATAAATTTTTAGGACCTGTCTTTCAATTTCATCACTTGCTAGCACATTTTTTGGCACCTTGCTGGTTTTAGCACTTTTTAGCACCGAGTAGACACTCTGTAACTCTCAGCTCGGGCCCTCACACATTTTCCCCCTGGGAGTGCTAACTCCCATAGATATAATAGTTGTATTCGCCTGAGGAACACGGTCAATAATATTCAGTGAACAGCTGAAAAAGAGTTGTCTCATTACTGCGCCTACAAATACTGTAATTTACTCAAGCCAGACGCTCTTCCAAAATCCATGGTTGACCTTAGCGCTGTTTCTCCTGAATAAGGAACTAGCGGTCGCAGCAGCAGCTGTTTATTGATAATAATAATAATAATGAGGGGTGTTGATATAGTCAACATTAAAGCACGGATGCGGGTCCTTTGTTGCTCCCCCCTACGCATGTTGTCTGTGACCGAAAGCCCAATTCAACAGTTTATCATTAAATGTAAGTCAATTGCCAAATAAAGTTGCTGAAAACACTTAAATTAGGTCATAAGCGTCTATCACACGAAGATAGTTCATCAATTCTCTAACGTCTAATTGGCGTCCCAATACCGTCTCGACGGTAGGTCGTTGTAGCGTTCGGCAAGCCTTTATACAATTTCTACTATTGGTGAGACTTTCACATTCTATGATTAGATGTTTGACTGTTAGTGTTGAGTTATTGCAAAGCTCGCATACTGGTGCGATATCGGGTACTTCATTATTCATCAGGTAGCCATGTGTTAAGAGTGTATGTCCTATTCTGAGTCTGTTAACTATTATCTCCTCTTTACGTGATATTTTACCGAAGTCCAACTCTATTCCTGGTGATGGTTGTATTTCCCTTAATTTGTCTCTGCAATTTTCCCACCTAGTTTTCCACTGGTTAATCACGGCTTGTCGAATTAATGGTTTCCAATCTGTGTAGCAAATTAGGATAAATTCTTCGTTTTTTTGGGTTGCGTTCTTGGCTGCAGTATCTGCAGCATCGTTATCGCCTATTCCGACATGGGAGGGGATCCAGCATATGTTGATGGCTTTGCCGCCTTTTTGTTTTTCGTGTATGTCGTGTTGTATTCGGCGTAGTACTGGATGGTATGTCTCGTACTTTAGGCTGTTAACGACACTCAAGGAGTCGCAGTAAATTACGAATTTTTTATCTCTTTTTTCATTAATGATGCCAAGGGCCAAGTGGATGGCGTGTATTTCGGCTGAGTATATTGAGGCCTCTTTCGGTAGCGTTGCAGAGCGGACAATGGTGCCACATACTGCTGCCGCTCCTGTGCCATTTTCTCCTCTTGAGCCGTCTGTGTATATAGTTACATATCCGTCATATTTTTCTTTGGTCATTCTTTTAAACTCTTGACGGATTATGTGTTCAGGGGTTTCGTTTTTTGGTAGTTCGGTGAGGTCGGTATTTATTGTTGGTTTTGTTAGTGCCCATGTGGGAGTAGTAATGTTTAGTAGTCGGTATGAAAATTCTGGTTTAACTCGATTTTTCCGGAGGCCAAATTTTTCTATCAGTATTTGCATTTTAATATCGAATGTTGGAGTTATTTTCCTATTTTGGAAGAGTAGTCGGTTACTCGGCGTCACAGTGTAATTGAAGGCGGGGTTTCCATGTTGACTTCGGATTTCGTAGTAATAACAGAGGGATAGGTAGTTTCGCCTAAGATCGGGAGGCATTTCATTGCAAATAATGTGTAGACTATTTATTGGGCTGGATTTGAATGCTCCTGTAGCGATTCGTAGTGCTTCGGATGTAATAGACTCGATGGGCTTTAGAGTTGTTTGGCTGGCAGAGTTATAGATTATTGATCCATAATCGAGGATTGATCTTGTAATGCTACGATAGATTTTGAGGATCGTGGTTTGGTCTGCTCCCCAGCTTTGAGCTGTTATTGATTTTAATAAGTTCAGGCTATCATTCCCTTTTTTCTTTAAAGCGGTGATGTGTTGTTGCCAGTTCAATTTTTCATCGAAAATCAGGCCGAGGAATTTATGTGAGTTTGTGTATTGAATGTTTTCATCATTGAGTTTAAGTATTGGGCTGAGGAAGAGTCCGGGTATGGTATTGAAATGTATTGCTTTGCTTTTACTGGATGAGAATTTGAAGCCATGATTTTGGGACCACTTAAATATTTTATTAATACAGGATTGCATTTTGTCTTGGATAACCTTGAGGTCTTGGTGGTGGTATCCAACTTGTAAGTCGTCAACGTATAGTGAGTGGTGGAATTTGTTGTCCGGTGGGATCTGCTTGGCTATGTCGTTTATTTTGAGGGCGAATAACGTGACCGAGAGGACACTGCCTTGAGGGACTCCGTTTCGCTGTTCGTAAATATTTGAGCTATAGTTGTCTATTCGGACACTTAGTGTTCTACGTTCTAGGAATTTGGCGACAAAAGTTGGTAATCTGCCCCTGAGTCCGATATCGAATAAATCCCGTATGATCCCATATCTCCATGTTCTGTCGTAAGCTTTTTCAAGGTCGAAGAACACTGAGATGAAGTGTTCTCTGTTTGCGAATGCTAATCTTATGGTTGAGTCTAGTCTGACCAGATGATCTGTAGTGCTACGCCCCTTTCTGCATCCACACTGCTCTTTACTAATTATATTGTGCATATCTAAGTATTCTATCAGTCGATTATTGATCATTCGTTCCATTAATTTGCACAGACAGCTCGTGAGTGCGATGGGTCTGTAGTTATTTGGTTTACTATGGTCTTTCCCGGGTTTTGGGATTGGTATTATTATCGGGTGCTGCCATTGTGGTGGGAAGTAGCCCGTTGTCCAGAATTTGTTAAAAGTGTTCAAGATGTATTGTTTAGCTGGTAGTTTTAGGTGTTTGATCATGTCGTATGTTATTTTGTCGTTTCCTGGTGATGTGTTTTTAGTTTTTCTTAGGGCGGATTCAAATTCATGCATATGGAAAGTTTGGTTATAGATTTCTACGTTTGGCGAACTGAAATGGATCGGTATAGTTTCATTTGCGGTTTTTATTTGTTGAAATTCAGGGGAATAGCTTTGATCGCTTGACACTTCGCTGAAATTCTAAGCCAGTTTATTCACAATATCAGGGATTGTGCTGTAGTGTATATTGTTTTCGATCAATATATGGACTTTTCTTTGTACTCGACCTTTTATTTTCCTTATTGTTTCGTATACTCTGGCCATTGGTGTATATTTATTAAGTTGGTTTACGAAATTCTTCCACGTTTCCTGTTTGCTTGCTCGGATTTTGTTTTTATGATTTGCCCTTGCTCGTTTCCAGTTAATAAAGTTAGTAAGATTTTTATTGCGGTGGTATTTCTTGTAAAGTTTTTCTCTTTCTTCTTTCGATTCTTGGAGTTCTTTTGTCCACCATGGTTTGGGGTAGTATTTTCCTGGTATATAAGTTGGGATGGCTTTTTCAGCTGCTGAGTAGAACCGCTGGTATAAGTCGGTGAGTAGTTGTTCGTTATTAGTTGTTGTGTTCAACATCGGCTTGTTCCATGCATTGTTATTGGAATATAGATCCCAGTTAGCTTTTGAGTAGTTCCAGATAGATGATGGGGGTTGGTTGGGACGATTTTCGTTAAGGTAGGTGATCAAAATTGGGCAATGATCGCTATCACCCGGCGAGTCGAAAGCAACCCAGTCTAATAGCACGGCCAATGTAGGTGAGCAAATTGTCAGATCAATAGCTGATTCTGAATTGTATCCTATTCTAGTGGGTGAACCGGTATTTAATAGGCAAAGGTTTTGTTTGTAATAACAGTTTCTATCAGCTTCCCCCTATTATCTGTATTCTTGCAGCCCCATATGGTGCTGTGTCCGTTGAAGTCGCCGGCTAGGATGAAAGGATTCGGTAGTTGGTGGATTAGGTTATTTAGTTTTTCGTTTGTGACTGTTTGTCTACCGGGTATGTAGATGCTGCAGATGGTTATCAGCTGTCCTATGTTTACTTGAATGGCCACGCTTTGTAGTTCAGTCTGTAGATTCAGTTCACAAAAAGGTATTGAGCTATGGACATATATTCCAACACCTCCATGGGGGGTTCTGTTGTAATGACCGTGTCGTAGCACATTACTGTAGCCGTTTATTCTAAACTGGCAGTTATCCCATAGCTTTGTTTCTTGAAGTGCTATTATACTGGGTTGGTGGTTGTTTATTGTTTCCATTAGTTCATCTTTCTTTCCCCTGATGCCTTGGCAGTTCCACTGCAGGATTCCTACGTTAGCCATGGGGTGTGTTTGATTTGATTTTGTTATTCAATCGTTCAATTAGTTACTTTCTTTTGGGTGATCTATCTCTAATCCTAGAGTCTCGAGAGTAGTGTGATTGTTCCTCATCTGAGTAAATTTGTCGTTTATCATGTCTGTTGCGGCTGTAGGTGGGGGATCGTGATTTTAATCGCGATCTTGGTCGCTTCTTGTTTTGGGTTTTGGAAGGTTTGTGCTGCTTTGGGGGTTTGAATTCGTTGAATATTCGTCTGGCTTCTTGTCTCATAATAGGGTTGCATTCGCTCGTGCCATCTTCCTCGTTTTCAGATCCTTCGGCTGTAGTTTCAATATTAATTGTGGGTTTGAGCAATTGTGTTGGGTTGGGTTTAATGCGGAGTATTTCTTTTTCGCATGTTTCGTGGTCGCGTTGTGAAGTTTGCGGTGGTTTGGTTTCTGGTGTATCGGTTGTGTTATCAGTTATACCTGTTTCGTTACAAAGTGGGGGAGCCATATTTTGTTCGGTGATCGTTTGGTTTTTGGTAGCCGCCATAAAGGGTTGGGGGGTTGGTACTTTGGGTATTTGATCCGTTCGATTTCTGGTTATTTGTGCGTAGCTTTGATCGAGTTGTGGGGATCGTTTGTGGTATATTATAAGGGCTTGTTCTCTTGATACGTTTTGTTTAGTACGGATAGAAATTAGTTCTTGTTGCTTGCGTTGTTCCGGGCAAGTCCGGTCTCCAGTTTTGTGATTGTTTCCGCAGTGATAGCATGTCAAGTTGTTTTCCGTGCAATTTGTTGCTTCATGGCCTTTTGTTGCGCATTTTCCACACACGAACTCTTCACTGGTACATCTTTTAGCAGTATGGTTGTATTCCAAGCACTTTTTACACATCATAGGGCGGTCGAAGTATTCATATATCCTACTCTTGCAGTCTTGGCCAAGGATGTCGATATACTCAGGGGGGGTTGAGCCTCTGAAAGTTAGAAGTATTGCTTTTGCATTTGTGTTACGGCTTTTTATCCAATTTGCTGGTTCAACATTTTTGATTATATGGTTTTCCATTAAACCTTGTTTGAATTTCTCGAAGTTGGTGAAGTCGTAGTTATAGATGTAGGTGAGTCCTTTTGAAAGATTTACATAGTTATTTTCTGTTACTTGCACAGGGATGTTGTTTATGTCTTTGATTTTCTGTATTTCATCTTTTTGTCGTGTGTGATCTAATTCTACAATAAATGTGTTTTTGCCGCCCGATCGAATAGATTTGGGTTTTCCTTCGATTTGGTTTGCAATACATTTTTCTAGGAGCCATGGAGTAATTTTCCGCTTTTCGTTTTCCTGCATTGTTATATTGAAATGAGTTGTGGGGGTGTTCGTATCTGATATTGGTATCTCGGAGTGTCCTGTGACTATCTGTACAGCACGACGCCTATTAACTCGTTGTTCTTGTTGGACTTTGCATATTTCTGTTTCCATGATATGTTTCGGGCATTCTCTGTGGCCAGTTTCATGTTGACGCTTGCAATGCATGCAGGAGAGGGCGCTGCCACAGTGTTCGCTGTCATGGCCTGTTTCTCCGCAGCGTTTACAGTTTGCTTCGTTATGGCAGTGTTTGGCTGTGTGGCCGTAGTTTTGGCATTTGTGGCAGATCATTGGTCTATTAATAAATGGGTATACTATCGTATCTGATTTTTCGCCTGGGATATATATAGAGTCTGGTGTAGTGTAGCTATTAAAGGTTAGTAGGAGTGGGGTGGTTTGGGAGAATCGAGTTTTAATGAAGCTGGCACGGACAGCGTCACTGATATTGTACTGGCTCTTCAGGCCTTCCACAAAATCTTCCATATTATCTACATCGTATTCTTGAATATATATTAGTCCTTTGGATTGATTGTAGTATGGGTGTTCGCTGATCTGGCAATTAATGCCGTCGACGTTATTAAGTCTGGTGATGCGCTCAGATTGGGGTTTGTTTCGAGTTTCTATGATAAAGCTATCTTTACCTGAATAAGTTATTCTTTTCGCCTTCAAACCAGTTATTTTGACTATTTCTTCTTGGAGGCAAAATGGATTTATATGGTTTCTCTCTTCAATTTTGAATTTGACCAAGAAGAACTTTGTATAATGGTCGTTCTTCGTCATTTCTTGGTTCAACGATATGGGTGTGT